>JAYEVD010000792.1:0-725813 GCA_036346405.1 Phyllostachys edulis | reverse complement strand
AATCTTCAAAGCATGTACCACGGCTAATTCTAGATCATGGGTAGGGTAATTTTCTTCATGCGGTCTTAAGCGCCTTGGCGGCGTGGCGGCGGCTCTTCCTTCTTGCATCGGGACACATCCTAATCCTTGTGCGAAGCATCACAATAGATATCAAAATCCTTACGGATATCAAGCAAAATCAACCTTGAAATTGAAGTCAAACCTTCTTCAATTCTTGAAAACTTTCCTCACAAGTGGGGTCGGGTAAACTTTTCTCTTTCTTCAACAATTGCGTAAGAGGTTTAGCAATTGATGAGAATCCTTCAATAAACAGCGATAATATCCTGCTAATCCCAAGCTGCGAATCGAGTGGCGGTCTTGAAACATTCCCAATGTATCTGACTTTTACCTTCTTGGGGTCAATTGCTACTCCTGCATTTGTCATTACATGACCAAGAAGTCCACTTCCTTCTTCGAAATCACACTTGCTAAACTTAGCATACAATCGATGCTCCACGAGCTTCTCTAGGATTAATCTCGGTGTTGACATGTTCTTCTTCGATTTGGAGTAAACCAAAATGTCATCAATGAATCGACTACAAACTTGTCCGGATACTCCATGAATACCTTATTCATCATGTTCATGAAATAAGCGGGGCGTTGGTCGGACCAAAGGACATGACTAGGAACTCATAATGTCCATACCGCGTTGAAAGCGGTCTTAGGTATATCCTTGGGACAGATCTTCAATCGATGGTAACCTCGATGCATAAGTCGATCTTGAGAACACTCGGCTCCTTCATTTGATCAAGCAGATCATCTATCCGGGGCAATGGGTACTTATTCTTGATAGTGACTTCATTGAGAGCGGTAGTCGATGCACATCCTCATGCTTCCATCCTTCTTCTTGACAAACAAAATGGTGCTCCCCAAGGCGACGAACTAGGCCTCACAAAACCTTTCTCCAAAAGTTCTTCTATCTGTTTCTTCATCTCTACTAACTCATCGGTGGCATCCGATAGGGTCTCTTTGAGATGGGAGCTGTTCTGGCACTAGATCGATGACAAACTCGATGTCACGATCGGTGGCATCCACAGTAACTCTTACGGGAATACATCTGGATACTCCTTGACGGTAGCACATCTTCCAGCAGGGCGGTCTTGAGCTATTGACTAACAAATGCCCATTACGCCTTGAGGTAGCTAGGAACTCCACTTTGTTTCCTTTGGTATCCTCGATTATAGCAACTCTTGACCACAATCTAGCACGGCTTTGTGCTTGGTTAACCAATCCATGCCAAGGATGACATCTATGGTTTGGGTGTCTAGAATAATTAGGTTAGCTAGAAACTCAACTCCGACTATGAGTAACAGCCCTAAACAACCCACATTAGAACTTAGCTCTGCTCGGTATTGGACTAACAGAGCGCTTAAGATGCATAACTTCCAATTTATTCTTGGTTGCAAAACTCCGAAACAAGCGAATCTGAAGCTCGAATCAAAGTAGCAGGCAGTCTTGAATTCACTAGGAACTTACCCGTCTGACGTCTGGTGCTTCTGGGCTCCTTCAAAGTGGCGTGATTAACACGACCTCGACAACGGATGGCGCTCCTCTGGTTGGTGGTTCCTGAGAAACTCCTTGGTTGTTCTGCGTTGGGGTCTTGGCGGTGTTGCTCCAAGGTTGAAGCGGACGGGGTGATAGTTCCTTCGAGGACACCGATTAGCAAAATGCTGGTGACAAATTGTAACACACTCTTGGTTCACTCTGCGGTTGTTGTTCCTCGGGGTGGGGTTGGTGGTGTAGGGTTCTGAGAATTGAACAAAAGGGCGAGTCTTCAAGGCGGTGCGGTGTCTGAAAGTACTCTGTGGTTTGGAAGCGATTAAGCTGGCTGTGGCACCCTCTTGCCCTCTGTTGTTGTGGTGATGGCTTCCTTCTTGAATCATCCTCGCTTGCGGTGGTCCTCCAGTTCCTTGCGTTTGTCTTCCATAACCAATGCCTTGTTAACCAACTCTGGAAATGCAGGAAGGTGTGGGCAAGCGGTGACTTGCGACCACGAGTTGATCCCTTCAAGAAGCGACTCTGGCGAGACACAGCTCGAGCGACATCCTCTGGAGCATAGCGAGCTAGTTAGGAAAACTTATTCGTAGTCGATCAGCGACATACCCCTTGCTTGAGCCTTGGAACTCATCCTTCTTCAAATCCATGATGCCTTGAGTGCGTGATCTTGGCGAAAAACTGCGGAGAATTCTTCCCAAGTGATATCTGCGGTGCTCCATGTGCAGTGAAGTTCTCCCACCACTCGTGACTCGCCCTCCATCGATGGGTGGCATACAAAACCTTCTCATGATCGTTGCATTGGGTGATCGCGCTTCCTCTCAATCACGCTGAAGCCAATCATCGACCTCTCTTGGCGTGACATGTCGAGAAAGTTGGCGGACGGGTCCTCATGAATTCACCAACTTGGATGGTCCACGATGACCATGGTGGTAGGGGCTCCTCGACGGCGATTGTTGTTGTTGTTGTTGTTGTTCATAGTGCGCATCTGGTTCATCATCGTATACATCATCGAGTTTGTCTTTGCCATGAAAGCTCAGAAGTTACGCAAGTCAATAGGAGGTGCTTGGGGTGGTCTTTGCTCCGTGGGGTTTGCTCGTTACTGTGATCCTTGAGCTCCGGATCCACTTGCGGTATGGCGAGTCTGAACCATCTGGTGAGGTTCCATGGGTCGAGATAAGGTAGAAAGCACAAGATGAGTTAAGAACTAGGCGGGAAAGTAGATTAATCCCAACAAACACATCTCAAGAAACTTGAATAAAATAATCTTCATTAATAGCTTAATAGCATGGTTTGCAACAAATGCCTAAGGGCTTTGCACTCACACTTACACACAGAAAATAAAGCGAACCTAAGCACACAAGCTACCGCCTAAAGGCGACTATGAAAAGAAGCTGGCTAAGCGACTAGGCGGAACTTAAACTAGCTACTCCTCGAGAAAGCCCAGCCACCAGGCTGCGCTCACACTAGTGTAGACTCGAAGTGGTGGCATCCTCGCGAACTAGTTCGATGCCCAGGCTGGTGGCGGGAGGCAGTGTCTGCTGGGTGCAGTCTGGTAGCTCCTCTGGTGTCTTGAGCTCATTGGATCCTCTGGAATCTCCTCTGGGTCTTCTTGACTTCTTCGGTTCTTCCGATCTTCCTCTTGATCGTCCTCTAGCTCATCTTGACCATAGAGAGCGTGCTCTAGTCTGGCGATCCTTTCTTGGCTTCTTCCCAGCACGATAGGCGCACCTCGGCTCGGTGGCGGCCATCTCCAGCGACTCCTCTGGCGGTATGTGAATCGTGCGGATGTACCCTTTGTGGCATTGCCCTCCCGTTTGTAGCGGAAAGTCGCGGATAGCTCCCCTGAAGCAGCTCTGGGATGGTAGCGGAAGACGGTGTTCTGCAGTTCTTCCGCGTAGATGTGGCAGACTCGGAGTATGGCCAAGCGTGATGACTCCTGGATTCCTTGTGTGAAGGTGATCCTCCTGACTGAGATGTCCAAAGGCTGGCTACCTCTAGTGTTCCTCTGGCGTGAACCGTCGGTGGCAGACTATACCACGATCCGTCCATTGACCATGTACTCCTTTGCCTCGGTACATCGGGCAGTCGAAGCCTCCAAGTGTCTGCAGCAACTTCCACAGCTCTGCGGCAAGTCCTCCGTTGCAATCTCCAAAGGTCTGAAGGTAAGGCATCTGTCAAGACAGACAAGAGGTAAGAACCACGTTAAAACAGCGGGGAGAGGAAAGAAATTGTAGCAATAGATGAGTCAAGAGAGATATAAGAGGAGTTAAGCAATTCATTTAGTCTTGTAAGTTAATTTTCTCTTAAAAAATAATTTGGACACTCGAACGGCCAATCTAACTAAGGTCTAGACCTCTGATCGGTATGGCTCGATACCACTTTGTCGGGACCCAAAACTACGGTTCGGGACCCTCGTGTTTAACGCACTAGCCCAGGATCATGCTAGTGCACACAGTGTCAACAAAGATGGCAATCGCTCCATACAAGCGAATAATAACATAAACGGTTAACTTTGATAATCAAATAATGGTTTTGACCTTAAGGTCGAGTTTACAAATATTGAGCCACGCGAAACTAACATAGGAAATAAGCAATGCGGAACATAAGCGGTAGTGGCACCCCATCGATTCGCCACGAACAACCGTGGGATCAAGACCTCACGATCGCACCTTCGATGAACTCGTCCTCGTATCTTTGGTGAAGACTCCTCCTCTGCTTGATTCGTCAAAACAAGCGTGAGTACACACCGTACTCATAAGCCACACCACGTAGATGCAATATTTACATGCGGGCTTATTACAAGAGAAAGGCTTTACGTGGCTCTTTTGCATAAATGCAACTTTTGCAATTGAATACAATTTAATAGATTAAAGACAATTAAAACAAATAGACAATAATCATTTTAACAAGTTATTTCACAAAGACACACACAGTCTAACGGGTTATTCACATAGCTAAATGATTTATTCACATAGCTCCCTTCCCACACAGTTTTATGAAAATCTACCCCTAGTGTCAAATCCCCGAGCATTGTCCATGACCGCGGACGCGGCTATTCGAATAGATTAAGTTACACTCTGCAGAGGTTTGTACACTTTACCCACAAGATACAATTAGTGTAGCTAACACTAATCATAACAAAGCATTTCAGATACCTTATCTTACTATGCTAGGCCCGTCTCAAAACAGACATGTGGTCGTACAGGAAGCTCAGTTCTTTAGAGCACATGGTGAGGTCCTTAATTGACCAAGGCAAGACTTCCACATGCCATCACACAGACACACAGATTAATATTCACATAGTCCACACAGTTCACACAGTCCACCCTTTCACACAGTTTCCACCACTTGCCTCGGTTCAATCCTTTTACCACCCATTGGTTTTAAGTGCAACACATGTCACAAAGACACATAGTACACAGTTTTTATCACATAGTTGCATATTCACTTAGTCAAATTTATATAGCAATCTACATGACAAAAGATTAGTGGCATGGCTAAGCAATCTACTCAGATAACCAACCCACGTTGGTGCTACAATAATTACCAACTAAATATCAACTAGGGTGACAAAGGATCATGGCATAACAATTACACAAGGAAGACATAACAATTTGGAATTAACTACTACACCCAAAACATTTAAATAAATACTTGAATTAAGATGCAGTAATTTGAATCAAGATACTTTTATAAAACTGGGAAGCAAGATGGTCAAGGGCATAGCTTGCCTTGAAAAGGATCTAGGAATTGATCTTGGTCTTGGAAAGGTCCTTCTTCTTCAACTCTTCGGCGTCGAAGTCTACTCATAAACGACACAAACAAACAAACTAAATAAAAACCAGAAGCAAATAACTCCAATAAAATAAATAAAAAGCTCCAATAGATAGATCTGGATTTTAGACAAATTTAGGAATTTGAATGGATGGATTTGGAGTTAGGATTCAAAAGATATGAATTTTACAAGTTTTAACTTAACTCTGGAAATTTAAATGAATTTCTAAATTTAAACAAAATCAAATTTAAAAAAATTTTGGTTTGATGAGCTAGATCTTAATTTTATATGAATTTAGAAATTTGAAACACCCAATTTGGAGTTTGGATGCAAAAGTTATGAATTTTACAAATTTAAACCTAAATCATTATTTAACAATTTTCCGAATTGTTTTTCTAAAGGAAATTCTAATTATTGCGCAAGGTGGCGTCGTGAAGGATTTCGGAAATTTAAAAGAATTAAAGAATTAAGCGACATGTGGGACCCACATGTCGGTGACCCGCTCACGTGGACCAAGTCCACCGAGCCATCGAATCTGGCCGGCTGGGCGACCACGTGGGCACTCACGTGGCGCGCCTGACCGGGCGCCACACTGGCGGACACGCAAGCACGGGCCGAGCCGACGCCGACGGGCGGCGGCGAAGGGCGCCGCCACGGAACCAAGGTCCCGTGAGCAGCTTCGCCGGCGAGAATGGGTGGTACGGCGTGTAGCTAACGCTATTGCGAACACGAAGAGGTACCTCCGGGTGGTTGAGGTGGATTGGTGGTGGCGGCGGCGAGGTCGGGCGGCGGCGGCTCGGGTTTTGTCAGACGGCGCTCGGTGAGGCCTAAGCGACGGCGAGGGGTCCGGAGGTAGAGGCGATGGCGAACTTCGGTGGCGTGCTCCCGACAGCCTTGGCGGCTCTGGCGGCATGTCAAAAAATTCCACCGTGGCGAGGAGCTCTAAAACTCAAATTGCGGCAAGGCGGGGGCTCGGGAGGAGGTGTGGGTTGGGGGTTTGGGAAAAGGAGGCGGTGCGATCCGGGGTGCCTTTATAGGGGCGGGAGCTCCGGGCGGCGGCTGCGTGGAGGTCGTGGCGGCGGCGATTGAACGATGGCGCAACCGCCATGAGGATGAGGGTTCTTGGGGTGGCGGCGTGGTCGTGGAGGTCGTCTTGCACTCGGAGGAACGGGAAGGTTAGGCGCCAGCGTGAAGCTTCGGCGTTGACCGCTAATGGCGGTTCTTGTGGCAGCGTCCATACCTCACGGAGAAGAACGCGGCGAGGACGAAGGTGGTGGGGTCCACACGTCGAGAGAGAGAGAGAGGCTCAGCTGGGTGGAGATCTAACCGCTTGCGTTGATCCAACAGTGGAGGAGGGTTTGGGCTGAGATGAACGAGGATGGGCGAAGGAATTCGCCCAATTCCATTGGAGATTTAAATAGCTTTTCCTTTTAATAAAATACGAGAAATTCAAATAAGCAATGGAAAATAGCAAAAGACCTTGGAAAAATTCCAGAAAATTCTAGAAAATACATCCAAGCTCATAGAATCCAAATAAAATAGTTTTGACTAATGTTCATGTTGGAATTATTCATATTAAATTGTTTTGTTACTAAAGGTCCAATATTAAGCTTTTAATTTAAATTCAAATAAATCCAAATGGTGGACTCTCTCTCCCTACCAACTATTCAAATGATTTTTAAAGCTCTGAAAAAAATGGGATGTTACAGAGATCAAGATGGCAAATGAAAAGTTGAATGAGCTCATACGAGACTACTAGAAGAATCACAAACTAGTCATTAGATTACCAACTAAAACCTAATACTCTCAACAGTAATCGAACATGAAGAATCGTAATAACTAGCTTTCAACCGAAAGTAACCAATTAACAATACATCATATTGACGGTAGCAAGTAATACAATAGAGCTCAAGTATGAACTAACTATCACATTCAATCTCGGTATAAGACGAGTTCATCACGAGCATGTCAACAAAGCCCACTGATCAATTTGCAAATGAGCGATGAGCTCAACCGAAAGTAACCAATTAACAATAGATCATATTGACGGTAGCAAGTAATGCAATAGAGCTCAAGTATGAACTAACTATCACATTCAATCTCATTATAAGATGAGTTCATCACGAGCATGTCAACAAAGCCCACCGATCAACAAAGCCGAATCGCCACAGAGGAGCAATACTCACAGAGAGGATGCCGCACAAGAACTCACGGTGCAAGGAGGAGGCCGACATGGGGAGGAGGACGGCAAGGAGAAGGCCGGTCTGAGGGAGGAGGCCCACACGGGAGGAAGACGGGCGCGTCGAGGTCGGAGGCGGCGACGCCGGGCTTGACGGCCAGGAGGTGAGCAGGGCGCCGTGGTCGGGCGGCGGCACCGAGGTCGGCGCCGAGGTCGGGGCGGCGACACCGAGGTTGAAGGCCCCGAGGTCGGGCGCCGAGGTTGGGGGCGGCGGCACCGAGGTCGGGGGCGGCGGCGCCGAGGTCATAGTCGGCGGTGAACTACGGGCGAGCCCTAAACCCTAGAGGAGGCGAACGAGCGCGCGAGAGCCTAAGGGGCGCGGGAGAGGAAGTGACAAGTGAGAGCAAAACTCTAGCGTTTCCCACCTTATAAAAAGTATATCACAAATGGTTTCTAACGAGAACTGTCTGTGATATGGAACGTATCACAGACGATTTTTAAATAGAACCGTCTGTGATTCCTTTTCATAGACGGTTATACAACGGAACCGTCTGTGATAACTCTCTTCATTTTCCCGCGTGTCTCTTCGTCTTCATTTTCCTGCATGTGTCTCTTCGTCACACGATCACACGGTGCGGCTTCATCTCTTCATTTTCCAACGTCGCTTCTGACTCCCCAAATATCTCTTCGTCTCCGTTCGGCTTTAGAACTTGTTCTATATATAGATGTGTCCCTTCTACAATGTATTTCACACAACCTCCTTGATCCCCTTTCTCCACAAAAGCAAATGGTGCCTCCTCTTACTCACACGCCTTTGTCTGCAGCACCTCTCTCATTGTCGTTGAATCGTCTTTGCGGAAGAATACTATTTCAACAATGTCTTCACTCCTCTGTCCAGAGAATTTGCGGAGCGGGTGGCAGCCACCTTCCGCCGTCTTGATATTCTCCTCCGCCCGTGTCTTCGGGTGATCTCCCACTTTCGGCGAAGTTTACCGTGTCGTCGGCGTGGTCCTCCAAAACGACGTTACACGTCTCGGAGGCTTATCGTCACTTGACCGCTTAATCGAGGCAAAGAAGCGATCGAGTTGACGGGCCGAGACCCTCAAGCAAGAGAAGAGAGCCCATGGGCTCAATTCTTCTTGGTTCAACAGTCCAAGGGTCTTTGGGACACACTCGACGAGAGTCGTCGTGGGTGAACACATTTTAGGCTTCGTTCGTCATGAACCGTCCGCCTCGACACCGCCGCCTCTGAAGTATTGAAGGCGGAGATAGCAGCCTACCTCCGCCACTAGATAGGTTTCTAGTTTTTAATCTTTTTGTTTAACGCCACGTTGTTTGGCTATATATATGAAAATTCCAAAATGAAAAAAAAAAGTTTGGAGGTGAAGTTACTATATCTATTTGCCCATAGTAAGAGCTCCTCATCCCATCGTCTTGAAGTGTGTAGAGTACGTTGATCTGGAGCCGCCGCAGGGGGCGGCTGGGTTGCTCCATCTGCAGCGATGGCGAGGCGGCGTCCGCTGCGGCGATCTTGGCGGTGGACACGAGCCTTGATCTTGCAGAGGGATCGATGTGCGGGATATCACGAGACGGTTCTTAATAAGAACCGCTCTGTGATAATTCAGTATCACGAGCGGTTCTAAATAAGAACCGCTCGCAGATTAGAGATATCACGCACAGTTTGTGAATAGAACCGCTCGTGATAATTCCGACGATTCTATTTCTCAACGCTCGTGATAGATAATCGCTATCCTGAGCGGTTCTAAAAATACCGCTCTGTGATAGTTGTTCCGCCGATCGCGAGTTGAATGACCCAACACGAGCGGTTCCAAAGGAACCGCTCGATAAAGCGTCTACTATAGCCTGTTTTGTAGTAGTGCAGAACACAATCACAGAACATGGAACAGAAGAAAATTCTTCGTGAGAAGGGCGTGCCATTCGTCATGCTGGGGCACACCGACTTCATCTCCTCACTGTGGCAGAAGCGCGTCGACAATCGCCTCAAGCTCCACCTTCCCAAGCAGTTCATTGTGTGGATATCATGGGGATATGCCTGAGATCTTAGGATGATGTTACAATTGGCAATGTCGTTCTCGGTTTGTCGAAACAAATTTTGACAAGTGTCGGGACAATCGGTCGTCTGCGGCGTGTAAGCCATGATGCAGACGCGATCTTGATAATGCCGTGCCTTGGTTGCTTGGTAATCTTGCATCGCGGAATGACCGCATGTGTGCGGTATGGTTTTCGAGCGAGTGTATTTTGGGAAGTTTTGGTTTTCTCACGGGTAGCGGTACAACCGATTATGGAGTCTTGATACTACATGATCTCTAGTACCGCCATAACATGGCGGTAGTACCGATTTTATCTTGATTGTCTTTTCAATTGAAGAATTGCTTTTGGGTTAGGTCAAGTTCATGGGTGTCATGGCATATGTGTTGCATGATGCATGTTTTGACTAACGTGGGTCAAGTTGTGAAGAACTTGTTCCCGGATTCGATTTCTTTGTCTATTGATGTGCAGGTTGCTTGGAGGTCAATGACGGTCAACGGCGAGGATGATCGGGACTAAGCTTGGAGAGCTGAGGTCGAGAATGACCGGGATGCGGGTGAGGTCAATTGAGTCAAGCATGGCGCAAGAGGGACAAAAGGTGTCCGAACAGGCGATTCGGTCTGACGGAGTTCGATCAAGCGGCGAAGCTGGGTGCAAGTGCCATGGTGGTTTCGGTGAGAGCCGGATGGGAGACTTGCTTGACATGAAGAGAGCCATTGATCAACCTACACATAGCGAAGCATGGAGGTGCTTCACGAAGATGGGACTCGGTCTTTGCAAAAGATCGAGAAGGGTATTTGGTAATTTCACCAAATCACGCCTTGGTGACCTAATGCCAACCAGCGCGCAAAGATGGCGCAAGGTGAAGTGGATTAGGTCAAAAGATGAAGACGGCGCTTTAAAATGCGTGCGTGTGTGACCCGTTTGTTTTGGGCCTTAACGGGAGCCCATTAGGGTTACTTTTCTAGAAGGTCTAAGCCTCCACTATAAATAGGGGGTGTGCTGGACAGCCACCTTAACCCTTTCATTGTGTTTGAAACCCTAGTTTGCTTAGGGAGAGGATTAGTGGAGGTTAGGGTTCTAGAGAGTTGGATTTGATTTCGTGCTCATGTATTGAGTCTTTGTCCTCCTTGATGGAGTGGCTGTAAACCAATACCACATCAAATCAATCCAAAGAAAGTTCTCTCAAAGATGAGTTCATTTGCTTTCTTTCTCTCTATTTGGTGATTTGAGGTCTTTCTTTGATCCGTGAGTTTTTGCTTGGTTTTTCTTCTTGATCTTGCTTGCTGGGATATGTGGGAACCCATCTAAGCTCACCTTGATCATCATCCACCCACGAGCAAGTTTTGGATCAAGTTTTACGTTTTTGCTCGGTTTTGAACCCTCCTTGGTAAAATGCAAAAGATCAAAACTTTGACGTGGATCTTCTCGATAAATCGCTTGGAATAGGTTCTGACATCATTAGGAAGATGTGTTTCAAATTTGGTGGAGTTTGGCCAAGCGGATCGAAAGTTACGTCGATTTTTGTTTTTGTTTTTCAGTTATTCTTGTTCATTACTTTGATTTTGCTTTGTTCATGCGAACGACCGACACTGTTCATCCGGTTCGACCGACTGCGATACAACCGCCACTTGTTCATCGATTATTTGAATCGCGGTACAACCGCCATTGTTCATCCGGTTCGATTGCGTTCTTTATCATCATCTTTGATTTTGTGTTTTTGCTCGCTTTTTTTGGGGGTTTGAAGGGATTAAGTACAAGTCTTCCGCTACGCATATATATATTGATCTTCATAGTTCTCATAGCTATTGGAGTCAATATCTTGTTTGAATCGATTAAAGCAAAAAATAGATAGTGCTCCTATTCACCCCCTCTAGTCGCCTTTTCGGTCCAACACATTGACTACCTCGAGAATTATGCCGCCAAGTTCGACATCAAGACGGAGTTCAACCACGTCGTCCTGTCCGCATGCTTCGACGAGACCTCAGGCCAGTGGCGGCGCCCTCCTCCCTGGCCTCAGCCTCCGCCCTCTACACCCCACTCCCAGACACAGCGTCGCCTCCCTCCACCCGGATTCCCCGACGCTGTCGCCTCTCCCATCACACAACCGTGCCGCCGTCGGCCCTCTCGTCACTAAGTCAATCTGAGTCGCCACGCCTCTGCCTCCCCAAGGCCGTCGCCTCTCCCCTTCCCGGCCTGAACCAAGTGTGAAAAAAATTTCGCCGAAATTTAATGATTCTGCGTGATGGCAGGTGGGGCCGGTAAATTCAAATCAGCCCCAAAAATTTTCAGTTTTGGTGAATTTTATCCTAAAAAATTCGAATTTGCTTGAATGTTGTTCGAATTTGATTTTTAAAAAAATTAAAATCCGAAAATTTTATTTATTTTTTGAAAATTCTGGCCAAAATTGACCAAAATTTCGATTCTGGCGATAACGAGTTATCGCTACCCTCAAAATTCTCTTCAACCAATAATGTGAGCAGATTACTTCAGCAGGCTTACCAACTCCATCGATGCCAGAGACCCCTTTTTTAAAAAAAAAAATGGTAATGCAGTGTTTGAGGAATTGTGAGGTCTAATTCTTGTTGAATTGGAAATTTTGAAGATTTTTCTATGCCCGATTTGGTCCAGGATTATTCTAGTTGCAGATTTGTGTGTAACATAGAAGATGGTCATAGATTGGAAGGAAGCGCACTAAATTTTCATTACCAAGTTGTCAAGGAGTAACTATGAATGCATTGTGTTGTGTAACTGAGGATGAATGCCTCCGTTCATTGTGTTTTCCATTTTTGTTTTCAATGGATGTAACTGAGAATGACAATGATATTTATCAATTTGGTAGTGCCATGTAAAATATGATGCACTGATGGTATACTCCCATGCAAGAATGTGTGGAATGAATTTGCAAATGAAAGTGTTGAATGAAGCCGTGATCGTTGAAGCTTCAAATCATTCTGATTGTCCAAGCTTGGTCGGTGATTTGTGTGTGCGAAAGCTTGAATTTTTTCAGTGTCGGGCACATATCGGGAATTTTAAAGATTAAAATTTATTATAAAAGTCGCTGATACGTCGCCGACACGTGTCGAAGATATGTCCGTGCCATATCCGTGTTGGACACGGCGTCCGATATGGATACGGAAGTTTAGACGCGTGTCGGTGCTTCAGAGCATGTGTGCCGATATATTCATTTGTTTTTTGCTGTACTCACAAATATGGTCGATAGCTGCTGCTGCTTGCTCCCAAATGTTATGTACTTATTTTAGAAATTTGTTCTCAGGGAAAAAGTGTGTGAGCTCTTTAATTGATAGCAGCTGCTTGTGCCCTTGCAACCTGATACTGTATGTCGTATTATTCATTTTCTTCATTGATGGCTCATTGGTTATGTACTCAGTAGTAATGGCTTGCTGCCGGCACCCATCCTACTCATTTTATGAACTAAATCTGTGGCCTGATTTCAGAGTGTGTGCTTTAAATTTGAGTTGTAATCATGCAAAATTCAACGTGTGATTGAAATGTGAGGCACGTAAATAAAAGAGTTCATAAATCTCAGAATCTCAATTGAAGTGTTGTCGCTGCTTTATTGTTGCGCGGTGGGTGCTTGAGCAGCTGATTATGCATGTAGGACTTAGATCAGATGAACTAGTGAATGAACTTTTCATGTACAATGGACGATAGTTCGAAATTGAACATGGAGGAAGTAGGGTCGAGATAATGTCGCACGGATTTCACAATCCGTAATCTCTGTGAACAACCTTTGCGCTATTCCTAGATCGGTAGATGGCGCTCACAGAATACATCACTGAATCATTTCATACATAACGTAGACCAAAGCATTTATTAATTTACAAACATCAAAGTCACATAAACCGCGTCGTGTCAAGTTTTACAATAAGAGCCGCGCAAGCCAAATGATTACATCCCAAAGGTAGCAGAAACGCTAGCGGAAGCAAAAGGGGTAGGGTACATCTCTTCACAGGCAAGCGACTAGGGTATCCCGTGTACGACCGATATTACGCAAGGGCTTGGATAATATTGGTTGTGCGCAAGCACCTACCGAGCTGACTAGGCTGAGGCGAGACCTAGACTAAGAGAACTAAACTACTCTTCATCGTTTCCTTGTCTGTCGACTTCTAGATCCTCGTAGTAGGCGTAATGTCCATGATCCAAGGGTTCTGAGGGCTTGGGGGAGAGAGCGAGGATGAGCACAACTTCCATGCTCGTGAGCCAACACACAGGATGCAAGACTTAACAAGGATGGCTCAGGGTTTTTTATTTGCTAAAGGCAACATTTTCGATTACCATTTTTAGAAATTTCCTATCACTTAGCATTTTAACCAAATTGCTTTTTATTAAAGAGAGTAATTGTGCAATATTAAATCTGGCGAATGTTACCTCCACCTTATGCTTAATTTTAATTGGGATTACCTCCACCTATTAACAATCTTTAGATACGACAACCGGGAAAAATCAAAGTTCAGGGCTAGGTGAGCCCGATATGTTTTTCTTCCACCCACAAAGGTTTTTGAAATAGAACTAACTCTAGTAAGTTCACATGCCAGCCTTTGACCGTAGGCACAACTGTTCGAATAGTTTATACTCTACAGAGATTGTACACTTTACCCACAAGAGATAATCGTCTTGATATACACACATATTTTCTTAGACATGTGAATCAAGGGGAGATCACCACAAGGCCTTTACAAGACATCCCTCAGTATTAATTACACCCTCTAAGGTTTCACCTGAGAAGGGTTATGCTCACACAGACCCATGAACCCTTACCCAAATCGCCTCTTGCGCCATACGGCTTACGCTCACATAGACCCGCAAGTGATACATCCCAACCCATAACCACGAAGGCTTACGGCGTAGCGGGTCCTCCAATGGTGCAACTAGTACTAATGGTCACAAATTATTTAATTAGCCAGGTTGACACCATTATAGACTTGTGGTTGTACTATTTTACATTAGGGCGCCATCACCGGATTAAGTCTTTAGGGTTATCTGGGCGGATCATACCACATTCCAGCCAATCTTTAGCTCCGTCAGCACCCACCATCATACCATCCGCCCTGATATGATAACAGCAAGTTATTAGGGTTTTGAGAAGTAAAACCAATATAACTCAATTATTTCAGCCTTTCATGTCCATCCAATGACTGCCAAAAATGCTTTCATGTTTAAAAGGTGATGATTAGGGTATTTAATGCCCTCGTACTTAAGCAAGACTAGCATGTCGCTTAAGTACAACCTATAACAAGTAAAGTTACTACTTAATATCTAGGGCGACAAGGATTTATGAATTTAAGTGTCAAGGATGGCATATTAACATTTAATTACCAAGTAGGTAGGCAACTAACTCTTAAAGATTTAACATACATTTGCATAGTGCATTAAGCTTGCAATTTGCTAATTTAAAAGAATATAATTTGCATAAAATGTAGGTTCAATGTGATCAAAGTATTGACTCACCGGGATTGAAGGAAAGAGGGTCTTGGTAATCTTGGGCTTGGTCAAATTAGAAATCTCCCGCTTCTCCGAACTCTACTCGGACGAACGCGCTGAAAAAAGAACAATAAGCAAGCAAAACAAATAAATAAATATTAAATAAATAACAAATGAACTCTGAATTATAAAAAGCTACTACTATTAGAAATATCTTGAATTTAGACAAATTTAGAAACAAATTTCACTAAATTCAGAGTTAAAAATGAGGGAGAACGGGCTATCCGAAGATTTACTTTGAAATTAAATCTAGAAAAGAAAATGGGAGATAGAAATTATCTCTCTGACATGCGGGCCCGCCTGCATAGTGCCTCGGCACATGGAACAATGCACGGACCTTCAGTCCACAGCACAGGTGCACGGGTCTACGGGAGCAGCACCGCTATGGGGCCCACGTGTCAGCCACTCGAGGGAAAACCGGGATTAAAATAGCCATTACTGCTCCTCGGGTCCCACGAGTGAGCGACTCAAGGCGGTAATTAAAATGTCATTAACTCGGGTAATTAACCAGCTAAGCCTAAACCGATAGTGATTCGGGGTTTTAATGGCGCTCTGATAGCGGTCCAAGCTTGGACGGAGAGGAAAACCTGGTCTTGCTGGCCTTGGCTCGTTCTTGCGAGAGGAGGATGGTAGTCTTTGGGCAAGGACAAAAAAGGGATGCCTAGGGGACGGCAATCACAAGGGCACCGACGACGGAGCTGGCGGCACGTTGGAGCTACGACGCAGTGGCAAGGAGCAGCGGAAGCGTTCGGGCTTTCAAAGCCACACGATGGTCCAACGATCCTCAGCGAAGAATGGTTCATGCACAAGCAAGATCAGGTCAAGGGGAACTCACCGAGACTGAGAAGAGGGCAAGGGGTGGTCAAAGGATGAAGAACGGTGGAGGAGAGCGTTGCGGCCGGAGCTGAGGAAGAAGACCGAAATCCAGGCGTTCCTATGGACCAAAAGCGAATTAAATTGGGGAAAATCATCAAGGGACACTAGAACACGAAATGACGCAGCGGGCATGGAGAGGAACCATTGAGGCGGCGATTATTTGTGTTGCGGTCACGGTCAAAAAGGAGCTCGGTTTTACGGGTGCTTTGGGGGGGACTTACCAGCCACGATAGGGCAAAGGTGGGGGAAGCAAGGGGCTCTCTTATAGCCGCATGAGGGAGCTGTTGGAGGCACGGCTAGAGGGCGCATCGTCCCAAGACGGCAAAGACGACAAGCGTAGTCTTGTCATCACAATGGCGACTTCGAGAGGGCGAGGCGGTGAACGAGGTGATGGCGCACTAGCGACGCGACAGAACCAGATGGGAGCATGGGGCAACGGCACGGGAGCATTGGCGACGATGCGACAGGGTAGGGGCATTGACGTGGCGGTGCTGGAGCCAGTTGACGCAGGAGAGGAAGAGCAAGTGGCACTGCAGAGGAGCAGCTCGGCTGACCAGGACAGTCGAGGATGGGTAGGTGGCCTTGAATCACGGTCTTGGCGCGTGTCTGCATAGCCTTGATCTGTGGCGCAAAAGCGCGGCGCGGGCGCTAGAGCACATCTAGTCATGGCTCGAGCTAGCCTAGGCCGAGCTAGACCAGAGGGAAGCCGGGGCATGTGGGCTGAGCCTAGAAGGAAGTGGGCCAGCCCAAGGGGAGAGGAAAATTTGAAACCGTGATTCAAATTTGATATTTGAATTTGAGGGATTTTTTAAAGAGGTTGAAGCTAGAGATTTTGAAATTACACAAATAATTTGAATTAAGTTTTAAACTTCAAACTCTTAGCAACTTTTAGCCATCCCAATAAAATGGGGTGTTACAAACGCTACCCACCTTAAACGGAATCTCGACCCCGAGATTCAAGCTTCTCTGGGAACAGAACCAGGAAGTCCAATTTTAGTTGATCTTCGTGGTACCAGGTGGCTTCCCTTTTCGAGTGGTTGCTCCTCTGAACTTTGCAAAGGTGGATGATCTAGCGTCTGGTTTGTTTCTCCATGATGTCAAGAATCTTGATCGAGTGCTCTGGGTAAGTCAGATCTTTTTGCAGCACGATGGTTGCTCCACTGAACTCTAAACTCGGTTTTCTGGGTGTAGATTTGTGAGGGGTGCCTAGTGGCGAAGCAAGCAAGGAACCCATTTCTGGCGCAGGCGAGGTACAGGGCGTCACGCCCGCTGGAACTAGTTCACATAGATCTATATGGCCCCATCACACCTCACACCAACGTTGGTAATCAATATTTCTTTCTTTTGGTGGATGATTATTCCAAGGCAATGTGGGTGTACATGCTGAAGAACAAGGAAGATACAAAAAATGTATTCCAGAAATTTGTGGTGCAAGTTGAGAACGAATCTGATCACATTGTAAAGGCCATCAGATTAGACCGTGGAGGGGAGTTTCTATCCAAGGAATTTGAGGCGATAAGTGAAGTAAAGGGGATCAAGCGCTATTTCACAGCTCCATACTCACCGCGGCAAAACGGAGTTGTAGAGCGGCGAAATTGCACAGTGATAGTAATGGCACGCAGTCATTTGAAGACCAAGTCTCTCCCAGGAAGATTTTGGGGTGAAGCAATATGACATGCAGTCTATATCCTCAATAAACCTGCAATGAAGGTGCTGGATGATGTCACCCCATATGAAGCATGGTCAGGAAAGAAGCCAAGTCTGGCACACTTACGGGTATTTGGTTGCATTACACATGTGAAGGTGAACACCTACAACAAGAAGATTGATGACCTGAGTAGGCGGATGATCTATTTGGGAGTGGAACTGGGCAGCAAGGCTCATCGCTTATTTAATCCTGAAACCCAGAAAATTTAGGTCAGCAGGGACATTGTCTTTGAAGAGGATAGAGAGTGGAACTAGAGAAACGAGCCAGGTACGGAATAATACAATTCTTTTTCAGTGTTAGACGAAGAAGCAGGCATCTTGGCATCCGAAGATGTCTATGATTCCCCCGGCCAAGGAGATGACATATCCCAAGCGCATGTAGCCGGTGAAGGTAGCAGTTCGGATGCAGGGGGTAGCAGACCCCCACGGGCATGCAGGCGTAGGAGGTTGCATGCTTGCGTGGCAGATGGCGGCTTGGGAGCACCAGCAGGTGGTCTAGGCAGCTGCTCGGGTTCATATATTGCTGGAGCCAATGGCACAGGTGGCCCATCTACAACATATGCTATATTTCAAGAAGAAGAAACTCCAGTAGCAGGTAGTATAGAGAAGACTCTAAAATTCAGAAGCTTGTCTGAGATTTATGATCAGACTGATCCCATTGAAACAAAAGAAGAACTGTATTTTGACTCAGCAGAAGAACCTAGAAATTTTGAGGAGGCAAATCAACACTTGCAGTGGCAGCAAGCCATGCAAGAGGAGATCAAGTCCATTGTAGAAAATAATACCTAGAAACTCACAGATTTGCCAAGCGGTTTTCGGACTATCGGGATGAAGTGGGTCTATAAGGTGAAAAGAGATCCTAGTGGTG
This sequence comes from Phyllostachys edulis, assembly GCA_036346405.1. Lineage (NCBI taxonomy): Eukaryota > Viridiplantae > Streptophyta > Magnoliopsida > Poales > Poaceae > Phyllostachys > Phyllostachys edulis. The sequence continues at coordinate 707,318 of JAYEVD010000792.1, read as the reverse complement.
CTATTTTGAAGCACAAAGCACAGCTTGTGACGAAAGGGTATGTCCAGAAACAGGGGGTGGATTTCCAAGAGGTGTTCACTCCAGTTACTCTATTGGAGACAGTACAACTTCTCATTGCTTTAGCGGCTCATGAAGGGTGGCAAGTGCATCCACTACAACACAAAAGCCCTGTAGAGACGCCTATTTTATGAGTTAAAGACGTTTTCAATCATCTCTATAGCGTCATAGTCGTTTTTGTAAAGTGTCTCTAGGCGCCTCCCCGTCATCGTGTCAAAGATCGTAGAGACGTGTTAGTAAGCGCGTCTACAATGATATGAGTCGTTTAGATTGCGTCTCTGCAAGCTTAGAGACGCTTTCATATATGCATTTCCATATCGTCTCTACTCTCCCTAGTGACGCTTTATTGCGTGCCAAGAAACATGATACACATTCATAGACGTATTTAGATTGAGCTAGAGACGTCCATTTTAATTTTATTCTGCAGAAATATTTTATCGCTAGTTAAACTATAATGATTCAGAAGATATAGTATCACATATTTTCATAAGAATTTCAAATCTGAGGTAAAGTCATTTGAAATGTAGAATTACATTGTCTATATATATAAAAAAAACCAGAAAAAAACAGACACTCTGTTGCGGATTGAATCGAGTTAACAACTAAATCTAGTATCCACATACAAAGGTGCAAACACACCAAAAAAAATATTCCTACAAATCCTACAACTAAATCAAGCGACGAGTGGCTAGAGAGCGACGGCAGCGGCGGCGTCTTCAGGAACAAACTGCCTAATCCACCTCCAAATCACAGAGCCTAGTACCTGTTCAGTGATAAACTTGTTTATTATGTACATAGAGCACATGTGTTTGCGAAATCCAAATAATAAACAATATAGGACTAATCCAAGACTAATACAAAGAATACGACTACTAAGTAACAGTGGCGGGCGAGGATTTCCAGAGCCTCGGGCCCGAGCAGAGAGTACTTGCGAGGCATGTTCGAAGGTCACATGACTTACAGCAGCGATGGCCGCGAAGATGTCATGGCAAGTTAGCAAGTTCTAACACCCATTTAGGTAAGTAAAGTGACAATTTACCTTCTTTTGAAGCTCGGAAATGGACTCGAGCATAAGGTGGCTCTGCACATACAAGGAATTTATAGTTGTCGACTCTTGAACATCTGAGCATGTCATTGTAAATGCATACACATAATGTGGGTATCTCGGTCTAGAAGCTACCTACTTGATTGAACTTTTACGCTAGTGTATTTCTTTTTTTCAAGATATGTTTCGGTGAACTTTCCATTTCTTTGCTTTCGAGTTCTTTGCAGCTCCTTGAGATTCAAAGATTCAAGATCCTCTCCCATGAGGTGCTGCAAGAAATAGAGGTTCATCACATTTACATCTTTAACGGTGTATAGTACACCTTGGCAACCAACTGAAATCACTATGAATTACTTTTGACATTTATGTATCGTCTCAACCTTAGCCTTGAGTTCCTATATTAGTATCGGCTCTTGAACATCTGAGCATGTCATTGTAAACTTGCATACACATAATGTGGATATCTCGGTCTAGAAGCTACCTACTTAGCTAAACTTTTACGCTAGTGTTTTTTTTGTTGAGATATGTTTGATGAACTTTCCATTTCTTTGCTCAAGTTCTTTGCAGCTCCTTGAATTCAAAGATTCAAGATCCTCTCACATGAGGTGCCTACAAGAAATAGAGGTTCACCACATTTACATTTTTAACGATTGTATAGTACACTGCGGCAACCAAGCTGAAATCACTATGAATTACTTTTGACATTTCAGTATTGTCTCAACCTTCGCCTTGATTTCCTATATTACGTGACACAGCTTGTCCTACACAAGCTTAAATGGCAACTGTACACACCACATGCACATTTGAAGGAATAGCAGCAGTGCTATCTTGCAAGGACCGGTGTCCATGGCACACTTTCTATACATTCTTGTTAGTATTTGGATCACCTGCCTTTCAATTACAAAGGCGCAGACATTCCTTTCCACTCCTAAAAACTATTTTGACTGGGGCTTGAATGGTAGATTGGTGTGTATGAGAAAATTAGAGTGTCATGTGAGAAATTCTAAACACAAAGAAATCCCCATGCCTTCATCCAAACACTTGATTTGTGATCATGGTGAGCTAAGCTTAGCATTTGCAGCTCAAAGGCGGTGGATCTAAATCCTTCGGATACTAGCCTCTGCTTCACTTATTGTCCTTATGATTGAGTTTTGAATCTTGAATTTTGTGGGCAAATTATAATGGCTATAAAGAATGAACATGGGTATTGATATTTCAGATATTAACTTCTCATCATTTGCATGGATGCTATGTTGTTGAGTAGGACCAAAAATGCATGAATGAACACTATTTGCGAACAAGAACACATAAAACATAAGAAGCTTAAAGTCAAAATAATTAAGAAACAATATGTAAAAGAATTTCTAAATAAGCAAGGGCTTCTTGCAGACCTCCTCAGTTGGTGTTTTAATGGCTTCCTGTACATTTTTACAGGAAGACACTCGGCGATCTCCTTGGGAGCAGGAACAGATCCAATTGAAGAATCATCATCTTGTTCTCTGTCGCTACCTAATAAAGGCGTCGTTGACCCTTCACCTTGATGAGATTTAGGAATCACGGGAGCATCTTCATTTGATTTGTCAGTGTGAGCTAGTGAAGGCACGCTTGCAGTCTCACAACCCTTGCTAGACTGCAAACAATCAAATGTACCGATCCAACTCTTGAAACTACATATCTCTTACATTTAACACAGCTACAAAATAATCATTCACCAATTCATACACTAGTTAGTTTGAATCAGGAAACTCCCACCTCTCATTCTGCGAGGAATCCTCGAGAAAATGGGAGAATTCCAAACTCGAAGCAAGACTCAAGAAGATTAAAAAACAATCTATCAACAAACATGAGATCTCGCCATTTGCTTATGGAAACCCCATTCCTCACTCGATTCAACTACTCATCACATCACATTCACGCAAACGAACGGAAAGCGGCGGCGGTTTGGTTACCTCAACTTCTTGGGCGGCAATGCGAAGAAGCGTCATGGGCGTGTGCGCAGAAAAAGCGAGGAGGAGCTCAGCAATGCGCAGCAGGTCCTCCCCTCCGTCCCTTCCCTTCCCATTCCCTTCTTAGCCTCGCCGCCGCCGCGCACGCAGAGGCCCCCTTGTCGTTCCCATATCCCATCTCGCACCAACACCCGCACCGCATCGAAGAAGTGGGGAGGTGGAGATACGGAGGTGTGGGGAGAGGTGAAGAGATGGCTACGGTAAGGTAAGAGATTTTGTAGCGTTATATAAAACGTCTTGGTAAGCGTCTTTATATATGAGATGTTTATTGGCGTAGAGACAAACATAAAAGCGTCTTTACATAGTAGTTTTGTTGTAGTGATCATATGGATGTTAAATCAGTATTTCTTATAGTGAATTAGAGGAGGAAGTCTATGTTGCACAACCACTGGTTTCGTTGATGGCGCAAACCCACATAAAGCATTGAGATTAAAGAAAGCATTGTATGGGCTTCGGCGGGCACCTCAGGCTTGGAATATAAAGCTGGATGTCACTTGGTTCTAAAAAAAGCCAATCTGAGCATGTCGTGTACAAAAGAGGGACAAGATCGTCAAGATTAATTGTGGGTGTATATGTGGATGATTTAATTGTCATAGGTACACACACATGAGATTGCAAGATTTAAGGAGGAGATGATAAGTCTGTTCAAGACGACAGATTTGGGCCTTTTGAGCTACTACCTTGGAATAGAGGTGAAACAAACTGAAAGAGGGATCACGCTGACCCAATTGGCATATGCGGAGAAGATTCTTGAGAAGTGTGGTATGGAGAATCACAATCCTTGCCAATATCCAATGGAGGCTCGTCTGAGGCTAAGTAAGGTTAGTAGCAGTCCACCAGTTGATGCCACATACTATAGAAACATCGTTGGAAGTTTGAGATATTTAGTGCATACTAGACCTGATATCGCTTATGCTGTGGACTATGTGAGTCACTTTATGGAGTCTCCTACAAACGAGCACATGGCAGCAGTTAAGCACATACTGAGGTATGTGTGTGGCACTCTGGAGTTTAGTTGTTATTATGAATGAGGTGAAGGAGAAGAAATCCAGTTGGTCGGTTATAGTGATAGCGACATGGCTGGAGATGTTGATAGCAGAAAGAGTACAACAGGCGTACTTTTCTTGTTTGGGAAAAGCATGGTGAGTTGGGAGTCACAAAAGCAGAAATAGTGGCACTTTCTTCGTGTGAAGCGGAATATATTGCTGCTACCACTGCAGCATGTTAAGGGATTTGGTTAGGACGGTTACTTAATGATCTTACACAAAAAGAGGTGAGCAGGTTTGTGCTCAAGGTTGATAACAAATCAGCGATATCTTTGAGGAAGAATCCAGTCTACCATGACAGAAGCAAGCACATAGATACTGGCTATCACTTTATTCGGGAGTGTGTCGAAGAAGGGAAGATAATAGTTGATCATATCAGAACGGAAGATCAACTTACTGATATTTTGACAAAGTCGCGCTAGGGCGAATCAAGTTCTTGGAGATGAGAGAGAAGATTGATACGATCAAAGTGAAAAAACAAGATTAAAGAGGTGATTGATAGAATTAATTTTGTTTAGCTTTCCGTTTTCCGTTTTCTATTATTTAGTTCTTTTGGAGTCAGAGTCCGTTTCTTATTCGTGTGCGTGTGTGAGTCCGGGTGCGTATAAAAGGCTGCACCTACGTCTTGTGAGGATGTGTGGAGTTGCGTTGAAGAAATAAAAAAACAAAAAGAGGAGCGCCCCTCCCAGAAAGAAATCGGCGTTCTTGCTGTGTCCTTTTTCTTGTTTCTTCCAGCAAGAAAGAAGCAGGAGCGTAGCTTTTTGGCTTTCACGTGAAGAAGCAAACAGAGGTCAAAGGGCTACATCAAACAATCTCTTGCTAGGCCATTACATCACGTAAAAAGCAGAGCATGGTGCTGTCCTTTCCAGCAAAGCCTTGCGTGTCCTCTGACCTCTGGGAGAAGCCGAGCGTGTCTCACGGAGGAAAAGACGGAGTGATTTTTAGAGAAAGATCAAGAAAAATTCCTACAATTTCCACTCTCCTTCACGGCTTCACCTGCCCCTTCTCCGATTTAAGCACCCCCGAGTCCAACCCCCCAAACCACCAACACAAAACACTTGCAAACCCAACAAACAGCAACAACACTTGCTAGGAACACAGCACAAACACCTGCAAATCCAAGCTTAACGTACTTAGCTAGCTAGTCATCATCTCAAGCAGCCAAGAAGCAAGCAACCATGGCGCTTCTCCCCACAGATCGCATGGACAGCCTCTTCTCCCCGCGTCGCGTGTGGATGGACGGCCCCATCATCGTCGGCGCCGGCCCATCGGGGCTCGCGGTGGCGGCCAGCCTCCGCGAGAAGGGCGTGCCGTTCGTCATGCTGGAGCGCACCGACTGCATCGCTTCGCTGTGGCAGAAGCGCACCTACGATCGCCTCAAGCTCCACCTCCCCAAGCAGTTCTGCGAGCTCCCGCGCATGCCGTTCCCGGAGCACTACCCGGAGTACCCCACCCGCCGGCAGTTCATTGACTACCTCGAGAACTACGACGGCAAGTTCGACATCAAGACGGAGTTAAACCACGCCGTCCTGTCCGCGCGCTTCGTCGAGACCTCAGACCTGTGGCGGCGCCCTTCTCCCCGGCCTCGGCCTCCGCCCTCTGCACCCCGCTCCCGGACACAGCGTCGCCTCCCTCCACCCCGAATCCCCGACGCCGTCGCCTCTCCCATCACACAGCCGCGCCGCCGTCGGCCCTCTCGTCGCTAAGCCAATCCGAGTCGCCACGCCTCCGCCTCCCCAAGGCCGTCGCCTCTCCCTTCCCGGCCTGAACCGACTCCACCGACGCCAGAGACCTCTTTTATAGATAAAAAAAATGGTAATGCAGTGTTTGAGGAATTGTGAGGTCTAATTCTGGTTGAATTGGAAAATTCAAAGATTTTTCTATGCCCGATTTGGTCCAGGATTATTCTAGTTGCAGATTTGTGTGCAACGTAGAAGATGGTCATAGATTGGAAGGAAGCGCACTAAATTTTCATTACCAAGTTGTCGAGGAGTAACTGTGAATGCATTGTGTTGTGTAATTGAGGATGAATGCCTCCGTTCATTTTGTTTTCCATTTTTGTTTTCAATGGATGTAACCAAGAATGACAATGATATTTATCAGTTTGGCAGTGTCATGTAAAATTTGATGCACTGATGCTATACTCCCATGCAAGAATGTATGGAATGAATTTGCAAATGAATGTGTTGAATGAAGCAGTGATTGTCGAAGCTTCAAATCATTCTGATTGTCCAAGCTTGGTCGGTGATTTGTGTGTGTGAAAGCTAGAATTTTTTCAGTGTACAAGCTTGAGGATCTGTGTGTGTTACTTCATCTGAAAGTTGTACATGCACTACTACAGAACAGACCTTTGGTCCCGGGCCTAAAGGGCCTCTAGTCCCGGTTATAGAGCGGGACTAGAAATCGGGACTAAATGTCTCACCTTTAGTCCCGGTCCCAGTGCGGGACTAAAGGTCGACGACTAGTCGGGTTAGTAATACCAACCGGACTAAAAGGTCCACTGGTCACACGGGTCGTTTTAATCCTTGTTGGTATTACCAACCGACTAAAGGTGTTTTTTTTTCTTTTTGTTTCCATTTCAATTCATTATTGATTTTGGTTTTACAATTACATTAGGTTTTCAAATGCGTATTCTTATTTGCTAATATATGTATACATACATATAATTTAGTTTGGAACATTATTACACACAAATAAAGTATGAAACTATATATATTATGGAGCTATATATATGTGTATATATATATATATATATATATATATATATATATATATATATATATATATATGCACATAAAATTTACAACATTATTCATGCATCCTTGGTATTTACAACACAAATGTTGTCCTCCACTTAAATGTCATACAAATGTTCGTTCTGGTTTGGCTTCAATTGTTCATCTGGTTAAAGTAGAACTCGGTGCGGGCTTGAGGACATGCTCATTAAGAAATCCCGCCATTGTCTCTTGAATTCCTTTGAGGCGGTCCATATCCAACACTGTTCCTTCAACCATATCTCCTTCAATTTGTATTAAACGAAAGAAGTATTAATATACATAAGATTTATTTAATAGCAACAAATAAATAAAATGGATTTATTATATATACTTGTTACGCATTTTCAATCTGTAGATGGGTTCTTTTGCATACACCATGAGGAACTCGCAAGCGTAGTATCCACACAAATTGTTGCCCGGTGGTCGCCAGAGAACCCATCAGATGCGATATAAAAAGATTACTCTCGTCATCCCGCGTGAGTCAAGCATGATAAGGTAAAGATGCGGGAGCTAGTACAACTTACATCCAATCGGTGTGGATCGTGAAGTGGCGCTTTCGGATCCGGACGGTGTAGTGAACGAACCAAGCCCAAACCCCGCCAATAATTGGATCGTTAATTAACTATTGCGAGTTAAAGAGCGGAATAAATATTTAAAGATCGAAGTTACCCCGGATAATGTCTATCATATCTTGGTAATCTTCTGCGGTTTTCTCAACGAGTCATAGATTAGCAAATGACCGTCGGAGAGATCGAAGACAATCAAGATCGAAAGAAAAGTCGCATTTGTTTATAGAGTCAACATATATATCTTTATGTTGGATTGAGTAAGTAAAGTAAAATGTGCACACGATAACAACACTCACCCAAAGTTGTAGGGAAGAGTATAAATCTTTTGTTCTTTTGGTTGATCAAGAACCTCCGGAAATTCCTCTCCGCTTGAGGTCTCCATTGATCGTAGGGAGTGTTTGGGTCCTTGAATACGATATATGGATCAACGAAACCAATGTTCTTGTCGTTTCTACGTGTGAGGTCTCTCATCATGTCTCTGCATATGTATAGACATGCTAGCTAGTGTGAGGATAATTACTTATACATATACATATGCTAGAGTGAGATTATTAAAAGAAAGAATCACGTCTGCACAAAAGCGGTGATGAGAGATTTGTCTAGAGCGTTCATGTGGCATAGCCGGTGTAACTCATTAAACCTGAACCATTATAATGTCATCGCCACGGAAGTAATGATGGTTTCTAATTTTGACGCAAATATAGTCATCCGCTTTTCTGCGACACGCCGCCATGTACCACTGGTTTAACAAGTACATTTGCGTACGAAGTTCCATGAGCTTCTCGTGGTTGTATAGACTCTTGCCATATACATATTCCTTCTTCCAATTATCAACTTCCGGAGCACTTTTGATGTGTGCTCACGAGAATTTGGAAAATGCTTAGACCGCTTTCGCGAAAAATTCATCAAGTTGATCCAAATGCACATTCCGATATCTGTTCTAGCACGTTCGTGTTTGAACCATATTCATTCCCAATAACTAGCGGGGCACCGATTGTTGTGATTGTTCCCCGAGTGTGCAACACCCTTGCTCGCGTTCTCTTTCTTCTTCGCCTCCTCAATTGACTTCGTGAGAGTGCGGTCATAGTCCGATAGTGGCGAATCCTTACGAGCACGTAACTTTTTCTCGTGAGCGTCCACCCTTTGCCTTAGAACTTACGGGCGCACGAAGAAGCACGGCTCGTGGTTTCGCCGCTTCACTTTTAGCCTTGACTTTCGCGAAGAAACTGCCCACATCTGTTATCAAGCATCTATTTCTCGGCGATCTTCTCATAGGAAAGTTTAAATGCGTCTTAGAAATAGCCGGTGTTCTCCTGAGGTTTCTTCTTCGGCGGTGGGGCGGCTTGCCGTTAGGGTGCGCCTCTTCTTTGGCGAGGGTCGGCGGTGTCGGCGTTGGAGCCCGCCGTGGAGGCGATGGAGCGGCGATGGCGGCGTTGGAGCCGCGTGGAGGCGATGGGGCGATGGCGGCGTTGGAGCCCGCCAGTGGAGGCGATGGAGCGGCGGTGGCGGCGTCGGCGTTGGAGCCCGCCGTGGAGGCGATGGGGCGGTGGGGATGCGGCCGTGTCTTCCACTTCATTGTCATCTCCGCAACACTTGTGACTGGTGGTGAATGGATAATTGGACTTAGGTTGGGGAGGTTCTCTGTGAAAACAACGTGGTATGAGTAAACCGTTATTTAAGCCAATACATAATTAGTGAAAAAATGTTTCGTTCACTTTCATCCGCACCTAGGGTTAGGTTGTTGAGGAGGAGGAGGTGACGCCCAGAATAATGATATAGCGCTTGCGCCAACATATGAATGTCTTCTCGCTTCTCCTAAAGTCTTCTCCCCATCACCTCCTTCAATGTCAAGAGGCACATTGCTATTACCTTTCACAACTCTATCCACCGAGACGCTAGCATATCCAGAGGTATTAATGCCCCATGGCATCTTGGTGTCTTCGTAGGGTCGATCGAGATACAACACCGATAGCCACCATGACCGTGGCATTCCCCTCGAATGTGCAACTCACATGTCGTGAGAGGATCGGTGATGTCATCCACGGGAAGCGCAACCTGCGTCATCTTGAATCACGGCACCTCCGTGGAAGCGCAATCGCTTTTCAACCGATTAGGGGTGATGTTGACTCCGGGCGTGATGCGCTTTGCCTTTGGATGGAACTTACTGCTATCTGCACTTGCCTTTTGATTTCCTCATTCATTTTGGCTTCAAGTGCTTTTTCTCGCTCTCTCGCTTCACGAGCCACTTCCGTGACTCACGAACCATTTCCTCCATCCTGCGCATCCGCTCCGCCTCCTCGTACTTCTTTCTCTGGCGGCTTCTATAGGTGGCTTTGTCTTTAGGGAAGGCATGCTCCCACGACACCTCCCCATAGCCTCTTGTTCGCCCACCGTGTTCAAGACTCTCCGGTATGATGTCACCATCCTTATCTCTGTTAATTTGCCACCGCCACTCTCACCAAGCCTCGAGCATAAGCAAATCTTTCGGTTGCTCTTTGGAGTTTTGCGCCATACACTATCTTTCCGGTCTCTAGGTCCGGCTTCCCCATGACCGAAAAACCAATACTTGGCGCTTCGGGCGGCTTGATTGATTCTCGTTCGATCCCTTGGCAAGAATCTCCGTTCCATTCTTTCCCACTTAGGAATGGCACTCCTGTAGCCACCGATCCCAAGTGATGGTGGTATTGCTTTTGTCGGGCATTCTTTGGTTCCTTCTCACCGTGCCTCACCCTCATCCGATGTCTTGAACTGCACAAACTCATCCCAAAACGGCCTCAACTTGACGTAGGCCTTAGTGTTGAAATCTGGCGTCGGGTTCTTCCCGATAAATGTGTTGTACAATTTCTTCTTCAACACCGGAATTGTGTGGCCATCTTCTTCATAGCCAGTTCCTAACTCTCTCCTTCAAAGCTTCATCTTACAGACGAGCGAAATGTTGAAGGACATCTTGCCAAACTAGTGCCTTGTCACGATCAGAGACAAAACTAATATGAGGAGCAACTTTCTTTTGCTTCCATTCACGAGCATTGATCGGGATCCTGTCCCTTACAAGGTACCCACAGTGGCTGACAAATTTCTGTGCATGTGGTCCAAGTACTTTGCCTGTATGCTCCTCGAATTGCGAGAGAATGAACCGACCCTCCAACGGCTTCTTCGAGCCTCGTACATTTCTACTCTTCCCCGTTGTTGTCGCCGATCCGAGAGGGCTACTTAATGTAGAAACACAAAGATTTAAATAAATATATTTATACGACAAATGAAATTATTCTGAATTTCATGTATACATAAGAGATTGTAGATAGACCTCGCCAGCATTGTCTTGCTCATCTTCATAATCGGCAAAGTACTGACTCCCGTCATCTACTTCTTGATTGTTGTCATCACCTTCGAATTGGGCACCTTGTAAGGCGTCATTGTTGATAATATCCATCATGGCATCGTCCATGTTGTCATTCGGGTCGGCCATTTCTGCAAATATATGTGTAGGACGTTAGAACGGTTCGTGATCGGGTTATGATTTCGCATCAAGTGGCGTGCGGTTCGTGACATGCATCGACAAAAGAAAAACAACAAGTGACGAGTTCCCTTGCATCGATCCTGAAATTGATTGAGGGGGTTTTGAGGGAGGTTCTTTGGGACACATTTGGACGCGAGTAGATGGGGGGAGAATCTCACCGAAGCGGCCGAACGACAAGTGGGCGGCGGTCGGCTTTGGGGAAGACGTTGGTGGTGTGGCCATTCCAGCCAAGACAGGGCACAGGAGGGGAGGTGGGTGAGCCGAGGAGGTCGAGGGCATCGAGGTGGTCTTCATGGCACGATGGGGCTAGCCGTAGCTCAATGGTGCGACTAGGGCGGCATGGTGCTCGCGGCAGTCGGAGCAGAGACACTGCTCGAGCTGAGCTCGACGAGAGGGGAAATGGACAAGGGGTGGGGGAATGAATGGGGGCGGAGGAAGGGAGGGAGCGAGTCTTGGCTTAACAATGGTGTGGCGGGGCGCAAGTTCTCGCACAAAACCCTCTGAGGCGGGAGGCGGCCTTGTTGCTTCTATCTTGTGGACGTGAGCCTGTGACATGATGGGGTCGGTAGGAGGTGACGGGCGTCGACTCGACACGGAGGAGAGCAGCCCTTCGGGGCGGAGGTTGGGTGAGAACGTCGACGACATGGCTCAATGTGTAGGCAAAGCGACGTCTTGTGAGGCAGCCCTAGAGGCTGGCGGGTGGGCCCAGGGGAAGGAGAAAAAGAGAAGGAGAAGAAAAAGGAATAGAAAAGGGAGGAAAAAGAAAAGAAAGAAAAGGAAAAGAAAAAGGAGAGGTCGGGCTGGTCTGGATGGTTTTCGGTCTAGACCAGATTTTATGGTTTCATTTTTTCTAAAGTTTCATTGTTCGACAACTATTTCCAATATAAAGTCCGAAAACTTGAATATCAACAGGCTGTCTCCAAAAAGTTTTAAAAATTCCATATTTTTAAACAAATTCAAACGCGTAGATTTTTTGGACTGTTACACAAATGATGGCTTGTTTGATGTCATTTAACGACAATTTGCACACAAGTAATCTCAACGACAATTAGTGCAATTGACAACAACTAACGACATTTGACGACAATTGATGGCAATTTGCACACAAGTAATTCTTCACAACAATTAATGCAATTGATGGTATTTAACGATAATTAACGACATTCAATAATTGCATAAATAACTCATTTATAACAGAAAAAGAAAATGAAACAATTAAAGAAAAAGAAAAAAGAAGTCCATTTAGGAGGCGGAAGGGTGGAAGAAGGAAGAAGCCATTGTTGCTTATAATCTTGAGGGGACCTTTAGTCCCGGCGGTATTACATCTGGCGTTTCTCTTTTCTCTTCTTCTTATTGCTTTTCTCTCACTTCTCAACTCTTACATTGCTAGCTTCTGGTTCTATCTTTACATGGCGCTAATCTGACTAATACCGTTCTTTTATACACTCACGCACACGGCCGACTTTGACTCAAACAACTAAACCAAGCAAGACTCCAACTCCAACTCCAAAAACAAATCCTAAATGGAAACTATTTCCTAAACAAAGATTATCTAACAATACTCGGCCTCTATGCTACATCTAGATCCTCAGATATTCTCGATGTGCGGTTTAAATACTTAACCTCGTTGTTCGATTCTGACTTCCAATTATGATCTTTTGTATACTTACCAAAGGTACCAAAATGAGTCTTTGCTTTTGTTTGATGCTTTACTTTCTGGCAATCGCCGCAAGCAGACTCTAACCCCAACTTTGCCAATTTCGGTGTTGGGCACGTCAAGAAGCTAGAAAACTTGAGTAGATTGGATCATACAAACTTCGTACAATAGTTTGTTCGAATGTGTCTATTAAGTAAAAGTTGCACTATCGATTACATGACTAGTGACTTACATGGTGCTTAACCTAAAAAGTACATATATGGTACTTTCTTCATGAAAAGGGAAATCGAGGGCACACCATCCGGTATAGGATCAAGAACTAAATATGTAGAAACTTCATATACACATCCTAGCGTGATACTCCAAAGATGCATATGACAAACTCTTGCTCAAAGATATACATATAACACACTGGTGTTTTCAGATGGCAAATTAGCTTTAGCATTGAAATCAACAGCCAACAAGTGAGAACTAGATTTTTTCTCTTGTACTTAGCAATGGTTCCTTCTCTTGTTCATTTCCTGGATCAACATAGCACGAGTTCAACCTTTTTGTTTGCAAAACCCGCAAAGCCATCTCCACTTGTTTCATGGTAGGCCTATCCTAACCTCGGAGACTCAAGCACATCTCTGCAAGAGAAGCTACACTGCTAATCTCTTCCTCAGTGGCTTCATCAAGAACTTGGGCAGCCACTATTTACAGAATCGGTCTCCTTTCAATCCCCAAAGGAAATAATTTGACAAGCTGCAGAGAAATGCACATGCGACAAGAGATGAGGAGCTCACCGGCGGAGGAGGTCGGCTCGGGCAACTGGTGGTGGCTATTCTTCTTGGAGCCGGGCACGGATCCGGCCAAGGAGGGAGGAGCCGGGCGAGCTGGAGCGGCGGAGGGAGGAGCCGAGTGGAGGTGGTGGCGGGAGTGGGGCGCCACGGGAGGAAGGAGGAGGCCGGGGCGCGACGAAGCTGGAGCCGAGGAGACGGCGAGGAGACGGAAGGGGTGGAAGAAGGAAGAAGCCATCTTTGTTGTAAATCTTGATGGGGACCTTTAGTCGGGCGCAGTATACTGCACCGACTAAAGACCTTAGTCCCGCGTGGTAATACGGACCGGACTAAAAGTGGACCTTAGTCCGGGTGGTGCCACGGCCCGACTAAAGGTTCTTGTGGGACATATTTTCCAGAGAACCTTTAGTCTCGGTGTGTGACCTTTAGTCCCAAGGCGTGTCTGGACCGGGACTAAAGGTCCCCACTACACTATTCGAGCCATACCACGCCACAGCTTTGGGTTTTGTATTAAGTTTATTTGTATAAATATGCTAATTCTTGTTAAATGCATAGTAAATTAAATACTAGGCATAAATTTTTAAAAATAATAGTTGCATTTCCTTTTATCTTATTGACATTTCAAACGACTTTTATAGTGACCACAAGTCGGGAAGTGAAGAGCCAACTATAAACAAAATGAAGCGCTCAAACCACAAGTTTGGGAATTTCATTTGAAGGCATAAATACTTGCTAAAAAATTTCAAGTCATTTTGACACGGTGGAGAAGACATGCTTCACGAGGTACATGTGTCCTTTTATCGAATAGGAATTTCATTTGAAATGATAAAAACAAGAAAAATATGATAGAAACATCTGAAGTTACAATTATTACATAAAATCTCTAATACACACTATTTATTAAACATCACTATATATCAAGCGGGCACAAGCAGTGAACTTCTTCTTGACGATGACCCTTGGTTATGATCATGCCGTAACCATGGAGTGTCCTCGGCATTTAGCGGATGCTTGGGTCTTTGGTCACATCGAAGGCGGGATTCGGTCATCCTTTCAGCGTGGTATTATAGGAGCATACCACATAACCTTGGCGGGGATTTTCTTCCGGGCGTTCTTCGCCTCAACATCGCCAGGTCATCTCGCTTGATCTTATACCGCGACGCTTTGCATACGGGGCATTCATCCAAATTCTCGTAGTCCTTGCCACGATCTGAGGATGCGATCATTAGGACATGCATGTATCTTCCGGATTTCTAATCCCAAAGGGCAAACGACTGCTTTTGCTTCGCACGTAGTGGCGAGCAATTCGTTAGGCTTCGAAGCATCTTTTTTGGATCTTCATAATTGCCCAAATGCCTTGTCGATACACCATTCTCAGCCTTCCATTGTAGCAACTCCGTGTTGTACCCAACTTTTTTGCCCATCTTCTACGGACGGGTATAGTAATTTCTTGTGATCCTCTAGCATGCGGTCAAACTTAGCCTTCTCCTTTTCACTTTCGCAATCTCTTTGTGCATCACGAATGACATAACCAAGAGCATCATCTTCAGCGAGTGTGTCTTACGCCCTGCCTCTTCTTGACTTAAGCCCATTGCGAGATCATCGAAGTCACCGTATTGAGCAATAATGTCGTTAGGGTCCAATTGTTCTTCTTCACCTTCTTCCATTATAACCTGGTTTCTCCGTGCTTGGTCCAACAAATATAGTTTGGCATGAAACCCGACTTCAACAAGTGTGAGTGAAGACTCCTTGAGCTAGAATATTCCTTCAAATTCTTACACGGGGCACATGGACAAAGACATGAAACCATCCCGCTTGTTTGCCTCGGCCACTCTTAAGAAATAATGCACGCCATCAATGAACTCTTTGGGCGGCGATCGACATTGTACATCCAATGGCGTGTCATCGTCTGCATTATATGACATATCACATAATTACTAAGTCAACAATCAATCCAAAAGGCAAACAATAACTAAGTGATTAAGCTAATTAAGAGATTAACTAATTACTTAATAATTAAATATTAAACTTATTTATTAAAACAAAATTAATATTTATTATTTTTACCCAAGAGGTTGGATCTGATAAGATAAGACTTATCTCATCAAACACCCTCAAAGCTTAACCTAACTAACACATGTAAAAGTCATTTTTCATTTATTTAAATAATTATTAAATAAGGTGAAAAATAAAAGTCTTCAGATTGATCCCAAAATTTTTGTACAGATAGTTCATAGCCTAATTAGATGGCAAAACAATTTTCAGAATTTTTGGATCATTAATTTAGCCTACAAAATTCATGGAATAATAATTAAATAAATAAGCATAAAATAGGTATAAATTCAACTTTGTCCAAATAGTCTTAAAATTTTTATATGGACTGTTCACAGTGTAACTTAGTGGAAAAACAAATTTCATGATTTTTGGAAATTTATTGTGGCCTACAAAAATCATGAAAGTTCCATTTATGAATTAATTGGCAATTTTATAACATATAAAAATTATTCAAATTTCACATTTCATATTTTTCATAATGGACGGCAGGGTTAGCATCAGGAGCTTACCGCGAACACGCCGGTGAATACGGTTGAGTGAATGAACGGCTCCGGCGGTGGTGACAGCGGCAGCGGCGGCGTGTCCCGGCGGCGACAACGGCGTTCCGGCTCCTCGTGACTTAACGCCAAGGAGAGTTTAAATAGAAGGACATTTAGTCGGTTGGTGTTACCAACCGGACTAAATGCCAACCTTAGTCCAGGTTGGTACTACAATCCGGGACTAAAGATTTAGTCCCGGATTGTAGTACCAACCGGACTAAGGTTGACATTTAGTCCCGGTTGGTAACACCAACCGACTAAAAGCTCGCCACCGAGCCGTCATGGGCGGGGACTTTTAGTCGGTTGGTGTTACCAACCGACTAAAGATCTTTTTGGTCCCGACGCAATTTTCTCCGAGACTATTGCCCATTTGGCAGTTCGACCAAAGGTCTGTTCTGTAGTAGTGATGTGTGCCGATATATTCATTTGTTTTTTGCTCTACTCAGAATATGGTCGGCAGCTGCTGCTGCTTGCTCCCAGATATTATGTACTTATTTCAGAAATTTGTTCTCAGGGAAAAAGTATGTTAGCTATTTCATTGATAGCAGCAGCTTGTGCCCTTGCAACCTGATACTGTTCATCGTATTATTCATTTTCTTCATTGATGGCTCGTTGGCTATGCAGTCATGGCTTGCTGCGGGCATCCATCTACTCATTTTATGAACTAAATCTGTGGCCTGATTTCAGAGTGTGTGCTTGAATTGTGAGTTGTAATCTTGTAAAATTCAATGTGTGATTGAAATGTGAGCACGTAAACAAAAGAGTTCATAAATCTCAGAATCTCAATTGAGGTGTTGTCGCTGCTCTGTTGTTACGCGGCGGGTGCTTGAGCAGCTGATTAAGCATGCAGGACTTAGATCAGATGAACTAGTGAATGAACTTTTCATGTACAATGGGCTGTTCCAGAATTGAATTGACCAAGGAGCGAGGAAGCAGGGTTCAGATAACCGGTTTCAAAATCGGAAATTTTCGGCAAATTTTGAAATCAAAATTTGAATTAAAAAAACCAGACAAAAATCGCTGAAAATCGGTTGAAAATATCGTCTGAATTTTTTGAAAATAAATTTCGGTACAAATTTCTTCTATATTTGACAAAATTCATGCAAAACAATTTTTTCAGAACCGGTTTGAAAATTTACCTAGGTCCGATAGAAACGATTTTCACCGATTTTTACCGGCCGAAATTTTGAACCAGTGGAGGAAGCACCAACAACTGTTACTGTTCACATGAGAGACTTTTTTAGCGTGTACAGGTAACAGGAATCCAAAAAAACTGGCACTATTCACCAATCGTTTTTAAAACCAATCAGGGAAATGGCACCAACCAGATAGCAAAAAAAAAAAAATTGACCCATTATATTATCACAAGTTACTGCTCTGAACTAAGAAGACTTGCATAGCATTCTCACACAATCACAGAACACGAACACAAGAAAATTCTTGGAAGCATTCTCACAAGTTATAGAGAATATGGAACATCACAAAACATATAAATTCTCATGACACCATTAATAACCGTCCACGGGCCTACACATACTCCAATCCCGAATGTGCATATGTCCGGTAGAATTCCTCGATTGTGTCCAAGTCATCAAAAACCGCTTGATGGCTGGGTCAACACAAGGTATATAAAAAGAACCTTGCAATGCAATCGAGGATGTGTGAGGCATGCTGCATCAACAGATAGAACAAAAACACCCACCTCGATCCGAGTTGTTTGGGCTAGATCCGACAAGACCTGTTCAAATGTCGGACCGGGTCGGGCTTGAAAAGCCCGGTCGCAAAAGGGCCGGGCTGAGCCCGGCCCGGTTCGAAAATTCGTTTTTAATTTAAATATATTATTTTAATCATTTTTCAGAATAAAAAGGTATTATTTAATTCATTTTCAGGATTAAAAAACAGATTTTTATTTTTTATTGTGTTTATTCCGGATTTCAGACCAGGCCGGAATTCCAGTCCCAAGCCCGGCCCAGACAGTGTCAGACTCGGGCCGGGCCGACAGGCCGGGTCACCCATGGACAGGTCTAGATCCGCCGTCCCTAGTTAGCATTGGCACCCAATTAGCCATTAGCACTAGATATGTTGCCCTCAAAGAAATCGTTGTAATATCTGCTAGTATGTACTTAGCAACTATACCACAATAATTGGAGTGCCTAACCCTCATAAATCCACAGAAAAAGATATGGGCAAATTAAAATAAATATATACATTTAAAAAAGTTTAATTTCATATATGTGAGGAACTAAGTTTTCATTTGCTACAGTTTTAAATTGTATTTGGGAACTTTGTAGTAATGTCCTTCTGCAAACCCCACCCCTGTGTCAGACTCTGGGTTACTCGGGAATCTTGCCCCAGGGCCAGGGCCAGGTAACAAGTGGCTGCAGTGAGATCTGATTCTGATTTAACGTTTCCAGAGCACCAGGAGCCAATTGGGATCACAATGGTGACCCAGATCCAGTACTGGGACAGCCCAAGGACAAGAGCCAGGAAATCCACAGCCCACACCACCCTACCATGTTTCTTGCTGGTTCCTGTATGGAATTGATGCCTGAAAGGGACAGTACATCATATCTCCACTCCTCAAGGCAAATGCAAGCTAGAGAGAGAGATTCTAAGAGAATTAAACATGGTAAATTGTAAAACAAAACATTGCACTAGTCATATTCACTCTCAAGTAAAGAGTTATACAAAGGGAGTTACAAAAGAACTGTTACTACAGGCAGTAACAACTAACAAGTACACTGTATTGTTACAACAAGATCGAGCTACAAAGGCTACAGATCAAGTGAAAATATAGTGTGTAGTAGAAGGAAACAAACAAGGTCAAAGGCAGGAGTCTCATCTTCCATCACCGGGTAAGCTAGTCTCTCTGACTGTACACCAGACGTACGCCCTTAGCTGCAGTAAAAATCCCCTAGGGCTCTCACTTCCCACTGACGAGGGGGCTCCACTTGTCTCTCTCTCTCTCTCTCTCTCTCTCTCTCTCTCTCTCTCTCTCTCTGACTCTGTGTCCTAGATAGTATCATCTCTCTTCCTACTAATTAACCTAACAACGTACACATTGTCATCACACTTTGATCGATCTCACGTCCTAATTAACCACGCAAAGAACAAATTAACAACAAACCAAGGTGATTGGACTGACTGACTAAAACACCATGGACGATGCAGTATGTGTGCTTTAGTTAGCTTGACTTGAG
This sequence comes from Phyllostachys edulis, assembly GCA_036346405.1. NCBI lineage: Eukaryota > Viridiplantae > Streptophyta > Magnoliopsida > Poales > Poaceae > Phyllostachys > Phyllostachys edulis. Next base: position 688,071 of record JAYEVD010000792.1, on the reverse strand, counting down.
TATTGGTTAGAAGACCACGGAGATGCACCTCCTGTGGCAAGCCCCAGCCCTCTTGGTGGGCTTCGTCTCCTCCTTCCACGCCTGCCCGAGGTCCTTGGCGATGCACACGGCATCGGCGGAGGCCCCCGAGAGCCCACGCCGGGTGAAGCCGACGGCGTAGAGACCGGACTGGCCCTTCCAGCCGTGGGGGAACGCCGTCTTGGGGTAACCGTCCTTGTTGAACAAGTCATTGCCCTGAAGGAATGGGACATTGATTGATCAGCCAAATGTTTCACATTGCTAATGGAACAGTAGCAAGCATCTGGGTCGAATGGAATGTGAATTTACCTGGAGCCATTGGGGCACATTGCTGCGGTAGCCGGTGGCGAGGACGACGGCGTCAATGTCGAGTGATTGGCCATCGGCGAGCTCGGCGGAGCCCTTGGTGAAGCGAGTGACTCCGGGGACGACGGTGATGTCACCGGACGTAATCCGGGCGAGGGCGCCGATGTCGAGCACCGGGGTGCGGCCGTGGGTATTCTTGAGCTCGAACGGGCCGACGGCGGGGCGCCGGAGGCCGTACTTGGAGAGGTCGCCGAGGACGAGCCAGGCGAGGAGGATCATGATCTTGTCGACGATCCAGAGGGGAAGCCACCGCATGAGCAGCACGGCGAGCTCGAAGGTGGAATTGCCGAGCACCTCCCGGGGGAGGACGTGCACGGCGTCGCGCACCACCATGGACGGGAGCGCGCCGTGGTCGCAGAGGTCGAGGGACACCTCCATACCGGAGTTGCCGCAGCCGACCACGAGAACGCGCTTGCCGCGGTAGGACTTGCCGGACTTGTACTGGCTGACGTGGGTCACCTCGCCACCGAAGCCCGCGAGGCCCGGGATGTCCGGGACCACGCTCTCGGCATTTTCGCCGGTGGCGACGACGAGCCAGTGGCAAATGTACTCCATCTCGGAGCCGGCCGACGCGGCGCGCACGCGCCACAGGTCGGAGGTCTCGTCGTAGCGCGCGGACAGGACGGTGTGGTTGAACTCCGGCTTGATGTCGAACTTGGCAGCGTAATTCTCGAGGTAGTTAATGAACTGCCGGCTGGTGGGGTACTCCGGGTAGTTCTCCGGGAACGGCATGCGCGGGAGCTCGCAGAACTGCTTGGGGAGGTGGAGCTTGAGGCGATCGTAGGTGCGCTTCTGCCACAGCGAAGCGATGCAGTCGGTGCGCTCCAGCATGACGAACGGCACGCCCTTCTCGCGGAGGCTGGCCGCCACCGCGAGCCCCGATGGGCCGGCGCCGACGATGATGGGGCCGTTCACCCACACGCAACGCGGGGAGAGGAGGCTGTCCATGCGATCTGTGGGGAGAAGCACCATGGTTGCTTGCTTCTTGGCTGCTTGAGATGATCACTAGCTAGCTAAGTACGCTAAGCTTGGATTTGCAGGTGTTTGTGCTGTGTTTCTAGCAAGTGCTGTTGCTGTTTGTTGGGTTTGCAAGTGTTTTGTGTTGGTGGTTTGGGGGGTTGGACTCGGGGGTGCTTAAATAGGAGGGGCAGGAGAAGGAGAGTTGAAGTTAGGAGTAGACAGAGAGAGGTGTGTGTGAGGAGAGAGAAAGAGAGGATGGTGGTGAATGGTGATGACAGAGAAAGAATCATATAGAACAAATGATATTTTGGAGATTGATATTATCATTAGTAGATCGATAGGATCTAAGTGCCTTTTTCTGAGTTGGAGTTCTTCGGTGCTTGCTTCGGTTCTAGGAGGAAAGAGAAATCCGAATTGATTTTTCGTTTTATTTTTTTAGAGAGAGCAAGATTCTAACAGTGAAGACACATGCAGAGATACCCATGCAGAACATGAGCCACCCGCCCCTTGTTTGGGCGGATTCTCTCAAGGGGGGTTGAAGAGGGTTGGACCTGCCTGTCGTGAGTGCGCCGCGCGTTTATCTGCAATTCCGTATTGAGATATATGTTGTTGTCTGCAATTCCACTAGTTTTCTGAACTAAAGGAGTTTCTTCGACCCTGTCTTCATCGGTGACATCAGCAACTTCCCGACCTTCGGCTGGTGCGTGCGCCACAATGTGGCTAGAGTCCCCAACTTCTTCAGCATCAACACCAACTACCCCTTGTTCAACCACGCATGCAGATGGAGCTTTCACATATGCCTATTCCAGAAGGATAAAATCCCACCCGCGCTCCTTCACCATCCTTATGTATGACTGTCATAACCTTATTCCCTTCAGCTGCACTAACTCTCAATGTGTGCCTTGTGTTACCCAGATGGCAACACAACTCAATTTCAGATCGTGCATAGCATATGGTTCAACTCGAATGTGTAATACAATTACCGCATCCCAGCGTCCAATGTACGCTACTCTGATTTTGTTAGGCTGACGGTCACCGATTGGAAATAACGCAAATCAGCCCCCTCGGGACCCTTCAGAACAGTCTCTTAGCCGTAGTAAATTTTGAAATTGATTGTGTCAGATATATTCGACGTACTGCACCATAAACAAGATTTATATGATTAGCCACATATCTAAAACTAAACTAAATACACCTAAAATGATGTACTATAAGTCTACAACATACTGCACTACATAACCCTACACCGCAAGGTGGACGACCAAACGGACAATGCTTCACTACCTCCTCTCCTCCCGTCTACTCCTCTAATTTGCTCCTCTCCCTTCACTCCCCTCTTTCTCTTTTTTCGGAATAAAAGTGAATTTTGGCCGAATTTTATGGCCTGTTATAGGTGAGATTGTGTTGTCATTCTAAATGGCGACAGAGACCTGTGGGGTCTCTGTCACCATTTAGAATGGCGACATAGGTATTTGACACTGTTCGGTGGGTGACAGGGCTCCTTTTGCCTATCCCAATGGTGACATGGTCATTTCGCCATTTGAAACGACGACAAAATCTCATTTTTGTAATTTTATTAAACGGGCATTAATTTATTTAATTCTATTAAAAAAGTATTATTTAAAAAAATCGATAAAAGATCATTCTTCATAATCTTAAAGGCATTTTCTCGTTGTCTAAAACTCAAAGTTGAATTTTTTCCCCCTTAAAAATTTGATTTTTCTTAACAAAAATGGTTGTACATTCGGGGAGACTAGGCTATATGTTTGGCGTTGCGGTTGTTCTTCAAAAGCGCTGTATTTTTCTACTTTTGGATATAACAATTAGCTAATAGAATTTTTTTCAGAGCCATAGCATCAAAATATTATTAGAATCGGCAAATATTCCTATAATTAACTAGATTCTATAGGCACGGCATAACGAAGCGCAGCGGCCACAAACTGGCCCTCAACAAGTTACCTGCTCAAACATTTTTTTTCTAGTTTCAAAAGTTCTCAAACGTCATTGCCATGTATGGGCAATGCTAAAACCTTGTGATATACTCCACTAAACCGTGTCCAACCAATCAGCAATTTCCAAGTGCGAAAATACAAGCCAGTTAGCAGTGCCCTGCAACTGCAAGTGGGTCCCTACCTTTGAAGTACGTACGTGTTAGTCATCTACTATGATCGATGACCTCTCGCTCTCTCAGGGTGAGCCCTCCACCGACCTCACTCAGCTCGATCGCCGCCTCTTGCTCTTGTCGTAACCACCTACCCAAAAATTCTCTACAATTTGTAACTTTTTTGCAACTATTGATGCAACTCATCTCGGTTTGATCCTCCAATAAACCAGCTTGTGCTTGTCATGGGCATCTCTAGCTTGGGTAGTAGTATTCGAATATCTCACCGTTCACAATGTGCGCGTGCTTTATTTTGCAATGAAATTTGTTATACTGAATATTAAGAAGAGTTGGAAATCGTATTCACGTATCTACGCTTCATTCGGAATATTCCGTGTTTTTATGTGAATTTTGTGATAATTGTATTGTTTCCTGCGAAACACGATCATAATACATTATTGCTTTTCCAAACAGGCTCCTAGTCTCGAGGTATTATATCAAGAAGAAAACAAGCGAGACAAAAGGTAGGGTGTGGACATATTTTCTTGCACAAAAGGAACATTAAAGCAGCGTCCAAAATTTTGCAGCGCCAAGCAGCTTCCTGAATTGGCCACATCCCTCAGAAATCTTATCACCAAGTCATCACTTACATCTCTCCCATGCCATGACTATGGCATCATCATCATCTGCTAACAAAAGTATTAGCTAAGGTCAATTGACTTTCTTCAAATATTAGCTAAATAATAAAGTTTAGATTTGCTTTATTACTTTATTTCATTGGGAAGTACTATACCCATACGAAACATACTATTTTGTGTATTCCTACTTATTTGTTTTCATCCTTGGAGCCAAAGCTGCAGTCCACATCTCCTATTTGCACCTAATATTCTCCAAACATAAACAAATCCATTAGTTCTTTCAAGTGACAAACAACTTAATTTCTAGAGATTCTTCCGCGTAGTAGCTAGTAGTACATCCCAACTGGGAAGCAAAACGTACTATATATGTGCGCGAGAATTAAAATTCTCATAAAGAAAAAGAAAGACGCGTTCAAGATGAACAAAAAAATTTCCTCTACTGATCGGAGATGTACGCATACTTGCAACAGTACAGGGTATCTTTTCTCTTCCTTTAAAAAATACAGATGTATATACAAGTCTATATACATGTACTGCACTGGCATGCACCAATATGTATTCATGTTCACATCAGGGAAAACAATTTCGTTTTGAAAAAAATTCGGAGGGTAACGAAATTACCGAAAATTCGGAATTTCGGTTCAAAATTTTGGTGGGTTTTCAAACTGGACGAAATCAAATTTAGGATGTAATTTGTCTAAATTCAAATATTTTCGATTTTTTTGAACAAATTATAAAATTTTTGAAGGGAGCAAAATCACCAAAATTTCTGAAATTTCGGCGAAATTGTTTTCCCTGGTTCACATCCACTTGCGCTCATTGTTCACATGTCAGGTCAATCAAGGACTCTTATATAGCACAATTTTAGTTTCGTTCATGACATTAAAATGGTATATCGGGCGAGTCTTAAGACTTCGGGTACAATTTTGTCAAATGAATATATGTATATATATAATCATGAGTGCGATCATTAGGTTGGTGTGCCGAAGATCTTTGGACGCGTGTCAATCTAGGTTATGATTCATGAACTTGCAGTACCATGCTTAATTTTCATTGAGAGAGGTCCCCATGCATGGTCATGAACCATAACCAAATGCGATGTACGCTTTCGGCCTAAATACACGGTTAATTAAGCCGATCGAGGTTAGGATCTCCTAGCCTCTATCTGCTTGATTGCATTTGTTATAGTTTACTTTTAGGGAAAGGAGAAGGGTAGATAAAATGATAAATACTCATATGAGTTTGTGTATGCATGCATGCATGAGCCATGCATATGCATTTGCATATACACAACAAATTAACGGACTCATGCTTCAACAAATTAACAGACTCATGCTTCGATAAATTTGCACTTAATTCTGTATATTTCGAGAAATATTGTTATCGTTAGTGCTATTTAGCCCCTCTCATCAAATGAAATTACACTGTATGACTTATTTGGCCCCTCATCCTTAAAACCTGCACCGCCACTGCATGCACCTATGTGTCAGTATATGTGAAGTTGTGCACCATCAGCGTAAGGGGGGAGCATGTGGCAAGAGACCTTGCATTGTTTCCCTAAATTCACACTCCTTTTCATGGCTCAAAAAGAGGTGACTCTAGCATGCATGCATGCACACTTGTTTTAGCTCTTCATTCTAGGGAGCCACCCCTGGCCTTACCCTTTTGCAAACCCTAGAAGAAAACACGTAGAGCTAAGCTAGCCAGTGCCATGGCCATTTTTATAACCTGGAGGACACCTCATCTATGATGCAGAATGACAAGTTGATGCAAGATTAACTTTAGTTGGCTGGCTAACCTCTATCTTCAACCATGGAAAGTGAGCTGATTAACATTAGGTTTCTGCATGCCCTAGGCCTAATGTGGGGAGGCTGCCATGTCCATAAAACCAGCTGCTTAAACAAGGAGAAAGCTTGTACTGCATGCCACAGTGCACAGTGTACATACATAGCCAGCTCGCCAGGTCGGTTACTGCCTCGAAACCGTGTTGTTGATTACTTAGCCTATTGAGCCTTAAAGCTTGTGTATAAAATACATTAAACCCTAGCTAGGGTTTAGCGCCGTCAACGAGAGTTCCAACTATACCGCACGCGCTAAAAGGCTATCTAGGCCTTTGGGAAGTGGCCACTCGCATGGTTGTCGAGAATTGCCGACCTATACGGATACAAATATGTTAGAGTATGTACATTAGTGTGACGTCGGCTATCTGTAAATCTTGCTACGCAGAAAAATGAGATAGTGTGGATGAGAGAGATGAGCATAGAGAATTAAGTCGTCTCACATGCATTAATCGACTGTAACACGAGAAACACAACACATTGTATATAAAAGAGCTGTTTATAGAGATGTATAAAAAGATAACTCATTGTAGAAGCTGTCTTTAGCGTTTTCTATAGATGATATAGAGGAGTACTATAGACAATAATCGTTTATATCATTGTACATACCCTTACTCCATAAAGCTTTCTATACCTGATAACATCGTTACAAAAACATATCTTGTGTTACAATTCTAGAAGAGTGCCAGTTTCCTGCCACATAACTACTCCATATATGGTTCCTACGGGAGCTGGATCCTCGACATTAGTGAAGAAATGCACCAGGTGCTACGTACAGAGCTGTGAATTTTTCTACTTTCGCAGTCGGAGCGTAATAGATTTGACTATGAACTGTAGTGGCTTTACGAAAGCGATCAATCTAGATCATTGGTTTCTAATCTGATGGAAGCTATAGTACAAGACCTAGATGCACGATGAGTGCAAAGAAATGTTTTTCAATTATTGTCTTGAATTAATTCCTTCTTTTTCAAACCATGTGTCCTCTGATGAAAGAACAATATGTGAAGTAACAAAAGCCAGGTAATTAAATTGCTTATACATCTCGAAGTAGTTGAGTAAAAAGTCAAGTCGGTGACATTTGCGAAATAGGATCTTAACCCTAACAAAGAAATCTAAATCTTCCAACTGGATCTGCATCCATCACCGTCCAAGTATTGCAAGATGATCTTCTTTGCGCCTTCTTCGTAACTTTTATGGCACTTGCTACCTGCTTGGCCTAGTGTGGCTACGAGATTATTATTAGCTCAAAAGTGTAATCAACGATGAAAGAACCCTTTTGATATTAAAAAAAACACTCTATTTTGGAGCCTTTTCATGCCAAGCTCAAAAGTGCAATCACTAGAATGTTTTCTTTACGGGCTTCGTGATACGCGTTTGTTGTTTGTTTATGAGAAAGCTAATCCCACAGGCTTTATGTAAAGATACTGTTTAAGCCTTGCTCAATATTCTGTGGGACATGAAGGGGGAAAGGTATGATTGCATATTCTACGTACTCATAATTAGAGAGGGCCCTTTCATGAAGGAGAAAGTAGGTTGCGTTTGAAATATTTGATACATGAGATCATTTGTGATGACAAATGTGTATAGTTTCCATGCATTGAGAATAATCATTGCTAATGATTATTGTGATGAACAACTCCAGTAGTTCATCTTGAACTCGAGTAGTTCATTGAAGATGTTTTTTATACAAACAAGTCTTGGAATGGGCTTTTGGGCTCACAAAGAACATGAAGGAACTCAAACATATATAGGCATGTTTAGGGGTGTAAAACGAATTCAGATAGGCTGTTTTATCCGGCATCCATATCCATATGGTAACTAATTAATGTTGTATATAAATATGTGCACACGTATATAAGATACTTGAAGGATCTTCTGTGGATAATTAGATTATCTGTGTTTGTTGTTTGTAATAAGATTCTATGTGGCTTGTTGATTGAATGCAAATTATGTATAAAACTTTAATTTGTATGGATAATTACCCTATGTGTATTGGTTTCCTAAATTTATAACTTATATTATGTTTTATTTGAAATCTGTCACGATTCACAGGCTCTTGGCTAGTAGAGCTTAACTCCGAGAGCTGAGTCATGTACAACACAAGCTAGCAGCTAGCAGCTAGCTCTTCCAGAATCAACTAGTATTTTCCCTTTTAAAAAAAAGATTTGATTTTTTGCCACTGTCAAAGATGTGTAAATTCAGGATTTGCCACTCATGTATCTATGACATGTAGCCCTAGAACTTAAATATCATCTACACATAAAGAGGCAAATCCTGAATTCCACATCTTTGCAGTGGCACATAATTGATTATTCTAAAAAAATCAATGATCAACTACTCCTTAATTGGCTAAATACTCGCACATATGATAGCTAGCGTTGAGCATTTGACACCGCCGCCATGTGATCTTCTAACGTACGCATATATGCCAATAATTAGCATGTACAAATAATTGAGTCAAGCAGCGCTAATTGAATCATGCATGAACATGGCAGAGAGCTTTGTAATGATCACAACCAAGATATCCTATGGCTATCATGCATCCAACATGGTCTGAAATAGGTCACAATTGGGTTATACGCCTTGCATATATTTTAGCTCGTGTATATCTACTCCAAGTCCCGTCGGATCTTAACATATTATAAACTTTCACCTATGATATTTTTAGTTGGTAGCAAAGGAGCTAGAATATATATGATGCATGTTTGATGATTATTAAATGTTATATCGGTAGTTTAGGTTCTAGTTAGGGGGCCAATTATTATTATTCCCGATTAATTCAAGGGGAGTTCTGTTCAGCTAATATGCATGTATGTGCCTTCTATTTTCTGTCTGATCGATGTGTATGTCTCTTTTGTTGACATATATGTATGGTTAGTTTCACTAGCTGCGATCCACATCTTATCTCTATACTTACTAGAGCCGATTGCAAATTATGGAACGAGAGAATGCCACATCACCTCGGATTCTCCTTGCGGTTCAATTTCACCATTAGCGATTCACATATATTTCATAGGAGATATTAGTACACGCTATCCAGTGTGTGTATATCGTAAGTAACCGGCAATTGACCTGGCCGGAATGATATAAATAGATTTGCACATCATTCTTCTCGTATTCTTAGCTTTACATATTAAATATTCGGTTATAGAATTAAAGTAATGGTCCAAAAAGACACTTATAACTGAATATAGTTTTTTTTTCCTTCTCAACGAGTAAATTACGCCATACAGGGCCCTAAACTTGTAATGAAGTACCATTTAGGTCTCTAAACTTGAAAATGATCTAGCAGATAATTAAACTTGCGAAACACTTCAGTCATTTCACCTTTTAGCTTAACTAAAATGCATATATTACGCAGAAATGAAGGTATGATGGTGGTATTGTTCATTATGTGACCACAAATTGCCGAGATAATCGGCCATTTAAACAATTGGTATTAGTGTAACACGTCCATAAGTTGACATGTCCAGGCTTTAAGTTAACTAAGAGTCATATATATACCTCCAAATTTCCTTATGGATCATCAATTTGAATTTTCCACATTAGTTTTACAGCTACATTCAAATTGTGGCTAATTTTAAAGTCGTAATGACTTATGTGACACAATTTGTAAGTTTGAGAACTTAAGTGTCAATTTTTTACAAGTTTAGGGACCTAACAAGTTAATTACAAGTTCCAGTACACCTAAGTGATACTTCACTGCAAGTTTACGCACCTTCGATACAATTTACTCTTTTTCATTTAACTTTTGACATGAGAGAGTAATTATTATTTTTAGTTATCTTTTCAAACCTTATGTTTCCTTTTAGCATGATAAAAAAGTATATTGATGGCAGTCATGAATTGGAAAATTAGAAACATAAATAGGTATAGTGGAAAAATGAACTTGACAAAGGAAAAATAAAATATGTTCCCGTATTTTTTAAAATAATAAAATAATTATGAAACTACATGTACGGGAACAAAAGTATAAAGTTTTACTAATAAATTTTTATAACATTATGATTTATTAGCATTGCTATAAATTCATATAATAACATAATATTGTAAAATATTAGAAAAATACATAAATACCTTTTATAAATAATGAAAAAGAAATTAATACTACCTCAAATCCAAATGTAAGTCATTTTAGAATCTTTACCGATCAAACATTTTAGCTTTGACCATCAATATATAAAGAATCACCAAGAGTGACAACATGATATTGGTATTACTAGATCCATCATGAAAATATACTTACATAATGTATAATTATTTGTATTCAAAACAATATATTTTAAAAGAAAATGATGATCAAAATGTTACATTGGAGAACGTGTTAATGTCCAAAACGACTTATATCTCGGAATCATAGGGAGTAATAGATAGTTTTAAATTAATTACAAAGTACATAAATTAATTTAGCACTTTTGGATAAAATACATTTATACTTTTTGGAACAATAACAATGGAGCTAGAAAAAATTGTATATTTGAAATTTATTTTTATAATTTCAAAGATAAAAGCTAGGGAACAAGCGAGTGATCTGGTGGTAGGGAGAGGTTGTTTAATGTCCCCACGCACCCGGGTTCGAGTCCTAGGACCAACTTGGGTACCCAACTCCTTCTTTAGTGAATGATGGAGCTCCTGGTCAATTTTCAAAAACAAAGATATAAGTAATAAACATAATTTGTATTTATAAAAATATTAAAATTGAACGGATAATTAAAATCTATTGTTTTTTCCATTGTGCTAGCTTGTGATTGATTTTTTTTATTCAAATGAAAATATTTGGAACAGAAGATATTGAGGTAATTAGCACACTACTCCCTCCAGTCACAAAAACATATCGTTTATTACAGCGGCCCAATCTTGAAACTCAACTTTGACCACAAATTTATATTTTAATATGTTTATAAAACTGAATAAAAGTATAATATTATGAAATTACTTTTTGACAAAAATATGCACATATATATGATTTTCATGTATCCAATTTAAATATTTAAAAAGATAGTCGATACCAAATTTCAAAAGTTTGATTGAACGTATCCCAAAAAACGATATGTTTTTGTGACCGGAGGGAGTACCTATTGAGTAAGTTACACATTGCTGAAAATCAAAAATGTTTTGTAATTATATAAATTCAACAAAAATATATATCAGAGTGTCATGCTACTATAATATTATTAAAAACAGTATTTTCGCGAGGAAAAAAATATTGACCATAGGTTTGTCTCAAAATGTTGTAAAATATTCTAACTAACAGATAACCGAACACTACACCCACATCTACAACACGCACATGGCATCATGGAATCCCAAGAATCATTTCATTTGAAGCACATTCACGCAGGGCACAACCCCAATCCCGAACATGTAAGTAAAGCCATGCGATTGGTACCCATGGTATATCGTATAATTAACCATGTACTACTACTTGTAGTATTTATCTATCAATCCCATATGTGCTGCTTGTTTTCTTCTCTTAATTTTTAGAACCCATAAATAAATCCTTGATTAGATGAATGTGGGGTGACCTCATCCTTGACTGAAAATTGTCTCTTTCCCCGAGGAGTTTGACCTCACGCCAACTGTTTCTTTGGTCGGTTGTAACGGTTTAACTACCATGCATGTGTTAAGCTATTAAATATGCCCTCGTTATTCTACAGGTAAGTTTTCCCTTATTTATCAGTTTGAACCACTATTCCTCAGTGATTCTTGAATTGTTTTAGGGGCTGGTTTCTTACGGTAAATATAATCTGACACAGATTAAGTTCAGTTCGGCTGTGGGCAATCTTTAGTTTATTTCAGTCATATGGGGTGAGAATCTCAGTCAGATGATGGAGGATGCAGTGAGGCAGGTTTGTCATGTGGTAGCCCTCATGACCCATGAGCATTGATACTTGATAGCGCATGCCATGTACTTCATTATTTACTTTTTTTCAAAGTTTTATTTACAAAAATACATAGTGTAGACAAAGTAGAAGAATTTGCACCTTTTACACACATTAGCCTACTGTTTTTCTTCAAAACAATTGCACCTTTTACCTTCGCAAAAATGAAATTGTGGAAATTGTTTTTTAGCATGCATGAGTTCCAGTCAGTAAATTCGGCCAAGAGCATATATACATATAGTGCATACAAATAGCTAGTAATGTCTAATGGTAACTAAAAAGGGGATAGTGATGCTACTAATTTATATAAATATTCTACTGGATATGGAAACAAAATAGTTTTTCTCCTTTGGTTCTGGCAAAATATCAACTACTCCTAGGTGCACCACATGGTAAGCATAGATATTTATATTATAGTCACATTAAGTAGTAGATACATATGAGTTATTTTATTGTAGATAACCCCATTCATCTTGTATTCGTAATGAACCTGTGGTCTTTGATTTTAGGATAAGTGTTTGTTTAAGTAGGTCAATGCAATTGGTAGGATTCTCATGTGCTGGGTTCATTCCCTCTTTCCCTAATGGGGAAATGTACGTACAAGTCTGCATGAAAGATACAAACACAATGTGCATCAGAAACAGATGTATATATGAAGTGGTTAATAAAAGGATAAAGATCTAACGCCAGATCTATGTGCAAAAATGAATTGCAATTTGCATCGCATTCAAGTTCAAAGTCCAAACCTAGGGCTAAGAAAAGAACGGTGCTTGGAGACCAAAATCCAACAATAGATTGTGTTCAAAGTCAATTCATGGATGAAAATTTCGGCCGATATTTATCACCAAAAATTGGTGAAAATCATTTCTAACGGACCCCCCCCCCTAAATTTTCAAACCGATTCCGATTTGCATGAATATTGTCAAATATAGAAGAAATTTGTGCCGAAATTTATTTTCAAAAATTTCGGCCGATTTTTAAAAATTCAAAATTTGATTCCGATTTTCGTACTGGTTTTCAAAACCCTGTTTCAATGTACATGAAATTGTTTGGAGTTGAAATCCCATAAATTGGCAGCACCAGAGTGTATTTGTATGCAAATTATAATACAGTGCTATATGCCCACGTTATTACCTGTCGAATTGTCTGAAGAACTTTTTCAGTTAATGTAGTAGGACATGACAATTCCAGAACAATAATGTAAAGATTAATTCAGTACCATCCACCGCTGGAAGCAAATTTTATTCATCTAAACACCGACGCAATTGCAGTCTTGGGTGTCCAGATCGAGCAGCTGAACTATCCCAGGTGCCGAGACATATTGATCTCATCAATGGCAGATCCCAAGCACTGATTTCTCATCTGGTGGCCTTGAGCGCATGCATGCAGTAGTGGGGGCTTCTCCACTATATATACCTGATCCCGTATCTCCAGAGGATCCCTTATCTGAGATCATGCATCATAGATTCATCTTAGATCAGCTAACCATGTACAGGCTTCACAAAAAAGCGACACTCAAGATTGGCAAACCTATATCAAGAACAAATCGACATTACAGATGGGATTGATGCCAAAACATTGGCCACTAAAGATCACTCAAATGACCGGTAGTGATGACCTTAGCATATATATGGAAGTGGGACATGCAATATCTTTGTACCATGGAGACCTCTATATGGCCAATGACAGAAGATAAAGATGACAGATTGTGGGCTCAAAGTCAAGAAACCTATCACGTATATGTGTGATCACTGTGAGCCGTTAACAAAGTCGCAATGCCCTCCAATGTATCCAATCACACTGAACAAACCTCACAAAGAAGTTGTGTCCTCCAGTAGTAGTGGAAGAATATAAGGTGACAAGAATGCATGCATGGTCCCAAAAGAGGGGCAAATCCTGGTTAGCATGTCACTTATGCAGTAGCATTTGTCCCAAAGTTTCCCAATAAAATCAAGATCAGCTGGTTGACAATGTTTGCAGTAAAAATGTCTATAGTAAATCAGTTGGTTGAAAACTGACCATTCACCAACACTAGACAGGTGCCAGCTTTGGAAATTAACACTGGTTAATCTCTGTCATAGGTCTGGCAAATCGATCATAGTCATAGACCGTTGTGTTGTCAAATGATTTTGGCAAGGATAAGAGATTCCTAGATCTTTGCACTCAAGCTATCTGCTAGTGTAGATATGTGGGTCAGCATCAGATAGCCACTAGAAACTACGTGGGTCCACCCCTGGCCCTATGTATTGTGACCTGCATAGGGAAACCATATGTTTAGGCTAGCGATTTTATATAGCTGACAATAAGTAGCATTTTCATAGTATTGTAAAATGTGAAAAAAGTTGGAAACTTATATTGATCAATTCCGAAACTTGGAAATATTTAAATCCAATAATTTAATGAAATGTTTAAATCCGTGCCAAAGAAAATCCCAGAACTTTAAAAACATTTTGGGCGTGTTTGGTTCCCTGTTTCCAGTTGACCCGCACCAGCTCATACAATTTATTGTGTGTTTGGTTCACTACACCGTCGTTCTAGCCAGGCCCAGCTCGTGCAAAAGGCCGCCCCGAGCTAGGCCCGACACAAACACGATTTTTGACCTTCGCTCGCGAGCCAGGCCGAGCGCGTGCAGCGAATACGCCTCCGCGACTCATCTGCTGCATCCACGCGTGCATCCATCCAGGCACAAGGTCGCCTCCGCCTCCACCTCCGCCTCCGCCTCCAGCGCCTCGCCCCCGCCTCCGCCTCCACCTCTGGTTGCTTGCATCGGACTCCGCAGCTGCCTCCCCTCTCCCCTCCAGCGGCGGGTACCCGGGCTCCTTCTCGCTGCTCTCCTCCTGCAGGCGCAAGGCCGCACTCCTCCTCGCTACTCTCACCACTCTCACATGCAGGGAAGGCTTTGTGGCGGTGCTCAATGGTACCACTTGTTGCCCGCCCCTGCCCCTCTCCTCCTATCCCCCCTCCCTCTCCCATGTTGTGCCTAGATCTACTTGTTGCATGCTGGAATGACTTGATCTGCAATTATTTTTAGTTCATTCGACCCCTGTTAGTTCTTGATATGTACTTTCTAAGGATGGTATTATTGACCTACATACTTGATCTGCATATTTGTTTAATTTGAAGCATCAACATTTGATTCGACTCCTGTTGGTTCTTGATCTGTTATTTCTGAGGATGGTATACCACCTAAGCGTTCTTGATCTGCATACTTGATCAGCATACTTGTTTAATATGAAGCATCAATATTTGATTCCACCCCTGTTAGTTCTTGTTCTGTACCCTTGGATACTTGATCTGTTATTTTCCATTATTCTTCGTAGTGGTGTCCCCTTCTTAAGGCTGCTTTGCTGCTACCAGTTGGATAATTGATCTGTTATGCTATTATGCAACTGGATAATTGATCTGTTCGCTGTGAAATGCTTGGTGTGAAATACTGTTATGCTGTTATGCAATTGGATAATTGATCTGAATTCTTGATCTACATAATTGTTTAATACGAAGCATCCTTAGGACGTGTGGCAGCCGTGAAATGCTTGGTGTGAAATTGTCACAATTATCTGTGTATTGATAAGCAAGTTTAACTTTACTTTGTTCAAAAAAATATTGTTATGCTATTATGCAACTAGACAATTGATCTGTTATGCTGTTATACAACTGGATAATTGATCTGTTCGCTGTGAAATGCTTGATGTGAAATACTATTATGCTGTTATGCAACTGGATAATTGATCTACATTCTTGATCTGCATAATTGTTTAATACGAAGCATCCTTAGGACGTGTGGCAGTCGTGAAATGCTTGGTGTGAAATTGTCACAATTATCTGTGTATTGATAAGCGAGCTTAACTTTACTTTGTTCAAAAAAAAATACTATTATGTTGTTATGCAACTGGACAATTGATCTGTTATGCTGTTATGCAACTGGATAATTGATCTGTTCGCTGTGAAATGCTTGGTGTGAAATACTGTTATGTTGTTATGCAACTGGATAATTGATCTGCATTCTTGATCTGCATAATTGTTTAATACGAAGCATCCTTAGGACGTGTGGCAGCCGTGGTAGACATGCATAACTGATATATTGGTTTATGTATTTGGTTCGTTGATGGATGACTTGGCGCGTAAATGACAACTCCTAATTGTGAGGGGTGCTGGTCTAGTTGCCGCCCTGTGTTATTACATGTTTGCCATAGTTAGAAGAGCTCGTGCTAGACAGTCTACTCCTGTGATTACGTATGGTCCTATGGTAGAAAGGGACATAGCTCGGCAATCGAACCTCCAATGGATTTACAATTCTGATGACACACATTGTTTAGAGCAGCTTAGAATGAGGAGGGCCCCCTTTTCCATCTCTGTAATTTGTTTCAGTGCAAGACAATTTGCTCGAGACAAAGATTAATACTGTGTTGAGGAACAAGTGGCCATGTTTCTCCTCGTTGTTGGCCACAACCATAGGTTTAGGGCTTTGCAACCAACATTTAGGAGATCCATTGAGACCATTAGCCGGTACTTTCAGGAGGTTCTGCTTGTTTGTTGGGGAGTTATGTGAACTAAATGATCCGACCACCTCCACCAAATCCCCACTAAAATCCAAACAAATAGGAGGTTCAATCCCTATTTCAAGGTAACAATATGCTTACTCAACTTGTAGATAGGTTTGAGCTGGCCTAAATTGCTTCCATATATGTTAGGACTGCATTGGTGCAATTGACGGAACTCATGTGCTCGCAAGGGTTCCTACAAAAGTCTCAGTAGCCTTCAGGGGTAGGAAGGGTACTACTACTTAGAATGTCATGGCTGCTGTTGACTTTGATCTTAAGTTTACTTATGTCCTTGCTGGTTGGGAAGGGTCAGCCCATGATGCTCTCATACTTGCTGATGCATTGGAGATGGACGATGGCCTAAGGGTCCCCCAAGGTATACTAGATAATTACATAGAAATTTATGTTGGTTAAAATTTTGTCACACTTATGGTAGTAATGTTTAGGGTTCTCTTATCATTTGGTAGGCAAATACTACCTTGTGGATGCGGGCTATGTTTGCCGACACAGCTTCCTTCCACCATACCGAGCCACTCGGTACCACTTGAGAGAGTATGGTGGAAGGAATTACCCTCGGATCGAGAAAGAGTTGTTCAACCTACGACACTCTTCTCTTAGGGTTTCGCTGAAAGGGCCTTCAAAGACGCTCAAGAACCGGTTCAAGATTGTTTACAATAAACCTTTCCACCCATTCAAGACCCAAGTCAAGTTAGTTCTTGCATGTGCTATCCTACACAATTGGATCCTTCAATATGGAATGGACGAGTGTGTCCCACCGGAGTCTACGTGGGATGCGAACCCTATCGATGAGGAAGGACACAACGACATTGCACCGGAGTATATTAACTGAGACTATTGGTTGCATGCAATGGTGATGATTTCTGTATTACCTCCATCGTTGTATATGTTCTTCAACATTGTATTTGATTCCTACTTTTATTATTGTGTGTGCTAACTTGGTCCTTGTTGCACTAAAGGGGATGGCTGACTTTGGTGATGATTTGGGGGGAAACGATGGGCAGGGGGTAGTGCTGCTCAAGGGGGTAGGCATGCTCTTCACTGGACAAATGCAATGTCTGGCTTCATGCTTCGACGCCTGGTTGAGCTCATAGGGCAAGGTGTTAAGACCGACAAGGGGTTCAAAGAGGTCCAACTAAACCAGGTTGCTAGGACTTTCACTGAGGACACGGGTGTCGAGGTCAGTGGAACTCAGGTCTACAACCATCTTCGCAAGTGGCGTGCAAAGTGGGTGAAGATTACTAGGCTTAGAGACATTAGCGGGTCACTTTGGGATGACAACCTCTGCATGATCCACCTTGATGAAGAGCACTATAAGGGATACATCAAGGTCAATACAACAGTAACAACTAACCTCCAATACTTGTTTGCTTGTCTCTAACACTAACATCTAACCTCCAATCCAACTTATAATCTTATTGGACCACCCCAAGGATGTGGACTACCTCAATGTCCCGCTGGACAACTACGTTCAGATGGCCACTATCTTTGGTTCAGGACAAGCCACAGGGAGGTATGCCATGGCCTCCAATGAAGCTCTAGGGGTTCCATCCGAGCTTTCTGATACCTCCTTCAACAATGGTATCGAAACTAAAACAGCTACTGAAGGTGTGTCATTTGGTGATGGGCTGGGAGGTGCTAGTGCTGCTGCTGGTTTTGGAGGCGCTGCTGGCATGGGAGGTGCTAGTGGTACTGAATTTAGTGGCAAAGAGGCCTCGAGCTCAGGTGGGAAGAGGAAGAGAACTCCCCTTGTGTCCGAGGAGGAAGCTATGATCTTGAACAACATGTCAGATGTTGTACGTGAGATAGCCAGTGCCATCAAGTACACCATGCATGCCGAGTGTCATCCAGATCTGTATAATGCTGTCATGGATCTCCAAGGCTTTGATGAGGAGGCACTGTTGGTTGTTCTTACCTACCTGACTAACCACAAAGCTCTAAGCCTGGTTTTTATCCAAATGAGTGACCCTAGGCGTGCGATGTGGGTTAGTTCTTACCTGGCCGCTCACACCTCCAACTGATCCTAACTAACTATCACTGTTTTGTTTTTGCTATCTGCTGTTTCTGCAGTTTATATGTCTGTTTTGTTTCTGGACTACTATGAATCAGTATGGAGCTTGTATATGGATCTGTTTTGTGACCTCTTCAGTAGTATTTTCTGGACTACTATGAATCAGTATGGAGCTTGTATATGGATCTGCTAGAATCTGGATGTAATACAAAATCTGGACTACTTACGGACTACTTATGTTTGAATGATGGAATGATTGACAAAATGTTTGAATGATTGACAAAATTCCACTGCAAAGTGTCTATTTCAGATTGTTTAGTGTTGTTCGTTTTTCCCTAAGGATTTCTCTGTAGTGCATATCTGATTGTTCATTGTTGTTCTTTGATGTAAGATGACTGCGTGTTTTTTTGATTGACAAAATTCCCTAGTTGATAGCATTCTGAACTAGTTAACTGATTCCTAGTTAGCATGAAGTATTCAGGTTGTGGAGCTTGTATATGGATCTGTTTTGTGACCTCTTTTGCAGTATTTTCTGAACTACTATGAATCAGTATGGAGCTTGTATATGGATCCGACAGAATCTGGATGTAATACAGAATCTGGACTACTTCTGAAATGTTAGATAATACAGAATCTGGACTACTTATGAAATGTTTGAATGATTGACAAAATATGGTAGGTAGTTAGATAATACAAAATCTGGTTGTTAGTTATTAATGATTGACAGAATCTGGATGTATTAGTGCATGTTTTTCTTGTATTGTATGCCAATTTCATAGATGGCTTCTTTATGCGAACTTAGTATAGAAATCGTTGCATACACTGCTGCTAGTTGTTGACTTTAGAATAGATGCTATCCTTCTATGAACAATATCCCATTCCCATGTGTCTCATTTGAACGAAGGATTGGAGAGATGCACAGCTGCCGTGATTCTTTGGTTGTTTCATGAGAGTGTGATGTATGGGAGGATTGCTCACTTTTTGTGAGTAAATGTCATTATTATTACAGATGCTCTTAAGTAAAAATGTGTCATTTTAGAGTGTATGTCTATGGACTTGGGATCTTTAATTCAGTTTCTGGAGCTTCTGGAGCTACCTCAGGAGAAGCTGTTCAGATATGCATTTGAATAAGGTAATGCATATCTGAACTTCTGGAGCTTCTTGACTTCGAAATTTGCACAAAATCAGAACTGCCGGTTTGTGTGATGACTAAATTGTCATCTTTGTGCGCAGATTTTTCAAGCAGTTGCTGCTTGTGTTCTTGATCCAGGAGATGGCAGGTGGGCCAAGCTTGTATGTTTGTTGACAACTATTTTTAACATGTATGTTTGTTGACAACTATTTTTAACAGAGGAGCCAAGCTTGTCTCAGTACACTGAGCTGTATGTCTATCATAATTTAAGGTTGTTAACTTATGGCCCGTTATGCTTATCATCACTGTTTTTTTTGTCTGCTTTATTCACTTCAATTTTTGACTGCAGTAACCCTGAATTCCAGAAATCCATGAAGGAGTTCAATGAGAAACTTGGTGTGGTAAAGGAAGATCTGAAAGTAAGGTATAAATTGATAAAAACAATGCACTTCTTTATTTGAGTCATGCATATCACATGCACACAGCCCATTTGCTGCACATATGCACACAGCCTATCTGGACTCTCCATCTCGGTTTGGACGACGCGGATGAAGCCCATCGCGCAAGCTCGCGCGACCGCGTGCAATTTTGCGTTTTGCCCCCTGCGGCCCTGCCCAATCCCGTGGTCGCCCCCAATCTCCCCAATCCGCAATCCCCAATCCGCAGATCCCCAATGGAGGCGACCGTGGCGTCGCGCCGGTCGATCGCACCGGTCGAGTAGCCAGCGCCGCTCCGCCTCCCCCCTTGTGCTCCCCTCCCTCCGCCTCTAGGGTTGGGGGCGACCGTGGCGACGCCGGGTGACTAGCCCGTGAGGTCGAGTAGCCAGCGCCGCTCCGCCTCCCCCCTTGTGCTCCCCTCCCTCCGCCTCACTCCCACCAAGTCTCCCCTCCCCCTTGTGCTCCGTTCCCTCCGCCTCTAGGGTTGGGGGCGACCATGGCGGCGCCGGGTGACTAGCCCGTGAGGGAACGCTCCTCCTCCCCCCTTGTGCGACCCTGGGCGTTGGCGCACCATGGAGAAGCACAAATCTCGTGCGGAGACGCACTCCGAGTGGTCCACGTCAGGCCCTAGTGGTGGGCTTCCTCTCGTCCCATGCCCGAAGTGCCACGCGACGATGATATGAGCTGTGTCCGGGAGCTCCAAGAACCAAGGAAAGGAATACTACAAGTGCCCTAGAAACGATGGGGTAAGAATCGACCTTTCTCTTGATTTTGATGTTAAACCTAATCTGCAGTTTGATGTTCAAGTTGGGTTGTATGTTTTGGTCCAGCCATATTCCAAAGAATGCGACACATTCATGTGGAAGGATCAATACAAGAGGCTGTTGAGTGGGATGCATCCGGTTGAACATGAGAGAAGAGATAACCATGTTTTCGAACAATTAGCTGCCATCAAAAGCTCATTGGACCAGATGAATGACCAGATTACCAAGTCAATCCAAAAGTCAAGTGCTGCAGATGAGAAGTTAAAAGTAATTGTTGTTGCATTTATTTTCTTCCTGGTAGGAATTTACATTGGAAAGGTAGGGAATTGAGCTTGTGATTTAGTTATGCATTAGTCCTATGTAATGTAAGATGTAGTACGAATTTGCACTGGTAATTTAGGTAATCTGAGCAGTTTGAATGTAAGATGCAGTAAGATGCATCCAGTTTGAATGTGGTGGTTGTATACCGACATCGCTTTGAATGCTCAGACCAACTGCACTGCTATTGTACTTGACCTGTTGTATATGGTTGTAATGGACTAATGACCTGTTGTATATGTT
Organism: Phyllostachys edulis; assembly: GCA_036346405.1. Lineage (NCBI taxonomy): Eukaryota > Viridiplantae > Streptophyta > Magnoliopsida > Poales > Poaceae > Phyllostachys > Phyllostachys edulis. The sequence continues at coordinate 666,804 of JAYEVD010000792.1, read as the reverse complement.
GCAATGGACTAAAACATGACCTGATGCTCAAACCTGATACTGTTTGCTTGTTGGTGAAGTACTCCAGAACCTTATACTGTTTGCTTGTTGGTGAACTACTCCGTAACTCGATGCTCGCACCCATTCCATTTCATCGGACCGACATCGTTTAAACTAACCAACCACGACCTTTTTAATGTGGGCTGGTTTGAATGCAGTTCCTCAAAAGATTTTAATGTCCAGTTTGAATTGTAAGACCTGAAACATGGAAGATGTGATCATTTTAGTGTCCAGTTTGAATTCTAAGCGTCGTCTGATTATAATTGGGGTTGCAGCGGTGATTTCGTCGATTTGGGAAGCCAGAAACCTTGCTTGTTATCAAAACATTCTTAATTCTGATCCTAACTGCTTAATCTTTAATGTTTGTACTAGTGTCTTTCTTGTCAGATACCTGCAATCTTTGGGAATTCAATTCAGATCTGAAATGTTTGCTGTTTCTACACGAACAAGGAGTATGCAGTTGCCAGTGTCCATCAGCTTCTGTAGCTATCAGTCTGAATTGATCCACAAGTAAGCTTACAATGTTACATCTTTGGGCACTTACACAAGCACATTTAAAAACATTTATATACTACAAGATCTATCGTTGCATCAAGAAGGATCTAGGATAAACAACTGAAAGGAAAGTGCTCTCTAAGATCTCCTCATCAAGTTTCCTCACTGAAGAATGGTAGGCAGGTAAAAGCTGATGGATGCAAGATCCTGCATTTAAGCACACGTGCGATTAATGGCCTTACTCATTAGATGTATCATGTATGGAGTGGATGGAGGCGCCCAAGTGCTCGTGGCCGGGTTTGAAATGGCAAGCTTCGTGTGAGCTTTCACGCTCGATCGACACAAAGGCATTCAATTGGTTGTCATCGATCGTAATCGCAAATATAAATGATTGGCATTAATATCAATGAAGTGCCACAGACATGCATAATTTTATTCTATAAAATAAGCATGTTCAACTATTAACAAGATAACCATATCTCTAATAGTACTACAAACAATAAGCATTGAATAGGACATTTGATGAAAAATATTGCCCAGAGAAGCCAAGGCAACAGAATTTGCAAACTAAAATCTGCTCCTGCATAAGGTAGTAACATTGAGGGTCAAATTCACGTACCAACAGCTTTCAAAATATCAAAATATAAGCAATTAATCACTTGATATATCCATTATTGTGTATATAAGAATGTATATCGCCAATGATGTATTAGGGCGATGGGATGCGCAAAGACTTCAGAGATCTCGCCTCATCAGTAATAAACATTATTCATTATCTACTCATCATCAAGAAAAAGATAGCAAACCTTTTCAACAAGAATCCCAAACCAAGATTTGGTAAACAACAAAGATCTTGTTAATTGTGCATAACCAAGTGAACTACCTAACAACAAGATTGTTAGTATTCGGGAGCTAAAATTTTCGTGTTACAATCGAAAAGGAAGCCATTTTTGGCAAAGGCATAAAACTAGCTTAGTAAATGATGGTCTATAAACAGGATGAACTACTGACATCTGAAAACAAATTATGCCAAACAGATTTAGTACATCTAGATTCAAGATCTCAATGGGCCATCAAAGGACCATGACAATCATAGAAATCATGCATGAAACTCAGTCCAAACGCATTAGAACAACTGATACATTGGTACAGAGCACAAACTAAAAGAGGTGCAAAGATCAAGATACATTGGTACAGATACATTGCAAAGATCACAGGTCCATACAACATATTACAACTCCATTAACCATTGACCAAACAAAGCAAATATAACAACTAATGCTTGGTGTCGTCCACATGCTTAGCCACCCCCTTTGCAGCCACCTACAAAGCAAATATGAATGCTAAGTACTAGAAGCACATATCAACGGAATGCTATACAGTGAGTACAAGTCATACATGATTATTTTGCTTGCTTCGTGAAGGGCGCTTCTTGGTATCGTGGTGCCGATCTCATTGCATGTCCTACACATGCGTCGGCCTTTCCCTTAGACTTCGCTTATTCTCCCGTGCCGATTCCTCTTGCATTTCCTCTAGTGAGTTTGTCTCACATGCAATATATCTATCTCGATCGTGATGCCACACCCAAGATAGGCTTCAACCTCCTCCTCTCTACTTTGTCAAGTAACGTAAATTTCTGGTTTATCTCATGCATAAATTTTTAAGTTTCCTCTAGCATTCTCGCATGTAAGGAAGTGAAGGGCTAGCTCGATGTATCAAATCTTCCAAGTCCTTTCGCATCTCAGAAGCCAACTTTTTAATTTATTCCTCTATGGGATCTTTGGGCTTCTCCTCAAGAACATTGCCATTCTCATCAAATACAACCTCCTCTTGCGCTTAGCAATCCACCTTTTCAAAACATAATGACTAGGAAGCTCATTCAACAATGCACCTCGTAAAACAAGGATAATGTGTCGGCAAGGAATTCCATGAGTGCCAAACAACATGCAGAGCATCACAAGAATCATGGTGTTAGTGTCACATGTCACTTTTCTAACCTTCTTGCCATCCTCATTGACCGCTGTTACTTTAAGGTCACATACTTGCGCCGTGCTCTCGACAACACACTTGTCCCTGGCCGCAATAACCTCCTTCTGAAATTTAGAGAAAACCATATGGGTGAATACTTCACTGCCGTGCTGCTCTAATGCCCATGGTGTCTTCAACTGAGGCTTAGTGTGAAAGGTGGCATGGTCTTCTTTGAGCTCCTTTTGCCTTTGTTCCTCCACTACAGTGTCGAACCTGATCCAAAACTCCACCAAAGCATGTTTGTAACCAATAAAGCGATTGAAAAAAGAATTGGCGCTTTCAGACCTTGAAGTTGTTCTAAGAATTCCTGCCAAGGGTACGTCCATAAAGTAGGCTGGTACCCAAGAGGCCCGAATCCTATACCCACCAAGGAAGCCACTCATTATCTTCCAAACCGAACTCAGAAATAATAGCTGCCCACTGTGACTCAAATTCTTCGAGTTTCGAGGATATACACATGAATTCACACGATCAGAAACATTTTGTTATCCCTCAAATCCGGCCTTATCTTAGTTGGAAGTTTGTTCAGTATGTGCCACATACATAACCTACACTACAACACAAAAGCCCTGTAGAGACGCCTATTTTATAGGTTAAAGACGTTTTTAATCATCTCTATAGCATCGTAGAGCCGTTTTTGTAAAGCGTCTCTCGAGCGCCTCCCCACGTACCGTGTCAAAGATCATAGAGACATATTATTAAATGCGTCTACAATGATATGAGGCGTTTAGATTGCGTCTCTGCAACCTTAGAGACGCTTTCATATATACATTTCCATACCGTCTCTACTCTCCCTAGTGACGCTTTATTGCGTGCCAATGATATGAGTCGTTTAGATTGTGTCTCTACAAGCTTGGAGATGCTTTCATATATGCATTTCCATATCGTCTCTACTCTCCCTAATGACACTTTATTGCGTGCCAAGAAACATAGATATACATTTATTGACGTATTTAGATTAAGCTAGAGACGTCATTTTTTATTTTGTTCAGTAGAAATATTTTATCGCTAAACAACAATGATTCAGAGGGTATAGTATCACAAACTTTCATAAGTTTCTGATCTTAGGTAAAACGATTTCAAATGTAGAATTACATTGTCAATATATTAAAAAAAACTAGAAGAAAAAAAACATAGACACTCCGTTGCGGAGTGAATCGAGTTAACAACTGAATCTAACATCCACATACAAAGGTGCAAACACAACGAAAAAAAATCCTACAAATCCTACAACTGAATCAGGCAATGAGTGGTTAGAGGGCAGCGGCAGCGATAACGTCTTCAAGAACAAACATCCTAATCCACCTCCAAATAACAGAGCCTAGTACCTGTTCAGTGATAAATTTATTTATTATGTCTATTCATGTCTCAAAAAGAAATCATGCACGCATGACATAAGAAGGGTTGCATTTATCGAAAGCAAAGGAAATACACAATACAAAATTGAAAGCACTTCACGTAAAATGATGATGAGGTACCTAGTACTATGCCGCCACAAAGATATACCGCTGGCCTTTGGAAGACAAGCTAACCATTTTTGGTTCCACCCATCAAGGTAGTAAGGCCTCCCATGTATCCTATTGTGATTCCAAGTTTCCAACAATAAGATGATCGATATGTATCGATATCGCCTTTGAAGATGATCCCAACCACCTATCGTAAAAGATCCCAACTAGTGCATGACATTTAGCCATTAGCATGATATCCATGACTTTCACAAAACACCGTGGTATGTTAGTTTGAACATATAGCACAAGCCATGGTCCAGATTGTCATTAGATCATCACACACAGACAATATTCTGGAATGCCATTCACAACCAATTGCTTCCTACTTCCCTAGGCCTGGCCTAGCACACCCATATTAGCAAGTATGTGCTAGCCTTACATGCAAACAATGAAACAATTGGGAAATCTCATGCGAGATAAATTGAAGCCTTGCTTCCACTTATCATTATAACAGATTAAATATCGAACCGATAAAGGGTTTAGTACCTTGAAGTAATCAAAATATTACAGGGAGTGCAGGAAAGAAAATAGAGAAGGTCAAGACAAAATGTGCAGACCTTGACACTATAACAAAGGTCATGTAGCAATAGCATATTAAATCGTCATTACCACAGAAGTCAACTATTGAGAATTCTACATAGAGCTGCATGTGATTTTTAAACTTGCAAGAATAGTACAAGTGATACTTTTTGTTTCTTCTAAACTGCACACAAAAACAAGAGGAAGATATATATAGTAGATGGGAAGTAATCATACCAAATTCTTCATAGACACAAAACTGTGTTGGATTTCATTATTTAACATGTCCGTCTTGATTATGCTTATCCTTTTGGAAACATCAACATGCGAGAGCACATTTCCTTCTTCATAAGGAACGTTGATGTTGGTAAATAGTGAAAACAGAAGCTCATAAGTCCTGAGATTTGGCTTCACATTCAGATGTTTCATTTTAGCTAGCATGCGGATAGCTCTTTCTGGTTCATTCTACAAAAATAATGAGAGGGGATTTAGTTCGTACTTCCTGTTACCAACAAATAAACTTCAACATATTTTTAATAAAGTAAAGTGCACTAACAGCTAAAGAAAAAATATTATTGTGGATATGACACAGAGAATCAAGTATTAAGGACAATTTGGAGAGGGAAAAGACAAAGATTATGACAGACTATACAACAAACAGATCAAAGTTGGCTAGCAACTCCATACAACACTAACCATATACCAGGGTCAATGCACTGGTATGTTTTGTCACCAAGAAATTAGTCAAATTGACGAAACACGCCAAGCAAGAATTGAACAAGAGTACCAAATTATGTTGAAGTCCGCTTGGCCAGCTTCAATAGTAACGGCAATAACATCATCCTCCATGAAGATAGTAGTAGGAACCAAAAGAATAACAAAGAATTGAGGCCATGTACATGAGCGTGTTCATGGAATTAATCTTCTCTCGTGAGTTGATGAAGAAATAAACTTCGATACACACGCAGAGTTCAAGTATGGTAAACAAGCAATTTCACATAAACGTTGTATCATATACTACGTAAAGACGTTATAAAAAAGGTGGATGGATTACCCTCGTAAGACATAAGGATCCCTTGCACTCTCTGTCTTCAATGTTTTGCAACAGCTTGCTCCAATGCACATGATGAATCCAAACAGATGAAAGCTTGGCTCTCCTCAGAAGTTCATTTATTTAATAGGATCCACTTAGTTTACCATTCGAGTTAACAATGCATCAAATTTGTACAAGTAACATAACATGTAACATCATAAGAAGCGTAAGGTCGATTGATCGCAAAGATTAGCTCAAGTTGGTTGATATCTTATTAAAGAAACATGAGTATAAACCAATGGGATACTATATTCGACAAACCTTTTGCATTAGTGAGAAAGCTTAATGTCATTCCCATGACACCATATGCTAAATATGCCTACAAGAAAACATGCACAACATTAAACAAGTAAGCAATCATGAGTAATGTAAATGCATGGTCCGAATAAATGACACCGAGAACACAGAGCAGAACTGGTTTTTCAACACAACATTCACTAGTACTACTAAGAAACCTGAAACTACCACAAAAACTATGGTGACATAATACTAAGCAATGTTGCCTTCAAAATTCCCACCTCATTAAAACAAAGACACTATTTTGCTAAGGAAGAACGAATACAAGTTCATCTTTCCATGTATGCTAAACAAGTCAATAAGTAATGATGATACGTACATGCATTATTAAGGCATTGTACAAAGTTAATCCAAAATGCTAATGACTTTCATCGCAGCTCATACAAGTAGGATCAACCTTTGATAGTTGCTCCACGAGGACCCGCAGACAAGAATAGAGTCATATTATAACATGAAGAACATCATTTCTTCACAAAACCAACACCAACTAGTGCTTTATTGCAAACAACACTAACCGTAAAAAAATGCACTTGGCACAATGGAAGCATGACAACAGTGTAGATTAATAGAATGGATTGATAAGAAAATTTGTATGCATGTCACATTTACATACAACAATATTGAAAATTCACACGACAACAGTGAAAATTTAGCCCCGGATCCCTCTCGCCTCGAAGCCGCGCCCCGCTCAGATCCGACGATCGGCACAGACCTCTGAGACTCACCTCGAGTCAAGCCTAAGACTCACCTCCGATCAGGCCTCCCGCCTCGATCCGACGCCCAGCCTCCTGCTCGCCTCGGCTACCTAACGCCCCGTGCCCTAGATCCGGCTGCCGCCCGAGCTCCAAGTGCCACCTCGAGCCGCCTGAATCGGATCTGCCACGAGAGCCACCTCAGGCCACCCTAAGCCTCGACGACGTCTGATGCCGCCCTCATGCTTGGCTGGCCTGACGCCATGAGCGGCCGCCCGTGATCTCTGCTCCGCCACCACCTCGAGCTCCCACCACCACCTCGAGCTTGTGATGGAGGCCGAGCTTGCTCATGGCGCCCCACAGGCTGGCCACAAGACCGGATTCACCCCGAGATGGGGATTCGAGGATTTCTGTTGGGAGGTTAAAGAAATGGGGGAGGTGGAGAGAGGCATGGGGAGGTCATTTTGTGGCGTCATATTGGGAGGTTAAAGAAATCGGGGAGGTGGAGAGACAGGTGTGGGGAGGTGATTTTGTTGCGTCATATAAAACGTCTTAAGAAGTGTCTTTACATACGAGGTATTTTTCGGCATAGAGACGAGTATAAAAGCGTCAAAATAAAAACGTCTTTACACGATAATTTTGTTGTAGTGCTATGCGTGCTAGTTGGGAAGACAAGCTCAATTGCCTTCTTCATGGCTGCATCTTCGTCAGTTATTATAAGTCTAGGGGCAACACCTCCCATACATCTTAAGAAAGTATGAAACAACCATTTGAACGCTTCAATTGTCTCGATTAAGTAGCAATGCAATTTCAAATAGAACACATCCCCCATGGTTATTAACTCCCATGAACGGTGCAAATACCATCTCGTATTGGTTTGTATTATATGTCGTATCGAATGAGAGCAACTTACCAAAATGAACGTAATTCTTCCTACAGGTTGCATCCGCCCAAAACACATGCACCAATCTAGCCTTATCATCAATGACATAGTCAAAATAAAAGGCAGCATTATTCTTGTTCTTTCTAGCTAGATTATCAAGAAACATTTGAGCATCTGATGACTTTATACTCTCTCTCAAAGTACGATGATAATTTTGCAAGTCCCTCCTTGTGCATCCTACATTCTGAAATCCACCCTCACTAACATGAAGGTATCTAAATGCCCCGTATGCTAATGCTTGCCCGATGGCATGCGAAAAGGTAGTCTTAGCCTTCTCAGTAACTTGTCTATTAGATCGTATCAAGTGCTGCTTATTAGGTGAGACAAAACCATGGTTATGGACTTCAACAAATGTCTCTAATCTGAACTTATTGTCCTTAGTCCGTTTGATACCAAACATGGCCTCACAACCGCACCTACTCAATTTAGACTCATATGACCTCTTCAATCGTGACATCCACCTTGTCCTTACCTTTTTCATCCTTCCACCCATGTCTGGCACAATAGTACTGCCTCCATTGCAACACCCCATTCCTAATCGTCCGCTGTCCAATACGAACGGAGAAGCCCGCAACATGTGCGTATGCTTTGTAAAACTCTAGGGTCAAGGCCTCATCTTCAAAAATCATCCCTTCGCAGTGTCAAAGACTCAAGAATTACCGGTGGATGACGATCCTCGCAGCAGAAGAACGATAATTTAGCCTCGAACGATGTTAATCATGCAAAATAAAAATTGAGCACACACTCACGCAGAATGGAATGCTAGCCGCCAGAGGGTTTTACAATCCGATATCGCAATGAGAGAGTGTGCATCGCCATTTCGAGGGTTCGGACTAGGCAAATCTAGTGGCCGCACAGAGTCGCTACATCTTCCATTTCGCCCATACGCTGCAGCACATCAAACCAAAGCAATCCACAATCAAACACGAAGTTCATATCAATTTGGACGGATCTATCATTGATCAAATGTAGTCGTTGTTTTATCTAATCTAGTCATTGAGCATGTTGTACAAGAACTTCTACTAATTGACAAGTATCTAACAAGAACATCTACTATAACCTAAAAGCATGTTCTATAACATTCATTTGTTCTCGAGATTCTTCTATGAAATATTTCAAATAGGGATCGTAGTACAAGAAAATTCCACCTTAAAGGAATCAAACATCACGAGCACACCAAAATTCCACTTCCCAATAGAAATGTAATTGCAGTATCAATTTTTCATGAATAGCATTGTTCATATCTATCCCAGATCTAGTACCAATTTTTCATGGTTCTAAAAAAAAGTAGCAATTTTTCATGAATAACAATGTTCAGATGTAACATGACTTGCAATGGGGAATAACCATGAACCAACCGGATCTACCAACACTATCACAGATCAAGCCGATATGAGTTCATACCTTCGGTTTTGGGGGAGGATGTCAGCACGAAATTGAAAGAGAGGAAGAAGACCAGGATCCCTGTCGCCGCCGCCGGCGGTCATCGTCGCCACGATCACCAGATGTTCCTCGTCAGCGTGGTCGCGGTCCTCCTCACTGTCCCCTTTGTCGCCATGCCATGGTGTCTCGCCGCCGGTGGCGACGGCGAAGGCAAGACCTCTCGCCTGGGTAGAGAGGAAGGAAACGGAGAGGTGGGAGGAGCGGCTTGGATAGGGCCGAGCTCGGGCGAGTAAGTGAGGGTCCAGAGCTACGCCATGAGCTCGGGCGAGGGCGATTTAAAATGGCGGCGAGGGAGGCAATGGCAGGCGAGGCGGCGGCGAGCTCTCGGCATTTAAAAATCTCCACGCTGCCATGGCCAAGTGAGGGGGGGAAACGGAAAATTTCGCCCTGCTTCGGGCGAGCATGCGTGCGCCGCGTGATGGGCTTCATCCGCGCCGTCCAAACCGAGATGGAGGGTCCAGATAGGCTGTGTGCATATGTGCAGCAATTGGACTGTGTGCATGTGATATGCCGCCCTTCAACAGTGGTATCTGGTGCATTTGCAAAGTTGAGGGATACAAGAGTCTCAACTTTAGCTATTTTTCCAGAAATGATATCGTCTTCCTGATGCATTACTAAGCATAGAAGGGTTGAAGTAGTACATGACATTTTTCAGAGAACAATGTTTTGGCTGTATGTTTAAGGAAGCTTATTTCATACATTTTTACAAAAAAGATACATTACTAAGCTTGTATAAATTGATGAGCTAGCTCAGCCGTAAAAGTGAAGAGTAGAGAGTGGTGTTCAAAGCATCAAAAGTCCTCTTTTCCACACCTGCGCGTGCGCGGGCCGTGCGTGGGAATCCCCGAATGTAGAGTCAAATCCGTCTCAGCCACTTTCTGATGCAGCCAACCAAACAACTCAAATTTGTATCCAGTCATGCGTTCACTTCCTGATGCAGCCAACCAAACAACATCTCAAAGACAACGACCCAACAGAAACAAATTAACCAAACAACCCTTTCAGATCCACACAAACCGACTCGCTTCAAATGTGATGAACCGTGACGGGCTGACTAGGGGTATGCAGGGAACCAAACACACCCTTTAAGTATCCGGAGTAAAAGTCTCCTATTGATTAAAAAAAAGTTGATTGCCTTCAACCAGATCGAAATTTTTGGTTAATTAGGAAAGATTTCCGATTGTCACTGTTGTGGGATCCAATACTCGAAAAGTCCAATACAGTTAGAAGGGAATGGGTCTGGGTGCATGGAGAGAACATATCTTGCGCGTCCTTCTCTTATGGTGCATTCTTTGTGCATTTCACGTCTAAAATCATAAAAAAATTGTAGATGTAGGGGATTGTATATTCTATAATCATGCAAAATTTTCAAAATAAAACCCGATCACATTTGAAAGATATGAAATTGACAAACAGTGGCATATGAATAGTGTTAAATACTATTCATGCGGAATTTCTCTTTTTCATATCTTCTAAATGCGATCGAGTTTTATCTTGAAATTTTGCATGTGTATAGAATATATCCCCCTACCCCCCCACATCTACAAAACTTTTTATAATTTTTCAAAACTTTTAAATGTAGGATACACAAAGGATGTATATTAAGGAGGGATGCACTAATATTCTCTTGGCGTGTGCTAACTCTGAAGTCTGGAACTCTGAACTAGTGTGGCAAAAGTAGTGCTCCAATACTGAAGTCTCCCTATCCCAATTGCAACAACGCACAGAACAAATCTTTTTTCTCCTCAACATTTTTACATGGCATGGGCACAGCATGTTCAAAAGAAAATGATTCCTCTGTCCAAATCTTGTGCACAAGATCACAATGCCATGTTGGTTTCCTTTGACCAACAGAAATCCATGTGAGAAGAAGGAAGTAATAATCAGTACTAATGCAAATGCCACAGATGGATGGATGCATGCCACGTGCACCGGCAACAAAAGGACGGTTGGGATGGAGGGGAAGATTCCATTTGTGTATATATTATTACTAGCCAGCGCTGTATTTCCATGTGAGGTAGCCGGCTATAGGAATCTAAAACCCAATTGATTCTTTTTATTTTCTCTTTCATTTTTCTACACTTTCCCGGTTCACAGATTTGTGTTGTAGTATGAAATGAGATCACAAGTAGTGGAATGATATCTAGTATTCTTATCTATAAGTCGATCTTTGACTGGTAAAAATTCCGACCAAAAGTTTGTTCACTAAAAATATGCAAGAAAATGATCCATGCGCGGCCGACCCATGCGTATTGTCAGTAGTATGAAACCAAGCACATTTGTTCTCTCGATTTTAATTTAGGATTAGTTCTAACTTCACAATGGCATGCCTCTAATGATATTTAAAAATAAAGGATCTGCATACGTGTCACGTACGTAGTCAAGAAAACATTGAGTTTGAATGTTGACGGTTTTCAGGATCTGAATCGATCGGTCTCGTCAATCCCAGAGTTGAATTAATTACTTTCTTTTGTTGTATGACCAGCATGTGCCACTAAAATTAGTGTTGATGCATGAGGGCATGCAAACCAAATCTCAGCGTGATATCAAAAGCAATTGGTAATGTGAGTTAATTCGATCAAAACGAGCAAAATTCTGGTGAATATTTCATATTTAAAAAAACTGATCATACGAATAGGAATGCCCTAAGTCGCTGTAGCTTTTTTGGACACCAAACGCTAAGTAGCGAAGCCACGAAAATAGATAAATAGCTAGCTATAGTTGCATTATAGCCTTTTCGGGATCTTACCGCGAAGCAGCAGAAATTGCGATTTAAAACCTTGATCACTGCGTTATTTGAGCTCATCGTTAATTGTCACTCTCAAAATCATTCTCACTATTACTCTAGAAGAACATTTTTCTCACTATCATGCTAATCTTGGAGTGTGTGTTCATACTTTAGTCAATCCAAACATTTCACCTCTTTATCTGGGCCATTTGGCCAGCCCATCTTGGATGACCTAGCCTAAAAAAGCCCACAAAAGACAGAAGGTTAGTGACCTAGCCAGTTACCCTCCAATGACTTCAAGCCCAAAACTTATTCTAAATGGGCATTAGACAAACTTAGCCCAACTTCTTCTCCCTCAAAAAATAAGGCTCGGCCCAAATTGGAATTGGACTGCATATACTTGTAGTTCCAAATGGGCAGCCCAATAAACATTACATAACATCAACAAGGCAATGGAACTGGCAGTTGAGACTTGACAAACTAAGATAACATCTCTCGAAAAAAAAAGATACTAACAAATTAAATCCAATTCGGTGAAAAGAGTACACAGTCCAATTTGAAGATTACAAATAGTTGCACAGTCAAGAAATCCATAGTGAGGGAGCTAACCATCACAGGTCTAAATCACAACAAGCATAAGTTACAACAGACTGAAGTTCCTGCGCACAATACGCCGATGCATGGTTCGAGCAACTTTCTCAATCCTTTGGTTCTGAGCACGGGGAAACATCTTCCTACTCAACACTGCATGCATAAAGCCAATAATGAGTTTCAGTAATGCTATATTTACATTGGGAGACAATCAGACAAGGATAAATCATTTTCACCAGGTATAAGTGTTTTTGTTTGTAATTCAAGATTAAGTTTTTTTTCTTGAAGGGTATCATAGGGCCACCCCTGATTTCATTTAACTTGATGGAGAACAAAAACATCCCCAAAATTACAAGATTGCCCTTAAGAAAAGAGAAAATTACATAGATGCCATCCAGAATAGGGGCGGACCCTCCATGGTTCATGGTGTTCACTTGAACACCCAAAATTTTTGACGAAATACCCCGTATATAGTAGGTATATTACACATTCTATATATTAAAGTTGGGAGATTTCCTGCAAAAATGTCGTGCTACGTCATCCTCTTACTTTCAACCGTCTAATCTTGCTCCTAATGTATACTAGCCGTTGGATCCGTTTGTTCCCCCACTGAGACAAAATAGCAACCATGTCCTTCAAGAAAATTCCAAATTCTTCGACTTGCCTCCCTCGTCCATTTTGTTAACAATCCGGCCCCTGGCATAGTCTGCCTCCCCACCCCGCCTCCTCCCCATGGGATCCCCTGCTTGCCTCTATCTCCGCCTATGCCTCCTCTTCATGCACTATCACGGTGTCGCCGCCTCCCCTCCCTTCCCCGGCAAGCTGGCACCACTGCCTCCTTTCCTCCCTCCCTTCCCATTCCTCCCACACCTGTCGGTCGTCGTCTCCTCAACCGTGCCACTGCATTATCCCCTAGCCGCTTCTCCCTACCCACGCCGCCTCTGTGTCCTCCCCACTGGTGTGCTACCCTGCCCCTCCGCGTGTCGTTGTGACGTGCCTAGCAGATATGGAGACCAGTCAAGGCTAAGGGTTCAGGACGGAAGAATGTGGTTGTCGAAGCGGGTTAGAGACGGGTGACATGTCCAAATCTCGCCATCTCCAACCAAGGTGACGCTAACCGCCTGCCTCTGCAGACAAAGATCGCCGAATCTGGCTATTCCCGGCGGCGGATGCGCGCGTGAGGCAACGGCGCAAGGTGAAGTCATGACTGCACAAGGAAGGGGAGGTAGTAGAGGACTGACTATGTGTTGAGGCGGCGACGAGATGCAACGGTACGACCACAATCACTGCCGATCATGACCATCCGAGACCCCTCTGCCTCAAACCCTAGCTTATCTCTCTCTATATCTCAGTCTCTCCCACCCTATCTGACTTTGTCAGAGTCTTAGGCGGTGTGATTGCCGATGGGCGTGTAACCTGCGACAATTGGCAGGGAGGGAGCACGGCAGCACGCAGCAAGCGAGCGGCGAGAGGAACCACGCGGCAGGGAGCGTAGTAGGCCAACAACAAGACGGCGGCCAGTGGAGCCGAAGGCGAGGAGGAGCGCTTAGCTTGGCGGCAACAGGTCGCTAATATGGTGGGCTTCATGAGGCAAAGTCCGCATACAATGCACGCAACACAACACAAGTGCACCCGAATTCCAGAGTCTCAAATCCCAAATTCTCAATTCAGCAATTTATTTAGTATTGTTTTGAGTCGTTATTGGTGAACGAATCGTGTCTTTTGTGAAATGTAGATCGTAGAGCTTTGAAAAGTGAAAAAGAAGTTTGTGGATTTGAAATCTGTGGGATAGAGCTGGAAAGGCACATAGATAGCTTCCACCTCGATGCCAAAATCGATATCTATCGAAATCAACCAATCCATTGAACAGTATTTTATTAACCCCGAACACCCATCCTGGAAATCCTGGTCCGCCAGTGATCCAGAACACTTGTCCAGAGTTTTTGCTTTCTCTCTTCCACGTGTTGACAACCTGGATCTTCTGCGCCGACTGAACACATGTGGTTGATGGTGTGGTCGTCGATGAGGGCAAAGCCGCTGATTCTGGTTGAAGACGACGGCAGCAATGACATCGAGTTGAGGACCGACCGAGGGGGCCGTAGCCCATAGTAGGTGTCATACAACCTTTGCAGGGGGGCAGCCGAGGGAGGTGTAGCCAGAGTAGGCCGTCGTGCAACCTTTGTAGGTCCACCATGACAGGAGGCGTAGCTCTCGAAGTGGAGTCGTCATGCAACCGCCATGGAAATAGGCCTCCTTTTCCGACATTTGGGCAGGAAGTTGAAGGAGAAGCCCTCCTGGTAAGAATCTCCTTAGTGGCATCTCATAGCACCACATAATCGAAAAGTCCGAGGGGCTTAGGTGAGGAGATCTGCGATAATGATGGCAATACTCCTCTGATTTGAATGAGAAGGAGCCCAGATTGATGATGATGTGGGCTAAAAAGGTTTTTTATTTGGGGACATGTACTCTGATTTGTCGTGTAGATAGAACCAGGGGATTTGGAAGAAGTTGGGGGAGGAGCCATCATCGTGCTTGGGTGCAACGATGGGGAACTAGGAGATTAACGCCACTGCCACAACAGGTAAATTATTCAAAGGATAACCAGGTGAGGGAGGATAAGAACCTTGGAGGTAATGGAGATCACCACCAAGAAGGGATCGATCCAGCAGTAGGCTGGACGGTGACTTAGCACCGGAACCTCACCGGGAAAGCAAAGAAAGAAAAAGAACTAGTATATACAAAGAACATCTACAAGGTTGGGTCCCCCACCGCACTCAACTCCGGCGAAACACCGATGAGGAGGTGGTAAGGGGCCGACGGAAGTTCCAAAGCGAGAGAAGGAAGAGGAATATTCTCAAGAGATGGAGTTGTTTTTTCCTCTTTTGCACAATGTGGCAGTTGTTTACAGGACCAGTGAGATTAAGTGTTGAATCCAACAGAAGATTGTGTTAGCAATTTGTTCAAACAAACAAAAATGGCTATCAACTGTTCTTTGGCATCTGCATTTACTCGGTATTGTTATTCTATCAGATCCTATTACAGAGGCCGATGCATAGTGTATTCAGCAACTGAGATCAAATGAATATCTGGACTCGTAGTTCCTAGTATAAGGTCAAGGGGGGGAAACGGCCTTCAAAAAAATCGGGGGTCACCGAGATTCCCGTTACCGCAGTAACTGAAAATCTCAGCCCAGTTTTCCGGCCGAAATATTCAAATTTGGAATTTGGCAAACAAAAATTATGCAAAACAGTGGATACGACAAGATACTGAAAATGTACATGAAAAAGAGAAAAAAATGCAGATGAAATTTAATGTACAATACTCAATGATATGGGCTTGTTTTGTGCGTTATTCTAAATTGGCTCTGGGCAACATAAGCATGGTTCCAAAAATGATCAAGAAACCAAAACCAGATTGCTCTGCAGTGTTAAACAAAAAGAAATTAACTAGATCTAAACTTCTAATATAATCATGTGACATAGCTTGTCACGAAACCAACGCTATGATGGAACTTAGCTGTAGTACAAATTGGAACCAGAAGGTTTGATCATGCACACAAATAATTCTAAACTACGCTCCAACCATTTGAAATTATTCAAAGACCAGTGGAATTCAATGCAAAATCTATTGTCTCCATTGTACACCAAATATGTTTACTAGAGCCTGGTGATAAACCCTAATAAGTAGGAAAAGGCATTAGGAAATCATTGCAGGGGTGAAAAATAAGCCATAACTAGCACTTCAGGTAAAGTAAAGGAATCCACGTTGCCAACCTGGTTGAGAAGTGAAGATACAGAACACTAAGGAATCATCAAATAGCTTAACAATACATTTCCAGATTCAATTGTGCATTTGCAGCTACGTTTCCTTAACTGGCTCCTTTTCAGCTTCAACATTATTGTGTGGTAGACTCTGTAGTGCCTAATCAAGAGTAGCCATGGCTGTCAAGACTGTAGAGAAAGGCAAATCAATTCATGAGAAAGAAAGTTACTTGATTAGTGTATTCATATACCTCATACAAGTACCAAGAGATGTAAGCATCTGTGGCAGCATACTGGAGTTGTTGTTTTGAGAGAACATAAGCCTCCCAGTTTCCCATTCTTATGTTGCTCGGCTTCGGCAACTATACACAAGAAGTTGCAGGTGATAAAGCAACATTTCATTTTTTTTTTTAGTCTAACGAAAGCACTAAACCAACAGAAGAATATAGACCAAGCAACCATGCATCAGCAACCAAAAATAATTTCAGTATAAACATTTCTTGTCTAAAATATTTGTATTCAACATGCACTAGGAAGTTCCGCCTACTATATAATAATTGAACTTGTACCATTTAACAAGTTACCCTGTTAGAGATATATGTATAGTGTGTTATTCCCCATTGTTATGAGGGGTTATTTGTATATTTGTATATATATACTGGCCCTTTGGCCCCCTGGTAATACAAGTTGCTATTCATAACATGGTATCAGAGCCAATTAGGTTTTCCTCTCTCGACGCCAAGAACTCATCCTCCTTGCCCTAGCCCGCCACGCTTCTCTCTCTAGCGCCGCTTGCCTCGTTAGTACGGCGCACTGCTCATCGTCTCCGCCTCCGGATCGGACCGCCACCGCCTACGATAAGACGCATTGTCGTCATTTCATCCGCTGCCGCCGCTTAAGGTCACCGCCGCCACCGCTTACCCAGATCGCCACTGCTCGCCCGGCTCGGACCACCGCCGCTTATGATCGGACGGTCATTGCCGCCGGGGCTTTCGCTGGCCGCGACGCCGAGAACCTCAGTTTCGCTGCCGCCGCTTTCATCCGCTGCTGGCCGTCGCCATGGCGCCGCTTCACCCGGATCCATCTCTCTCATACGACCGAGCGGCTATCTCGCCGCCGCCGCCGCCGGACGCCGCTGCCGCCACCACCGGTCGCCGCCGCCGCTGCCATGGGAACCTTAGTTCCTCGCGGCGCGCTGCCTGGTTAGGTAGTGCCACGGCCCGTAAGTAAGGAAAGCAAAAAAATAGAGAAAGAAAGGAAAAAGGAAAAAAAGAAGAAAAATGTCGATCTAACCGCCAAGGCCCGCGGCCCGTCATTAGATTTCGCGTTTTGGTCGCCAGGTTGCCCGCCGCCACCGATGGCTTCCGTCGCTCGAAGTCGGCTGGTTCGATGCCACCTCTCCGTGCTATAGCCGCCGCCCACTGCTACACCGATCGCTTCCACGCTTCAAAGACACCGCTTCCTCCAATGGCCGCCTCAGTGGTGGTGGCCTCCATCGGCGGTGGCCGCCTCATCGCTTCCTATTATGACAAGGTTTCGCCACATTGAGTCCCAAGCTATAAGCGAAGGCATCTTTCATGCCGTTCTTTTACTAGCACCGCACCGGTGCTTCTACATCGACGCTCGTGATCGACTCTTCAGCAGCTTTCTCATCGAGCAAGAGATAGCCCGACTTCGACACCGCTTGTCGCCTGTGTTCTCCTCGATGTGTTCTCGTAGTTTTTGCTCTCGACTCTTCTGCATCATGAAACCATCCCTCCACAATACCACCTCCCCGTGGATTCTTGATTCGAGCATCTTTTCATATGACTTCGATTCTTCCACTCGCCTTTCATTACACCTCTTGATTTTCCCGTTAGTGTTCTTATCCGATGGTACATCTTTTCGTCTCGGTCGAGGACCTATTAGCAACTCATCTTTTCATGTTCCTTCATTGCTCATGTTCCTCGCCTTACCATGCAACTTCTTTCACAAGGGTAGATTATCGACCTTGGTTGTCGGGTCATTCTCGACTCGACTCTTGTTGTGTTCAAACCGCCACACGGAGCTCGGTTGGTTCTCGACCCTCGGCTTTGACTCACAAATGCCTCTAGGAGCTTGATCGGCTTCACCTTCCTTCCGCCACCACCGCCGCCAGCCTCTCCGCTTCTACCACTCCGCCTACCACTTTTTCCAAAGAAGGGCATCACCGTCTTGGTCATCTGTGTGGATCTCGTCTGTCGTCTTTAGTTCGTGGCCTTCTGGGGTCTGTCTCAGGAAACGTGTCTTTAGATTGTCAGGGTTGTAAATTAGGTAAACAGATTCAACTTCCTTATCCTCATAGTGAGTCGTTGTCTCAAATATTCTTTTGATCTTGTTCATTCAGATGTTTGGGGTTCGGCTCCCTTCGTTTCGAAAGGAGGTCATCGATATTATATCATATTTATAGATGATTTCTCTAGCCACACTTGGATATATTTCATGTCTTCTCATAGTGAGGCCTTGTCTATCTATAAACAATTTGCCACTATGGTTCGCACACGCTTCTCCACTCCTATTCGTGTCTTTCGTGGTCGACATCGCCGGGCGTAGTACCTCTCTCGTTACTGCGCGAACTTCCTTGCCGAAAGAGCACTCTCGCCGCCTCTTGTCCCGTGCTCATGCTCGAATGGTGTCGCTGAAAGACGATCGTCACCTCCTTGAGACGGCTCGTAATCGATGATTGCCGCCTCTATTCCACCTCACTTTTGGGCCGAGGTTGTTTCCATCGCCACCTATCTCGCCAACATCCAAATCTTCGCTTCTTCAGGTGCGATCCTGCTGAGCGCCTCTCGTGGTCTTCTTCCGCTACTTTGCCCTTCGCTCGCTTTGGTGCGTTTGCTACATTCTCTCGCCTCGAGAACGCACTAAACCGACCGCCACCGTTGAGTGTGTTTTTCTAGGATACAGCTTCGAGCACAAGGGCTATCGGTCTTTGGGATCCTGTTGGTCGACGGATGCGGACTTCTCGGGATGTGACTTTCGACGAGTCTCATCCCTTCTACCCACGTCCTGCCTCTCCTTCGGCTTCCTCTGTGGAGTCTTTTTTTTTTACCTTTCCAGATACACCTATATCTGTCTTGTCCTTGTCCACCCGTCCCACTGAGTCTCCACATATTCCTCCTGTGGCCTCTCCGCCGTTGTCATCGCCTGCTTCGCCTCCTGCGGCTCCTCCCGCTACAGTACCTTTTTCCCCTCTCATCTACACTCGTCGACATCGTATTGAGGATCTTCCAGATGAGCCATCTTCTCCTAATGTTCCATCTTCTCCTGATGCTCCATCTTCCCCTAATGGGTCATCTTCTCCTCGCTACGCTCTCCGCGATCGCCAGTCGATTCGGCCCCCTGCCTGTTTTGGTTTTGCTGGTGCAGCTACTCATGAGCATGTCTCCTACCGGGATGCTATTACTCACCCTGAGTGGCAGCATGCCATGGCCGAGAAGATTGCTCGCCTCAGCCGCATCGGTACTTAGGATCTTGTTCCTTTTCCATCTCACTCTCGCCCCATCACGTAAGTGGGTCTATGAGATTAAGACTCGCTCGATGGCTCTCTTGAGCACTATAAGGCGCGCCTTGTTGCTCGTGGCTTCCAAAGAAGAGCATGGTCGTGACTACGACGAGACTTTTGCTCCTCGGGCCCACATGACCACCGTCGCGACTTTTCTTTTCGGTGGCGCCTGCTCGACATCGGTCTGCTTTCTCCTTTGATGTCAAGAATGCATTTCTTAATGGCGAGTTGCATGAGGTCTACATGCATCCGCTACCTAGGTATTCTGTTCCTGAGGGCATGGTTTGTCGCCTTCATCGCTCTCTCTATGGCCTTAAGCAAGCCTCTCGTGCTTGGTTTGAGCGCTTCTCCTCTGTAGTCACCGCCGCTTTTCAAACTAGTGATCATGATCCTGCGCTTTTGTCCACACCGCCTCGTGGTCGGACTCTTCTTCTTTTGTATGTTGATGATATGATCATTACCGAAGATGATTCTCGAGTACATTGCCTTTGTCAAGGCTCGCCTTAGCGAGCAATTCCTTATGTCGGATCTTGGTCCTCTTCACATTTCCTTAGGATTGAGGTTACTTCCACTCCAGATGGTTTCTTTATGTCCCAAGAGAAGTATATTCAGATCTTCGGATCGCGCTTCTCTCATCGATCAACAGATTTTGAGACTCCCATGGAGCTCAATGTTCACCTCGACCCTCCGATGGCGAGCCTCTTTCCGATCCGACTCGCTATCGCCATCTTGTTGGAGTCTTGTCTACCTTGTCATTACTCGTCTCGATATCACTTATCCAATCCACATTCTCGAGTCATTGCCTCTACTCCCACTCAGTCCACTACTGACCACCTTCTTCGAAGTTCTCGCAATACTTGTGGGACTATCTCGCCGCCTCTTCTTTCCACACTCCAAATTGCATCTGACTTCAGTTTATTCGGATGCTACTTGGGCGGCGATCCTCCGATCACGGCCTATCTCTCATCAGTTTTTCTTGGTGGTTCTCTCATTGCCCGGAAGACGAAGAAACAGACCGCAGTTGTCCTGCTCGAGCGCAGAGGTCGAGTTATGAGCTATGGCTCTCTTGACAGCAGAGATTACTTGGTCGTGGTGGTTACTTGAGGATTTTGGTGTTTCACACTACACCGACTCTCTCTTGTCGACAAAGACAAAGCTATCAAGATGCTTCGTGACCTGCGGAAACATAAGCTCACCAAACATATTGGTGTTGATGCTTCCTTCATGAGGTCTTGTGTGCATGATCAGGTGATTGCTCTTCAATATATGCCTTCAAAGCTTCAGATAGCGGATTTCTTCACGAAGGCCCAGACTCGAGCACAGCACGGCTTCTACCTCTCCAAACTCAGTGTTGTTGATCCACCATGAGTTTGAGGGGGGGTGTTAGAGATATATGTATAGTGTGTTATTCCTATTGTTATGAGGGGTTATTTGCATATTCACCTCCTGTACTTTGTATATATATACTGACCCTTTGGGCCCCTGCTATTCATAACATACCCAACCAGACATCGCCATAATATATAGAGTGCAAACAAAAATACTGAACCAAAAGTAGACTTTTGTTTCTTTTCCAATGCTAACAGAACTAGGCAAAGAGAACAGTACTTAAGACCATAAAAATTACCTCTTTACATGTGACCATTTCAGTTAATGAAGCAAGACTCCATCTTTTAGGAGGCCCAGCTAACTTGACATTTGCAAGATTTGACAAATCCATCAATGGTTGTACACGGACACCATAATCATTGGACATTTTCCTTGCATCATTGTCTATACATATTCCAACCTGCAAGGACACAGAACCACGACTTGTATGACCAAACAAGAGAAGTAATATAGGGGAAAGGAGTAAAGTTCTTATGAGGGAAGCGATGAAAAAATTCAAGCAAATCTACCTACTTTAATGGACGAACTATCCTCCAAAAGAGATTTCAATATAGGTGGTACTCCAGAGTGAATGATATGCATGACATAGCAGTGAGTTTTGTCCATGCATAACTGCATTACAGCAACTTTACATGGTGGATCTCCTGCAAAATCCACAGCATCGATTATGTTCCATCAGATTCCATCACTCGTGAGAACTAAGTTACGAAGCATTTATCCAAAAAAACGTAGAGCCCACATGTTGCTCAACTTAAACATATTGAGAATGCAATTAAAGATTAGGCCAGGCAGAACAACTGACCTCTTCTTGGAAAAGGCCTCCACTCGAGATCGAATCCAAGAGAAACCTGGCCAGAGGCCTTCATGTTTTCAATTCTGTCTAAAATGTCCATTGTAGCCTTCTCCACTTCAGAAGGCGTCCTGCAGTACACTATGTTACCGCTGAATGCTATCGGTTGGTACCTTGCCTTCACATTCCCTGTAGCGCAAAATCAAAAGGAAACAGGATTCTAATGTCAATCACACAAGGAGAATAATACAGATAAACTACAACTAGGTGCAAGTCTACACGAATTGACCAATCAAGGAATCAACCAACCCAACTGTATAAATCCCAGCATTGTCAGTAAAGCACTGAGCCCTAACAAAGTAACACAAAAACAATCATACAGAGCTGCCATGTTACCAAAATTGCAGGGTTTTCTTCCAAGTGATGCACTGTAGCACCAGGAACCCTCTTCCCTTCGTGCCCATCGCGATCCAATGTGTGACAAATTGTTAGAACAGAACAATTTCCATGCCCCTAAGACTTAATGTGAGAGCCGTGAGGTGCTTCTTGCCCCAATTCCAAGAACAAATAGGGTTCCTCAATTTCGCTATGTAAAGAAAGGGGAAAGGTGAAGGGGGGAGCCAAGAAGAGCGGAGCCGCACCTCGGCAAGTGGGAGGCGAGAGGACCCACGACGGCGCGGCGGCGGCACCTCTGGCGGCGGGGACCGGGTTCTGGCGGGGCCGGACGGCGGGATTGTTGGGCCAGTCGGGGAGGCGCCGGCGCTTGGCGGAGGCGTATGCCGCTTCGATGGTCTGGAGCTCCGCCTCGGCCGCGGCGTCCCAGTAGAAGTCGTCCTCGTCAGTGCCGGGAGAGGATGAGGCGGGAGGCGCATCGGACTGCATGGCGGTCGGATCGGTTGCCGACTCGCCGGCGCGCGACGAGCCTCGGGGTGGGGAGAGAGGGAAAAGGTAGAGTTTTTTATTTCGATTTTGGAATTGTGACTATGTGTGAGGAATATCGGGAACATGATTTGGTTACAGGGTGTGAATGAAAAAGTTAAAATACGACTAGAGCTGTCCAAATCGACTGCATCTGCATGGCATGGAAAGGAATTCTTTGGGGGAGGACCCCTACCTGGGCTCTTAGATCTTAGATCGGGGGAGGGGAAGATGGATGAAGATGGGAAAGGGTCTCTCCTAAGGTCTTTTCTCATAGAATTTATTTTCGTATGGTATAGTCTCGATTAGGTACGGTGATTTGGCTGGGTTAAGTAATCGGTCACGTCGTGTCGGTCCGTAGGCTCGATCGTCGGTCTAGTTATGGCACGAAGAACATACGGACCGTGCCAGGTCAGCTTAGGCACGGTTAGCTTGTCGAGCCAGTGTCAACCTATTTATCACTTATAACATGAAAATTTAAAAACAAATGTAAAATAATTCTAGAAAATATATATAATTTTAAAAATTAAAATAAACTATATATACTTAAAAATGAACTATATAAAACTAAAAAACAACAAAACAAAATTATATAAATATTTAAAAAATAAAATAAAATCATATAAATATTTAAAAAATGAACAGGCCTAAGGCCAGCCTGATGGGCCGAGGTGGCGACCCAAACACGACACTCGGCTTATCTCCAAGTATGCCGACCGAACCCATCTAGACATTGGTCGCACTGCTCAGCCAATAGTACCATGCCTTGGCCTCGGCTGACCGGTACTACCATTTGGCCACTTCTAAATGCAACTAAGCACGGTCTGTTTACACCTTTCAAGCTTGGATTTGATTTTGTGTTGTTAGAAATATACTTAAATATTTTTATAAAAAAATCATGATTATAATAGAGTAAATTACATTGCGGGTCATTGATCTTGCGTGTTGATTCATCTGGGTCATGGTACTTTTGGAAATGCATATTTGTATCACTAAAGTACTTTAAGTGGTTCGCTAGACGGTCATGAATGCACACACTGACGTCCATATGGCACTGCCTCGTCAGCCATACGAACATGTGTGTATGGCATTAACTTATTTAACAGCCGAAGAGATTCGCTCCCTCCCATCCCAGCCACGTCGCTCCAAAATCATGAGCCGCCCGATCGTCGCCACTAAAGTACTTTAAGTGGTTCGCTAGACGGTCATGAATGCACACACTGGCATCCCTCGCAGATGTGGCACTGCCTCGTCAGCCATACAAACATGTGTGTATGGCATTTTTTTAAAAACGGCATCTCCTCAAAACAAAGCTGACGAGGCAGTATCGCCGCTACGTGGCCCCAAGCTCCACACCAAGGTCGCCACCTCCCCACACCCAAGCTCCACGCCGCCCCTGCGTAGCCCTTGAGCTCTACCGCCGCCGCTCTCTAGCCCCTGAGCTCCACTGCCGCCACCGCCTAGCCCCCAAGCCCCACACTACCATTGCCAAGATAGCAGGAGCACCGCGCGTCCCCGAGATGGGCGAAGTCGGCTGTGATGGTTGGTTGAACTAGGGAGGTCCGTGGAGCCGTGGCAATCTTGGACCGATCGGGGAGCTTTAGTGGCCGTCAGGTGGCCATCGCGGCGGGACGCGTACCTCGAGATGGGCGGCGCCCGACACGGTGACGACGGCTCTAGAAGATGGTGCGGCACAGCGACGATGTTAGGTAGAGGGTCGTGCAGTGCCTTCTTGGGCATCGGGTTCGCCATGTTCACCGCGCTCAACTGCATGCTCTCGGGCTAGGCGGCAGTGGCAGCGTGGAGATAGCTCGGAGCTGGAGCAGAAGTGGCATGGAGCTCAAGGGAGGGGGCGGGGGAGGCAGGGTGGTGGTCGCGTGCTCTCGGGCTAGGCAGCGGTGGCAACGTGGAGCTCGGGAGCAAGGGGCGCGGGCGCGGCGCGGCCCGGCGCTAGGTGCCAGAACGGTAGCGCATGGAGCTCAGGGGCAGCATAACAGCTTGTGCATTCGTGACTGCCCAAACCACTTAAAGCACTTTAGTGATCAAAATATATATTTTCAAAGTACCGTGACCTAGATAAACAAACGCTACAAATTCAATAACTCCGGGTGTAATTTACTAGTTATAATATATCGTGGTACAATGATACACACAAAATTTGGTACCAAACTCAGTAGCACGTGGTACATAAAAAAACAATAACATATTTGTCGGTACATTCCATTTTTTGTTTCTCTGAACGTTACCACAAATGGCCATGAAATTTTGAGAGTACTGATATCTTAAGCAGTACAATATGTAGAATTTTTTCATATTTTTCGGTATACTATACTGCAAATATCCGAACTGCATATGGGTGTACGAACACCCATGTTTAGAGAAACCACACTCATGAAACAAATAGAATGCAACTATGTAGATTAGGGTTTCAAATCTCACCCAGCCAGAGGGAGAAACAATCCTAGCTCGGGGCCATTCGGAACGCAGAATATAAAAATGTAGGAATACGAAAAACACATGAATACGATAGAAATACACAACAATGGGTTAGAAAAGCATAGGAAAATTGTAGGAAGACATGTTCGGATGGGTGATAGCAAAACGCAGGAATTTGTAATATGAAAACTTGAAAAATACGCTTCTTAATCTCAAAACCAAGCTATATTTTAACGAAAGTACACCTTTGTCTCCTTTTTTTTTTTGAAAAAAAATCTGTTTGACAACCCTAAACTCCTCGGAAAGTTCAGAAAACAACCCTGAACTTTCGACACCCTTCAAGTTTCCAAACCGCACAAATTACGCCCAAATCCAAATCCCGGCTTTTCCACCAACATAGCACACGTGGACAATCCAGCTGGCACCCCACGCCGGGGCAGCGGCCGCGTCACGTTGTTCCCACTGCTGTTCCAAGGCCACATCACCCCCATGCTCCAGCTCGGTGCACTCCTTCGCTCATGCAGCCTCGCCGTCACCATCCTCCACATCGACTTCAACGCTCTCGACCCCACGCGCCACTCAGAGCTCGTCTTTGTCCTCATCCACGAGGCGCTCCCTGACTCCATACTCCGACCACGCCCTACCCCTCCCTCTCTATCTGGCAGTGGGATTTGGACGCCATTGTTGCTGGCGTCGTGGGATCTCACCATGTGGCGAGGACGACAAAGGATAAGAGCCTCCCGAACTCGCCGCTCGCAGATGAGGAGGGGAAGTGGAGGACACCGAACCTAAGGCGCAGCGGCTCTGGCTGTGGGGACGGGGGTGCCTAGCAGCAGTCCCCGGGGAGCGAGTCGAGGAGCGCCCGCGTGGAGGCGAGCACCAGCGGCTTCCTCCACTCTTGCCTCTCCCATCTCACCTCACCAGTGCCACTACCCAATCTAACTGCCGCTAAGGAGCAGCAACTCGCGTTCTAGGACCCCTGCTCGCCGGATCTGGATCTAGGCACATCGATTGCGCCCACGGGATGGTTTACCTTATTGAAATATGTTGTGACAAAAGTTTTGCTTACTATCATTGTGTGTTGTATGCCGAGCGTGTGAAAGATTACAACTATGTGATGGCGTATGCCCTATTTAGTTATGTTGTCCGATGTACTAATGTTATGCCGTGCGTCGAATAATTCTATACAACCTATGCACTACTACTAATTATTACAAAGTTTGTTTGTCGTATGCTAAATATTGTTTCTTATTACTTTCTGTTTCTATTTCTTATTACAAACAACGTAAGCACTTAATTTTTTGTTTCTGTTAACAGTATGCAGGAGACAAGGAGCCTTGTAAAATTTGAATATGCATTATGTCAAAATTTATTTAAAATTTTTCTACCAATTTTCTTCCAGGTCCTATCGCCATTTTGTTTGGCGAAAGAGACGCGTCGCCAATTAAAATGGTGATTTCGTCCCTGTCGTCATTCCAAATGGCTATATAGATATTTAATATTGTTTGGTTGGTGATAGAGGCATTTCACCATTTCAAACAACGGTTGAATCCTATTTTATAATTTTATTAAACAGTAATTTATTTATGTAATTCTATTAAAAATATTATTTTTTAAAATATTCACATATCTAGCACAAACAGCTCGAATCGAGATGGATGAGAAGCCCCATCCCACTTATGCAGTTTTGCGATAACCTCGCCCGTCCGAGCTAGGGTTAGGGCGCTGCCCTCCACACCTCACGCGGCCACCTCCCTGTCAGACCTTGAGGAAGAGAAATGGAATTCAGAGTAGGGAGGAATGAACAGAAAAGTATCAATGGTTCAGATTTGCCCGATTCAGTTAAGCCAATCAGACGGATGTGGTGGATTAAGTTGATCCAAGGGACTGTAAGAAGCTATACCTTTTCACTGAGATCTAACGGCGGAGACAACGCCAGCTACTAGTGTTACTTTACTTTTCCTGTTACTGTGCCGATTACTTTGGTCGAGTGAGTCCGTGAATACTGCAAACTCCATATAATTATAAGCAGCTCTTCGTGTAAGATTTAGAATTATTCGCAAACCATCCTTTTTTCCCCGCAAAAAGGACGTGGACCGAAGAGGGATTCTCTGTAGTAAATCAGTCGATGCAGAGATGCTACAATAATACATAAACATTAGGAGCGATCTCCACCGTTCGATAAAAAATCGAAAGCTGAGAGCAATTGCCATCGTGTTTCTGGCTACAGTACTGTTGCAGAACACTGCTCCCACCTCATAAAAACACTGTTCACATAGCGAACCTCTACAATGACAAAGAGGATCCGGATTCCGGGGTGCTTTGAGAGCTCAGCTACTCTTTTCGCTTAGATAGAGTATATTCTAAGAAATAAAACATTATCTCATATTCACTTTACTTTTGTTAGATTCCTAGGAGTAGAGTAAAGTAGTTGTTTCTCTCTTCCAAATTCCAATTTCATCCGTCTTTCCCCAATTTGATCGTTCCGTGACTTTTCCCCGCACGTACCCAATTCGGTTGAGGCTTAATCCACTCGGGTCCTGACACTCCCTCCTCCCCGGCCTCGGCCTCCGCCCTCTGCACCCTGCTCCCGAACGCAACGCCGCCTCCCTCCGCCCCGAGTCCCGACGCCGGCCCGCGCCGCCGTCGCCAAGCCAATCCGCGCCGCCACGCCTCCGCCTCCCCAAGGCCATCGCCTCTCCCCTCCCGGCCTGAACAGACTCCATCGACGCTAGAGACCTCTGTTTTTTTTCTTCTTCCTCTGATTTCTCTCTTCTCCCCGAAATTCGTTCGTTGCTCTTTTCTTCCCCACAATCTGTTGCGGCGGCGGCATCACCGGCGCGCTCCTCACCGCCGGCGACGAGACGCAGCAATCCCTCCTCCTCCTCCACCTCTGCTGTTACTGGACCGGCGTGGAGTGGAGACTGGAGACCCATCCGGGCTTGGATTGATTTCCTCTTTCGTTGGTGAGTAACCCTTGCTTTCTTGGATGGATTGATTTTGTTTGCAGCGTGGTACCCTACCAATCCATCCTATTCATCCATGGTTCGATCTCAGTTGGCACCATAGGGCTTGGTACCCAAGGAACGGGTGCAGCTTATTTTCCAAAAAAATTTGGGGGTTAAGTCCGCTCTAATGTATTGATCAAGTTGGTTTTTTCAAGTGTTTTTATTGGCCAGGTTGGTTTGGTAACAACGGCCTGTTGCACTACATCCATCGCAAGGGAATGCGAAACTGATTGATTTACTACCAAGAATCTCATTTAATCATGTAAATAAATGTTGGACCAGAATAATTGGTGAGATCTTGTAAATAAATGCTGCACCCATTGTTCACAATCTGGAGAATATGTTTGTTGGTGACTGAAGCATGGTCTTGTATCAGGGTTTGATCATTAAACAATATTTTCCAGGGGACGATTGATGTCCCCTGTAACTGTAAGAGAGTGGCTTTTGACATTTACCTGATGACTGATGTAGAAACACAAGCAAGCTTAACAGCATGTAACAACAGAAGTAGCGATTGCATGGAATGCGTGTGCAGTCATGTACATGCGCAGTTGTGCGTGAGAGAAAAATTTTGATCACCCTTTTGCGACAAATTTACCCCTTGATCTTATCACACTACAAACTAGCTCCAGCTGATGGCTGATGACATGCTTAATACTTCGCCCTAGTTATTGCCCAGCTGCAACAGTTGAAAAATAATAACTAACACGATGAGGACTAACCATCTTATCATCAATTCTTCCATTTACTTCCTTACTTTTGCCTTTACAGATGAAGGAAGCTTTTGATCTGCCCATCTCAGCAGTGACAACAACACCAGAAACGGAAAATGGTACTTCCAGCTGCATGAGAAACAACATTAGGAAAGATGTGGTTGCTGAGCGAGATTCCATTTCTTCATATCGGCCATGCATGTGTCCTGGTAGTTTCCAAAGAAACCTAATTCGAATTGAGTTTAGGCAATCTTTTTTGGGTCCTGTTTTTATTTTGCAAACAATTTCTTTCTCATTCTGCAGGGGACAGTGTGACATGCGAAGAAGATACCCATTTTCTATCTCATGCAAACAGTGCTGTGTCACATCAGGTATGAGTTTGCTCTTATTTATTCATCCTTTTTTTTGGTAAAACATTATCTCTTCTACTATCGTTGATCGGAATATTCGAAGGGCTATATTTTTCTAAACTATAAATAGTTGCTTTAGACCAACTGACTAATTAAAAATACTAAATCATAAATTATTCAAGAATAACACACAAGAGACATTGTACTAATTACTCAATTAGTTCAGGAATGGATAGAACATTTCAGCTTGTTTGTGTCGGTTCAAAAACGTAGTCGTAAGTGTGAACCATTGCTGGATTTCTGGATGCACTTCAGATGTACACTTGATTAACATAGCACAGTGAACAAAGTTTTTGTTCAGCATCTATGTGCTAAGACAAGTATGTTTTAATACAGACATGCAATTCGTGGATAACATGCTCTAGATTCAAATTTAACGATTTTGTTCATCAAGATTCAGACAATTCTCCCATCTCAGGAATATCTAGCACAGTCTTCATATTCCAACTGTGCTACTTCCCTTGGGTCACATGCATATTCTAAGGAAGCAATGTCACTGGGAAGTGAATATTGTAGGCAGCAGCCTTGCATTTCTTCATCAAGCTGTTCTTGGGAAAATTCCTCTTTATTAGAAGCAGTGCCAAGTAGTCCAGATACATCAGGGCATGCAGTGGGAAAAATGAGAACCAAAAGCAAAATCTTCTGGCCAAGGCCTGATTACCTTGCTTCATATCCTACTGGTCCTGACATGAGAAGGTCGTATCCAGCAGCAGCTAAAGTTGATTTTAGCTTAGATTATCATTCAGAACATCGGTACAGAAGATCAGATCGATTTACTGCCTTTTCAAACTGCAATGGTCAATCTATTGAACGCCACAATGAGGTATAACCGTGGATCCTTTTAATTGTACTAGAATGGCAACTTCTGTGTATATATTTTGTGCATCTCTAGCATATGTAGTAAATGATTAAACCCTTCTGTGTATGGATTTATTTATTAATGATAATTTCTCATTAAAACAGATAGCTGATTTACCCAGAGGGACGAACTTGGTAGATGAGACCACTTCGTTTTCAAGTCGATGGTGCTTTGATAATGGGGGCCCTTCATTACCGAGAGGGCTGGAGTATGGTGATGAGATCCCTTCTCTGTCTAGTCAGAAGTGTAATGGCAATGAGGCACTTTCATACTCAAGTCAATGGGAGTATGGTGCTGAAATCCCCTCGCTCTCAAGTAGACAAGGTTATGGTGCTGAAATCCCCTCGCTCTCAAGTAGACAAGGTTATGGTGATGAGATTCCATCATTGTCTCGCCATTGGTGCTACCAAGATAAGATACCTTTGCATTCTAGTCGATGGTGCCACGATGCTGAGGCACATCCATTGCCAAGATGCCAGCAAGGTGCTTCTCATAGGAATGGTCACTCGAGAGACAAGTTTGTCAGCAGTCTTGTTAGTAATCAGCAAGTCAAGATGATCACAAGACCTAGGGTGCCTAACAGAGTTGTAAACAGCACTGATCACTATAGGATTAATAAGAAGGATAACCCATGGAGAAATTCTGAGGATATACGGGATCAAGTTCGTGGTCCCCGGGCTAACGGATTGAATAATGCCTCAACACCCTCTAGTTCTACAGAGAAAGATATTGTGAGTCCTTTGGTCCGTAGGGATCAAATTAACAGATCAGACTTTTCAGTTCAGTATGAGCATGCCAAGTTCTTTATGATAAAGTCATATAGTGAAGATGATATTCATAAAGGTATCAAATACAATGTTTGGGCAAGTACACCAAGTGGGAACAATAAGCTGGATGCTGCTTTCCATGAAGCTCAGATTTTAATGAAGGAGAAGGGCAAAAAATGCCCTGTATTCCTATTCTTTTCGGTCAGTAAGGATCAAATGACCTTCTGCTGTTTTTTTTTTCCTGTTCATAGCACTAAAAAAATGACAGCCATAATATCTGATAAATTAGATGTTTAAGAAAGATAGTTAAGCGAGAACATCAGTGCATGATGGCCAATTTCTTCAATGAGATTCAGTTGCTACTTACTAGTGTAATGCTCAAGGATCAAAGAACCGTTACCGGGCAAAATCCCGTTCGGGGCCTGGTAACGGCTCAACTGGAAATACCGGCTAAAAACCGGTTGAAATTCAGAAGGCAAAATTTGAATTCAAATTTCTCTCGGTTGGTTATCCGGCGGTAACCGGAAAAACCGGAAAACAAAGAAAAATGGGTCAATTTTGTAAATATCGAAGTGCTAATTATAAAGATGTGCATCAGTGATGTTTATGATTAACATTTCTAGCAATTGGAAGCTTGGAATGCAAATTACTAAAGGAACACAACACCCATGACACTTAAACTGATGTTGGGCGGCATGGCAATGATGAGAAGAAATGGAAACTGAGTCTAGCTACACATTTACTCAACATTCTAGCTGGTCCTGAATCCTGATTCTAGTCATACAAGAACTAAACATGATGACCCATATTGCAACACTGAAAACTGAGGGATCTATACTTCTAAACCTGCTAGTCATTGTTAGATTGATACTTAGCATCTAGCAAAGATGAACATATGACTTGAGTATGCTAGCTGTTACTGCCTATTATTCTAGCTTCTTGTTGACAGTTAAGCACATGGCAAGTTAATGATAGAAGCTTAATGATGTAAATCTGAGAGCATTCTAGTTACTGAGTAATACTCTGCATCATTTCATATCTTGCTTACATCAAAAAATCAATAGCAAGTTTCAAACTTTTTCGGCTAGGATTTTTCTCCCGGACCCTGGCCGGTAACCGGCGGTTACCGGCCGGGAATTTTTTCCCTGGTAATGCTGATATTGCTGTGCAGTTGTGCTTCCTACTCTTTGTTTTGTTTGTTTTATATAGACTGGGTTGATTATTTCAAATGTGTATTGAGCCTTAAAAGGCCATTTTTACCTGAAATTGTTGTCTGGATGGGCCTGCCACCTGCCATTAGATTGAGTGATGTTTTTCTCCAGAAGAGATACATTTAATACACTCGTTGTTCTTCACCAAATGCGACTGAAACAGTCCCATATATTGTTCATTGTATGGCTATTTTATCCACTGGCAAAATTTCAAGATAGTTGCTTTCTTCGTGAGTTCATGTTCCCTATTTCAGGTTAATACCAGTGGGCAGTTTGTAGGATTGGCTGAGATGTTAGGTCCTGTTGATTTCAAGAAGACCATGGACTTTTGGCAACAAGATAAATGGAATGGCTTTTTCCCTGTAACGTGGCACATTATGAAGGACATTCCAAATCTACTCTTCAAACATATCACTCTTGAAAATAACCACCACAGACCTGTTACTTTCAGCAAGGATACTCAGGAGGTACCATGCTTTCACTTCTTCGATACCCAATTTTTTATTATAAAAATGCGATTATTAATTTATGAATGAAGGATTTGCTCCTATTGGTACATAACATAAAAGCTAAAAAAGAACCGTTTCTCTGGGTGGGGGGGGGGGGGGGGTGAGTGGATGACACCTTTGGGTGATCCTATAGTAAACTCCATAGTAGCAGGTTTTATCTGATATATTTTTTGTTCCTTTTATGTAGATTGGGTTGCCACAGGGTCTGGAAATGTTGAAAATTTTCAAAGCTTATCGCCATGGAACATCAATTCTGGATGATTTTAACTTTTATGAAGAAAAGGAAAATGCACGTTGTGCCCGAAAGAGGACAAATACAGACTCAATACATGAAGCTAGACTCTCTGATGACTTCAAATCAGTGGTACGTACATTTTTCTTTAAAGCTGTGCGATAAGCTACCACTCAGTAATACTTTTAGGAATGGAGGCATGCAAAGAGGATAGTTTTGTTATCTTATTACTTTAAGAGAACTACAGGCATTGTGCAGAAATTGTGATTGTAGCTGATCTTCACATCCACATAGCCTTACATAGAACTGACATATCAAATGAACAATCTACACGCACCCTTTTCGTAAGAAAGGAGTTGTTAATTGCTGCTAGTCTACCCAAAGGAAACAAAACTAGTATGCAACGGTTAGGTTTTATGTTGGAAATTATCTGGTCCCAGGGTGTCCGTATTTCTTCTATATGACTTGAGTCGAGCTGTTTTCTGCTGCACTATCTCAATGGAATATGCGTATTCTTGATTACTCAATGTGTAGAACGTAGAACATACAAACTACAAAAGATGCACATAAAAGGCCAACCTAAAAAGACCATCCGGAATTTTCGGGAACCTGTCCAATTACTGCCGGGCGTCGGCACAGGGTTTGGCCCAGTACCGCAAACATGAACCCTGCTAGTGTGGAGCTCCTCTTATTATTATGACATATTTTCTGACCATGCTCGTTTCCATTTGCAGGAAAATTTAGAGGCAAGCATGGAGAGTATGAGTTTCTATGAGACTTGGGATTAATAATCCAAATTGTTCTTCTGTGCAATTGAAACCAAAAGTTTGATGACTCAATGAAACAGTTGAAGCCTTGGTGCTCCTATTGCAAAATCATTTTATCCAACGAGTGACTACCACACGAGTGACTTGAATATGTTATACAGTGTTTGTATGAACCAGAGGTAGTTTTCAGTAAACACAGGACAATATTTTAACACTCGGAGAGTTTATGTTGGACACGGTATTTTTGTAAGTGTTACAAACTTATGATGACTGTAATGTATCCATAGGTCGTATGTGGCTGATGAAATTATTTGACTGCCAAGAACAATCAGCAGGTGATTTATAACTGCGTGGATTATGCTGTTGGGTTTTTCCATTTTTTCCATTATAGTTAGTAAGACACATGGTTTAGGCACATCATAGGCCTCACCATTTGATGCCGAATCCGCTTCAACTGGAATCGAAGAAGGGTAAAAAAGCAAGGTCGCTACGAAGGCTGTCATAAGCTAGTTATCCTTGTCTGTAGTAACCAAGCATATTCAGCTAAGGTTAAGGACTACAATTGTTACAGAGCATGGACTCGATGGCTCTGAAGGAAGAGCTTCCTCGCCACAGATAGTCACTGCTGCACTGCTGTTTGTATACAGCACAGGGAAGCGAGCACTATTATTTGTATGAGGAAATTTCTTATTTGCTACCGAAAGTTTCTCCGTTCCTGTTGTCACTCAAAAATTTGTGTTTTTTTTCTATGCAACTGGAACACAATTTTCATCTCTTCTATATGCCAATGCCGTTAGCTCCACTTCACTAAAAAATTTGTGTTTTCTTCTATGCCGCTGGAACTCAATTTTTATCTCTTCTATGCCAATGCCGTTAGCTCCACTAGGCTAGGCTTAGCTCCCGTTAAACCCCAAAAAGGTGTTATATTTTTATCCAAATGCCCATATCGCCCCTGAGACCCACATGTCATCCTAAGTTCTATGAAACAAAATCACATTCTTGCGGTCCTGTTCATGCGTGTGGTTCGGCTTCACTGGGGAGGAGGGTGGTAGCACTGGTGGGAGCTAGGGAGTCCAGCGGCGGGTGATGGAGAGGAGATCAACAGGTGTTGAGTAGAGGGCCACGACAGTGGCAGATAGAGCTGAGGAGGTCAGCGGCTGGCAATGGAGAGGAGATCGACGGGCGCTGAGTGGAGGGCCACGGCGGTGGTAGATAGAGCTGAGGTCAGCGGCGGGCCAAGAGGTTCCGGGTCACAGTGGCAACGATGGGAGGTGAGGAGGGCAGAGACAATAGGAGCTGATGAGGCAGCGGGAGCAAGCCACAGGGAGGAGGCACGGCAACACTAATAAGAGCTGAGGAGGCCAGCGGTTGGCCACAGGGAGGAGGGTGGTGACGCTGACGGGAGCTAGGGAGGAGGTGACGACCGGCTTCTTCCCTACCTCCAGATCCAGCCGAAGAAGAGAGGAGGAGGAAGGGTATTTTGGTCTTTTCGTGACTAAATTAACCATATGTTAACTGAAGGTGGTAGTGACATAAAAGTAGGAAAATTGAATTCCAATGGCATAGAAAAAAAAAACTAAAACCTTTTGAGTGACATATCAAGAACCGGCCAACTTCTAGCGACAAATAAGAAATTTCCTCTATTTGTATACATCTCCCTGCAGCTCTATTTCTGGCTTCCATACACAATGCAACCATTTCAGCACAGAAGAAACCATTCTCACACTAAATTACATACCGCTGGGGCATGCATATTATGTACAACTGGTTACATCACTGGTACAGTGTCAATTGTAGTTTATCCCAGATGTCTGAACATCAGTTTCTAAATCAAGAGCAGCTTAGGCAGAACATTTAAAAGAAAGATCAGAGAATAATAAGCCAACAATGTTGTAAAGGTTGCAACACACGCATTAAGTCTGATAATTTTTAACACGTAGAATAACAAGTTCACACATAACCATCTGGAGAAAATGTGATTCCACCTGCTTCAATTGAACAAAGATATCAAGTGCAACAGTAGATGCATGAATTCAGTAAATTGTTGTTTGTAACACGCCAAGCAAATGATGCATGGTTCATCATGAGCAGCTCTGGTTACGATGGTGAGCGCATATCCCAACACCGACAGAGCTCCCAGATCATTTTTGGTCGAGCAAAGTGCCATGCCCTAAGGATGGCCATTTCTCCCGATCTTCACATCATTACAGGAGGCCTAGTGAAAACAACAGATCAAATGCATTTGAATCATCCAAGCTTAAATATGAGACCCCATCCGACTTGTATCTTCCATTGCGGGGGTGCATGCAACATTTTAACCATTCAAGGCAGCACATCACCCACATCACTGAAATTGTAAAGATCATGCAAGGAGTCATCATTAATTCATGGGGAAAGAACTTCACAACCGGTGAAGAATGTAATTACCATGGCTGGCCATGCATCAGGGCCGCTCCTCCGACCTTGATCTTACGAATCTCCGGCGTCTCCTTGGTCTCTGAACATCTTCATCTAGGTTATCCTCCTCATCGTCGTCGTCGTCATCATCTTCGTATTGGAGACCTAGTAAGTTCTCTCCCCAAAGATAACGGCGCCTCTGCCGTCTCAGGCCCCTTGATGAGCCTCTTGGCTCATCTCCTGATCTCACCGGACTACTGCTGATCATATGGAATAGGAAGAATGTTGTCAACAATGATCCACTTGGTTCACTTGGCCCACTGCCTTCGCGATCATGTGAAAACATATCACCACCTTCAACAACATAATCGCCTAGCACAACTGCCCCAGGCATAGCTGACCTGATTGCGCTCAATATGTCACCGTACTCCCGCTGGTGCTCCAGACGGTGCCATGCATGGCGTCTTGATGGATCCACATCAGCAGGCCTTGTTGTGGGGTGGACTCTCCTGGCATGCCTACGGAGCTCCCTGTAGTTA
This sequence comes from Phyllostachys edulis, assembly GCA_036346405.1. Classification (NCBI taxonomy): domain Eukaryota; kingdom Viridiplantae; phylum Streptophyta; class Magnoliopsida; order Poales; family Poaceae; genus Phyllostachys; species Phyllostachys edulis. The sequence goes on along the minus strand of JAYEVD010000792.1, from coordinate 630,196 downwards.
CCAGAAAATGTGCACGATTCCCGCGAGCAAGCTCTTGACTTCTCATCCAAATACTCTCTGGCTTCTTTGATGATCTTCCAGCCCTTGACAGCACCCCTACACAGTGGGCACACCAAAGGGTTCGAGTTTGATGCCTCACTTGACTCCACAGGCCCACTTCCTTCTCCCTCATGAGATTGCAAGGTCAAATCTGGACCTTGATTATAGCTATTTTCTTCCTGTTCTCCAGCTATGGCTGCAGAGCTATGACTGACATCTTGATGATTGAGATCTTCATGGGATTCAGTTATGTCTATTGATAGCCTGGAACTCTCTCTAATGAGACCAAAACGAGAACTCTGGGCGACATTTTGGTTACTCATATCCCCGAGCATGGGTGGGCTTGGCTGTGAAGAACCATCCATGTGGTTCACTTTCATTTTCTTGAACCTGTCTAAGCAATTTGAATGTCTATAGCTTGTATCACATATGTAGGATCTGCATCCTTTGTCATGGGAACTGCACAAGAAAAGGACAGCATTGTGAGGATGGTCCATACAAATTGGGCACAGAGCATCATCCCATTCCTTGTGCAGGGCAGCAATCTCTGCATCTGCATTTGGCATCTTGAACAAGCTTTTCTCTACATTTGGCATCTTGGACAAACTGTGCCTGGGATCAATGAAAAGTACGGAACAAGTTAAATTAACATTGAGTTATATATAACAATTGGTCAATTGTTACATCTGCATTCAGCATTGAGTCTAGACTCTTAGAACTATATAATGCCTATAATTTGCTATGAGAAAATGTTGGCATTCTAAAGGCAGATAAAGCTAGCCCTGGTTAGGTCCAAGACCTGTATGCTTAGTGGCTCTTGTCCAATATCTGTCCTCATTTCTTGAAGTAGCAATGCAAACTACATATCTAAGTATCTAACAACATTCAAAAGCATGTCACTGCAATCATGTTTTGTGTTTCTTTTTCCTTGTTTTAGTATCTTGTCATGTGTTCTGAAAAAAAAGGAAATAGTTGATACGATTCAGTACTCCTTAAAATACTAGAATAGCATAATGTCAAAATATCACCAGAAGGATCTAGCAGAGATGCATATCATACCGGAACAAAAAATCGAGATTGACATTAACAATATAGCCTTTTCCTTGGCTGGAGTAACATAATGATATAATGCTTTATTTTGCATTGCAACAGTGCATGGAACAACATTACATCTTTCAACAGCTGCATAAAGCTACTAGCCCAAATAATAAAAGTTGGCGCACACAGTAGAGTTCACATGCCAAATTGAGTAATATAAGAATTCTTTAATGCAAAAGTCTTCAAATAAACTCCATTACCAACAGAACATGTTCCAGTAGCTACAATGCTAGACCAGCCCCACACGAAGATTAGCTTTCTCCACATTCTCATGTGTGCTTAGACTGGTTAATACTACCTCATTCTATTCACATCTAGCACGACCCATATGTATCACCACATACTTCAATAAATCCCTAATTGATAAAAAACAAAAGACTGGAAGTGCCAATAACCACATGCAACATGATCTAAGACAAAGATATTAACCTATAAATTTTCTACAATTCAAAATAAGCACATTCTGCAGCACCATGCGATCATTACATTCATCAGAAACCAAGCTAGTCGAGGTCTATGATGTATTTTCGCTTCAAAATAGCACTGATCACAATCCAAGTTGTGTTAACCTATTCATAGCATTACGCCCTTGTGAATGCACCCAAGTGCACTTGGATACACACACAAACAGTAAGATTCATTCATCTTATATATACTTTCTGATGTAATTTTTCTCACATGAAGCGCCTAAACATTCATACCCTACCATCCCAGACTAACAAGGGAATGTATTTGCTACTCAGAACCAGGCAACATCAATATATAGTAAGAATCTTAGTAAATGATTGAATTAATGCGCTAGAGCAACTTTTTAGTAAGAGGGGAGAATCTAACTCAGTCAAGTCATTATGAACACTGTAGTTTGCACAATTGCTTGGCAAGTATGACGTCAAAACAATATGTGAAACATGAAAAAAAAAGGCGCTTTAACATTGACGCAAGCTGCTGTGTTTTCTCGAGGACGTTTAGGTTGCTGTGTTTTAACATGTTCACTTGTCACCTATAAGCCCTTTGCCCTCCAACAGGCTAATTTTCTGATCTCTCCATGGTCGGTAGACACACTCGTGTGCTGACTTATTGAAATCTTTTAGCTAATCAATGTTAACCCAAGTACAAAACCTGTATGTTGGTGCATTCTAACACAATAAACTGCATCAAAAATAAGTTGGAATATGGAACAGCTAGTGCTAGCATTACAAAGAAGATTAGGGCACCTGGTTGAAATATTCAGTGAAGTCAGCAACCCGCCGGTTCTTTCCAAATCTGTAGGTCAATCTTCGACAAATATGATCAAACAGGCAATACGGCTCAACTTGTTCAAGCTACTACACGAGCACAATCTTGAATTTTTTGGCAAAACCTTCGCAGAAAAACACACAGCCAATCTGAAATGCTACAATTCGTCCTGAAAGTGCACGTTCAGACTATAACGTAAGCCCTGCATCTGCATTCCACAACAACGAGGATTGACGTTCAGACTCTAATGTAAGCCCTGCATCTGCATTCCACAACAACGAGGATTGTCATCCATGGCTGTCCTTTCAGGTTGTTATCAATTACTAATACACAATTCCACATGCTGAAATATACACTTTACATAGCTTCTTACTACTTGAAATATCAGAAACACTCCTTAGTTCTAAACGGAATGGGTGCTAAAGTATCAATTTTCCATGAACTTTAAGCAAATTAGGGTATAATAGTTGAGGGTTTTTTTAACCATTTTCAGGTAGCCTACAGAGATAATCCAAGAAAATAGTCAAATATCCATGAACCCAAACCTTCACAGCCAAACAAGACACCTTTCTTCCACCTGACGCCAACAAAAATCCCCAACCCAACCCTATCCCCAACCAGATGGTGATTACAAGCCATGAAGGTCATGAAATCGATCAGATCGGCGCACAAATTTCCAAGAAGGAACTAAATTAGACCCCAAAAGAAAAACAAATCTAAACAAACAAAACCATCGCAAGAAAAAATCGACTATCCAAGATATTTCTTCCCGTAATAGATCGGCGGTGTGCGAATCCTTGATCTATACCTCGAGAAAAATTTCTGAATTTTTTGCACTTTCCCTGTTCTTGGAGTTGGAGGCGGATGGATTTTCCCTTTTATTCTTCTTCTCTGATTCTCGTGCAAAGAGAGAGGTCCTGTAGCCTCCTAGATGTGTCTCTGGGACTCTGAGATGGCGTTTCGATGCAGGGAAACAGAAACTAGGGGTGGGGATGGGATATAAGGGGTGGATACTGGATACTGGATACATCTGGTGGCGACAACGGATCTAATACGAGACGAATAGTAGATATATCACATTTGTATTTGTATTTCTATATGAGTATGAATATGCTCAAATATGAATTGAATGTTGTAACAAATACTAATACGAATCAAATACTTGCTTGATTCGGTCGAATTCGAATATCTTAAAATATGATAAAGTTCCGCACAAGAATATCAAATTCCAAGCGTCTACAAGTAGAGTTCACGCAAACAGCAAGTTTTAAGAATTTGCGAGAAAATCACATAATAGATAAAATCCTGAAAATTTTACATAAGAAACTATATTGTATCAGCAGCCTCCACAAAACTTTCCATAATTTTTGGAGTCCGTTTGATACGTTTTAAAATTTACCAAGCTTTTAGCCTTTTCTGGAAAAATCTGAATCCTATTTGAATTCTCCATCGGACCTTGTGCTGAAACCCAACTCAGCCCATCTCTCTTGCACCTGCTCCAGCTCGCGCCTCCATCCTGCTAGCATGCCGGGCCTGCATGTTAGCACCTTTCTTCCACCTCTTGCCCTTGCCAGCTCCGACGCTCGCTTGTTTGTTTCGACCACCGCCCACCGTTTTGTGACTTCATCTGCCTCCATCACCTCTGCCAGCCCTTGTCCATGCTATCCACCCCATTGATGGCGTCCTTTTCCCGCGTGGACAAAGGGACCTAAGAGCGTCCGTGAGTTCTCGCGCAACCGCCGACGTCTCGTCGTTATTCTCGTGTGATTATCCCAGCTACTTAAGCAATAGATCGTGCATCATCTTCCTCAACTCACCCACGTTCCATTTCGCGCAAACCTGAGCTTTATCACTCCTTGGTTTCATGGGAACGCTTGCGTTGTTCTCGACACCGGTGAGCATGCCTTTGCAGCTCCACCGCTCTGGTGAGCTTCCTCATCCACGACAAGCGTGTCATTATGACCCTCATCCATCACTCATTCTTCTTCTTTACTCAATGTAGCATCGAGAGTCCCCTAGCACGACCACGGTCGCCTTCGTCCTCGACTCTAGCGTGCACCAGATCTTGCCACTGCGTTCCCGTTGCTCCGGTGAGTTCGAGCTCAACCCGAGCGCATGACAAAGTGTTCCATACCCCATTGATGCTAGTCTCTCATAAATGCAGGAAAACTCATCGTGAATCTGAGCTCCACTGCTATCTTTTTCTCTCATGGTCGCCGCCACCATTTATGTTCTCCTTCGAGGCCTGGTGAGCCTCTGACCGATTCTTGGTGTCTACACCATCTCTAGCACCTCAGTAACCTAACGTGACACTCCTTGTAGCTTCTCTGTTACTGTGGTGAGTTGTCGTCGTGAACCTCCTTTGCACCGCTACCACTCGTTGTCAACAAGCCGCCTCATCCCTTCCCTGGCTTCATCTTCTTCACCTCGTGGTCGTGATGAGTCACTGGTCCTCATGCGTGCACCATTTTGCCATGGGCAAGCCCCTAGCACCCATTCCACCTTAGCCACCCATGGCGCCGTCGCGGTTGCATGCCGCTGGCTCGCCTTTTAGTGACTCTAAGTCCCCACACCTGGTCCATTAGCATTGCCTAGACTCGCTGAGTCTAGTGTGCCACTCCTTTAGCCCGAGGGATGCCTCCTACGCGAAGTATATCACGGACTCGAGGTGTTCCGCCGCTCCTCGCTGTCGTAATGCCGCCTCCGACCATCTCTGTCGCCGCCACCACCACCCATAGCTTCGCCCTTCTTCCATCTTTCCATTCTACTGCTCATCACGCCGTTCGCTGGTGACAAGCTCGCCATGGCGCTTGGCCATGCACGTAGTTCTGTTGCTTCCTTTCTCTCTCTCTCTCTAACTGGTGGGATCCACTCGCGTTTAGGATTTAGTTAGCACTAAATGACAGTGGTTAAGAGTACTAAGTGTATGACAGGTGGGACTAGCCGAAAAGGTTAACAAAAATCTAATTTCAAACGTTTTAGTATATGTGTCACTGACATGTGGGACCACACACTATTCTCGGTTTTAAAACACGTTTTAAAACCCGAGAGACTAACATGTAGACCCTAGTCATCAGATAATTAAATTCAAAATAGGTTTAATCATTTAGTTAATAAATAATGAGTCTATGACATGTGGGACCGCCTCTGTTTTATAAATAAAAATCCAGAGAATAAAACTATATGTCACTAACAAGTAGGCCCCACATGTAAGTTAATAAAAATTCAGAAAAATGAGAAAGTCGCTTCTAGTTCAGAGAAAAATACACTTTCTCTATTGAAAAACGTAAACCTCAGTAGAACTCAGAGAAAAATACACTTTCGCTGTTGGAAAACGTAAACCTTAGAGAATACGTTTCGACGTCACCCTTTTAATAATTTCTGGATTTTTAAAACCGAAGCAAATTAAATTGTTAATAACTTATACTGTTGAAATTATTTTTCTATATTTAATTTGCTTCCGGCTCTTTTGATTAGACATCGATTGTTCGAGCGAATTTTACAACGATCATCCATCCTCTTATTTAGAGCAACCAGAGCAAGGCAAGCACCTCCTTTAACCATGTTGATCCTACTATTTTAATTATTGTACTTCTTTTTGCAAAATCTATTATGCATGTGCGTATGTTTGCTTAAAATTTGCTATATTCGGGGATAACGGTAGTTATAATCCTATTCAATGCATGATCCTCCTTGAAATATTAGTATCCTTACTATTGTAGCCAATAGGTTATGGTTTAGGCAATAGATGATGTTGATTTGGGTATTTCGAGTGCGAATACCGCACAAATGCTTAGCCGGACTCCAGATTTACTAAAATTGGAAAATGGATGAAATGTTGAACATGAATTTGGGAGATTTTGAAATGATGGTCCAAAGGGGTTTACCTATGTTATTTTGTATAGAAAAAAATGAAAAACTTAGTTTGTGACGCGAGCGAGTTATATTATATTTTGAAAAGTGTGAGAGGTGTATCTCACAAGTTGATAGGGGAAGATCCTCGCCCAGGTCAATTAAGGATAGAACGCTGGTGCTCCCAATCTAAATCCTAAGTGTACAACTACATGTGTCGATATGAAACAATCTTAGCTAATTAAGTCATAGAAAACTAGCCTTGCGCATTGGTAGGTCGTGGTAGTGCGAGCATGACTAGTGTAGGCATGTTCGAAGAGGCTCCCTTCACCAAGGCATTGGGAACAAAGCCTTCCGACACCACGGTGAATGCCTCACTGAGACAGGGGTGTACCCGGGTGAAGTGAGGGTGTTTATTCACCGGGCTAGTACAAGGTTAGGACTAGGAGATGTAAAGGCTTCGATACGTGCTCTAGACTACTTACCAAAGGATAGTGAGCGGTGGTATCAACGGATGCCAAATAAACTAGAGAATTTGTATGCTGTGGGTAAAGTCGTACACCTCTACAAAGTGTAAATCTATTTAAATAGACGTGCTCATGGTCATGAGCGTGCTTGGTGCGGTCCATTGGGTATAGTCTTGGTTTTTGCACAAAATGGTTCTTGTTGGAAAATGGGGGAATATTTTTGTTGTTGATATTTGAGTTGAGTGCCATGTCTATGGCTGGAAATAAGATGTTGATCGCAGCCGAGGAGGGTTGCGATTTGTTATTTATCCAAGTACCTACTTGTTGTTCAATATCTATTTAACTGCTCTTTAAATTCTCGTTGCAAAGTACTATGTATTGATATTGCAAATAAAACTGGCTTAATGCTGAAAATAACTTGTAGCATAGAGCCTCTTCCTTGTTATCCATGCATATATATAAACTTTGCGATACACTACAAGTCTTGCTGAGTACGTAATGTACTCAAAATCTTGCTTAAATTGTTGTTCAGAGTTAGATGATAAGCCTAGGTCGGACGACGCATTCTTTGCACCTGGTACCGGAGGGTTCGGTGATGGGTCTTTCTAGGTTTTATTCCTTGTTGGTTGCCTGAGGGTTTGGATGGGCATACCGCTGGACTTTTGATTTATATACATGTTATGCTTTCGCTGTTTAATTCGCTACTTCTGATACTCGTTGTTTATTTGGCCGGTCGGCCGTGTATCATACTCTGTAATTGTAACATCCCAATTTTCTGAAGTTTAAAAATACTTTTTAGTAGTTTAGCCCTTTGGAAAATTTACCCAAGTTTTATTTGAATTTTAATAAAGCTTAATATGGACTTTCAATAGCAAAATAATTTAATGTGAATAATCTAAACATCAATTAATTCTAAAACTATTTTATTTGGGTTCTCTATGCTTGGAAATATTTTTTAGATTTTTCTAGAATTTTTCTGAGTTCATTTGCTATTTGGATTTACTGTATTTTCTAAAATACAAAACCAAATGAAAATCTCAAAAAGTCTTTTGGGTCAAAACCGTAATCTCAGGCCAACCCTGTTCAGCCTTTTCGGCCCATTCCCGCGTGGCCCGCCACTTTCTCTCTCTCCCCACTCGCCCGCGCACGTGACCCCACCCATCAGTCCCTACGATGTCGTTTGCAAGGCGAACTCACCCGAGCCATAGTCGCTGACGAGTGGGACCCACCCAGATACTGTTCATTGTCTTCAACCCAGATTCTATCTCTGAGTTTCTCGCATGCCTCGCTGTCAGCTTCGACGCGGATTCTGCCATCTCCGATCCTATTTAAAGCCCGCACCTGCGTCAAAGTCTTCGCCCCAGACCCCGTCGCCTTTTCCCTGAAGCCTGGAACCCTAGGTCACCATCTCTTCACCGGAATCGGAGTGGAAATCCTAGCGCCGCCGAAGCTCTCTTCGCCGAATTTCGTTGCTGTCGGTGAGCTCCTGCCCCCATCGAGTACACTGTCAACTTCGTCGTGCCGCGTTCTACACGATGCACACACGTTCATCTTCGGAGGAGCCCCGAATTGCCGTCGCCGCCTCAAGCCACGCCACTCTGACGCTTAACTCATCGCCGCTATCGCCGTGGTCATCTCCGGCGAGAATTGACTACGTCACCGTGTTCCCTGAGTTGCACTTGCTCAGATGCACACCTTCGCCATCGCCGGAGAGCCGCCGTTCGCCGGAGCCCCTTGGTCCCAGACCCTCGCTGACGTTTAGCCGTCGTGGCATGCCACCTCACTGCCGTGTCAACCGCCACATCAGCCCTTTCATCCATGTGTTGCCCTCATGTTGCCCAGTCAGCGCCGCATCAGCACACACGTGTCGCACCAGATCCAAACCCTAGACCAAAACTTCTGTAGATCCAATCCACCGTAGACCATCTCTCTGACTTGTGGGTCCTGTTTGTCGGATCTATTGTTCCATGAACCCGTGAGTCGTAGACCCACACACGAGATTCATGGACTGAGTCCATATTCCCTAGGCCCTACTTGTCAGCCTCTGATTCTATTTTTCTAGATTTTCTTTTAATCCCGGAATTAACTGCTGACGTCAAAAAAGGTTTTTCTTCAAAAAATAATAATTCGGGAAAATCCAGAAATTCATATTTGTTATTTCTTTAGGGTTTAGATCATCCAAAAGCCCGTTCTTCCTCATACGAACTCCGATTGAGCCCATTCAAATTTCTAAATTCATGAAATATTTTCCTGAGATTTTTATTTAATTTTTAGTGTTTTTATCTCTCTATTTTTGTATTTATTTTGTTTATTTGCTTCGTTTGCGAGTAGATGTTGATACTCCAGGAGGTTTCGAGGAAGGAGGAGTTGATCAAGCCCAAGACCAGTACCAAGACTTATTCCAAGGCAAGTTATACCTTTGACCATGTTGAACCCAGTTTTATAAAATTACTTTGATTCAAATTACTGCGTTCTACTTTAAGTATTTATTTAAATGCTTTGGGATTAGCTATTCATCCAATTAATTATATCCACCTTGCCTACTGTGATATCATGATCATTTGTCACCCTAGTTTAGTTAATTATTAGTTGGTATTACCATAGCACCAACGTGGGTTAGTTAGACACGAGTAGTCTGCTTAGCCATGCAACGAGTCATCAAAATCATTTCAGTTGCAACTATAAATTCTACTAAGTGATTATGGAACTTTGTGTAAAACTGTGTGTTGTATGCTATTACTCGTTGATGGCATGTGTTGCACTTAACCAACAAAGTGAGAAAAGATTTAGACTGAGACGAGTGGTAGAACTGTGTGATATGGTGGAGCTTTGTGATTGGGATATATGAATCTTTGTGACTTAGTTAGAATCTGGCAATCTCACATTGGTCAATTAACGACTTAACTTTGTGCACCATTGAACTGAGTCACAACTGTACAACCACATGGCTGATGAGATGGGCCTAACTTAGCAAGTTATGGAGTCTCGACATTGACTACTCAGGTAGTAGATTAGGCACTTAGTGATGGATGGAGGTGTGGACTACTTTGTAGGTCACATTTATGAGCGGTTCGTCGTCTTCAAGTCCAACGGTGTGTGTTGTATCAAGTGATGTGTTAGGGTTGGTACGATAGTAAAACACATCAGGAGGGTCAATCGTTGAGATGAAGTTTCAGAAAAGTTTTGTTATGATTGGTGCTAGATACACTAGTTATATCATGTGGGTAAAGTGGACTACCTCTACAGAGTGTTAAACAATCTATTCGAATAGCTGTGTCAGTGGTCATGGACATGCTCAGGGATTTCACACGAGGGGTAGATTTTCATAAAACAATTGGGAAGGGATAGTTATGTGATTTAATTCATATGGTTGTATGAAAGAAATTGATTATGCAATGTGTCTTTGTGAAAACAACTGTTAACATTATTACTGTTTATTTGCTTTGTATTACACTTTCAATCTATTATTCATATTCAATTGAAAATGTTGTTTTTTATGCAAAATAACCACAGAAGTCATTTTCTTGTAATAAAGCCATCATCTATAATTGTATTCTGTGGTACAACTTATTGAGTACTCGGAGTACTCATTCTTGCTGCAATCATTCAGCTGTGGTGGAGGAATCATCACCTGCCTTCGAGGGGTTCTACAAGGTTGTTGATCGTTAGGTCTTGATCCCAATCGGTTGCTTGTGGCGAGTCGATGGGTTTCCGCTGGAGTTGCTTTCGTTTCGCTACTACTTGTTTATTTATTGTCAGCCCTGCGTGGCTTAATAAGTGTAAACTCGACCATAAGGTCAAAACTGCTATTTATTATTCAAATTACTCATTTATTCTATTATTCGTCTTGTGTGGATTGATATTCATCTATGTTCACACTGTGTGCACTAGCTTGATCCAAGACTAGTGCATTATACATAGGGGGTTCAGAATTGCATTTTTGGGTCCCGACAGTAATGTAATCCTTTAAGTTAAGTACCATATTCATTTCATGTTGTATGTATATTGTGTATGGATGTGTATGCCAAAGTTATAGATGTGTGTACTAGCCACTGATTTTGGAACTAGTACGGTACACACACGAGGGCTTCGGGTATTCAAAGCCCGGGGTCTAACGGAACTCTACTTATATGATGCTTAAGAACCTTATACCCTATAAAAGCACATTTTATGTTTTCATTCACATGCACTATCACAGCCATGATAGTAATACACTATTGACTGAGTAGCATTGGTTTGTTGTTGAAAAGTTACTATCATTTTTAGAATTTTTTATGATTCTAATGTTGTTGTATCCGCGGTGTATTATTCAACATCTCCTTTAATTGTTCATCATATTCTTGAAATTGCTAGTCACTTGAAGGCTCATGAAAATAAAATAGTGTTACGAGAGGCTATCACTGCAATGAAAACTAAATATCTGAAATATTGGAAAGATATCCCATATGTGTATGCATTTGCATTTATTTTAGATCCCAGAGCTAAACTTCGAGGATTCGCTAATGTTCTCCAACTTTTGAGTGATGTTACTGGTGTAACAACCTGGCCCAAAATTTGCTCAATGCCCAGCCCACCGTGGGGGGCGGACCCGAACACACATAACACCCCACTTATACTTTCGTCCTCACTTCGTGTAAAAGGGTTGACCCGGAGGTGCTACGTTTGGACCCACCATGTATTATATACTACTACGACTCACCTTAGACACGCAATGTGGGACTAATCACACCACACAACTCCAGATGGTCCACATGGGCCGCACTACAAGTAGGCCAGGGTATTTACATTCACCCCCATCTTAAGGCCTGATGCCCTCGGCAGCATACCGCATACACGGCAAATGCCCAGAACCACCCCTTGGTACACGTCTGTGCATCCAGTGTCGAATCATATACCATGTCGTGTGTCAACTCTGGATCCACACATGCCATGCGTCATATGCTCGCGCCCCTATCCCGCACACACCCATACAACGAAGGTTGATGCTTTGATACCATGTGTAATACCCTCACCCAAAATCTGCTCAATGCCTAGCCCACCGTGGGGCGGACCCACAAAAACATAACATCCTAATTACACTTTTGTCCTCGCTTCGTGTAAATGGGTTGGCCCGAAGGTGCTATGTTTGGACCTAACATGCATTACATACTACTTTAGGCATGCAATGTGGGACTAATCAAACCACACAACTCCACATGGGCCACATGGGCCGCACTACGAGTAGGCCGGGGTATTACAAAATGAAGAGATTATTTGAACTATTTTTTAGATGTTCATACTAAATTGTCCGATGTTTATCAAAAGTACAAACTAAAGTTTTAGGTAGTTCGCTTGCAACGACCTGCAGTACCACCCACCATAGGTAAGAAGACAATTGCGTGGGTCAAAATAGGGTGCAAGTTCTTCCTCCAGGAGTTCAGGTTCTACAACGTCCAAGTTTTGAAGCAAGACACGGCGCCACCATAGTAGTGGAGAACTATCCACCTATCTGGACAACGATACCGTGGATCAACAGGCAGAGCACTTCAACATTTTGCAATGGTGGCATCAACATAAGATAACATATACAGTGCTATCCATATTAGCACGGGATGTGTTAACTGTTCTTACCTCGATGGTTTCTTTCGAGTCAGCTTTTAGTCTTTCTAGAAGAATATTGGAGGAGAGAAGAATAAGTCTCACGAGTGATATGGTGGAAATACTTATAACTGTGAAAGACTAGGAACAAGCTGATGTACGAGATCAACACTCTGTAGAAAATACATAGTTGGCGGACACGTCCAAAAATCTTTACCTAGACAACAACACTTAGAACATCGATGTATGTGGAGCTATAGGTTGTATTCTTTTTTCTTTGCTAATATTTTCTCATGCTGAGTTTTTACTTGGCAAAGTTTTTATGAGACAGCCATCTAAACATTAATAAAGTTTATTTATTATTATATTTTCAATATATTTGTTTATTTTTATGGGTATAGAACGCATTTTTTTAAAAAAATAATTTTTATTTTTTAATTCTATATATTTTTCTAGAATTATTGCAATTTTCAAAAATTTCGAGCTAAGATGGGCTAGACTGGCTTTCCATGACCCATCGGGCTAAACGTACCTAGGTCGGCATGGCACAGCCCGTGAGCTCCGCGTGCCATGCCTGGGTCTACGATTAAGCCCACAGGCTGGCCCACCCAGCCCCGTTTGACATGCCAAGGCAAGCGGACCGTGCCTGAACTGCCTATGCCATGGTGTGTCATGCTGCCCATTTGGCCATCTCGCATGCAAGATTTCTCTCGCAGCCTGACCCGACCTGAGGTGTCGACGATCAAGTCGCCGATCTTACGAAAATGAGCGAGGAAAATGACGTGGAATATCCTGGAATGGAATGGGGGTCGCTCTTTATTGATATGAACTGGATTTTACAAGATGTGGCTAAGTACTACCCTGAATTACACTGAATGGGGGAATGTCTAATCGGGTAATCAGACTTAGAATATGAGTCTAAGTCTGATTATCTAGCCTCTAATTCCACCGCTTAGGCTTCTATATATTCTGTTGAACTGTCGTTGTTCTTGTCTTTGTTGGTCTTGGTCTTGTTGTCTCTCTGTGTCCGTCCCTTCGTCTTCTGCGCTTCACCTTTAAATAACTTCCGAAGAGGTGATGCATATCGAAGAAGACGTCCCTGGTGAAACGTTACGACTGGTCGGAACGGTGGAGCAGTTAGCAACGTGCTAACTTCCTTGCGGTTGCCTGTGAAAAGCTTAACCGTAGGGTGGTTAATAGTCAGTGTCTCAGGGTTGTACCATCGCATGGTTTGAAACGTATAGCACGTGTTCCATTCATCATACGATAAGAAATACCAGTTCGGTAATTTTTACGAGCGGTTATCTGGTCGGGGATTAGGCACAAAGCCTCATCCGACCAGGGTACCCATTAAGTGACCTCTGGAATACTAACGACCAGGGAGGTCGTTAGTCTTAGGGGTTACGACCATGAAGACGTATGGTCCTTTATGCATTTAAAATAATACATAGAGGTTTTAATTCTCGTCAGCTAGCCCCCGAACTTTAAATGAACTGGTCGTGCATATACCTTTTTCCGATGAAATCGTATCGGGCAGACCCCATTTAATGTCGTGGTATACGAAGTGGTCTGTGTTCACTTTAAAGTTGAGAACTTGCCTTGGGAAACGAAGAGTTCCTCTGTCCGTTTGAACAAAAAGAAGCTTTTTGTCAGTTGGACTTTTGTGGGAATCCTTCGAAAGTATCGGAAGTTTATAAAATCTTCTCTCGCTGGGCTCTTAGAATTTTTATGCTTCCCACAAAAGTTCCCTTTTCGTCCCCGATTTATCGAGGATAAGGAGCTTGATGAGGCATGGCAGAAAGTATCGGATACTCAACTCAAGATGCACCCTGATTTGATTTTCTTTGGTTATAATGACCGAGCAATTCGTAAGTATTCTACGACCAGACTTCATAGCTCTTCTTTAAAAAGTTTATAAGAAACTTAAGAAAGAGAACGCTATTTGTGTAGTATTTGGTCGAGAACTTTGTTTGTGATCGGAGGATCCACCAAATGAGTTAAGGACTTGGAGCAAAAGCACTCCGAGTTGGAGAGTAAGAACTTTTCCCTTTTGAACTTTTGTTTATTCTTCAATACTTTGCTCCTCTACAATTATTCTCCTTATCGTATTCGATAGATCCGGAGAATATAAAAGAGGAGGTTGTATCGAGAAAGCCAAGACAGCTCTTCTTGAAGAAGAAATAAAGCTAAAGATCACCATTTGTCAAACAAGTTCACTAAAAGACCTATTGATCGTTGAAACAACGACCAAATATGAAACACTTAGCAAAACAAATGAAGGTAATATATCGTAAGCTTGATTTTTCCTTCACTTATGCTTGTGTTCATTAACTCGATTTGTTTTGCAGAGCAAACGCAAATCTTGAAACAGGTAAAGAAAACTCAAATTTGAGCAGATAAGGAGGCGCTCTTGCTCAAAATATTGATGAAAAGATTCATGCTTTGAACAAGATGATCTTTGATATGGGATCGAGATCAAGCTTTGCCTTCCTTAGGAGATCCAATAGAGAAAATGAACTATTTGGGTCAACTTCTAGAGGATCTTAAAGTTCGCTCAAAACTACTCGGACGAATTATGCCCTGTGCCCTAAAAACAAAGCGTTGCAAGTGGAGTTAGTTTTGCTTTGGCAAAAGCGAAGCTTCCGACCCTCCATAGATCTCCAAGCTGTTAAAGATGACTTCAATCGCCTACTCAAGAGGCGACCAAGTTCATGGAAGAACTCGGCCACTCGGAGATATAGTTGTAGAGGAGATGGAGGTCTAATCTCCGACAAACGAGAGTTAGGTGGAATATTTCTTAGAGTAGGTTCTGCAAGTGTAAAAATATTTGAATATCTATGAAAACTTACCTTTTATGTCATTGACAAAGCTTTTGTTTATCCTGCTTGACTTTTTTTAAATTCTCGATATTTCCTAGCCCCGACGCTTTATAGTAGAAGAACGTTCTTGTACAAGCGGTGAGCCAAGAAAGAGAATAAAAAGAGGTCATAACCATGTATGTGAGTTTTGAAGGTATGTTTGGACATGTAAGACAAAAGCGATCGTTCAAAGATTAGGAAATCAAATGTGGTCGACTACGAGTGCGATTTCGACTAGTTATAGATCTTTGTTTGTCATAATGAAAATACCAATCAAAAACACTATATATGGTCGGAAAAAGACTTTGTCAAACTTGACATAAGAAGAAATGCAAATATGTATGCAATGATTATAAGTGAACTTTGTTTATATATATTGTCCCATAGTCTGGTCGGAACTAATGCTAAGACCTGAAGGCATACGACATATATTTGTTGAAACGTGTTCAAATTCTATATCCGACTGGTAGCGAGGATCGTAAGAAAAGAACCATCGCTAGGAAGCTCCTTCCAGCAAGGTGACCACGTCTGCGAAAAGGAGAGACTTCGACTAGGAGGCTTTCCGTGTCCCACCAAGAGCGACAAGAATAGACCGTAATCTTGAAATAACGAAGCATAATCTTCGTAATCGTAAGCATATCATTCATGAGATAGTTAGTTGTGTGGCGCTCGATTACTCATTTTCTTTGAGAAAAGTGTGTAGTCGCGTGGGAATCATTTGAAGAAAAATGCTCACGACTAGGACCATAGAGTATCGAGATCCTTAAAAGGATATCGGAGAGAAAAATGTCTTCTCCGACTGGACTAACAATAATAAACGACGTAATGTAGGTGTATATATATAAGCAAGGTTGCACTTCTTAATTAATTAGTGAATTTAATGAAATTGAAATTGAAAGAAATGAAAGAATGAAAATTAAACATAGAACTTACGCAATTGATCGATGTTCCAAGAATTGGACAAAATTTGCCCATCAGACATAGCTAGTCGTACGGAACCCGGTCGGGTGACTTCGACCACACAGTAAGGACCTTCCCATTTTGGAGAAAGTTTATTGCGATTTGTTTGGCTCTGAATTTTTCTGAGAACCAGATCACCTACACAAAGGTGAGGTCGCACTTTACGACTATGGTACCTTCGCATGGCTTGTTGGTAGACCGCCGATCGTACAAAGGGCTTGGTTTCGCTGTTTTCAAGGAAATCGACGCTGCCGAAGTCGTCGCTCATTCTCGATCATTTTCGCAAAACGATCGATTCGAAAGCAGAGCCAATTTTGAGTTCGGAGGAAGCATGGCTTCAAAGACCATAAACAAAAAGAATGGAGTTTCACCGGTCGCCGACGATCGTCGTGGTTCGAACGCCCATAACACGAGGGAAGTTCTTTAACCCAAGCTCGACCGCTTGATTAAGCGGTCAATACTCGGCGTTTGATCCTCGCATAAGGATACCATTAGCTCATTAATCGCTCTGTTGCTCGTGGATGAGCAATGAAGCAAAATGAACTTTGACCCCAAGTTCATCGCAGAATTCCTGGAATTGACTACTGGAGAACTGGGAACCATTGTCTGTGATGATACGACTGGGTACACCAAATCGCGTGATCACATTTTTGAGGAGAAATCTCTTAGCGGCCTCAGTTGTTATTTTAACGACTGGCTCGGCTTCAATCCATTTTGTAAACGTGTCAATCATGACGAAAAGGAATTCGAAGCCCCCGGGTGCTCTTGGGAAAGGTCCCAGAATGTCCAGTCCCCAGGTTGCAAAAGGCCAAGAAAGAGGAATTGTTTGTAAGGCTTGTGCTGGCTGGTGTACTTGTCGGCTATGAAACTGACATTGTACACACTTCATCACAAGTTCTTTTGCATCATGAAGGGCAGTTGGCCAGTAATAGCCTTGCCGAAAGGCTTTACCGACCAGGGTTATGTAGGAATGATGTGCTCCACAGACACCTTTATGGATTTTGGTTAGCAATCTAATGCCATCCGTTTGAGATATGCATCTCATCAACACTCCATGAGATCCTCGTTTATACAAGATACGTTCGATTAGAGTGTATGATTTGGCTTTTCGTGCTATACGATCAGCCTCGACATCATCTTCTGGAATTGTGTCATGCTGAAGATAATTGTAGATCGATGTCATCCGGTCTCTCTACCGTGATCGTGATAAATACCAACCGTCAACGACTGTGGAGCATCCATGTTTCCTTGATTAGTTTGTTCAACTTGCAAAGAATCATGTATGTTCTCGAAAGGCTCAACTACCGAGGGTGAATTGAGTTGCTCGAGAAAAACTCCGGGCGGGACGGTCGACCTCGTGGAGGCCATCCGTGCTAACCGGTGCGCGAGAAAGTTTTCCTTTCTAGGAATATGTTGGATCTGAAAACCAAAGAGGTGCTTTTCAAGTTTTCGTACTTCCGCCAGATAAGATGACATCTTGGTACTCGAGCATTGATACTCTTTCCCCACTTGATTCGCTACTAGTTGAGAATCGCCTTTCACTAGTAATCATAAACCCGAGCGAACGAGCCGCTCGAGTCCCGCCAAGAAACCTTCATATTCTGCCACATTATTGGTGGCAGGAAAATTTAACTGGATGGCGTACTTGATGTGTTCGCCAGTAGGGGATATCAAGACCACTCCAGCCCCCGGTCCTTGTAACATCAAGGAACCGTCAAAATACAATGTCCACTCATCGTGGTGTTCGTACTCGGGTCCTTGGGTGGGTTCGAGGTTTGTCCATTCGACAATGAATTACGCTATTGCACGACTTTATTGTCGTTAAGTGAAATAAAATGGAGATCGAACGCCTCTAGCTCGACCGCCCATTTGGCTATTCGTCCTGATGATTCCCTGTTTCCAAGGACTTGACCAAGAGGATATCCGGTAGGTACGACCACTTTGTGGGCATGAAAGTAGTGCCTTAGCTTTCTTGAAGACATAAGGAGGCCATAGAGCAACTTTTGTACTGTGGGTATCTTTCCTTTGGTCCATGTAAGACTTCGCCACGTAATAGACCGGTCGTTGGATATTATCCTTTCTACAACCAAGATTACCGCTAATCGTATGTGGTGTTGCTTTGCCACGTAAATTAGCAATGTTTCTCCGGTCTCGGAGAAACTAAAACCGGGTACTTGTAAGGTACTTTTAAGTTTCTCAAAGGCATCGTTTGCCTCTTTAGTCCACTCAAAACTCCCATGTTTCCGAAGAAGTTTAAAGAAAGGTAATCCTTTTTCCCCTAACCTTGCTATGAAACGACTTAACGCTGCCATATAGCCGGTTAGTTTTTGGACCTCCTTCTTCGTGGTCGAGGGCGATTCGGTCGATGGCCGCAATTTTTCTTGGATTTGCTTCAATACCTCTAGCCGAAACTAGGAAACCGAGCGCTTTTCAGTGAAACTCCAACACACACTTTTTCCGGATTTAACTTGAGGTTATGTCTTCTCAAGTTATTAAAAGTTTCTTGTAAGTCATGAATGTGGTCGCCAATGGTGGTCTTCTGACCAGATCGTCAACGTAGCTTCTAGGTTCCGACCGATTTGTGGACTAAAGGTTTTTGCATCAACCTTTGAAAAGTTGCACCAAATTTTGAGACCAAATGGCATCTTAATATAACATAGAAGTGCCATATGGGGTGATGAAGGAAGTTTTCTCCTCATCTTCTTTACACATACTAATCTGGTGGTACCACGAATCGCATCTAAAAACTTAGTAACTCGCACCCGTAAGTAGAGTCTACCAGTTGATCATTGCGAGGAAGGAAAGTCATCCTTCGGACAAGCCTTATTAAGATCTCAGAAAGTCGATACACATTCGCCATTTCCCATTGTTTTTCTAACCATTACAGATTGGCAAGCCACCGTGGGTGGTCGACTTCACGAATAAATCCAACTTTGAGAAGCTTGTCAATCTCCGATGGATTGCTTCCTTCCGTCAAAAGTAAACGTCGTAGTTTCGCTTGATCGGTTTTTGTCGGTGGAGAGCAAGCTTGTGCTCGATCACCTCGGGGACTCGGGCATATCGAGCGCTTGCCGAGCAAACCGTCTGATTCGCTCGGAGGAAGGAGACGGCGACTCTTCCTATTTAGGGTCGAGTCTTGCCCGACCGTAATCTTGCGGGCGGTTGGAGTGCGGATGACTGACCCATGTGAAGACTTGACGTCTCGAGAAGCGCTTTTGTCGAGTGGTACCTCCTTTATGCGGTCGGATGGTTTGGGTGTCATCTTTGGCCTCGGTGCTTGACTGCATG
This sequence comes from Phyllostachys edulis, assembly GCA_036346405.1. Classification (NCBI taxonomy): domain Eukaryota; kingdom Viridiplantae; phylum Streptophyta; class Magnoliopsida; order Poales; family Poaceae; genus Phyllostachys; species Phyllostachys edulis. Next base: position 610,821 of record JAYEVD010000792.1, on the reverse strand, counting down.
GGAGTCGGGTTAACCTCTCCGTCGAAAGTTCATCAACCAAAGGCAAAGGATTTCGATCGCATACATAAGCCATTTTCGATCCTCGAATAGTGATGACTCCTTCGCCCGGCATTTTCAAACTTTGATAACCGTAATGCGTGGCTATCAAGAATTTTGCTAATCTTTGGTCGATCGAGAAATTCCGTTGTATCGGATTAAAGTTTACTACATCAAGCGGAATCCTCTCTGTTCGGAAGTTGTCGGGCTTTCGAGCGTCGTAAGGAAACTTGTCCTATCGGTTTAGCGGTAGAACCGGAACTATGCCATGAAAAGCATATTTCATAGGTTTCACCTTTGACATGGGGACTGCATTTCTTCTAAAGCTCCCACAAATAATATATTCAAAGAACTACCCCATCTACTAAGACCCGATTAACGACAATTATTAATGGTTGGTTCAACAGCGATAGGGAACCTACCGGTCGAGTCGATGGGATGGGGCGATCGTCTTTCTTTGAAGAAGTGCGGTGTCAGACCACTTCGAGTGCTTGATGACGATCGGAGATTCGACTAGGTTGACCTCTCGCTTCATGGCCTTCGGATGACGTCTGGACTCGTATGAAGAAGATCCTCCAAAAATCATGTTGATTGTGTGTTGGGATCCCGGTACTCCATCTCTTCGCCGCCATCCTTGTCCTTTTGGAGCTCGTTTCTCCATGTTCTGTATTGCGGAAATGGTCCTTACTGCATAATAATCCTCCAGTTTCTTTTGCGAGACCACGGCAGTCTTGCAGATCATGCCACTCTTTGGTGAAGTGGACACCACTTATTGTTAAATGCGTCTCGAATCCTTGGTCGGAGCTTTTGCCTTGCTTCGACCAAGCATAGTCCTTCTTGCCCTTCTGAACTTTTACGAGCAGCGAGGACTTCTTTGTCGTCGAACTGCGGTTCTTTTTCTTCTTGAGAGACTTCTTGTTCTTTTTCTCCTGTTTTTCCAGCCGGTCAGGGAATCTTGTCTTCCGATCAATGGCTTCACACCACTCGATTGCTTCGCTAGCGGTGGCATACTTATCGCCATATCAAAAAGCTCAGCGGTTGTTCTTGGAGGGTTCATTGCTATGTCCTCCGTGAAACCGCCGATTCCTCGATCTGTTTTAAAAGCTTTGAATAACGAGAGGATTCTGCGACCGGGTATAGAGTTACGAACTGGTGAACCTCTTGATATATTGGCGTAAAGTCTCTTGAGATCCTGCGGATTACGTGGAGATCGTCCTCCTTCGAGGCGATCGTCGTACTCTGAAGTTGGCAATCGAAGATCCTGAGTTGTTCCCAAGTATTTATTGATCCGACCGTAAGTTTAACAACCACGACCAGCGCGGACCCTTGAGCACGGTGGGTAAATAGTTGGCCATTACATTCTCATCGCCACCGGCCACGATGGCGGTGGTATATATTGGAGAAATTCCAATGGGTTTTGAGTTCCATTGAATTTGTCCAAGTTGGCCGATCGGGCACCGTTAGGCTAACGCACGACTTGGAGCCTGCGAGAAGGCTCGACAACTGTGATTGATTCATGGCGTCTTCTGCGGGAAGGTGCGGGATTATGTCGATGGGAGACCGATCCCTAGGATTGGGACGCTGGAACTCCGGTGTACCGATCCGGTCGTGGACACTGATATGATGCCTCCGACCGCCCACTTGGTTCAAACGATGTCGGAGATCGTTAGGTCCTAGTGGTGGTTCCTCTCGACACAGTGGGGGAGTAGCTTCTTGGAATAACCTTCTCCCCTCGTGACTCCTTGGTCGGAATCGTCGAGGAGGTCTCGGTATCGGCGCTCTCTAGTATGACCGTGTTGTCCCTATTTGAGGAGGCGTTGGGATGAAGTCATAGTCGACTTCAAAACCCTCTGTTCCGATCGCTTCCGTTATTTGCATGGTCTGCATTGGAGAATTTCGGATACGACCTCGAGTTGTACAAAACTAAGCGTTCTGCTAGAGCGAGATCGAATTATTTAACATGTTTTGAATCGTCGCAAGTTTTAGTCTGATTCTATCGAAGGTCTCGGGGGTTCATCTTGGTCGTAGGTGTATGCTGTCTGAACCTTCCCCGACCTTGGTTTGTTCGGTCCCATCACCACTCTGGGTGGGGCGATGCGAGCGAGTTAAGCGATTGGCGTCGATTAGTTCCGTTGCCTCCGGAAGTTGGTGCTTGACGGCGGATCATCTCTAACAACACGTGATGGCGTGGTAGAGAGTGTAGGACCGTCGCGAGGGCATCTTGATCTTCATCTCCGATCGCGTTGACTTCGTGCTTCGGCAAAGATTGATCTTCCGATGAGCTTCCATCATAACTAATAGAGAGCTTGTCGGTATTCGCGAAATCTTCCACGATGGAGATCGGTCGGAGATGAGCACTTCTGAGGTCTTCTCGGCTGATCCGACGAACCGCCGATCGTATCTTCGAGTGTGATCATCCCCACATGGCCTCGACCGATGGAGGTTTCATCGACACCGCTACCGGTGACGGTTGACTCTGGAATTGCCGAAGCGAAGGAGAGTATCTTTCGACCATGATTTCATCAATGGTATAGAGTTTTCGGGTGATGGGGCTGAAATTTCTTCACTGTTTAGCGGTCGAGAAGACCGGCTTGAAGAGATCCTCCGGCATTCGAATCGGTCGGAGCGGCGGTTCTCTGATTCGCGCCACCATGAGTGGCGGCGCATCTTCATCCATCCGGCCGACCTCGCTAACGTCGGCGACGTCGGCCGGCGGAGGAGGAAGAGGAGGATGACCTGCCATTTTCTTCCATGGCGCGGATACATCCTTCCATGTCGAGGTCGGCGTGGTCCGTCCGTCGAACCGATTTTCCTCATCCCAAACTCGGGCATAGTCGCATGAGCGATTGCGAGATTTTGGGCGAGGATTTTCTTGGCGAAGAATTTTCTTGAAACTTCGCCTTCTTCCCCACGGTCGGCGCCCGGTGTCGGCGATCAAGTCGCCGATCTTCTTAAAATGAGCGAGGAAAATGGCGTGGAATATCACGGAATGGAATGGGGGTCGCTCTTTATTGATATGAACCGGATTTTACAAGATGTGGCTAAGTACTACCCTGAATTACACTTGAATGGGGAATGTCTAATCGGTGTCGGACATAGAATATGAGTCTAAGTCTGATTATCTAGCCTCTAATTCCACCGCTTAGGCTTCTGTATATTCTGTTGAACTGTCGTTGTTCTTGTCTTTGTTGGTCTTGGTCTTGTTGTCTCTCTGTGTCCGTCCCTTCGTCTTCTGCGCTTCACCTTTAAATAACTTACGAAGAGGTGGCACTTACTTTTGGAGAAGACGTCCTCGGTGAAAGCGTTACGGTTGGTCGGAGCGGTGGAAGCGATTAACAACGTGCTAACTTCCTTGCGGTTACTGTGAAAAGCTTAACCGTAGGGTGGTTAATAGTCGATGTCTCGGGGTTGTACCATCGCATGGTTTGAAGCGTATAGCACGTGTTCCATTCATCATACGATAAGAAATACCGATTCGGTAATTTTTACGGCGGTTATCTGGTCGGGATTAGGCACAAAGCCTCATCCCACCGAGGTACCCATAAGTGACCTCTGGAATACTAACGACCGGGGAGGTCGTTAGTCTTAGGGGTTACGACCATGAAGACGTATGGTCCTTTATGCATTTAAAATAATACATAGAGGTTTTAATCCTCGTCATGAGGGAAACACGATTTACCCACACTACTACAGAAATGCTATCTTGGGCGCTGATCACGAGCGGTTCATCAAAACCGCTCAGATAAACACAATCTCGAGCGGTTTTTGTTTACCCACCGTCATTATTCTCCGCGCTAAAACCGCTGCAGTGAAGATGTCATATCACGAGCGGTTCATGTTTGGAACCGTCGTGAAGTATCACAGATGGTTCTAACCAAAAACCGTCTGTGATATTACCCAATATCACCGACGGTTTTTGTTAAAACCGTCCGTGATAATTAACTCATCACAGACGTATATATAGCTCCGCCTCCCCGGCCAACAGATATAGTCTTCTTGATCTCCATCTCTGGCGTTCCGTGCCCGATTTGAGTACATCGCCTCACCTCACCGAGCCGGCTGGTCCATTTCAACTATATATTGTCGTAGGAGCTTGCCGCCGTCGCCTCTATTCACCGATCGGCGACCACCAGCGCCTTGGACCTTCCCGACTTTCATTGACACCTTCCTCGTGATCGAGGTGAGATCTTTGAAGCATAAGCAACCTTTAATTTGAGTAGTTTGACGTTTACACGCCAAATCGCTAGTTCAGCGCCTCATGGGACATCACCGTCGATTCGCCTCGGCGAGACCTTAGGCCGAGCCACGACTATATAGCAATGCGATGTCACCCTAAGCCCAGTTTGAGCTTCAAATTAATCCTCTGTTTTTAATCATTTAGTTAATAAACTAACGAGTCTATGACATGTGGGACCGCCATAGATTTTATAAATAAAATCATGAAATAAAAAATGAGTCAGCGACAAGTAGGGCCCACATGTAAGTTAATAAAATCCTAAAAATGTAAAAATGAAAAAATCGTAATTAAGCCTCGGAAAATACGCTTTGAAAGTCATCATCCTTTTATTTATTTTCGGGGTTTTCAATACGAACCGTGTGATGGACCGGTCGGATGTACACCGAGAACCGTGTGAGTGAAGAGTACATTAATGGCGTGTCTGCTTTTACAAGAGGTGCCGAGGAGGATATGTTGAATAAGGGGCGGAATATATGTCTTGTCCATGCATTATTGCGAGAATCAAGATGTTTAACAACAGAGCGCAGATCAAAGCACACTTGATTCAAGGGTTTCAAAAGGGTTATACATGTTGGACCATCACGGTGAAGAGCATATTATCTGAAGTCAACGATATGCATATTATACGAAGTTAACGATATGTTGCGAATGATGTCGATTGTGGTTCCGATTCGGATAAATTTACGATGACAATCTAGATCGGATGCTTTGCGATGCGAAGGAAGCTGTGATGAGAGGGAGTATGTTCAATTCGGGCGTGATGAAGGACTCAGAGAAACCTTTGTTCCCGGTGCCGCAAGTCGGAATACACAAGGTTGTCATCCGTGCTTAAACTATTGAAATTGAAGGCAAGCAGCGGTTGGTCCGACAAGAGTTTCACGAGTCATTAGGTCTCTTAGCGGACATGCTTCCTGAGAAGCGAGTTGCCCAAAACCACCTACAAAGCCAAAAGGTTCTTTGTCCATTGGGAATGGAAGTAGAAAGAATACATGCATGTCCGAACGATTGTATCCTCTACCGTAACGAGTATACAAACATGCATGTATGTTCGGTGCAACGCATCCCGATACAAGCGTAAAAGCAATCGGATGACGACGAGGAATCGAGGTGAAGAAAGGACCTCCTATTAAGGTGGCGTGGTATCTTCTGTAATTCCCGTTTGAAGCGGTTTTTGAACCCAAAGAATGCAAAAGCTAGATTGGCACTTTCGGAGGAGCGTAAGAATGACGGAAAGTTAAGACACCTGCTGATTCCGCTCGGTGGAGAAACATCGATAGGAGGTTTGCGGACTTGATGTGGGCAGAGGAATATAAGGTTTGGATTGAGTCTGATGGAATGAATCCTTTCGGTAACATGAACGGTGACATAGCACTTGGCCCGTGGCGCTCTGTATCTACAACCTTTCTCCTTGGTTGTGTATGAAGCGAAAGTACATTTTATTGTCGATACTTATCCAAGGGCGAAGCAACACAGGAATGATATTGATGTGTACCTAGCACCATTGATGGAAGATCTAAAAATACTGTGGATTGAAGAGTGCAATATGGGATGCGTACAAGCGAGAGAACTTCACTTTACGTTCCTGTTGTTACGCACCATAAATGATTATCCTACCCTTGCTAATCTGTCGGGCGAGTACAAAAGGGCCAAAGTCTGTACTCACTTTGCTTAGATGATACCGAGAGTGTGTGGTTTGAATCACTCGCATAAAACCGTGTACATCGTCATCGTAGGTTCCTTCGAGGGCTCACCCATACCAAGGATGAAGAAACAATTGACGGAGAGAAGGAGGACAGTTCGGCTCCAAGGCATTTAAGCGGAAAAGAGGTCTATGATATGGTTAAGGATTTAGATGTTGTGCTTGGAAAGGGATGTAAATCGAGGACAAGTAAGAAGAACATGTGGAAGAAGAGATCAATATTTTGGGACTTACCTTATTGGGAGCACCTAGAAGTTAGCCCTTTGCATCGACGTCATGCGTGAGAATAATGTATGTGATGACTTGATTGGTCTCTTCTTGAACATTAGTGACAAAACAAAGGATGGTGTCAACACACGGCTTGACTTGGTTGATATGGACATCGGACTGAGTTAGCACCAACAAGGACCGATAAAGGACGAACGTACCTTCCCCACTTGTTACACTCTGTCCAAGGCCGAGAGAACCGAATGTGCGGTGCTTGCATGGCGTGAAAGTTCCGTCCGGTTACTCGCCAACATGAAGAAACTTGTTTCGATAAAAGATTTGAAGTTAATTGGCATGAAGTCTCATGATTGTCATGTGTTGATGACACAAATGCTCCTGTTGCAATTAGAAGTATTTTGCCGATCAAGGTCAGAGACAATCATGAGGTCGTGTTATTTTTTAACACAATTGCTCGAAGGTCATCGATCCCGAAGGACTAGATGCTCTGCAGAGGAGGTGGTGACGACTCTATGTGATCTTGAGATGTATTTCCCTCCATCGTTTTTCGATATCATGGTCCATCTCATTGTTCATATTGTGAGGAGATAAAGATGTGCGGGCCGTGTTCCTCGTAGCATGTACCCGTTCGAGAGGTTCATGGGAATTCTCAAGTCATATGTACGGAATCGATCTCGGCGAGGGGCGACATCGTCGAAGGTTATGCAACCGAAGAGGTTATTGAGTTCTGCCTCGATTACATGGCTTAGGTCGAACCGATAGGTGTGCCTCGATCTCGCCATGAGGGGAGGCTCGAGGGTATCGGGACCATCAGAAAGAAAGCAATCACTCCAAATATGGATGCGTATGCTCAAGCCCATTTCACGGTCTTGCAACACATGACCGAAGTGTCCCGTATATCGACGGACAAGGGCGTGCTTGACAATGTAATCCGGTGCGGTGGATGTTTGGATCACGAGACAACACAATGATTTGTTCAACCAATGGTTGAAGGAGCGACTTGCTAGGAGCTCGTCAAGTGATATCTTGACATGGTTGGCAAAAGGGCCAACATTTACAGTTGTAACATGGCGAGGATCGACATAAATGGGTACACATTCTATCTGCAGCTCGGGATATAAAAAGCACTAACGAGCAGCGGTGTCCGCATAGATGCATTCATGACCGATGGGTGAGGAGCTCTTACTATGGGCAAATAGAGGAGATATGGGAGCTCGACTCGTGCTTTTCAAGATCCCCTATTTGGTGCCGTTGGGTCCATCTCCACGGTGAAGGTCGATAAGTCTGGCGTCACTACCGTGGACCTCGAACGTGTCGGATACAAAGACGAACCATTCGTACTAGCTAACCAAGTTGTTCAAGTCTTCTATGTTACCGACCCGGCAAATAAGAAGCGCCACGTAGTTCTTCATGGAAAAAGGAGGATTGTCGGAGTTGAGAATGTAGTGGACGAGGAAGAATACAATCAATTTGACGAGTTGCCTCCTTTCGAAAACGGCATAAGGGTTGAGGAAGAAGAACATGACGAAACTAGCTACATACGCGTCGATCATCATGAAGGGCTATTTTTTAAAGATTAATTGAACAATGTGTGTATATGTATATGTACGTTCTGATGAATGGTTAATTTTAGTTCATTTGAGTTAATTAATTGATTTGTACTGTGAAATATGGATGTGATTGTTTCTCAAATGAATGTGAATTGGATGTATATACATGTACTTGTTGTCTTTTACGCTTGTTTGAGAGGGCATGGCTAGCATTTCTGAGGCTAGCCAATAAGCGAATCGATCTAGATATTAACCAATACAAAATAATATCACGCAGCGGTTTGAACTACAAACCGTCTCACATGTATATCACAGACGGTTATTTATTAAATCCGTCAGTGATACATATATATCACAGATGGTTGTTTATTAACACCGTCTGTGATACATCACATATCACAGACGGTTGTTTATTAAAACCGTCTGTGATACATCACATATCACAGATGGTTCTAAGTTAGAACCGCTGCAGTGATAGTGTATCACTGAGCAGTTCTAATTTAGAACCGTCTGTGATATCCATCTATTTACATTCGGACTCTAGCTAGGGTTTGCCGCGCGCGCCACTCTCAAGCGATTAAGTTTCTCAACTCCTCTCGCTCCCTCCTCCCTCGAGCCGTCGCCACCGTCCTCGGCGCCGCCTCCTCGAGCAGCGCGACTCCTCCCGATCCGTCGGCCGCTTCCTCCTCGGCCGTGGCCTTCCCCAGCCTCCTCCAGCGGCCGACAACGCCTCCCGAGCCCGCGCCTCCTGCCTGAGCCCGCCACCTCCTCCCGTCCCCAGGCCGTGGCGCCTCCCCTTCGGCCGCCTGCTTTGCTCGTCTTGCTCCTGCTCGTCCTTCTCCTCGGCGCCTAAAGGTAACCAATCCGAAGTTACCGATCGACCCCACGCCCTTTCCTAACTATTTCTATCAATAATCTGTCATGGCCCTTCATGATAATTGTACTTGTTTTATGAATTTGTATTTGTTCTAGTCGATTATTCATATGGTATTTGTTTTGATCTCGCTTTCGAATACATTGCAATGTGGTGTGGTGGGCTTGAGATGAATGCTCTGCGATGATAATAGTCTTATCTTGAAATTGTTTTGATAATCGGGTTTGTACTTGAGCTCTAATTGGAATGCTTACTCTACATCGATAGCAATATCAAAATGTTAAATCTTAGCTTTATCTTTGATTTCATTTGTTCACATGATGTTCTATTTCTTGTGAAGATGTCTTCCGCTCATTCTGAGTCATCGCCGCCTCATGTGTCTGATGATGCACCATCCTCTGGAACAATATCCAACCGCGGTAGAAGAAGAGGAATATCGAAAAGGCCCACGGGCCGATTTACCATCACGGAGGTCGATCAGTTTGGGATCCCTATCAATCCTCGCCGAGCAACATCCGCATTCTGGAGAATGGTCGGAATAGTTGCACGGGAACGGGTCAAGATCACCTACGATTCGTGGAAGGTGGTGCGAACCATCAAAAAGCTAGCATCTTTGGCGGAAATTCTCGCATCGTTCGAGATCCCGGTAGAACTCCTGGACTCCGAGCGACGACACGCGTTGCTACAGGCGTGCAAAGCGTGGAAGAACTTCAAGATCACGCTTGTCAAGAACTATGTGGAGAAGGATCTGAAGCCGCCTTCCACAAGTATCTATTCTTGGAAGAGTCTGGGCGAGTTTGTGGCGAAGAAGGCGACAGATGAATTTAAGAGTGAAAGTCACGGTGCACACGGCCCTCCGTGCAAAAACATGATCTGTGAAGCGAAAGAAGGAAATCACCGGTAGGTTTCTCGACCCACACATTGTCTCCGAGCAAAGCATCACGGCGAATGCAACATTAAATGCCGAGAATTACGTTATAGATTTTTTCATGGCTCACCGCAACAAGGAATTCATACTTTTGCCCTACAACGAAGTAAGTAGTGTTGCACTCTGGCTATACTTGTTGATTTGTACTTTATAAGCAACACGAACTTAGGTTTAATGACCATCTTGACATACCGTGTAGGTACCATTGGATTCTAATTGTAATTATACCAAAACGAAAATCGTAATATACCTAGATTCCCTCTGAGGGCCACTCATCTTCACAACTATCCGAATTTAATCATCGTAAACACATTTCCTCCATAGAAACTCTATTGTAGTCTTTCCTTCCTTTGCAATGGCTAAGGCTAACTTCTTGAGTCACGTGGGGTGTTCGGCGTGTTACATGCTAGAGGATGGAATATCAAGGGAAGGACGCTTGGGACATGATAAAAATTCGGTGCTTGCTAGCTAGTACACATTAATCCTATATAACACTTCGTAGCAATGCCTCACGAACTAACCAATTCTATTTTTGCGGTGCCACCGGCGTGGCCAAGGCATAGCGTCTGTGGATACTATGTTTGCCACAACATGCAACTACTCATCGGTTCGCGATCACCAATGATCCTCGGGTTTGTCAATCTTTCAACAATTATTTCATATATACTTACCAATTTATATAAGCCCTAATTTAACCTTCATATCGACGAGTTGCGACCATCATTGAAATGCGTTGGAGCAGCGAGCTCATAAAAATTCGATCACACCTTGCGTCATTCCCGAATGCATGTGTCATAAATCCAAATGGGAGTTTCCACGAGGTAGCGATTGAACTTGATTGGGATAGATTGAACATAATGGTACATGTGTGTAAATTAATGTACATTAAAGGTTAATTTTAGTTAATTGATTTGTGAATTGGATGTGCTTGTTTCAGAGGGCATGGCTAGAATTTCCTGAGGCTAGCCAATAAACAGAAATAGATTTAGCAATGCAAAGACTACCCGAGACGGTGCAGAGATGAACCCGTCGTGATAGTCGACTACCATAAACGATGCAGTAGATGAAACCGTGCGCGATAGTGGACTATCGCGAGCGGTTTCATCTGAGCATCGTCTGGTAATCGCATCATCGCGCACGGTTTCATCTACGCATCGCCTGCGTGGTAGTCGAATATCACGAGCGGTTTCATCTACGGCATCGTGCGTGGTAGTCGACTCATCACGCAGCGGTTTCATCTACTGACCGTCGTGGTAGTCGAATATCACGAGCGGTTTCATCTGACGCATGCGTCGGTAATCGACTATCACGCGGTTGCATCTACAAACCGCTCGTGATAGTATGTATTACTGAGCGGTTGCTCAAAACCGCCTGTGATGACCTAATGCATTACTGACCCATAAACTCAGATGGCTCACGGAACCGTCTGTGATGGCGTTTTTGAACCGTCTGTAAAGGCCTTTTCTGTAGTAGTGCCAGTAGGGTTAATCGCTAAACAAGGATTAGGAGGTAGGACCCATAGACTTTGTAAGGTAGTGATCTACTTAACTAGAGGTAGTCATTAGCGTATGCTATAACTAAGGATCAATCTAGTGTGATAGGTTTACTTTAGAGTATGGTAAGCCACGTAGGTAGCGAGGCTTAGTGAAGGTCACCTCGTAGATGAATCCAAATCCATAGACACCATTAAAGGAGTAGGGTGTCGTCTAGCCCGTGCTCGGAAGTTCCCGCCAAGGCTCATGGAACTTCCTTGATAAATATGGATCGATAAGAAAACCAATAAGCAAACTAGGTTCCATGTGTCGGTGAGACTTATATCTACCTAGAGCGAACCCCACACCTATTCATAGATCTCACCTGACTATCATGGAACTTCCTCGGTAAATAGGAAGTAATAACTAAAGAAACCATTAGATCAACTAGGCATTGTGTATGGATAGCAATAACATGTTCCCAAGTGGATGATAGCAATGTAGCTACCATCAATCAACATCAGATAGACTCTAGCTTTAATCCATCACTATCTGCTCCTGATAGAAGTACAATTCATGATCCGAAGGTGGATCGAAGGATCCTATCTACCTAGGTGATCTCTCCCATCCAGGTAACCATTAAGGAATGTTCATGTGAACATTCTCTCCCTCTCTGTTGGATTCATCACTCTTTTTGCACCTACAGGCTTTCCGAGATCCCGATCCCTCTCACTCTCGCCCCGGATCAAACAGATCACTTGACCTTAAGTCTAGCTAGCAACCCAAAACCCTACCACTATACCAAAAGGATAGAGTTTGGATTTATCTACTTGATCTGAAGTATTTCCTTCATTCCAACAATCACGGGCTGTACTTCATTCCATCTGAAGTATTTCCTTCATCAACTTCCTTTGGATATACTTCGTTTGCAGTATTTCCTTCATCAACTCCAAATGAGTATGTTTTGGTCTCATCTGAAGTACTCCCTTCTTTCAAGATTCTGATAAGTATGTTTAGTTTTGTTTGAAGTGTTTTCATTTGATTTGAATGTCTTTAGATTTATTGGATTTGGTTGCTTTCAGATATTCTTGGGTTTAATCATATTCTGCGTAGATAGAATCTAAAGTTACAATGGAACTGCAGTTCGAGACAAAGTAAGAACAAGATTGCCAAAACATTGAGCGAGATGACTATTTGAACATTGAGCAAGAATAGGACCGAGGTTATGAGAATATTGATCAAGGCAAGTCAAAACTTTGATCATTTTGCACCTACTTTTGAAATGCAATTATATTGTTTTAAATTATAAAATTGCATTGCTATGATTTATATATCCAAATATGTTGGCCTAGCTCATAGTTACTACCTTAATCATAATTGTGTATAAACTTCCAATCCTTGAACATGGATATTATCCTTGTCACCCTGTAATTAATGGTTTACATACTAGTTAATAAGTCTGTATCTAAGTGTCATGCTTAGCATTGCTTAGATACATTTTCATGTGGGCAATGATTTGCCCGACATCATTAAAAATATTTGAAAATTATTTTGGGCAGTCAAGGCTGGAGCCTGGCTGGTATGTTGACTATAAAGGTATTTCAAAACAAAAGAAAACCAAAAAAAGTTTTCGACTTGGGCGGTTGGAAAGCGTGGTGGGTGCTGGTAAGAGCACGACGGTGGGGATATGGGGAAGTACCACCCAAGTCAATAAAGGACCAAGTTCTAGTGATGACCTCTCGTGTAAAAATAGTATAACCATAAGTCTATAATGGGTACAACTTGGCTAACTAATTTGATCGCCTCGGCGTGGCTTCGCCACTTGTGGTTGTGTGGCGTGAGTATGGGTAGAAGCCATAGAGAAACCATACAGCGCAAATGGGAGACCTCTCGGGGGCGAGGCCTAAGGAGGTGATACCTAGCGGTGTGGGGTTGTATTGAGGTTGGGCATTGTAAAAGCCTTGTGATGATCAACTTAGTCGCACACCTATGGAAGTGTGTCAAGACGGACATTATAAGTTAATTGTCTCTTGTGGGTAAAGTGTGCGTGTGGGACCCCGGGCGTGGAATACCTGAAAACCATATGTGTGTACCGTACTAGTCCCATGATTAGTGGCTAGTATACACATTCACAACATTTGACATTTACATCCATACATTCACATATACAAACTAAAAAAAGTGGTACTGAACTTAAGCGGTTACAGTTATTACATCAATGGCCGACTAGCCAAATAAAAGCAGGTATCAATAGAGTAAAGTAGTAGTGGAAGAAGTAACAAAAGTAGATAAATTCCAGCAGCATGCCCATCCAACCCTCAAGCAACCGACAAGAGACAAAACCTAGATAGACTCGTCACCGAACACTTCGGTTCTGGGTGCGAAGAAAGTGTTGTCTGGCGTTGGCTCTTCCTCATACTCTGAACAACAATTTAAGCAAGATTGAGTACATTGCGTACTCAGCAAGACTTGTGGTGTATCACAAAGTTTATATAGATGCAAGGCTGACAAGGGATGAGGCTCTACTCTATATGTTATTTTGCTTAAAGCCATTTTTATTTGTAATATCAATACGTAGTAATTTGCAATGGAAGTTTAAAAGTAGTTAAATAGATACATGACAGTAAGTGAGTGATTAAATGAATAATAACAACAACTCGCAACCCTCCTCGGCTGCGAGCCACAATTTATGTTCAGCCATAAACATGGCAGTTAACTCAAATATAAATCATAAACCATTCCCATGTTTTTCCAACGAAGCTGTTTTTGAGAAAATCAAAACTAAACCCATGACTGTCTGCACTAAGCACGCTTATGACCGTGAGCACGGCTATTTAAATAGATTAACACTCTCCAGAGGCATACAACTTTACCCACAATGCACTAATTCTCTAGTTTGTTTGGCATCTGTCAATACCACCGTTCACTACCGTAGGTAAACAGTCTAGAGCACGTGTCGAAACCTTTACATCATCTAGTCCTACCCTTGCACTTAGCGCGTCGAATGTTTATCCTAACTTCACCCGAGTATACCCATCTCAATGATACATTTGTCCTCACTTCACCCGGGTACACACGTCTCAGTGAGGCATTCGCTGTTATGTCGGCAATCAAACATGCTCGCACGTCTATTGCCTACCCCTCATGCAAGGCTAGTTTTTGATAACTTAATTAGCTAAGGCCGTCCCATACTAGCACATATGGTTGTACGTTTGGCTTAGATTGGAGTTGCTGGCATTCGGTCCTTAATTGACCCGAGCGAGAATCTCCCCATATTTACTAGTGAGGTACACTCCTCACTCTTCTCACAATATAATATAACTCGTCCGCATCCAAAACTAGGTTTTGCATTTTTATTTTTATACAAAATAACAAAGGTACACCGCTTTGGATATTTTTCATAAAACCCCCAATTTCATTTTATCATATTGTCCTTTTAATACTTTCATGGAAAATATACCGTTCTATTTAGCAGTGGTGCGATGATCGCACTTAAAATTCCCAAATGCATTATATATTGTCTATCCCGTAACCTAATGGCTACAATAGTAATACATCAATTTTTCAAGGAGATATATGCATCGAATAGGATTTACGACTATCGACTTCTCAAACATAGCATTTTCATACAAACATACATGCATGCATAATAGATTTTTGCAAAAACGAAGTGCAGTAAGTAAAATAATGGGATCAACATGATCAAAGGAGGTACTTGCCTTGCTCTGGTTGTTCTGAGAGTGAAGTCGCTTGATTGTCGTTAATCTTGCTTGCGAATTCCGACGTCTATTCAGAAGAATAAAAAACAAAACTCAAACGAAGAATAAATTCAACAGTAAGAAAATCCAAATATTTTTGCATATTCATATAGATAATGGTTTTATATGAATTTAGCAAAAAATATTCATGTGATTCCGAGTTCGTATGTAAAAGTTATTAATGTTTTGATTTGCTTTGGTTGTTAAATCCTGAAAATAAATTAAAGTGACGCCAAAAGTGTATTTTTTGAAATTTATGCTTTCCATGATTTAAGTGTGTCCTATGAGTATTACCTAGATATCAGCCTCACGATTTTAGTTGAAAGTTACCCTAGGTTAACTTTCAATAAAATCCGTACTAAGGACTATATTTTTAGTTGAGTAGCTAATTACTTGTTTTATTTCATGGAGCCTAGGTGTTATTGACTACTAGTTCTTTCCTAGCAAATATTCATCCTATTCAATTGATATCAATTCTCTTAACAAACGGCCTTTTATAGGAATGTCTATGGTTATCTTTTATTTCAACCGAGTAGAACTAATTGGAGGGATCTACATGGCAATAATTCATGGTTTAGATTCTACTTTCATCTTAGTCTTAATTAGGCACGTGGTATATGGTTCAAGTTTATGTCCTAATCAAAACGTGCTCGATGAAAGGATAACCCTTCGTCTAATCAATTATTAGTGGCCTGGGGTCCAGGGTCATATAGGCACCTTAATCGAACATGGCTACATTTTAATAAAGGTATAAGATTTTATGGTTAACACTATTTCTAGTTGACCTCCATTTTAACCTAGACATTAGTGCCACACTAAACTAGTCTTCAATTACAGTTCACCACTATTTTCACTTTGACTGGTAATTTAATTAGATTAACCTTATATTTAAGAGTTCTTATGACTTGTCATCATTTTATGTTACACTAGCTTTTCCCGGTTAACATGTGACGCTAGGTTTTTGGACATCATCTATTTAGGTGGGTCTTAGGTGTATTGTAACTATCTTATAAATTTAATTATGGCCTAGGGTTTACTTGTTATTTAGAAAACCGTATTCCAAATCTTGACTTCTAATCAGTTTCACTCTTTTAGATTAAATGTTAATGACTAATAATTCATTATATTTTCTAATTAATTTGTTTTGGCATTTGACATGGCTCTATCTCACTGTTATATGAGCACTGTATTCCAACCTTACCTCCCATTTAGTTCTTGCTCTTTTTTAGATTAATTGCTAATGGCTAATTACCTCAATATGATTTCCTATTTGCATTTGAAATGTCATTAGCTTATCGGCTTATTCAATTCCCTATCAGTTCATCAATTCCATTGAGAGTTTATCTAAGTGAAGTATTCTCTTGATTGATTTGTTCACTAACCATTTTCTTTTCTGTTTATCCAAATGTTGGTTGGGGGTTCACTGTTCATTTTTGAATAACCCTTCTCAATACTTGTTTTTCTGATTGGGTTGCCTTTGTTATATAAATTTCCAATGGCTATTTGAATCAATAAAATTTCTAACTACTTATATTAGCAATGCCATTAGCCTACTGTTATTTCTAATTATCCTCAGATCATCTTCTCTATTCATACATATCCTACAAATGGAAATGTTTCCTAAACTGAATTGCTGCTAACTAAACTTCCTCCAAATTTCATACTACAATTTTTTATTAATTCCCTTGAGTGACCTAATTAACAGTGACCTAATTGACAGCCACAATATTTGTTAGCAGTAGATGGCTTATTTTACGAATAGGTCCCACTGTCAGCCACAAAGAGTAGGATACACAAAGGGCACAAGGGGCATAACAAGGGAGGTGCAGGGGGCTCACGGGCCTCGCATGTCACTGGCGAGGAGGGCTACGGCGGATGCTGGCTACCCCCAAAATGGGTTATCTAGAGGGTGGTGAACCTACAGGTGGTCACGGCGTGGTCGGGCGGGCACTAGAGCGAGCGCGCGACGACGTGTGGCGGCCGGCCGTGGGGGTGACACGGTGAGGCGGCGCTCGAGTGTTATTGGGAGCGAGTTAGGGGAAGCACGAGCATGAGTAGAGCATGCGAAACTCACCGATGTAGTCAGAGGAGGTCGAGGGCTGCTGGGTTGGGTCGACGCTGGCGACTCGGTGTGGCTCGACGGGGACGTCGTGGCGGCGGTTCTGGAGAGGAGGAGAGCACAAGTGAGAGATAGAGGGAGGTCAGGGGATACTCATGGAGAGAGGAATCGAAAGGAGGCTCGCTGGAGGAGGCGCGGCGGTGGAAACGACGGTTGTGGCCTAAGACGAAGAAGAAGCCGATGCTTGGCCTTCTGATGGATTCAATTCCAAAATTGATTTGGGGAAAACGTAGAGGAGGCTCGGGAACGCGTTCTGACGTGCTAGGTTGGGGGAGAGGTGCTTCGGATCGGACAGAACGACGAGGTGCCCATGATGGCCTACGCGGGCATGGTGACACCTTGGCTCAAGGCAATCTCATGAAGAAGAAGAAGGGTGAAGGGGGGAGAGATGGCTGGGGCAAAGGGAGACTAGGGCGCTGCTCGTGGGCGATCCTTTTATAAGCAGAGGAGGGATGGGGGCGGAGAGCGCAATGTCGTCGACGATGCACTCATTGCGATGGCATGGGCGCGGGATGGCAGCAGGGCATGGGCGAGACTAGGGCAGCCTGACAAGGTACGGGTACGGCATGGGCACGGGAGAAGCCGTGGGCGAGGTTGTTGCATTGGCATGGGTGCAAGGGCGTGTTTCCATGGTGTGGCCAGAGTTGGTGCTGGTGGCAACAGCTGGGCAGAGCAGGCGTGGAAGAAGACCCCTGTTGGGTGGGGATGTGTCAGTGAGGGGTAAGAGAGATAAATCTCTAGGTTTTCTAAAAATGGTTGAGATCTTTAGGAAATTTTTAGACATGGCAATCTAGTTCTAAAATTCATGAAAATTTTAGAGGAGGCTCCTCACATAGTGTAGATCATGGTGTAATTTTTCTAGGGTTTTGTTTGTTATATATTTTCCCCTAAAATTCTTTTAAGCTTCTATTTTTATTATTAAACTTGAGGAAAGTTTCAAAACATACTTTAAATATTTCCCTATTTTATCGACAATATAATTACACCAATTTTGTATTTTTTTAATTATCATCTTTTGTTTCAATTTATTTTGATCCTCAATTAGTTTTGTATTTCTATAATTTGATTCTTAAATTTCTTAATTAGACAAAAAGTCTTGCAATAAAATCCAGAAAAGCGAATGTCAACAAAATCCATCAAGTTTTAAAAGGTTCACATTTTCACATATTTTGAAAATGAGCTCAAATTTTGGGATGTTACATTGCAAACTCTGTAGAGTGAGAAAACTATCTGGATAGTCGTGCCCACGGTCATGGGTGGTATCGAAAAATTTGCTTGAACTAGCTTTCATTTTTATAAAATAATTTGTGGGTGGAATGAAAAGATGGGTTGAAGCCTAGAGATTTGAAATGGCCTGGTCGATGACCAGTGAGAAGTACAGGATGTGACCCGAGCATTGAGTAGACGGAGCCACTAAATGGTATAGGAGGTTAGAACATCCACTAGTAATTTACAACAAAACTCAGTTTATGAAAACTTGTGTTAGTTAAAATGCTAAGTCTCAGGAATTGTTACTACATAAACTAATTCAAACTTAGCTTTGTGCAAATAAAAGAACCATGAACCTCCCTTGATTAGCCTTGCATATATAATAATTGCATTGTATGTTAGCTCACGAGTACGGTTGTGTACTCATGCTCGATCTTTATATTCTTTTAGTCATAAGCATAAAAGAAGACTACCAGGATAATTATGTGCATTCAAGATTGAAGATCAAGAAGGCCAAGAACTTAGTCGCAGACCTCAATCGATTGCCTATGGGTATATCGTGAGGGATTCCACGTGTTATATTGTTATTCTATTTCCGCTGTTGATTCTTTAAAGGTATTTGGTCTGGTCGACCATTCTGAAAGACAAACTCTATAAGGTATATCTACGTTTTGTTTATTATTATGCAATAGCTTTACATTTTCATGATATGTGTTTGAACCAACGATGTATCTGTGTGTGCTATCTACTGATTCAAGAATGACATAAATTTACACAGAGGGTCCCATATTACAAATTTGGGGTCTGACAATTTGAAATTTGGATGGATTTGAATTTGAACTTGAGATGGAATTTGAATCTAGCTTTTAATATTTGCAAGGACTCCAAATGAAATCCAAATCTTTGAATTAAATAATTTAAAATAGTTTTTTTTCGAAAACAACAAAACTTGGGATGTTACAATATTGAAGCCATTTAAAAAGGAGTTCTATACACACGATGATTTTATTATCGTACGTGCATCTGACGATGCGTGGTATACATGGGCGCCATGGCAGAAGGCTCTGGTAGGCAGAGGCACAGTAGGCCGGGCTTGCTTGTGGGCAGTCGGAGGAGGAGGAGGAGTGGGGGGGGCCGATCGCGAGGCCGGTCGGAGTTGGAGGAGGAGGTCTGTGGGCGGTCGGTCGGCACGCAGGCGAGCGAAGACGCTGGTGGTCGAGGCACCAGGTGATCGGCTAGGGGTGTGGGCGCCGACGGGCCGTCGTACGTGTGTACGATGATTTTCGTGTGTGTGAAACTTTTCCGTTTAAAAAGTTCTATTGCAACAAGAGGATGTCTTTATATATTTTATTTAAGACGAATTTGGAGGAAACCAAATCATTCAAATGGGATTTGAATTGGTTCAGATTCAGAACTACTCGACAAGGCCTGAGCCCAAGCCGACTGCAACACACGAACACACGCACGCACGCACGCACCGCCTTCTCTTTTCTATTCTCCCCTTCTTCCCGATCTCCTTTTGTGTTCTCCTCTCGCGTCGCATCGCCGTCAGCGTCCTCCCCCATCTCTCGCCCCCACCGGCCCTTCGTCGCCTCGCCGCCGACGCTCCGATCTCGGTACGCTCTCGAGTACCTTCCCCTAATTCTGATTCCTCCCGCCAGATCCGGCCGCGGCGGTGGGATTAGATCAAAAAACCCCCGCGGATCAAAATATAATCTTTTCTTGATTTCGCCGCCGGTCGATTCTGCAGGTGCCCGACGCGATGCAGCCGCCGATGGGGAACGAGAGGCCGCCGCCCGCCGCCCCCGGGCGGCCCGTCTCCGCCTTCGTGCCCGGCGCTGCCGCCCCGCCGCCACCGCCGGGGACCTCCTCGCCGTTCGCCGCCGCTACTCCGCTCATGCATCCCGGCGCCGCCCCTCGCGCGACGGACGCTCCGTTCGCCCCGCCGCCGCAGCAGGGCGCGCCGCCTATGCAGGCTGCTGCTTCCCCTGTGGCACCGTTCGGGGCTGCGCCACCCTCGGCAATGGGTTGGTACAGGGGTTCCCCGCCGCCTCAGGGCCCCTTCGCCACCGCACCGCCGCCTCAGGGCCCCTTCGCCACCGCACCGCTGCCTCAGGGCCCCTTCCCCACCGCACCGCCGCCTCAGGGCCCCTTCGCCACCGTACCGCCGTCTCAGGGCCCCTTCGCCTCCGCACCGCCGCCTCAGGGTCCCTTCGCCACTGTACCTCCGTCTCAGGGCCCTTTTGCCACCGCACCGCCACCTTTTCGCCCTCCGCCGTCGTCCCTTGTGCAGCCACAATCTCCTACTGGGAGCGCTATGCCTCTACCGCCCACGTATGCGAGGCCACCACCAGTACAATCGCAGCCGCAGCCTGTGCAAGGGTATTACCCTGGCGGCCCTCTTTCAAGCCCACCGTTCCCGATGTCACGGCCAGCGTTTCAACAGCCAGTGCAGACCATGCCACCGCCTCCAATGGGGATGGTTGCGGCTTTTGGTAATCAGGCTGCGTATCCGAGTACTGGGCCTCCAATAGGGGGCCAGCTCCAGAGTTTAGTGGAGGACTTCCAGTCGCTGTCAGTGAGTTCTGCGCCTGGATCGCTTGACCCTGGCGTTGATGTAAAAGGGCTGCCACGGCCATTGGATGGTGACGAGGAGCCCGTTAAGGTTTTGGGGGCATACCCATGGAACTGCCACCCGAGGTTCTTCCGGCTGACAACCCATGCGATTCCGGCGTCCCAGTCTTTGGTCTCCAGGTGGCATTTGCCCCTTGGGGCCGTGGTACATCCTCTCGCAGAATCACCTGATGGGGTAATGAACTCTGCACTTTACCTTTTTTTTTCCTTTTTCAAAGCATTGGATATTTTTTGACATGCCTGTTTCTTGTTACTTAGGAGGACGTGCCGATTATCAACTTTGGGTCAGCCGGTGTTATCCGTTGTCGAAGATGCAGGACGTATATAAACCCTTATGCAACATTTGCTGATGCTGGAAGGAAATGGCGCTGCAATCTTTGCTCGTTGCTCAGTGATGGTAACTTTGAACTTTAGCTTATAAACATTCTATGTGTATTGAATGGCTGATAGAGAGCATTTTACATAAACAAACAATTTATCTTTTCTGATTATCATTGTTTCTGCCAGCCACCATATCATTTGATAACTTATGTAACTAGGTTAGCTATCTACGTGATCGTGTGTGCTGTTTTTCAATTGTGCCTTGCATTCTTATAGTTTTAGAGTCGGAATTCCATTTTACTAAGATTTCCAAATCCAAATACCACCTATTCTCAAGACCCCTTACTATTATGTTCTTCGTGAAGTAGTGTGATCAGTGTAGCATAGCATAATGTTGTGGTGTTTTAATATTTCCTTAAAAGGGGGAGAAAGTTTTGTGTGCAACTTTTTATGCTATGACTGAACTGTAGCCTGAGTAAGATAAATATTCATTAGTGTAAAATTTGTGTATACGTCACTGGACATACCAGAGAGCCTTCATTTTGTAGCCTGAGCAACGTTGAATGGTAGAGAAGGAAAAACATAGTTTTCTTTAGCTGTTTTATCTATAGACTATACTCAATGCTACCTTGTGTATTGCTATTCTTCAGATGGTAACAACCGTCATCTATGAATGCAAGTTAGGAATTTGGATGCAAGTTAGGAATTTGGAAATGTTCATTTGAAAAAGAATAATGGAAAAGATTTAAGATTATGGGGAAATTAATCTTGGTTTGGTTCCGGATGTTGTATAATTATCTTGAGATTTGGGACATTAGGTATTGATCATGGCAGAAAAGTTCCTTCGAGAAGCTGCCTTCAGATTTATTTATTTTAGGTCTTGAAAAAGTACCTGTAACCTAGAGCATACTGCCGTTGAATCAGCTCTCTCTAGTATTTTGTTTTAAGCATATTAATTACCATGTTTGGAATGAATATCTATCTAGTGGCTATTTAATAACTGAAATGACTAGGCACATCAGAAAAAGATTAATTTAGCCCCCCTACATGTGTATCCATTGTTGATTGGGATGCTAGTTTAGTTGCTGCTAGAGATGCAAGTACCAAGGCAAGAAAAAGGTAGTAAAAGAAATACTTGGTGTTTTCTGCGTCTCATAATGTCATTCCTAATGAGGTGTCTGTAGTAGTAGAATTTGCTACTCCATAAATGCCTTTGTATATTGGGGCGGCCCGTCGTCCTAGCTTAAATTTAGGCTCATTGTTGTAGGATTTATAAGCTATAAGGTTATAATAGCTTATAAGCTAGGTCACATATTTTACAGCATATCTCATAAGCTATTTATTGAACTTATAAGCTATGAGACCAGGGAGCTAGGCTGAACGGACTGCAATGGAGAGGCTGCTTCTGTGCAAGAGGCAATTTTCTTTATGCTGTCCTTCATAATTTTTTCAGCAAGAAAAAGAGTTGGTGGTTCATCTGGATTAGTAGGGGTAGCTAAGCTTGTTTTGAGTTATTTGACTGATTATAGTATTGTGTAGAAATAGTGCTTAACGTACAAAGTAACTGTCATCTGTTATGTGATCTTTCATTCTATTCTATTGAGATTGCTATTTACGATATCTGTATGTATCTGTCTAATCATTCATGTATCTGTCTAATGCTGAATGATTTCTTAGCATCCTTTTCCCAGCAGTCAGTTTGTACAAATTTACATTTATCTTTTTTTGCAGTTCCTGGTGAGTACTTTTGTGCTCTTGATGCCAGTGGCAAAAGATATGATACAGATCAAAGACCTGAACTTTCTAAGGGAACAGTGGAGTTTGTTGCTCCAACTGAATATATGGTGCGGCCACCAATGCCGCCTTCCTATTTCTTTCTTATCGATGTGTCAGTATCCGCAGTTCGAAGTGGGCTGCTTGAGGTACATTCTTTCTATTTTTGTAGGTTTGTTTTGAACTTTTGATCTTTCTGAGGGTCATCATTTTTGTACCATTGATAAAGCGTATTAGTGCTGCAGGATATTCTTATATAATCTGTTTTCGGTTTATGATTTGACGTGCGCTTTCTTCCAGGTAGTTGCAAAGACCATCAAATCATGCCTTGATGATCTTCCAGGCTTTCCACGAACACAGATTGGATTCTTAACCTTTGATAGCACATTACACTTCCACAATTTCAAGGTATTCCCTACAATTCTTGGTTATCATTTTTTCCTCGAAGCTGCATTTTATCTTTTTATTTTGCAATAACATCGCTGCTTTAACGTATCAAACTAATTTTATGTGAGGTACTTTAATGACTTGTATTCTGTGCTTGTATCAGTCTTCTTTGACACAATCTCAAATGATGGTGGTTGCCGATTTGGACGATGTTTTCCTACCATTGCCTGATGACCTATTGGTTAATTTGGTCGATTCTAGACATGTTGTCGAGTCATTTCTCGATAGCTTGCCAAATATGTTTCAGGACAATGTAAATGTAGAATCTGCTCTTGGTCCCGCACTTAAAGCAGCATTCATGGTTATGGTAAGATGCTTATTTCCCTTCCATTTATTTTATATTTGAATTTGATGATTTGTCATTGAAATACTTCTGTTGGTTGTTTTCGTGTGCCTTTTGTTGCACTGTTTGGACTAAATTATGGACAATTATGGCATCCCTTTTGTAGAGTCAAATTGGGGGGAAGTTGCTGGTCTTCCAGAGTACATTGCCATCTCTTGGTATTGGTCGTTTGAGACTTCGAGGAGATGATGTTCGTGCATATGGAACAGATAAGGAGCATACTCTCAGGGTACCAGAAGATCCCTTCTATAAACAGATGGCTGCTGAATTCACGAAAAATCAGATCGGAGTGGACATATTTTCTTTCAGTGAGAAGTATTGTGATATAGCTTCCTTAGGTGAGACTTTACTGACAAAAACTATGGAGAAAAGTGCCTTTTATGTTTTCTATCATGCTGTTCTTTATTGTCCTATATATAATTTTGTAGGTTCTCTGGCGAAATATACTGGGGGTCAGGTGTACCATTATCCATCATTCCAGGCAGCTACTCATGCGGAGAAACTTAAACACGAGCTTAGTAGAGACCTTACACGAGAGACTGCTTGGGAATCTGTTATGCGTGTTAGATGTGGAAAAGGTTCTGGACTTATTTCCACACCTGCATGATATCATCATTTCCTAAATATTTTCTTGGTTAGTTGATTCAATCTAACTCTCATAACATAATGTTTTCCAGGGGTGCGATTCACTACCTATCATGGTCATTTCATGCTAAGGTCCACAGACTTATTAGCCCTTCCAGCTGTTGACTCTGATAAAGCTTTTGCGATGCAACTGTCTCTGGAGGAGACCCTGATGACCACCCAGACTGTATACTTCCAAGTGGCGTTGCTGTATCCTTTCCTGTCAATATGCTTATGCACTACTTTTATGGCCATGCCTTTTTCTATCTCTTGATTTCAGTGAAAAAAGTCGATGTTACAGATGTTACTTTGAACCTGACAAAATGTCAAACAAGCACCTTTCTCAATGTTTCATTAGCAAAAGGCTGTTTGCATAGCTCTTAATTTTGTGATAGATAGACCTTGTAACATAGAGTACTTGTAAGAGTAATGCTTCTATGCTCTCCCAAAAACTAAATTGCATGAATCTTTAAGAAGTATTGTTAGTAGTAGAGTAGTGGGTGGTTGCAACTCCCACCCTCAATGTGCTTTAAAATCTGTGCTTTTGACTTTTTAGGAGAGCATCGAAGCACCTTTCTAATTGTAAAATCCTTTTAGGAGTGCACATGGATGTATTAGTGCCGCCTTGCATACGACGTGCTGGAGTTCCGCTTTCTATTTCTGTTGTTAGCTGTTGATGTTCATTATCCTTTAAAGCTGTTATTCTGTTTATTTTTGGCTTTCACTTTTTTGCAGAATATTATGTATGAGTGATACTTGTTATTCTGTTTATTTTGGGCTTTCACTTTTTTGCAGAATATTATGTATGAGTGATACTTGTCCTTATCCATCATCAGATATACGTCGTCTTCTGGTGAAAGACGTATCAGGGTGCATACAGCAGCTGCACCTGTGGTCACAGATCTTAGTGAAATGTATCGTCAAGCAGATACTGGTGCCATTGTGTCATTGTTGAGTAGAATTGGTTAGTACCAGACTGATGCTTCTCCCCTTCCATAATGTTAATATACATGTTATTTGACTGTTACTTCAGTTTACCAATTTTCACTATCCTGCAGCTGTTGAAAATTCACTGTCTGATAAGCTGGACAGTGTTCGACAACAATTACAGTTGAAGCTTGTGAGAAGTTTGAAGGAATATAGGAACCTATATGTTGTACAACACCGGATAGGAGGGAGACTGATTTATCCAGAATCTTTAAGATTCTTGCCATTATACATCCTGTCCATATGCAAATCTCTTGCTTTCCGTGGTGGTTATGCAGATGTCTCTCTTGATGAACGCTGTGCTGCTGGTTCCAGCATGATGATACTGCCTGTAAAAATGCTGCTCAATTTTATCTATCCTTCTCTGTACAGATTTGATGAAGTATTGACAATGGTATGTTATATTTCCTTCCCACTTAGCTTAATTAGTTCCTTTTAACCAGTATGTCACTTGTAGAGTTGTTACCTCCAAACTGTGTAAATCAAATATGAAATGAACAAAATCAACTTTTAGTATGTTCTGTTTGGGATGGGAAGAATCAGTATAAAGAATTAAGAACTGCTTAGTCTGTTCAGCTACTTTGGAAAGGCCTTAACTATTTTGTTTTGTATGAAGCTTCTATTATACTTTGAAACTTTGTAGAACCTTCTGGCCTAGTTTAGTGAAGCTCGGCAAGCTGATTTTTTGGTATATTTGAAGTCAATGTTTTTCCTTTTTAGTTTAGGCGTGCTTTGCTAATCAAAATGAATTATGAGTTTTACAGGAACCAGATAGGAATAGGATTGATGGATCCTTGAAGCGGTTGCCATTAACCTTGCAGTGCTTAGACACTGCAGGTATGTACCTTCTTGATGACGGGTTCACCTTCCTCGTATGGTTAGGTAGGATGCTCCCACCTGAGCTCGTGAACAACATTCTTGGTGTCAGCTTGGCAAACTTTCCTGATCTATCAAAGGTACACCTTTTATACTCTGTAAATAATAATTCTGGCTATGGGTTCATACTTTTTTTGGGAGGGGGGCTTTCCTAAAAAAATGACAGTTTCATGTGCGTTGTCATTTTCTTCTCTTCCTAAAAAACATCTCCGGTATGCTCTGTAGGACCGTGTCCTGTATTTATTTAATTAAAGGAAGGCATACTGTTAATGGGGTTGATACCACGTTAGTTTGCCTCACGCTTGCGCTAACATGGGTTATCTTGCAGATTCAGTTGAGAGAATGTGATAACGAGTACTCAAGAAATTTCATGAAAATACTAAGAACCCTAAGGGAGAAGGATCCTTCTTGTTACCAGCTACCCCGTGTGGTACGGCAGGGTGAACAGCCAAGAGAAGGCTTTTTGCTTCTATCTAACCTGGTCGAGGATCAGATGGCTGGAACGAGCAGTTATATGGACTGGATACTCCAAATTCATCGTCAAACGCAGAGCTCATGATGATGAACGAACAGGAAGCCACACACCGATTTTTTGCCTAGTGTAAACTGCTGCAGTTCAGTTGCTGCCAGCTCCTAATCATTCTCTCAACAAGCGAACTAATTCGCCAGTCAGCTGTCCAATGTGTCCGTCCCGTTATCAGCAGCACGCTGGCAAGCAAAGTGTTATTGTTAATATTTCTTGTGATTATTTTTCGCAGAGTGAGAATACAGCTGTTGTATCAGAATAAGTAGGCAACAGTACCGTTCGTAAATCATACAACTGGAGTTGTGGAAGTGGTTTGTACGATTTTTAATCTTGTGTTCATTCTTGTTAAGAATTCTAGTTGCGCCGGTCAAGTGTTAATTTGGGTTCTCGAATGTTCATTGTGTAAGCTCATTTTTGATTGTTGATCTGGCTGTAATGGGAGAGAGCTTCCCGTTTAACTGTTTTTTATGTTTCTTGCTGTAGGTAATAGAGTATTTTTTTTAGATCAGATCTTTATTTTGGATGTGCTTAAATCACGAAGCTCATGGTTAGCTTTCGGTACAAGTATTTTTAGGGCCTGTTTGGTTCGGAGTCAAAATGAGCTAAATCAAAATTTTGGTATTATTCTGAAAATTTAGCTAGTGTTTGATTTTGTTCTAATATTTGGCGTTGTCTTAAAAAATTTGGTCACGCTGACATGTTTCCTGCCATCGCGCTGGCTTCGTGCGGCGGCCGAATGCTTTGCCCAAAATTTGGTTCGGCAGAAGCAGAAGCTGGTTGGCCTATTAATCGTACGATTAGTTTGATTAACAAGTTTAAAATGATCATATTTTCTAAATTGAGTATCTGATTTGTGATTCGTTTGAACTGTTGTGTTTCTTATCATTTAATTAACAAAACAAGACCTATATTGATATATTTTGGTGGGAAAAAATAGAGATTTTTTTTGAAAATTATATTTTTTAAAATGATAATTATAAAAATATATACTCGTCCCAAAAAATTACAAAATGTGTTTACATGCCAGGTTTAATGGCGATAGAATTCTCTCGCTCTCTCGTCGTGATCCGGTACCTATCGCTAGTTCAACTGGCGACAGAAATTTATCGCTAGTTGAACTGGCGATAGGTACCTATCGCCATTTGAATTGGCGACAGGTATCTCAAAACAGATTTCGTGGCATTCAAAACACAGGTAGACAAATCAGATTAGAGTTTGAGGTACCTGTCGCTAGTTCAACTGGCGATAGGTACCTATCGCCAGTTGAACTGACGACAGGTACCTGGATAGGCGACAGGGGTGCGAGAGAGTCCCTATCGCCAGTTGAACTAGCGGCAGGGACACATTTTTGTAATTTTTTGGGGTGACTATATATATTTGTAATTATCTTTTAAAAAATATTATTAAAAACAATCAAAAAATAGATGTTATGCGGGACCCATGTGCTATACTCATAATTGTGGCAAATTTTGGCATAGCTACAATCCAAACATATCAATTTCGATATTATTCGTGAATTGGTATGGGTACGATCCAAATATCATTTCTTTGCTCAGTTTTTTTGTATTGCTAAAATTTTGGTGTAGCTGTCTTACGATTGTAATCATTGATAAGGTGAATATGGCTAATTCTGTCCAGCGGCAAAATTAAGTAATTTCTAGAATTGAGAAAAACAAAGAGTGAGAATGATTATGGTATTATTCTACATGCTTGCCGTACTGTTGTGTTACTATACTGTCCGATTTGCCAGGTGATCATAGATAGATCCAAATAAAGAGTGAAACTACATCAAATTCACAAGTATAGCTTATATCTTGCAACTAATTTGAAAAAAAAAATTGATACCTCGCCACTAAATATATGTTGCTTTCTGATCCGTGCGGTCAAACCTTTAAACTTGGGATATTGATACATGCAAAAGTTGACTAGACAAAAATAATTTCATAATAAACAATTGTGTTCTTTTTTAAACTGTAGTATTATAATATATATATATTTCAAAATATCGCAACGAAGACTGTAACATGTAAAAGGTGACTTTCTTAGCAGGCGATGGAGTAAATTGTACAGAATGAAACGGTAGATGACAAATCAGTCCAACTTAATAAAATTTTGGGTAACAAAACGGAAATGCTTTGCGTACGACGAGCCGGCCAGCCCGCCCGCGCCACCTCCTCCTCCTCTCAGCCCCACATGCCACCTCCCTCCTCCTTCGGCCGGCCCCACACGACGCCTCCATCCTCCTCGAGCCACGCGCGTGGTGCTCGCCTGCCCGGCCTTCCAAAGTGTAACATCCCAAATATGGGTGTGTGTTTCAAATGTAACCAAACCAGGATTTGTATTTCAAATGTAATCAAATCTAGATTTGTGTTTCAAATGTAACTTATTATGGGTGTGTGTTTCAAATATAATTAAATGAGTAGAAATTAAAACTTTTCTCACATCTTGAAACTCTCGAACTTTTCTATAATTCTTGTCAAGAGTTGCGGAGTTCAAAAACCTAAACCTCCCGTTGACTAAAGTCAAACCCTTATTCAACTTTGTCAAGAATCAGGGATTCAACCTTTGGAAATATTTTTCCTTGGTTCTAGGGATAGTGTGTGACCCCTCTAAAAAAGTTCATAATTTTTAGAAATTATTTGATAATTTTTGGAGGCAAGTCAAACCAATTTTTCAATTGGTCAAACCTTAGAACATAACCTTGCAGAATTTTTGGAGAAAAATACTGTGCATAAAAACCTCTGAAATTTTTATGCAAGGTTAATCTTGGAGTGAGGAACCTCCGGTCAAAATTTCAGAATTTTTGGAGTTAGTTTGCTACCTCTAGAAATTCCTCCAAACTCAGCCTTCAAATTTAAACTCAAATCTGGAACACTGTTCCTTGGGCCCGAGCCACCTTCAAGTTGGTCAAACCCAACCGCGTCCCAGCTTAGCCCGAGCCCTTCCCTCGCGCGAGCGTTGTGCGCCGCTGGATCAAAATCCCACGGCCACGACCTCCCCTCTCCTTTTGTCGCCGTCAGATCAAAATCCAACGACCACGACCTCCCATCTCCTTTCGTCGTCATTGGATGCAAATCCAACGGCCACGACCTCCTATCTCCTTTTGTCACCATTGGTTGCAAATCCAATAGCCACGACCTCCCATCTCTTTCAGCGTCGCGCGCAACGGCCACGACCTCCCACCTCTGTTCAGCGCCATTGGATGCAAATCCAACGGCCACGACCTCCCATCTCCTTTCGTCGCCATTGGATGCAAATCTAACGGCCACGACCTCCCATCTCTTTTCAGCGTCGCGTGCAACGGCCACGACCTCCTAAACCCTTTCAGCGTGCGACCTCCCTTTCCTTTTCGCAACCGTCCGATGTAAATCTAACGGCTGTGACCTCGCTTTAACTTGTTGGAACCGTTCGATGAAGATCTAGCAGTCACGACCTCCCCCTTTCCTTTTTGGACCCCCCGATTCAGATCTAATGGTCCACGACCACCCCGATCTTGATCTAACGGTTGAAATCAACCCACTCATGACTGTTGGTTGGGCGCGACCCGTCCGTGTCTGTTCCGGCTCGAGCTGTTCCCTTTCTCTTCCGCTGACTGGTGGGCCTGCGCCGCACCTGTTCTTCTCCTTCCTCGGTCTCGCGCGCGTGCGCCATGGCAGAGGGAGAGCAGTGCCTCGTCACCTCACAATAGCTCTTTGGTGCAAGCATTTAATGCGCGCCAGTGCCTTTAGCCCCCAAAGTCTCCATTGTCAGCTCCTCACCTGCTCCCGTCCTCTTGGTGCTCTGGGCAGGGCATTGACCCGAGCTCCACCATGGAGTTGCTGTCGTTGCACTCCTTGGCCCGCTCAGCTATAAGTAGCTCCCAAGCTTCCTTTGCAATCCTTTTAGCCCCCTTGAGCTTTGCCTGTGCCTCTTGGTGCTTGGTTGAGCTCAATTAGTTGAAACGCTAAAATCGCCATTGGAGGCCGCAAGCAAGCTTCTTCCTCCTCGGTGCTCCAGTGGTTCCTCCATCAATTCTTTCGCGTCATCTCGTGCCTCTCATCTTCCTAAGCAAATCCCCTAACCTAATTTGGTTTGACCTTCACAGAGAAGGTCACATTTGGGGAATTGTTCGTTGTCGGCCGAAATCACCCCCTTTCTTCCTCAGCTCCGGTAAGTCCTCCATCTTCCAATTACTTGCTCATGGACCATCTATGGCCTATATGGAAGCTTTATTGATGACCCAGTCTAGTTAATTTTGCTCAGGCCGTGTCCTCCACTTCATCGTCCTCGGGTCCAGCAAGCTCTTTCGTCGCCAGAGCTCCTCCTTCCCCCTCCGAGCCTCCTCCGTGTTCAGGTACCATCTAAGTAGTCCCTAGATGGCTGGGCACCTGCTTACCTAAACAATGCAGAGCTTTACTTCATGTTTCACTTTCAGCCGTTTTGGTCACCTCCGTTCTCCTCCGGCTCACCGGCGTTCTAGGCCGCCGCCATCGCAGTGGGTGGTACCCTCTTGTGCGCAAGTCTATTGTGGACCCAGTGGTGCCCTTGGTTTGCGCCGGCGAGATCCTCATCGCCGGCGAGGATCAAATCCTTGCGCTCGGTGCGTGCGGACGGTGACACCGAGTGGTCATTTAGGACCGAAATCGCGTCATTAACTCAGCTAATGATTGCTTAGGAATTAATGTGTCCTTAAGCGCCGTAATGAGTCAATGGCAAGTAGGCCCACGCCTTTAAAACCGCCGCTGTGCGTGCGCCGTGCAAGATCAATGTGAGCCATCCATTTGAGAGTCGACGGCTGAGATTCGCGGGCGTTCGCGCGTTCAAACGCCTCAGCGTCCGATGCATATGAGCCGTTGGATTTGATCTCAACGGCCCACATTCGGTTGCGCTCGCGTGCGCGTCGTCGCGTTGGCTCGCTCATCTTCGGCCGTTGGATCCAAGATCAACGGCCCAGGCTTTTCCACGTTGTTATGATTTTTGGGAATTCCCGATAGGTTTATTTGTGAACTGAAAAAGGTAATAAACTTAAAAAATACATAACTATTTCATTTTAGCTTTGGTTTGAACTGAGCTTTAATCTAAAAATGGTTGTAAGCTTAGTTCGCCTCCAAAAAATGGATTTGAAAATTGGTTTAGAAATAGACTTTAAATGTTGCTCTAAAAATTGCATTTAACTTGCAAATTGCATAAGTAATTCTCTATAGATCCTTTTTGAGTGAATCCAATTGTGTTGGCTCCCTCTGTTAGTGTATTAAATGGTGGAATAGGTTTTAGGCATGTCACTATTTTCAAAATCTTGGTGGGTGTATTTTGTGTTTTTCTTGTGTGCATGTCTTTGAAAAATCATAGAAAATGCATACTAGCTCCAAATGAGGTGAACTCAATTGTGTTATTCATCTCATGAGGTGCTTTACTTACCATAAAAATTCCAGGTGCAACACCTCTTTGGAAAATTGTGCTTGAGAATTTAATTCAGATGAACAATAACCGATTTGAATTTTCCAGCATTTTCCAGGCTGAGCAGATTTGTTTTAGCCATAACTTTTGCATTGAGAATCCAAATCAATCGATTCTTGTTGCTAAATTCTTTAAAAATCATGCCCGTGCTGTTGTGAAAATTTCAAAGCATTTGGAGAAGTTTGCTATTGAGTCTTTTCGGTTTTTGTCGTTCTTATCGGTTCTTTTTCGCTTTTTCGTTAGGTGCCAACGAGTGCGTTGATCCCGTGAGTGACCCTTTGCAGCATAGTGAGCAGCTCCAGCAAGGTAAGCAGTTTGATCATGTTTAATCCCATTACTTTCAAAGTCTAATATATTGTTTGCAAAGTGTATGTATGCATGCTCTATTTTGTTGTTAAATGATTATCGATTAGTGATCCTATAGATGCATACTCTGTAGGTAAATATTCATTCTCTACTACTAAGCTTAGGAATATCTTGCTGTGATGTAGAGTTCGTTAGATGAGCTCTCATCACTTAGTAGATCACGTGTTGGTATTACTTAGAAATGCTTAGATTGTGGTAGAATTGGGCGGTCATCGACTTAGTCGATGATCTTGATCACACAAATCTAATTATTATTCCATTATGTCCAGCACTTGTGCTTCGTTAATTTGTAAAGTCAAAACAAAACTGAAAATGAAAACTATTTGGACTTAGGCACAATGGATGATGGTGTGATTTGTTGGTATGTGGAATGGTGCCTAAGTCAACAAGGACCGAACATCTTGTTACACTAAACCAAGAAATTTTGCGTGCTAACTACACGAGGGGGATATGGGACCTCTCTTGACTAAGTACTTTGGCGTGTGTTAGCTTTGAGTTGCATGGTGGGCTATTGGGTGAGCAATAGTGGGGTTTATCCACTGCAAGGAGCACCATCCGTATAAGGAGGTGAGCATCTTTGATGACTCTGCATCAACGTATAAGGAGGTTGTATCTCCATATGGGCGACTCGTTGTTGACACACAATATTGGAAATGTCTCATAGGACTTAGCCGTGCCGGCATACCAAAGGAAGTGTGCTAATAGCTTAGCGAAAAGGTGGTCTGACGTGTGGGTACATTGGTACACCCCTGTAGGGTTCAAACTATTCGAATAGCCTTGTCCTAAGTTATGGACACGCTTGGGGAGGTCTTTCGAGAGTTAGACTATAACCTTTTAATTAAAACTTGATGTGGGTGGTATGAATGGGTAATTCATGCTATTGTTGTGGTGACTATTGGGTTAGTCACTTCCAGGTTTGTTGTTGTCTCGCTGTTATTTGCAAATTAAAAATGAATTGTAAAACTGCTTTGAATCTATTTAAGTATTGCAAATGAAAACTTGCTTTATCTTTGAAAACAACCTCTGACCTCCACTTAAATAAGCTTGCATGTAGCATATGTATAGGTCTGTTACTCTACACGTAAGTCTTGCAAGTACATTTTTGTACTCATTTGCTTTGCTTAATTAATTTGTTGCAGAGGAGGTTGATCCCCCTGGGTATCACTTTTGTGAGATGTGCGGTGGATTTGACGATTAGCTTGGCGGTCCGGTCGGTTGCCTTGTGGGCTTTAGGTAAACCGTATGGCTTTTGTTTATCGCCATCTTATGCCTTTTGCTTCCGCTGTTATTTATCTTCTTAGTTGTTATTTGGCTGGTCAGCCCCTTTTGTAATAACTCTCTATTATGTGTGTCTTTGGTTTAATCTAGTTCGGGCTTTGGTTCTATGTCTTGTATGAAATTGATGCATAATTTTGTAAAGGGGTGTGTATACTGCATTTCTGGGAGGTATACATATCTCGGAGACACGGGTTATTTTGTTTGTTATGCTAGAGTCAATGGATGACTAAGCATTACAAGCCAAATAAGCTAGGGTCCTCACACCAAGCGCCTCCACCCACCTCCACCTGGCCTGCGCACCTCCGCTCGGGTGCATCGTATGATAAAACGGACGTGAAAACGTCATGTGTATAGCACTCCTCGCAGAAAAAAAAACCTAAAACTCAGTCTTTATCACTTACTTTGGTTCATTGATACCCCCCGCTGCCTCACACCTCATTTTTACCGTCCAAATACACCTCTGTAACTCAATTTTCTCTCCTTTTTTTCCTGCTAATTTCGCGTGAAATCATGGCACATCAGTAACCATGAACACATCAGATCCATCAGGTAGCTTGTCTCGGTCTCTCTTCCCCATCCTCACATGTAGATGTAGGGCACTCCCATGTGTCATGCGATGTGGGGACGGTGCCATGGCCGTTGACATGTCACGATTTGACGAAAGATTGGTAAGAATTTGGTGATAAAATGGGGAAGATGGACTTTGTAGCCTTGTAGGAGGGTATTTGGATGGTCAAGTCAACGAACCGAAATGACTTACATGGGAAAGTGTTTAGAATTTCCTCGAAATAAAAAATAACTCAAAATTTTGCACCAGCAACCAAAAAAGGTGGCATATTTAGCAAAAAATACGGTTTGTGTATAAATGCAGAGCAAATTCTTAGAAAACGCAAAACCTTGTGTCCATGTGGACGCATATACTATCTTAGTCCTTCAAAGTGTCTCAACGTTTGTGCAAGAGGTATCGCAATGGTTAGAAGATGCGACGGTGGTTTGAATTTGAAAGTTTTGCATCGATATTGAGACATATTTGATGGTATTAATTGTACATATAATCACATGTACATAGGGGTGTCAAACGGATCTGGATTATCCGTTTTATGCGGCATCCGTATTCGGATGGTAGCGAATGTGTTAAGTAAAAATACATTCGTATTGCAAACGAATACGAATCCATATAGTTTCTGGATTTTTTTCGTCGAATACGAATATGAATATGGTATGCAAAATATGTATCGAATCGAATACGAATGCGGATAATATCCGGATCCGGCGCAATAGCTAGTCAATTAGCTATTGCGTACCTTTTGCATTTGACCTCCAAATTGGGCATATTATATATTCTTTTCGATCGTCTCGAAGAGGCCATCGTCATGGTCTACTCTAATTTGGCATTTTTTTTCTTCATTTTGGCACATCCCCCAATAAAACTTTTTTGCATGATCTTTTTAGTCAAATTCGACATGTTTATAACCGATTTATTTACAATATATCTAAAAGTGGTTAGGGTTAGTGGTAAAATAGCACCAACGATCAATGATTACATGATAAATCATAGGATATTCGGATCTGACCGAATTGAGTAGGTATTCGATTTGTATTCGTATTCATTATAATATTTTATTCATATTAGTATTCGGGTATATTCGTATTTGTTTAAAAATATAAATACATTCGCACTTGATCCAAAAAAAACTATATTCCAAATTTTCTTCTTTAACAAAATGATGTTTATTTGACTCCTGAAATATTGCTATCCAGTCACTTAACCCCCTGATATAAAAACCGACCCTTTAACCCCAAGTTTGCAAAACCTCATGGCTAATTTGCTCGCGGTATTTCCTGTGTGACACTCAGCCCGATTTTGCTATATGTGCTGCTATGTAGAAAAAGAAAGGATGGGCCAGGAAGGTCCCAGAAAGTAGGCGGCATTTCTGGTGCACAAGACCACTTTGATGGACATATGCACATGTAAGATCTTAGCCATCCATTCCAGATCCCACGCCCAGGATGCAGCCTGCCGCTCCCCCGCACCTCCCACTTGATTCTTTCACAAAGAAGCCCCTGTGCAGACCTCATTCTCCCTTCTGGGCCCCCCGTGTCGCTCCCCCCCCCTCATTCTCCTCCACGAGCTAGCGTGGCCCCCACACTGAGCGAGCTAGGGTTGGGACCGAGCGCCCCCTGCGTCGTCCCCACACCGAGCACTCCGACGCCCGTTGGAGCCCCAGCACCGCCGCCCCCCCGAATCCCCCCGCCGGAGCCCTAGCGCCACCGCCCCCGAATCCCCACATTCTCCACCACGAGCTAGGGTTGGGGTGGTCCAACGCCGTGCCTCCCTGCGTTCCGCCCAGGTCCCCCTCCCCTGCGCCTCCGGCCCCGAGCCTCCGACGCCCCCACGCCGAACCCTCCTGCACCTCCCCTGCGCCAACGTCCCCTGCACTGCCGCCGAGCTGCTCTCTACTGGTAATGGTTTTTTTTATTCATACTTGTGCTTTCTTGATTTTTCTTGAGATGGGATGAGATGTTGATGTCAGAGAGAACCATTTGTGATATGTGATTGATTTTCTGGTTGATTTTCTAGTTAGGAGGTAGTACTAAGTTCATGGAGAAGAAGGAAGTGTTGGGGCCTTATGGAGGGCTACAGCTTGTGCCATGCCCTAAATGCGGTCAGAAGATGATTTGGGCAGTGTCTGGGAGCTCAAAGAATCGCGGAAAAGAGTATTACAAATGCTCTAACAACAACGGCGTAAGATTGTCTTTGGACTAATAGTAGGACATGGCAAAATATATCTTTGGATTGCTAGTTTTTCATCTGAGTTATGTTTCATGACCTGAGAAGGCTATTTTGTTAGTTTGTTGTCTTGTGTGCATAGACCAAAATTACATCACCTGATACAAGATAGATGTTTGAGTTTCCTCCTGCCCACTTATTGTAATCACTTTGCTATGTTTTTGTGCAGAAGAATTTTGCAGGCTGCGACACTTTCATGTGGAAAGATCAATATGAGACACATCTAGCTGGCCTGCATTTGGAACAGGACATAAAAGAGGAACGATGTGTCATATTCGGCAATGCACACCGAACATATCCAACAGCTTCCAATGTTGACGATCATGTCTTGGCACATTTAACTGAAATAAACAACTTGTTGGACAAGACTAACAAGTCAATTCTGAAATCTGTTGTGGCAGTTGAGAAGTTTAAAATGGTTCTTGTTGCATGTTTAGTGTTCTTTTTAGGAATTTTCGTTGCGAAGAATGTCATTTAAATGCATTTGTGAACTGTACTGTCAAGTATGTGTCAAATATAAATAATGTATGATTTGAATTCTTGTATGAGTGATTTCGTGTTGTATGAATGATCCAAATTTATCACTACATATGCCATGATTTCTCACTGCTTTGTGCACTGAATGATCCAAATGGTTGTGTAACTGAATGATCCAAATGGTTGTGTAACTGCATGCATTGAATGATCCAAATGGTTGTGTAACTGGATGCATTGTACTGCAATGGAAAGCTGTTGGATACTTCATTTACTTTTGGTAATGACAGCTTTCACTTCATATTGTTTAGTAGTCATGGAGCTTTACTTGCTGCAATCGGTGCAACCGTCCAAAAATGAATAGGCAAGATGAGTTTTGGTGAATGGGAAGCTGGGAACCAACTGTATGTTGATTATGTGACAAGGGCGGCCGAACTGAGCTTTTCCATGAAGCAAGCTGGAAACCTGATACTGTAGCATTGTAACAATTTCAGCTAGAGATGAGCCAAATCATCAGGAACCTGATACTGTAACAATTTCAGCTGGAGATGAGCCAAATCATCACGAACCTGATATTGTAACAATCCAAAATCCATTGTGTGCTTCACTCTATACTCCTATTTTTTCTTTACCGAAATCATTAGGCAAGATTGTCGTGCCAATTGAAGCTAGACTTGTGCTCCCAGAATCATGTGCATTGCATCAAAGCAAAAATGAGATGGGCCACTGAACCTGATACTGTAGCATTGCATCAGAGCATTGCAACTTTGCAAGCGGCAAGAGAAATTTCAGAGCACAGCAATGCACACATTCATTGACCAAACATTCAGGGCAACATGTCCAATATTTATATATTACATGTCCATGATTCCAGACATTAAAACAAATATTACAAGTCCATGAGTCCATAACATTGAAAGAGATCATGCTGGTGGTAACTGCACACATACTATATATTATATAATATTGGCAATACAAAGTTGCAATTGCCCATTCCTTTGGCACATTAGTTTCTTGTCCAAGATTGACCAAACATATTGCTTGCATCCTTAAAGGGTAATTTCCTACAAAGCAAATATTACAACATGTTAGACAATGAGTACTAGAACAAAATATCAATGGAGTGCTATAATGTAACAGCCTCAGTTTTAATGAACAGTAATTAAATGCTTTTCAAAGCATTTCTGGTCATTATGAAACTTGAGCATCTTGCTACAATTTAAAAACTTCCATTTTGACCCAAACTCGAGACTTATTTGAAACTTCAAAAG
Source organism: Phyllostachys edulis (assembly GCA_036346405.1). Taxonomy (NCBI): domain Eukaryota; kingdom Viridiplantae; phylum Streptophyta; class Magnoliopsida; order Poales; family Poaceae; genus Phyllostachys; species Phyllostachys edulis. Next base: position 572,567 of record JAYEVD010000792.1, on the reverse strand, counting down.
GGAATGCAAGTCAATACTTGTATTGAGATCGGGGAAGTATTTTTATCAAATATTAAATAAATTATCTTGAATAAAAAAATTTATCAAATTTTTAGACATTATTTTGACCTTTCGAAAAATCTCTGTTCTCTTTTTAAACTTACTCGGTCAAAGTATTTATTTAAGTATTTTAAAACAAGAACAATGGTTTTCAAAATTTATCTGGGACATATATCATCCCAGTAGCTTCTCTGAAAAATTTTGTATTTTTTTTATAAATTTATTTGGTATTTTTAAACCTCCTGTCAAACTTCTAAAGTTTAATTTTGGGTTTAGTCAACTTTAAACCCAGCCCAAGCCTCTTGGCACTGTAGCGGCTTGAACCAGTTTGGTTAAGTAAAACTCGGTGCCATTTGGGCTAGCACTGTCACGTTCAAAGGACTCAGCCAACCCCTTTGTACGTGAGCCGTCCGATTTTGAACGAGTGAACCAGATGCGTTGGAACGTTCGGACCTTCCGAACCATCCACGCAATCTTCACTGTAGAATTTCTAATGGACTGTACGTCCTGATGCATTGGGTCATTTGGACCGTCCGAACGTCCCATGCGATCTACACTGTCCATGTTCAATCCAACCGCGCCATCTCAATTTGGTTTAAACCAAAACGTGCGCGCCATTGGATTCAAAATCAACAGCTAGGATCAATTGGGTCGTTCGAACCGTCCGAACACGCCTTGATTGTGAGCCGTTGGATTCAAAATCAAGCACCAGGATCAATTGGGCCGTTCGGACCGTCCGAATAACCCATTGATCTCCACCGTTAAAATCAGATCCAACGATGCCGCTGTTTTCGTTTGAAACTCAAAGGCGCACATCTCTTTCTTGGCCATTGGATTTTGATCGTACGGTTAAAATGAGTTGGGCCGTTCGGACCATCCGAACGTCCAAATCAATCGTGGCCATTCATTTTGATCAGACCATCCTCAATTGTTTGAGTTCGCTGTGTTGTTTCTCGCAGGAACTGATAGTGGGGCCCGCATGTCAGTGACTCCACTTCACCTCCTCAGCGCCATTTCGCCAACTCCGAGCTCAACGATGGCGAGGTGGCGTTGCGTCGCGATTGTTGCAACATGCAAACGCCACTTGGCACCATTTCGCTACCATTATCGCCACTCATCAGCTTCTTGCCTTCTCTGGCGAAGTGACTATTTAAACCCTATATATCACTCCCGGCCAATTTTGATGCCGCACTGAGTTCATCCTCATTTTGACGGCGTATCCTCTCTTTCTCACACCTTTGTTCATCTCTTTCAATGCATGTTTATCCTGTTAATGGAAGTTCTTGGCATTGTTTGTAGATCAGGAGCGCAAGGTTGCTTTTTGGAATGGCCAGAGCGCGCACCGAATGCCAGCGTTGGTTAAATCTTGCATTCGGTAAGATTTTGATAGTTCCATTCGCGTCATATCGTGTCATATGATCTAAGGAGCAAAACCCCTCAACTAATTTCACCTTTGGTCAAATAGGTTGGTTGAATTTTGAGAATCTCCTGTTTTCGGCCAAATCGACCCCTTCGTCTCTATCTCCGGCGTGGTGAGTTTTATCTCAATTTCTTTTAGCAGTACCCTCACCTTGACCTATTAGAGCCAGTTCAACCATTCACTGGTGATCTTTTTGTCCAGGATTTTATATCTATTTCTGGATCATCTTGTCTCTTTTTGGTCTTTCATATTGCTAGCGAGCTCCTAAACTTTTCCGGCCATCTTCTAAGCTCAAGTAGTTTCCCTAGGCACCCTAGTAGCTTAAGAAAAAGTCTCTTTGCTTAATGAGCGTTCAAATCAACTAAGTTCGCAATCCCAGCTACTTTGTTGTTGTCGGACAGTCCGACAACACTGTAGCAGGGCTTTAGCTACTAATCCCTGTCGGTTTTGCTAGTAGGTGTTAATCTGGGTTATTACCTTTACTAAGATTAGTTTGTAGCTTAAGCATTTTGTTAAGTTTGCACATTAGTACTTTGATCATGCATCTTTTCAGCATTTTTGGTACTTGTCAGTGTTTCTGGATGTTCATTTGATGTTGTTCTTTTAGGATCTGATTGTACCGATGTGAGTGAAAATATTTTTGAAGCTCCTGAAACTACACAAGTGGTTTATTACCAAGGCAAGCTGTGACACCCTGAATTTTTTTTAGAATCTTTTTGGAATTTTCAAAATAAAAAGAACCATTTTGTTTTGATGAGAATTCAAAGCTTAACCTGAAATTTCATAATGGATTTAAGCTGCCTAACCCAAACTACAACTAAAGTTCCTCGTTGGTTTGTTGAGTTATTGGAGCTTTGTTGGTCTTTCCTTCTCTGTCCATCCTTTACCCATCTCTGGTCTAGACTTCTCTTCGTCTGAGATCCAATGGCCCAGACCTCATCTTTGCTTGATCCAAGGGCCCGGACCTCCTCTATGAAGTCCTCCTATGGTCCAGACCTCCTTGGGTCTAGATCTTCCAAGCACTTGGACCTCCCCTTACATTTATTTAACCTCCCCGTATCCTTCAGGACCTCTCCATGTCCTCTAGGACCTCCCCTTACATTTATTTGACCTCCCAATGTCCTACCGGACCTCCCCAGGCCCTCCAGACCTCCACCTTGCGCATCTGGACCGTTAAGACCTCCCCCCTTGGAGATCTTTACCGTCCAGACCTCCTCCTTGTAAATTGGGACCGTTAAGACCTCCTCTTGGAGATCTTAACCGTCCAAACCTTCCCTTTCTTGGCAGATCCGATCGTTAGGACCTCCCCTTGGAGATCCTAACCGTTCAGACCTCCCCTGGAATTGATCCTACGGTTCTAGACCTCCCTTGCGGGTGAAGTTCTCCTTTGACCTTTGCAGACCTCCCTACTTGTAATCGATCTTGACCGTTGGACCTCCCCTTTGGAGATCCGACCGTCAGGACCTCCCTTGCGGGTGAGGACCTCCTCCTTGCCCTTGCGGACCTCCTCCGGTGCACTTGATCTTAACCGTTTGGACCTCCCCTTTGGAGATCCAACCGTCAGGACCTCCCCGGTGGGTGAGGATCTCCCCTCAATTCACCGCAAGACCTCCTCAGGTCATTATAGGACCTCCTTGGCGGGTCTTGGCTGCCCACTGGGCAGCCACACACCCAGGTATCCTATACCTTTGACTAAGTCTTTGGGCAAGGAAGTCTTCACCGCATTTAATGCATGTTGCATCACATTAAATGCTCTCACCTTTTTCAGTACTCATGTCATACCGATGGTCACATTCCTTGCCTACTCCATTGTCCTATTTACCAACTCATGCTGACTCTAACCTGGGTCACGTGCACTTGCTTCCTCTATATATAGTTTGGGAGAGCCCTCCTTTATCACTTTCTTTCTCATTTCTACTCTCTGTCTCAACCGAGCCACCATAGTCCTCCTCTCTCAAGTCTCTGGACCTCCTCCCAACTCGTGCTTGGGCATCCCCTCTGGAGCTCCAGGACCTCTCCACAAAGCTCCTCGGACCTCCTCTTGACCTCCCAGCTTCTCTGTTGGTTTTGTCTTTAAGTTTATTTGGAGTTCTTTGGATCTTATTTGAGCTTTGTTTGAGTATTTGGTTTTTCACGTGTAGATTGCCCAGCCCGTGGGGAGCCTGATTTCAGTGAGGGAGAGGAAGCAGCTCGAGATCTTGAGCAAGACAAGTTACACTCTTGAACATGTTGCACCCAATATTTCAAATTACTTATGTCGTTTTTCAAAGATGTATGCATGCTTACTTTACTAAGTAATTCAATGCCTATCTTTCAATCCATAGTTACACCTACTGTTTGGTATGACCTCTATCCATGATTGCATCAACCCCATTGTCACCCTAGGTAAATCGGGTTCTTGCATTAGTAGGGACCTGAAGCTTTAAAGAAAATGAAATGCTTAGTGATGCTTAAACCAAAGTCTTGATTTGGGGAGCTTTGACCAAAAATATCAATTAATCAAATGTTTTGAGCCGTGGCATTGGTGTGCCATGCGGGTTTAAGCCATGACATTGGTGTGTCATGGTTGTTTTGTTCGGCCTTGGCATCGGTGTGCCAGGGAGGACTGAAAAGTAAAGTAAATGAAAAATGGTTTAGACGTGGGCGAAAGTGGTTGCTTGGTTGGTGCATGTCTATGCACGGGAGGTCGTGTGATCCGACACCCCAGGGTTGAGGTTTGTCACCCATGTCGGTTAAGGACCGGTCTTTGAGACACCACTTGCTAAGCCTATAATGGGCTATGCCAAAATTGTGCAACCACATGTCTCCAGTATGGGACGTGGGACCTGGCTAACTAATTTGCAAGCTCTATCGTGGTTCATCCCACGGACGTGGTGGGTTTGTCATGTTAAGACTAGTTGTAGTCCCACCTGGCATAAGAGGGAGCACCCCATTAACCCGGCGGTGTTTCTACCCAAAGGGGGGATTGCGAAACCTTAATGGGGGTGAGCTGCGGTGGAGCAATGCATTGTAAAGGCCTTGTCATGTGCTCTAGACCTCTCACCAAAGGAAGTGTGAGGTGGCATCGACGGATGTCAAGCAAACTAGAGAATGCATGTCATGTGGGTAAAGTGTGCAACCTCTGCAGAGTGTAAATCTATTCGAATAGCCGTGTCCACGGTCATGGACATGTTGGCAATGTCACTCAAAGTTAGCTCTTGGTTTTGGTTTTCAAAAGAATTATTGAAATGGTTTTGGTGGTTTAACCAAATTGGGTGTGAGCGGGAAGCCTTGTGCAGGAGGATATCCTTCACCATTTAAATGATGAATATATCCAACTGAAAATGGATTTGTAAAACAGAAATTTTAATTATTGTAACCTGCCTTGAAACTTAATACTTGTATTTGAAATAAAATTGGCTTTATGCAAAACAACCCTAATATGCTGTCCTTTGATACATCCTTATGCATATCATTCTGTTAATTGACGGGTGTAACTTGCGAGCATGGTTGTTGTACTCACTCTTGCTTGATTCATGAATTGAGCAGATGAAGACTCTTACGATGATGAAGATGACCAATGAATTAGGCCGCCCTCCGCCCGATCCACTGTGGTGTAATGGGTGGACCCTGTCTTTGTTTTCCGCTGCTTTTGTGTGCTCTCGGTTGCTGGAGCTTGTAAGCAACCTCTTGTAAACAAACCTTCTTTTGATGTCAATAAAGTCTTGTGGATGTTTATGTTATCACTTGTTTTCTGTAAGAACCAGTCGATGATCTCTGGGGGCTAGTTTGGATCATAGAGGACGTTGGGCTGTCCCCAAGCCCCACGACCTCCTCGGGGTGGTTCCCTTCGGACCTCCCTCGAGTGGTTGCGTGGAGCTTGAGGAGGTCTGAGGTACAACGACCTCTACGGGTCAGGACCGCCCAGACCTCTGAGTGGTCCTCTCGGACCTCTCGGGAGGTCTATGCGGTCCTTTCGGGATGTCCTCTCGGGACGTCCTAGGAAGTCCTTTGCGGACCTCCCAGGAGGTCATGAGGGACCTCTCGGGACATCCTGGGGGCTCCTCTCTGGACCTCCCAGGAGGTCCTGAGGGACCTCCCGGGTGTGCCCTAGGCCGGGTCGTCACACAAGCATCCTCTCGCACTATCCTGATCCCAGTTTTGATACATTAGTGTTTTAAAATTACAGTGACAACTGTTGCATGCTATTTTTGAAGTATCAGTACTTTGTGTGTTAGTTAGTTATATACCCAATCTTTGTGGCTTATCCTGAATCAAACTCATACACTTATGCTTAAGATAGAAATATGGTGTTAGTAGAGTGTTCTGTAGATTTTTGCTTAGCCTTGCAAGTCTGTAGAACGTTAGTTGTTTGACAAGCTTATCTTGTCAGACCTGGGAGACACCTTTTTGATTTCTATTTTTGATTTCTTTGTCAGTTTGGTTAAAACTGAAAGTTAAGTTAAATTTTGTTTGATAACAATTTGATTTAAATCTGGACAAGTGGATGCTAGTGATGGTGCCTTCGTGCACGAGATTTGGGAAATGTGGTAGTCTTGTCCGGATCGTTAAGGACTGAACTTTGACCTGTCAATTTGAGTACCTTACGTACTTCCACACACGGTGTATGGGTGCTGCTTGGTTAAGTAAGGGGATGATGTTATTGAGTCGAGGAACTGGTGGAGTGAGGACATTTGCAAATTTTGTGTGTTCGTAGGGCTTCGATTTCAATTCTATATGTGCAGGGAGCACAATTTTAATTTCTGTTCATTGAATCGGCTTTCCCGACACAATATGTGTGCCCCGGTTAGCAGGCACTATCCGTCGTTTGTACTAAGCGGGATCAGTCGCGCATGGGTAAATCAACTCAATAATGTCAACTTGCTGAAAAATACCGAATCTTAGTTTACCCGGCCGGCATACCAAAGGAAGTGTGTCATCATTCGGAGGCATCCGAAGGCTTACGGGCTGACTAAGTCATGTGGGTAAAGATGTACACCCCTGCAGGGTTAAAACTATTCGAATAGTCGTGTCCATAGTTATGGACAACACTCGTTTTGATGGACAACTCAGTATAGACTTGAATTTTTTTTGTCATGGTTTTACTGGTTCGGCATGAAGGGTATTCATGCGTGTTAATCAGTCAAAGTGGACAGCCACTTTGATTTTGTTATTGTTTGTGATTAAATTTATCTTTTACTTACTGTTTTAAGTCAAAACTTGTTTATAAAACTGCTTTAGTAAAACTTGGTAAGTGTAGGTGTAAAACTGTTACTTTATGCAAAAACTAATGCCATTACAACCTTCCTGTTGTCAGCCTCATGCATGTAAAGTTCTGATCCTTTGGTTAGGTTCTACTAAACACTTTCTTTTAGTAGTTTTGTGTAAGTCTTGCGAGTACCTTTTGTACTCAGGTGCTTTAACCACTTGTTGCAAGTGAGGATGGTTACTTGTATGAACTGCCCATTAGTACCAATCAGGGTGACGCTAATGAGTGATGCTATTTCTATCTTCCACTCAGTTGCTTGAGGGCGATGGGCAAACTAGTTGGAATTTTTGCTGTTTATATTTTCGTTTCCGCTGCTAAACTTCTGTTATTTTGCTGTTGGTCGGTTGTCTATGTTGAACCGAGCCCAGCTTGTAAAGTTTTGTCATGTATGTATATTGTATGCTTTGTATGACATAGTACAATGTTGTTTAGGCTATATGTACAATAGTCTTTGATCTTGGGAACTATTGTAAGACATATATCCGGGAACCTGGTATTGAATTTATTCCTTGTCAAAAATTATACTTTCGGGTGTAATTTTCTAACTTGGAATATATTCAATACCTGGGGTCCCCACATATAAAGTGAGTACAAGTCATACAAGAATTCCGTGTGGGCATGATTATTTTGCTTGCTTCCTTAAAGGGCAATTGCGACTGTCGTGGGTGCCGATCTCATTGCATGTCCTACACATGCGAGCGGCCTTTCCCTTAGACTTCTTCTGCTTGTTCTCCCCAGGCCGATTCCTCTTGCATTTCCCTCTAGTGAGATTGTCTGTTGGCGGCAATATATCAATGTGATCAGGGATGCCACACCCAAGAAATGCTTCAACCTCCTCCACTCTACTTTGCTGTCGGGCAGGAATTTCCTGGTTTATCCCATGCATAAACTTTTTTAGCTTCCCTCTAGCATTATGCATATAAGGAAGTGAAGGACTAGCTCGATGTATCAAATCTTCCAAGTCCTTTTGCATCTCAGAAGCCAACTTTTTAATTTCTTCTTCTGTGGGATCTTTGGGTTTCTCCTCAAGAACATTGCATTCTCATCAAATACAATCTCCCTCTTGCAGTTAGTAGTCCACCTTTTCAAAACATAATGACTAGGAAGCTCATTCAGCAATGCACCTTGTAAAATAAGGATAATGTGGCGGCAAGGAATTCCATGAGTGCCAAACAACATGTAGGAGCACTGAGCAATCATGGTGTTAGTGTCGCATGTGACTTTTCTAACCTTCTTGCCATCCTCATTCACTGTTGTTACTTTAAGGTTGCATACTTGTGCTGTGCTCTCAATAACACAGTTGTCCCTAGCAGCAATAACCTCCTTCTGAAACTTCACGAACACCTTATGTGTGAACACTTCACTGCCATGCAGCTCTATTGCCCGTGGTGTCTTCAACTAAGGCTTCGTGTGAAAGGTGGAATTATCTTCTCTTACCTCAGCCTTTCCCTTAGACTTCTTCTGCTTGTTCTCCCCAGGCCGATTCCTCTTGCATTTCCCTCTAGTGAGATTGTCTGTTGGCAGCAATATATCGATGTGATCAGGGATGCCACACCCAAGAAATGCTTCAACCTCCTCCACTCTACTTTGCTGTCGGGCAGGAATTTCCTAGTTTATCCCATGCATAAACTTTTTTAGCTTCCCTCTAGCATTCTGCATATAAGGAAGTGAAGGACTAGCTCGATGTATCAAATCTTCCAAATCCTTTTGCATCTCAGAAACCAACTTTTTAATTTCTTCCTCTGTGGGATCTTTAGGCTTCTCCTCAAGAACATTGCCATACTCATCAAATACAATCTCCCTCTTGCAGTTAGTAGTCCACCTTTTCAAAACATAATGACTAGGAAGCTCATTCAGCAATGCACCTTGTAAAATAAGGATAATGTGGCGGCAAGGAATTCCATGAGTGCCAAACAACATGCAGGAGCACTGAGCAATCATGGTGTTAGTGTCATATGTGAATTTTCTAACCTTCTTGCCATCCTCATTCACTGTTGTTACTTTAAGGTTGCATACTTGTGCTGTGCTCTCAACAACACAGTTGTCCCTAGCAGCAATAACCTCCTTTTGAAACTTCACGAACACCTTATGTGTGAACACTTCACTGCCATGCAGCTCTATTGCCCATGTTGTCTTCAACTAAGGCTTCGTGTGAAAGGTGGAATTATCTTCTCTTACCTCCTTTTCTCTTTGTTCGTCAACTGCAGTGTCGAAGTGGATCCAGAACTCAACCAAAGCATGTTTGTAACCTATAAATCGATTGAAAAAAGAATTGGCACTTTCAGATCTTGAAGTTGTTCTAAGAATTCCTACCAGGGGTATGTCCATAAAGTAAGCCAGTACCCAAGATGCCCTAATACTATAACAACCAGCCAACCAATCATTATCTTGCAAACCGAACTCTGAAATAATATCATCCCACTGTGACTCAAATTCTTCTGGAGTTTCTAAGGGATATACACATGAATTGACACGACTATAAAAGTTTCGGTTATCCCTCAAATCTGGCCTAATCTTTGTTGGGAGTTTGTTCAATATGTGCGCCACATGCATAATCTATGCGTTGTATTAGGGAATACATCTTGAATTGCTTTCTTCGTGGCCGCATCTTCATCAGTTATTATAAGCCTAGGTGCAGCACGTGTCATACATCTTAAGAAAGTACGGAACAACCATTTGAATGTTTCAATCGTCTGATTGAGCAGCAATGCAGCTCTAAATAGAACACATCCCCTATGGTTATTCACTCCCATGAATGGTACAAATATCATGTCATATTGGTTTGTATTATATGTTGTATCAAATGAGAGCAACTCCCCAAAATGAACATAATTCTTCCTGCAGGTTGTATCCGCCCAAAACACATGGACCAACCTACCCTTGCCGTCAATGACATAGTCAAAATAAAATACAGCATTGTTCTCGTTCTTTCTAGCTAGATTATCAAGGAACATCTGAGCATCTGATGACTTTATACTCTCTCTCAAAGTGCGGTGATAATTTTACAAATACCTCCTTGTGCATCCAACATTCTAAAACCTACCATCACTGACATGAAGATATGTAAATGCCCCAGATGTCCCATGCTAGCTTGATGGCATGCGAACAATGTCGTCTTAGCATTCTCATTTACTTGTCTATTAGAACGTATCAAGTGTTGCTTACTAGGTGAGACAAAACTATGGTTATGCACTTCCACAAAATGTCTCTAACCTGAAATTATTGTCCTTAGTTCGTTTGATACCAAATATGGTCTCACACCCACACCTACTCAATTTAGACTCATATGACCTCTTCATTTTGACCTCCAACTTGTCCTTACCTTTTTCTTCCTTCCAGTCACGTCTGGCACAATAGTACCGCCTCTATTGCAAAACACCGTTTGTGGTCGTCCGCTGCCCAATACGAACGGAGAAGCCAACAACATGCGCATATGCTTTGTAAAACTCAGGGGTTGCATCATCATCTTCAAAAATCATCCCCACACCAGGCGTCAGGCCGTCATTAACTACCGGTGTGGACAACGAACCCTGCAACGGTTTGGATGAGTTAGCATGACAACGACATTAATCATTCAAATTTAAAAATTTCAAATAATCATACACTCAAACAGAACAGAATGTTCGCCGCCTTCTGTGGTGTTTTACACAAACTGCTCGCAACGAGAGAATGTGCATCGACCATTTCGGAACATGGCAACGCTAGTGGCCGTACAGAGCTACTCATATCTTCCGTGGAATCCATACGGCGCAAGAGGCCCCCAGCACTTGGGCAGCTGCAATCGAAAGAGGTAGCCCCTATTTCATCCCATCTTAACTCATTCTAAGAAATAACCAAAATACAGTTACCACTACAGAGTAGCTCACCCCACAAGCAGTGCGAGGACACCATGACATGAGGCGTGGCCTTGCAGGACGCGGATGATGCAGAGGGCAACAAGACAGGACGGATCACGAGGCGATGGCGCGCCGTCAAAACCTAGCTATGCTCTTCTCCTGCGAATGGGGTGCGACACAGACGAGGCGTGCCGCAGGGGCTCGAGCACGAGAGCAGGCGGGCGACGAAGCGGCCGCAGGAGGACGGCGTGGAGCAAAGACGAAGGGCGGCGCAGGAGAGCGGCGTGGCGGGCGGCGGCGGCAGGGAGGTCTGGCGCGAGCGGCGTGGGGACGAAAGGGCGGCCGCAGGAGGGCGACACGGAGCAGCATGAAAGGGAGGCCGCAGGAGGGCGGTGCGGAGCAACATGAAGGGGTGGCTGCAGGAGCAGCGTGGCGACGAAGGGGCGGCCACAGGGGGCGCTCGGTCCCAATCCTAGCTCGCCTGGTACGAGGGTGACGCTAGCTTGTGGAGGAGAATGGGGGGCAACGCGGAGACCGAAAGGGAGAATGAGGTCTGCGCGAGAGGTCTTCTTTACGAAAGAATTGTATCCATGAGATCTATAATGGATGACTAAGACCTTACATGTTCACCAGAAATGCCGCCAAGGAGGGCTCGTCTTTCTTCCCCCTTCCGCATAGAAAATGTTGGCGGCTCGCCGTCTCGCCGCCTCCGCGCCGCCGACGCCCCCCGCTTCTCCTCCCCTCCTTCGCCACCTCTCCGCCCAGCCCCAAGACCCCCAACCTATGACGCCACCGCCGTGGGTCGATGAGGGCGCGGGGGCGTGGCCCCGTCGCGCAGCGGCGCTCTCGCTGCTGGGGCTCACCGGCGCCGTCGCCGCCAGCGCCATCAGCGACCTCGCCGAGTCGCCGTATTCCTCTCCTGCTCCAGGTCCACCAACCCCACCCTAAACCTCTCATCACTAGCTGTCTCTTTACGCGCGCATGTCTGGATATCTGTGTATACCTGGTCTTGTGTTGATGCGCTGGGATCAGCTAGCTATGATTTTTTTACCTGTTCTTGATTTGCATCTGTTCCTAGCTCGATATGTCCAGTTCTTGATCTCCATGTAGCGCATGAATGATGAATTTGTGCAACTTGTAGGATGCATTTACCTTCTGATGATGTTAATTTCTGTCAGTCAATGTGCTCCTTGTACTCATATTTGGCCTTCTTTATCAAGAACTGAGATTGCTAGTTCTAATTGCTGTTGCTGCTATTGTTGCAGCCAGGCAATAGAGAAAGCCACCCAGAACCAGCAAATTGTGAATGCAATCGGCAAGCCGATCATGCGGGGTCCCTGGTATAGCGCTTCCATTGCCGTGAATCACGCGAGGCATTCCGTCTCCTGCACTTTTCCTGTGTCGGGGCCCCAAGGAGATGGGCTTCTTAAGTTCAAGGCTGTTCGCTTGGGAGGTACGTGCTACCAATAGTGCTCACAATTCTGTGTTGAAGTGCTTACATTCCTTACGAGCCGAGTTGGATTATACATGTTAGTACGTTGCGATTTTTCTTGTGGCATATGCCAGCCAGTGTAGATCTTCCCTTGAATTTGACTTGAAATAGCATCGATTCATTCACTGCCTCCGGGAAACAAAGGAAAGCCTTTAATTGATGCACATCTTGTTCATTTAACATTTAGATGCAGGATACTTGCTTAAATGCATCCTTTACTTTTCTTGTGTATTGAATGTGGCAGGAATTGTGGTTACATTAGCAGATTAGAAGTCCATGACAATACGCATTTTGGTAGACTTATTCGATTGGTTTCTAATTCAGTTTTGTCGAACCCGAAGCAGTTTAGGGTACGGGGTTCGTGTTCGCAGTGGAAATTGGAAAACAAGTGGTGAGCTATGAACCCGAATTCCGTACCACTACTCGGATGAACCGTGTTTCTGGTAACTATGGGTTAACTATCTTTTTACCCTGTAATGCATAAACGGCATGAAGGTTCTTTTTACAGATGAAATGATGAATACTTATATAGCCTGACACTTTGAGTAATTGATCAAGTGGTTCATACCATGTTCTCGTTCCACTTGGAGGGAAAGGAAATCATCTTAGAATATTGGTTTATGATTTAGCTTATGTCATAACATGATGAAATAGTGACAAGAACTATCTGAAAGCAAATTGGATGCACTGTGGGCACAAATAAAATTTATAGGATGGTACATGGTTCAAAGAGGAAATGGACCAATGTTTATCTATGATCTATCAATTAATCCCATATTGCTAAGGGTAAGGATTGAGGTGAGCTAGGTACTCATTATCCAACATCTAAATTCTCTGAAGTTGTGTGTAACAATGTAAAAAAAGAATGAAGACTCGTCTTCTATCCCTACTGTCCTAGTAATTATTGAAATACTAGTGGTTTAAAAATATTTTCAAATAATGAAACAAATTATTTCTAATTTCAGGAATGACTACGGCATAAATGGACCATAAACCATGCATTTTAATAGTAACAAGAACAATGTAATTATATGCAAAAGAATAACTAATTAGTAAATTACTCATGCCAATTATTCTATGTTAGCAAGATACAATGGCCTTAAAGATCAAATAGTTGGAAAAATTAACTAGCACTCGCTGAAAGACATCTCGACCTATTCCCATCGAGTGCCACAAGTAAAAATTATAATGATTTGCTCTTAGGTGTTGGACACCCTAAGCAAAGCAAATACCATCTCACCACTAATGTCCTAAGCAAGATAACCTACTGATTTCAAAATCACTACTACAATATGGGAAAAGCAACTCCACATGTATGGACGTCCATGTACTATCCTAACCATCCAAAGTGCTTTGAGATTTGTGCAAAAACATTTCAATGATTGGAAGATGAGATGGTTTGAATTTTGAAAGTTTGCATCAATCTCGAGGCACATTTGATGGTTAGGATGGTGCATGAACATCCATATACATGTGGAAAAATGTTCTCCTACAATATACTAGAATTTTTATGATACAATTTACCAAAATGTCAGATTTAATTTCTACACAGTAAGAAATAAATCTGTCCTAGCAGTTATACATAACTATTGTAAAGATGAGAATTAATGAAAGTACTGAAATTAAATAGCTTAAATTCTAATATTTACTTACAGATTGTCACTCCTAGCCTCTCTAGTGTGGTCCTGTCACTGAGCAATTTATCCAATGATCGACTTTGCTAAAGCTAATGATTCTAGTCTGACTAAATCAAAGATGAGATTAGAACACAAATACTAGCATGGGAACTAAACACAATTGTAATTGATCAAAATACTAACATATCAGCAGCACTCTAAGATATAGAGAAAGGCAAGGCATGTTGATGATGTTGTCTCATAAAACTGATATACCATTGCTATGCTGCAGTTTCACCAACGTGGCCCTCGGAGATACAATGCCGCTCTTTGTGTATCTCTATGGACCTTGCCGGTGACACCATGACATAGTGGTGGCGTATCGGTTTTATAGGATAGCGTCATCAGCATGGCTATTCTTGCTCGACAACTTTGAGTGTTGTCGGTATGTGACTATTTCGGATTGATTACTATAGTGGTTTAGTTGCCATACAAGTAATTTTGTTTAAATCTCATCTTTGATTTAGTAGTATTGGTAGTTTTAGCACAATAGATTGTGGGATAAACTGCTCAGTGACGATATCTTCTATTAGGAAAACTTGATAATTCGGAAGTAATAGATTATAATTTAAGCTATTTATTTTTTTACTGTCATTAATTGCAGTATTTATCATTGTTATCTTGTATTACCAAATAGATTTTTTCTTACTGTGTACAATTATCTGTTAAATTAGTAAATGTAGAGCTCACATGGCAGTATATTGTAATGTATGGTATCATTACGGGGTAAACACCACTGAGAGGATGGTCTGGTGGTGACGGCTTCTTTAAGGGAGAGATGAGAATGAACTTATAGATAAGATATGCAACTAACAAGGCTAACAATAATCATGCAGCTAACAGATAAGGTGTGCAGAGAACTAACTTGCCAACTCCTAACCGAGCTAGGCGATGTCCTGCTGGGTGCAGGCCTTCCCTTGCGTCGCATGGCCCATACTGCCCGCTGGCCGCCAGCTGACGCGGTTGTTGTGTACTTGTGTGCGCCTCCTGTGCATGCTGCTGCTGGCCCATGGTGCACTACCGTGCACATGGCAATATTGTTTTAGTAAAATAGTAATCATCAGATTGTTTGGTGATATTACTTAGGCCATTAATGGCGAGGCGGTATTTGCTTTGCATAGCCCATCCGACACCTGAGAGCAAAGCATTATAGTTTTACTTGATGGGAGTATGTCAAGATGTCTTTTAGCATGTGATCTTAACTTTGCCCACTATTTGATGTTGATGGACATTTTATCTTGCTATGATAGGATAGTTAACAGTGGCATGGGTAATTTAGTTACTCTTATGCATATAATTACATTGCTCTTGATTTGCATGAATTATGGTTCATTTATGTTGTATTTAATTTCTGGGATAGAATTATACATTTATTTTTTGAAAATATTTCTAATACAACAAATATTTCGACAATAATTCTACCTCCAATAAGTCTAGTTACGGGTTTTAGTGAACCTTGTGAACTTGTAGGAGTACCAACTATATTATTTTGTATTAGAGTGGAAGGTGTTGGGTTGGTTTGACTTTTAGGATCTGGATTGACTTTTAGGATCTGGGTTGGGTTCTGGTGAGCCAATTTGTAACAAAGTTCTTATATTAGATGGTTGAATCCCATGGATCTTTTTGTGAACAACCTAAACAATGCTAGAAAAGAACTAAGAACAGTAAAGAAAAAACAGATTAAGTATGAATACAGCTTTGGGATAATTTGGAGAGAGATTAGAAACCGAAGGTTGATGTGGGCTGTACTTGGTCTCGAAGTACTAGGCAGCTTTGTTTGGATGTGCTCGGTTGCAGTGGAGTTTAGTAGGTTAGTGTTTGGATGCATTATGTCTATAGAAGGGGCTGGATTGGATCAGGTTGGAATTCGGCCTATTACTAGATCTTATTCTTGCATATTTAGTTCAGTCCTTGGTTTTTACACAGTTACGCTCTACCTGAACAGGTAAGAACAAGGTTCAGCTTGGATGTATCATACTTCAATTCTATTAGTAAGTTTGTCTACTTTTATTCTTTGCAAATTCGACTGCATATGGAGCAGGGGGTAGATCTGTGGTGAAAAGTTGAAGGGCACACCATATAAAAATAGGACTGCATTCTTTCATATTCATTTTTGAACATTTAAACAACTTCATAACAACATACCATGGTAGATTGATATTTTCAGGCAGCTTATTAAAATGATGACACTCGACTCACAGTACTATTTCTTAGCTAAGTGCGGAATGGGTGAATAAATGAATAGTGCAGCTAACAGCAAAAGATGGGTTGGCAAATTTGAAGTAATTGACACTTGGGTCTTGTTTGGCCTTTAGCTTTAGCTTTTAATTGCATTAGGGTCTGGTTTGCTATTGCAGTAGCTTTTTTAGAAGCGCTTTTTAACTATACTATTTTTGGGTGATATACTGATATTAACTAATGAATAACCTCTTTTTGAAAAGCTGGAACAAGAACATTTTACTAGAATTGGTAAAGGTTCTCTTAACAAAGTTGATTCTTGATCTCAAAAGAAAAAAAATAAAATAAAGTTGATTCCACAGAAAAGGACATTGTGCAGTGGAGGTAGGAGTCCACTAGGGCCAGTTCCGCATCGCTGTGATGTCCACGTTGACCTTTGTACTGTGTTCTTGTTCTCCTTCCGCACACAGTAACAAACTGTTGTGTTTTGTGCTCAAGTAGGGAACAAAAATGAAGATGTTAATGTTAACAACAGTATGCCTGAGACCAAAAGTTCAATTTCTCTATCCCATTTTTGAACTTTTAAAGTTTATATTTGTCTAGTTGGTAACTTTGGCACCATTGGTGTCTCTGATTGCTCAGTGGTTGGTTGTTAATGCTAGTGCCTACTGCTCATTCTATTGTGTTGCTCGTGATATTGCGTTTCTTTAGGATACTTTGAGGGCATTTAGTTCGTCAAATAATGACGTGCAGGTATCCATAACAAATGTTGATTCCATCTTCTTTTCTTTTTTCTTTTTGCATGAGATTTTTTGGGCATCATGTAGGTACAGAAACACCAGCTAACTAACTAAAAGAAGTTTTTATTAGGCAGCTGATATGGACTATTGAGTGGCCGTGGGTGTCGCTCCTTGTGGCGACAACCTAATATTTATAACATCTTTTTTCTTGCAGATGCATCTTGGTTTACATTTCTACAGCGCAGTGACTGGGAGATACTCCTTATGGATGCTATCCTTGATGTTCCTACTGACGATGGGAAGCACCATACAATAAGGGTAACAATTCCCGACAACACGACAGCTCCACCGCCAATCGACTGCAGGGCATGCAAGTCGCAGCCAACGCCAATGCCACCTCCACCTCCAGAGAAGTGAATTCATTCGGATGTTATTTGGTCTGAACATAGCTACCATGGAGTGATTTTTTCCCCTATTCATCATCAAATCCTGGAAGAAATAAGTACTACACATTGGACCAAGAAAGCAGCAGACCCATAGAATAGGTTAGATGAATGTTTCCCACGCGACCATATTCTGTCGGTCCATTAGTCTCACAAAACTAGATTTGCTCTAGGACTTGCTGGCAAGGCAACATTTTGAATTGACTGAAAACTCAAATTCCATTTTAGGTTCATATTACATGCTACACTATGGAAAGCTAGTTAACTAGCCTGCATCTTATTGCTGGTTGCAATACCTGATCGACAATACATACTGTTGTGGTTCGAGTACGGTTTTGCTTTTGAACAAATGGTTCCTGGAAGGTCATCAGGTTATGTATGCCGAATAATCTATTATGTGATGATTGATCCAATTGTTTTTTTTTTTTTTGGGAATTGTCATTGTTCGTGACCAAGAAGTCGCCTCCCCCTGCCCTCTTTTGGCATCTCTACCTATATTTAAGAAGCTAGTAGAGCTAAAAATAATAAGCTATGTTGGACATACCAAGCCTACGGTTGTGTGAGTTCTATGTCTGTTGTTGGGCAAAAGGTTATAGTCTTTACCTGTCTCCAGTTAGGAGATGGACTATCAACCAACTCATGTCTGTTCACCTTGGTCTCATATTCGACTCATTTTTATCAAGTCTGACCTCCTAGTCTCAATCCTAAAAACCAACTGGGCAGCGGGTGGTGCAGCAAGCTTCTCCGCAACTTGGGCAACCTATTTTTGGGCTTTGCGCAGGAGGTGGTGACTTGGAGATGGGTTGGCAACGATGGTGGTGCACGGCCGTGGCAGAGGAAGATGGTGACGGTGTTCCAGCCAAGCTCTATCCAAATTGGTCAGGGCTTAAGCATCAGTGGGTGTTAGGGGTCTCAGGGGTAGCATCGGGAGGATCGGGGAGGGCTTGTAGCGGCTTGGCGACGGTGGTTGTGGGCAGTGTGACGGTGGAGTTTGGCGCTGGCGAATAGGCGGCGAGGATGGGGTGAATGGTGGTGGGGGTTAGCTTTAGGAGGTTGAGGCGAAACTCATGATGAGGTTTTGGTGGTAGAGGGCATGAGGGCGGCGGCGGATCAGAGTTGGGCACACTAGAGAAGAAAACGGGGGTGGTGGCGAACGAGGGTGTTGGCTGGGCTTGGGGACGAAGAAGGGTGTCGATGGGGTTGGGTAGAGGATGATGAGGAAGATGGTATAATGCGGGTGGCTTTTATAGCCGGTTAACACGGTGGCGGCAGTGACCAAGATAGGGTGAGCGTGACGCTGGTCGGTTGCCAAAGCTCAGCGATGGCTGCGCAAGGAGGCCGTGGCGTTAGATGGCGACGCTGGCGCTAGAGGCATAGAGGAGGAGAGAGAGGAGGAGGACGAGAGAGAGAGAGAGAGAGAGAGAGAGAGAGAGAGAGAGAGGAGTCTGGTGGGAAAAGAAAGATAAGGGAGAAGGAAAAAAGGAAAGCGAACAGAGGAAAAGAAATTAAAAAAGGGGAAGAAAGAAATAAGAAAGAAAGGGAAGAAAAAAAAGGAAAAGGGGAAGGAAGAGAGATAAATTCTAGAAATTTGATGAGCACAGTAGTGAGAAAATTTGTGAGGTCCATCTGTCAAAAACTTTTTTTTTTGTTTATTTTTTCTTCCTCTTGACTTTTGAGCATAGAAGTAGTGGTGTACACCAGGATGCAATAGGAATTTTAGTGCACGGTACTAACCGATAATATACTATTGTATGATGTTTTGCGTAGGATGTCATGTGCTAGTTGAGCTTTTTTAAATATTTATTTATTAATAAAAATATTTATTACACCAACGCTCAAATCCTGTGCTGCCAAGTATTATGTATTGGACACCCCCATCCGAACCAGATTCTGACACCACGTGCCTATGTCCGAGTAATCACCCCTCTACTGGTTGCCTCTTACAAACATACGCTAACAGTGCCATGAAGTGGCTAGCTCGAATAATGACTGGAAATTGGTGGCAGGGGCGGTTTCACAAACTGAGAACGACGATGATTGTAGTCTGTTTATGTTGTTTTAGAACATGTAATATGATTCTATTTTTTAATCCATAACAACGTACAAGCACTTAACTAGTCATATCATAATACAAGGAGAAATTGAACTAATTCGTGCCTCTTCAATGTTCCATATGCACACCCTTCAAAAAAAACCATATACACAAAAAGGACTGGCCATACAAGTGAGATCATTGGTTGCTGCAGGGCAAGTTTGCACATCAAAATGAAGTATCAAATTACTGGATAGGTACTCTTTACACAGGAAAAAAAACAACAAAAAGAAAAGGAGATGAAATAATAAAGCACACTCCTTCGGCCGTCTATTTTCCTCTTCTTAGTTCTTACATTGGGCTTCCACGTTCTTTTAGTAAAATAGCATAGAGCATCATCCAAGAACATTTTTACACTCTCTTCTTTGAACAGGGAGGAATGGTATACTGTTATGTGATCGGCACCTAAGAGCACCCCAAACATCTACTTACTGGGCCTAGGAATTCCAGGATGCCGGATGACGGCGGAGGGTTGTTTCCTCTGATTTTGAAGGTAGATGCTTGAGGAATGCCCTAACTGCACCCGTCACACCATCTTCAGATTCCATGGCCTTGGCGAGCTCCACAGCCTTTTCTTTTACCTGAAATTACATCGGGGGCTGTTTTATGCTCTAATTTACTAACCAAGAGACCATATACAAATAAGTACTGGGTACCAATACAATGGTAGAGTCCCAGCTGGCAAATCTTTTCAAAACTCCTCAAATAAAAGGCCATTCATCTTGGTTTGCACTTCATTGGAAATTGTTCCACAAAGTAGACAAGGTTTTGTTGAAGACACAATTATCAGAATTTTTTTTATTAAATAATCTTTTTTTAACTTTTATTTTAAAGTTAACCTCCGACGCACTTTATTTTTAAAAATAACCCCTTTAGTCACGCCACCACCCATGGCATGACCAAACAACACTGTCACGCCAGTCCGTTTCTGGGCAAACTCTTATCACGCCATGGGTGGTGACGTGACAGTGTTGTTTGGTCACGCCATGGATTGTGGCGTGACCAAAGAGGTTTTTTGGTTTATCCTATGGCGTGACAAGAGTTTGCCCTAACGTGATACACACCATGGGTGGTGGCGTGACCAAAGAGGTTATTTTAAAAATAAAGTCTGAGGTTAACTTTAAAATAAAAGTTAAAAAAAGATTATTTAATAAAAAAAGTTCCAATTATCACTGGTAACAGTATATAATAAAGCACTTAGTGTGCAATACGACAATAAAGGGGACAAACTGAAACTCCGAGCAAACTCAGCCAATAAACCCACAGCACAATGGGATACCATCCCATAGTTATCTATGCTCCCATGTAATGAATTTTTTAAAATAAAATTGTTTTAAAAGATACCTACAAAAATAAATAGTCCAAAAAAACAATTACAAAACTATGTCTCTGTCGCCATTTGAAATGGCACAGGCTCCTGTCGCCATTCCAATTGGCGACAGAGACCTAGCCCCCTGGCGACAGGAGGCTCAACAGCCTCATAGCTCCCTGTCACCAAATCAAATGGCAACATAGATCGTTAAATTTTTTAAAATTTTAAAATTTGAAAAACCACCATTTTAAATAGCGATATGGATCCCACGAGTCCCTGACTGCATTCCAAATGGCAACACAATCTCCCCTATTAAAGACCCTTGAAACCCTAAAATTCAGGTAAAACTCACTTTTATTTAGAAAAAAGTGAGAGAGGGGAGGGAAGGGAGAGGGGCAGAGAGGAGTAGATGGGAGGAGAGAAGCTAGCGAAGCGCTGCCCGTTCGGTCGCCCGCTTGTCAGGTTGTGCATTATGTTGTACATAATCCTTTTCGGTGGGTAGTCTAGTTTTAGATATGTGGTTAATCGTGAAAATCTTGTTTATGGTGAAGTGCGTCAAATATGTCGGACGTCACCAATTTCAAAATTTATTACGGTCAGGGGACTATTCTTGAGGGTCCCGAGGGGATTGATTTGCGTTATTTCCAATTGGCGATCATGCCCCTGCCAAGACCAGAGCGACATACATGGAGCGCTGTGATGTGGTGGTTGTTTCACTAATTCGATTTGGACCATGTTGTGTATGATCTGAGATTGAGCTGTCTTACCCCCCCCCCCCCAGATTGAGTTACCTTGCCCCCCAAGCAACACAAATAAGACATATTGAGAGTTAGTGCGACTTAAGGAACAAGATCATGAAGGTACACATGGCGAAGAAGGAGGTGACATTTGATCCTTCCGCCCAATGTCAAGTCCACTCCTGCATCCGCGGCTGAACAAGAAGGGAGTGATGATGCTGAAGAAGCTGGGGACTCCAGCCACAGCACGGCGCACACAATGGTCGAAGGTCCGGGAGTAGCTGGTCCTGTCAATGAAGACCCTGTGGAAGAAGCTCCTTCAGTCAAGCAAGCTAGTGGGCTTGCTGACGAGGGTGAAGAGCTGGAAGCCCTAGTGCAAAGGATGGATCTCGAAGACTAGGACTACATGGCATTGTCAGAAGATGAAGGATCTGACGACGAGTATGATGTGGACCAGCAGACGATTCCATCCGAGTAGAACATATACCAGTTAGACAACCTCATCGTCAACGAAGACTCCCGTGTGCCGTAGGAGTACAACCAGAGCGAGGTCGTGCAGGAGCTATGTACAAATGCAAGGAGGCCGTGCAGGAGGCGGTCAAATTCTGGGCCTTATAAGTGCGACGTACATTCACAGTCGCCAAGTCTAACCCAAGATGCTACGACGTGAATTGCGACATAGAGGGCTACTGTTGGCGAGGGCACACATTTCAACCTAAGTGGAACACCTACTGAAAATGCTCTATAGTGGTCCGTCACACATGTATCGCCATCGAAGTCAAGATAGATCTCACAGAACTCACATCGCTTCATCGCCAACATCATGAACGGTGAGATCGTGGATAATCTAGATTTTGAGCCACGATCCATCATTCGAGCGATTGAGGCAAGGTTCCAGTACATAGTCAGTTATGCCAACGCTTGGAGGGCAAAATAGAAGGCATTGGAATCAAGGTTCGGCACGTTCAAGATTCCTACCACAACCTCCCTAGTTTACTCCGAGTCATACAAGACAGGAATGCCGGCACTCATGTCGACATTCAAGATTCCACGCATCCGAAGTAGGCCAATAAGAGGGTATTGCAGCGAGCATTCTTTGCATTTGGTCCATACATCAATGCATTCCGGCACTGTCGTCCAATCTTGTGAGTGAATGGCACATTCCTGACTGGAAAGTACAAGTGCCAGATATTGACTACAATAGCGACGAACAAGAACAATCAAGTTCTTCTCGTGGCATTTGCTTTTGTTGAAAGTGAGAACATGGACAATTGGTTGTGGTTCCTAAGGAATTTGAGGATTTCTGTTGTACAGAGCCATCCAAACGTATGAGTCATACATGATTGACATGCAGGCTAGTTGAGTGCAATAACCCAACTACAGCAAGGAGAGAACGAACCACTTCCATAGGCGGATCTGCAGAGCAGGTGGTGCATGAGGCACTTGGGTGCAAACTTCTATAAGCAGTTCTTCAACCTGTTCAAGTAGCTATGCAACTAGAACCAGCAGCCAAAGTTTGAAGCACTCTGGAAGATTCTGGATGAGCGCACCCATACACACAGAAGGGGGGCAGTGAAAAGGGCCGCCCCAAGCGCTGACCAGGCCTTTGAAGCATTGCCACAGCTACCCACAGATGGTCCTAGTGTGACGAGGAAGACGGGGACGCAGGTGAAATGTTTCTTGGACTAGATTGAGCACAAGCCTAAGGAGATGCGGTCACTGCTACATGATAGGGGTAGTGCATGATATGGTGTCATGACAATCAATTTAACCATGTACAACTGAGTCATGCATAGCGCAAGGTGTCTCCCTTTGGTTGGTATTGTAGAGACAATTCTCCGCGATACCACAAATTACTTTGTTGACAGAATCAACAACGACATCGCTCATCATGACAAATGACAGAGTGCTCTACTCCGCCATGATCACCAAGTACATAGAGGAGAAGAACAAGAAGGGTGAGATGCACCAGACAATTAAGATGGGCACAAGGGAGCTTCGCTTCGAGATAATGTGCAGAGATAAAGGACGTCGCGAGACAAACCGCGAGAGGAGCATCCACGAGTGCACGCTACACCACGCTAGTTGCGTATGCACTTGCAACAAGCCCCTTCTTCTGCATAAGCCCTGCTCCCATGTCATGACCACATGTTCGACGGTGGCGCAGCATCCCGACCAGTACCTCTGACTATTTCAACAAAGGAGGGGGTGATGCAAACCCGGAGTGCAGAGACGTATAGTTACGCCGTGGTTGGCCATTTCACTGGCCATCCGACCTGAGAGAAACTTATCTGGGCCGATGACATTGATAGGCTAAAGGGAAAGGTTGGCCGGTGACAGGTAAGGCGCATCAGGAACGACTTGGGCGAAGCAGAAGCCGAGCGTCGTATGAAGAAGTACTCCATTTGCAAGGAGTCTGGGCACACCTTCAAGAAATGCCCTACAAGAAATCCTAAGGACGAAGAAGACATCGGCATTCCGGACGTCGTCGCGGGGACCTCATCCAACCGCCTAACTCGAGGCGGTCCACATGAGGGACGTTGAGGTCGCAGCCACGGAAAGGTTGGTCTAGTTGAAATATGTGGTGTCCAATGGTTTGTAATATCACTTTGATTTGTAGAAAACTAGGTGTTATGATGTTGGGCTGAATGTTATGTAATATCAGCTTGATTTGTCCACAAAGTATGTAACGACGTGGCACTGAATGTTATCAATGTTATTATGCCATTGTGATTAATCGACAAAAGATGTTATGACGTTGTGCTAAATGTTATGTTATGACATTGTGCTGAATGCAAGGTTATTAAGTCGGTAAGTCGACACTACCCTCCTAGTGACCGACTACTAGTCGCCGACTAGTCGATAGGTACTGTTTATATGGTACACAGCTACACGCAGCGCACACACACCACACAACGCGCACACACACACCACATACCACACCACACAACACAACACCACACCACACACCACACAACACAACACACACACACACACGCACAAACAAAAACCAGTGATGCAGCCCAACAATCACAGTAGCAGCCCACTCCTCGCCTGAGCTCCCCCTTCTCCCCACTGCCCCTCCTCCTCGCCCCTCTCCTTCCCGATCGGCCTCCACCTCCCTCCCCTTCTCCCTACCTCCTCTCCAGCCACCGAACTCGCTCCCTTACCCCCAAATCAATCGAAGCCCCAGTGCGGCAATGCCCCACGGAGATCCCTCCTCCCCTCCTCTCCAGGCTCCAGCCAGCAAACTCCAGTGGAACAGAGGAGAGGAGCATACCTAGGCATTGGGCGACGGAGCAGCTGGAGTCATGCCACGGCTGGCACTGAGGAAGGAGAAGGCGGCGGCGGCAGCGGGAGCCGGGCTCCGAGGGCGAGGACGAGGCGGTGGCGTGGTGGGAGCTGCCCGAGGGCGGCGGAGACCAGATCTGAGCTCTGCGCCTCCGAGCTCATGTGCGAGGCGAGACCGACGACGCTGGAGGAGGAGGACGGAGGTCAAGGGCGCGGAGGGAGCTGGCCCAAGCGGCGGAGACCGGATCTCAAGGCTCGAGCTCAGCGATGAGGCGAGCCCCGACCGCCTCACTCCTCCTCACTCCCTCCTCTTGCCTCTTTGCCATCGCCTCGATACCGGGCCCCACATCCCAATCGCCCGACTTGCCTCTCGATCGGTCGACTAGTCGATCGGCAAGTCGACGACCGATCGATTAATCGCCCGACTTGCTTGCCAAGAAGTCGAGTCGGACTCTCCATGGTCGCTCTCCGACGACTTGTCGACTAGTCGATGACTTGATAACCATGGCTGAATGTTATGTAATGATATTGTGACATTGTGATTTATCGACGAAAAATGTGCTCGGAAATAGTCAGTACAAATTGTGATCTATCGGAAATAGTCAGTGCCAACTCTACCTCCCCAGCTTTTCAAATCGACATGACAACTCTACCTCTCCAGCTTTTCAGGCCGAAACGACCGGACACTGCTACGCAAACTTTACAGAAGGACATGACAACACTATCACACCAGCATTTCAGACCGAAAAGAAGAAACACTACCGCACAAACTTTTCAGAGGGATGTGACGGCACTCTGCCTTGCCCGTCTCGCATGACATGGATGACTTCGAGACTAGCCGCCGCACACGGCAAAGAAGGACACGGGGAAGCCTCCCGCAAGTGAGACCGTGGGTCGTACTACCACTCCCTGTTGCCCAGGCGCACTCAAGATCGAAGATGTAAGTTATGTTCAATATGCATCATAATTATTAATTTGGTCTGACGTGTTGTGTTACCTAACATCATTCAACCGTCCGACCCGCCTCGCAGGATATGGATGACTTCGAGACCGACCATCGCCGCCACGGGTAGCAAGGAGACAAGAGGAAGGGAGCAATGGTCCGCCGAAACTAATGATCTTTGTTCCAATCGACTTTATTTCCATTCCAAAAAGGCACATATGTATTATAGGTGTATTTCGGTTTGTTACATCATGCATGATGTCGTTCTTTATGCACGTAACCAAACCTTGCTCACCGTGTAATCCGCAACTTTATTATAAAGTCTATTTCAATTCGCAACTGCGTTGTAAAGCCGCCGACTTCAATTCTCGTTCTCTTATGGCATTGAATTCTTGTTGTACAAAGGTAGGGAACAACATAAAAATAAAGGTCCAAAAGACGTGTTGTGGAAGTGAGTACTAAAAATAATAGTCTACATATCTTATACAACAAATTACATCTCTTTTCCCCCAAATATCGGGACAACATCGCGTATGGCAACCCTAAATCGTAAACCTTACAAAAATTTAAAAATTCCGCTACACATAAATTTAAAAATATATAAATTTCGCTACACATAAATTAAAAAAAATTACCGAGTTCCTATCGCCAATTGAACTGACGATAAGAACCTCCCTACTATTCCCTTTGGGGACAGAGACCTAATTTTGTAATTGTTTTTTTCGACTATTTATTTTTGTAACTATCTTTTAAAATAATATTATTTTTAAGGCAATCAGTTTTTTTCACCACGGCAAGCAAATTTTTTTAGTGCTGATTTATCGACAATTACTTAAAAATAAATGGTTTAAACTAATGTTAGTATTAGTGTATTACTATACCAGCTTATCTACACAAGTGATAAATGACTGGGAGAACTTTTTACTGACAGTTTTTGAAACACTAGTAGCAATATCTATCTGAGGCAATAGTGGCAACTGGCAAGTGCTTGCTGCAAATCTAAAAGCAGTAATAACCAGCATGCTACCGCCATGCAGTGTTGTGTTAGCCAATGGCATGATGGCATCTAAATATCTAATCCTCTACTATCGTAAGAATAAATCGACGTAATGTTCCATTCTGAAAGGATTTGTTTAATCTTTGGATTATTTCATTGTGTCAAAAAAGAAACCTCAATCCTATAATGAGGCAACCATTATCTTTTAATTATGCTATGATCGAAATTTGTTTGTGCCACCCAGATACTCAAGCGTCAACTATGGATGGATTGCAGAAACATCACTTCTGCATCGCGGCAAGTACCAGAAACTGAAAGTCTGCAGACAAATTCTTTCTTCCAACCCAAACAAACAAGGTGTGATCAGTATTTCATTTCACGACAGTACGAAAACCAGACTGGACCGGCAGTTCGACCGGAAAAATACCAAGACCGGTGCCTGGTCTGGTCTGGTTTCGAGCAAAGACCGCTCACGCATGTGAGCCGCTCTGAACCAGTTACACACGGTCAGACCGACGGTTTTGCGCTGAACCGGCCTTAAAACCAGGACTGGTCGGACCGACCCACTCACTACAAATGAAAAAATATTTGCGGCCCACAGGGAGTCAAAACTCCAGACCTCAAGGCAGCCGTGTGAGTTGCCCCAGTGCCACTATGAAACCATCTGGGCAAAGTTGGTTTGTTGCCTTAGGAGGCAAAATAAGTATACTTAATCATTTCTTCTCTACCAAACTGGCAATAACTATTATTGTATTTGTTTTTTTCCGAACCAGCGGTTGGACCGGCGAACCGAGAAACTCACTGGGTCAATCACCGGTCTGGTTTTTGTACTATGCATTTCACAGGGGGGAAAACCATTTTAGGTACTGTGAGTCCATGAGTCACCCTATTAGGAGGGAAAAAATGAAATTGGGCTAGGCCTTTTTGGCAAAACAAGACTTCACTACTGCGTAGTTAGAAAAGCATGAAATCCCTAATTGACTAAGAATTACTATTTAGTCTGAGGAACGTAGTGAAGTAAAAATAGCATATTTAATTTGCAGGAATTGAGGTAAATAACTAATGCATTACTATTGTAGACCAAACATCTGTACATTGAACACATGGAGCATATGAGTCCAAGGTAAAGACTGTTAAGAGTAGTAGTGTAAGTCATGTAAGTGTTAGAGGTAGTAATGTAATTGTAGTCTAGTTAGGGTTTCTAGTCTACGGTTTCACTTGTACACTATATATTGTCCTTTTGGGCTCTTGCAATACAAGGAAGAATTCTGCCCCCATTTCTCTCCTCTCCTATAATTTAACATGGTATCAGAGCATAGATCCAAACTCTAGCCTTCATCTTCTTCCACCCAAGCAGTCCCCGGGAGGAGCAATCTCTACTCCCGGGGGCAGCACCCAATATCGTTTTATCATTAGTTTCTTTGTAAGAAGCAGCAGTAGCAACCATTGTAAGTAGCAGCAGTAGCAACAAGCGAGTAGTCGGTCTTCACCTTTCTTCGAGCAGCAGATCCGGCGGGAGTGACTCTGCGCACCAGATTCGGCCGTATCCTCTGCTCTGGAGCTCGCCATCGACAGGGTTGGGCGCCGGCTCGTCCACGGTGGAGACGATGGGGAGGGCGGCTAGCCGTCTGCCGGTTGGATCTATCGTCCTCAACCCGTCTTCTTCCTTGCTCGAGTCACCGACGCCATCCTCACCTCTTCCCCGCTCGCCTCCGAGCAGTCCGTCTCCTCACACCCACACCGGCCGAATCCGGAGCAGAGAAGACCCAAAGTCACCGGCCTCAACTCTTCAAGGCCGCCGTCTTGCCCGACGTCATCCGGACCAGAGATCTGCTTCATCTCCATCTAGCCCGGATCCGGTGTCGCCCCGCTCCCTCAGGCCATGCCGCCGCTGCTCTGCCTCTGCCCAGATCTAGCGTCGCCCGGCTCCCTCGGGCGCCTTCATCGCCTGCTCGAATACCTTTACCCTCGTCGTCAAGTATCTTGTTGCAAATATCTACTATTGCTACTAGTATCTTTAGTCTATATCCTTTGATTTCCATCGAGTCTATCCAAGTCTGTTGCATCTCTCTTTGAGTTCGTCGAAGTCATGCCAGTTCATCATATCTTTTGTCGATCAGCCAATTGCTTCTTCCTTTTTCGAGTTACTGTGGTCCGTCCATTAGATCGAGTGCAGTCACCCCATCATCGTTATTGATGCAACTTTGCCTCTCTTGGTCCTCTCTTGTAGCTATTTTGCTACACATCTTCGCATCATTACGACTCTTGACCAATGGCCTTCTTTATCGTTATCATCAACTGTCTCTTTGTCTTTGTTTTCGTCGGGCGCCAGATTCAACACCGTCACCTCACATCTTGGGTGGGCGGATCTGGTCCGTCGTCTTTGCCTTCGTCGAGCACCAGATTTGACACCGTCACCTCACTTCTTGGGTGGGCGGATCTAGTTTCGTCTTCTCGCTCTCTCTCTCTTCATCGGCTTGATTTGACATATCTTTCTATTCCTATCGGTTTCAACATCTCCAAATAATACATTCGTGTGTGAAGAGTCAAGGAAAATTTTTGTTCAAGAGCAGCATGCTTCGACAACGACGACGTCTTCAAGTCTGGACTTCGGATTTATCTTTTATTTTAGTGTTGTCCTCTTCAAACTCAATGCTATTGCATACGCATTGAGTTTGAGTGGGGTGTTAAAAGTAGTAGTGTAAATCATGTAAGTGTTAGGGGTAGTAATGTAATTGTAGTCTAGTTAGGGTTTCTAGTCTAGGGTTTCACTTGTACACTATATATTGTCCTTTTGGGCTCTTGCAATACAAGAATTCTGCCCCCATTTCTCTCCTCTCCTATAATTTAACAAAGACAACGCAGGTCTAATCCTACACTAAAACAATTACATCCTTAACAGTCTGAGGCCCCTGAGCAGCTCCTTTGTTAAGGGATAGGAGCAGTAGATGCATGAGGTCACCTTATTCAATGAAGTAAATCCTGGAGAACACACAATGACCCCAAGCCAAGAGATACAGTAGCTACTAATTACTTCCTTATTAACTTAAATTGACAGATGTTGGAATGCCACAAATGTTCGAATGTAAGAAATCATGTTATAATCTGAAAGAGGGGTCATTTAAAAACAAATTATGTGTATTGGTATCTAGTCTTCGTATATACAAGATCGTGATTCTTAATAGAGTGGATGAAATATACGAGTCTAGTTGTCTAGGTGAAAATCCAACAAACTGTGTATATTCACATCCTATTCACAGCATTGCCTTCTATGCACATCTCTTTGACTCTTAACATATTGTTGTTATCTATTTCCGTGATATCATACAAAAATTATAGCAACATTGACAAGAACAGAGTTATGCTCTCTTGCTCGCATGCAAAGAAGTTTTAGAAGTTACCTCTTGGTCCACCATGAAATTTATAGCATCAACCAACTTCTGCAAACTGAACTGATCAACCGGTATAGGTGGAGGCCCAACCCCTCTAGCATGCACTCGATCTCCCCAGAACGGTTGGTCACCAAAGAAAGGTACAATAGTTGTAGGGCACTACAAGTCACAAAAAGAATAGGTTAGAAGAACTAAATTAATTTCAAGAGTTAGAAGAACTAAATTAATCCTGCCATACTAGTACGCAGCAAGGTGGGTTTTTAGTCACATGGTCGACTCCATTGAATGGGCAGTGCCAGTTCCTTCGTTATCTATTGGCAGTAATAGGCATGCTACCAGACAAAATACTGCCAATAAGGAGTTTTGAGCATACCATGACTAGGATGAAAACCAATTGGTTTGAACCGATTCCCAACAAAAACAAACTAGAAATAATTAGTTTAAAAGCAACCCTTTTAATACCGTGTTTACATCTGGAATACTGTAAAAGTCAGGTAGAAAAGAATTGGGACGAACAGATCATAACTTGGTGCAACTCAAAAGTAGAAAAGCCTGAGAGAGAGAGAGAGAGAGAATATACTGCTGCTTTGAGGCCAGCAGCTGTCGTTCCAGCACCACCATGATGCACCTATGGATGTCAAAACAAAAGAGTGAGCCCTCCTCTCACTAGTAATCACTAGAAGTAAAACATTATATTAATATAGAAGATATTATGCTCATGCACCAAGAGTGACAAGCAACGGCTTACCACTGCCTTGCACTGCAGAAAAAGCCAGTCATGAGGGCAGTTGTCAAGTAGATATACAGAGTCTTTTGGTTCTGCCACTGCCAAAAATTCTGGAGTTGTCAGGATGAAATAGAAGTATATGCAAACAAACAAATAGTGCAAGATGAAATCGAAGTATATGCAAACAAACAAATAGTGCAACAAGCCCACAACTCACAGGATAAACTTACAGGTTCCAAGGCCACCCCAACCTTTGTTAATGATACCTCTCTGTCCAGTCATTTCGAGTGCTTTGACGATGATCTCAGTCATCTTTGCTGGATCTTGAACTGGCTATTAAATCGGAAAAAAGGAGTCAATTTTCTAAAGTAGTTAACAGGGACTATCATGGTCTTTGGCTCAATAGTACTCTACAACTTCACAGTAACATTAGAATAGAACCCTAGATTCATGAATTTTAATCCTTCAAGCATGAAACTACATGTCTAGAATCTGCCTATGCATACTGCACACTGCACAGAGCAGCAGTCAGGCAGCTCATAATCATGGCAACAAAGTTTTGAAAAGAATGAACAAGAAAATAGTACATATGTTCAGGTGCTCATGTCATATTAAGTACCAAATTTTTTTACAATGAACCAACACAACTTGATCTCTTCTGAGATCAAAGCATGAAACTACAATTGCAGAATGGCTACGAAAATCACAATATAATGAAGTGCATGTGTTTTAAATTATAATTTTTTGGACATTTCTTCTAGACATATTGAATTTCATGTACATGTTTCTGTTGCGTAAAAGTTAAGGGTTTTCCTTAACAAAATGATTTCCTGGCATCCACACACCATATTTCTACAGAGTAAGAATTAAACATTTGTACTTGCAATCACACAAATAACTTCTGCTATGAGATGCTGCAAAACTTCTCAGTGATAAACCAGTTTATAATTATCTGCTTTTGCAACTAGCCAAAAAAGCATGCATGAGGCAGTTTTCTGCAGTAAAACAACCCATGTTTCAAAAATCCACAAGGTGCATTGACTGTCAGCGACATCAGGACAATTCACGAAAAGATTCCATATGCAAATAATCATATATTGTTAGGCAGTTTAAACTATAGACACAAGTGCAGGTCAACAAAATGTGCCAGCATGCACTAGATCAGAATTGAGAAAATAACACATAAAAACTATTATGAAGTAAATATAAAGCAAGGTCAAACTGATCTTACAAGGCTACCAAAACCAACATATATGGGCTTGTCACCGGCTTCAAGCCATTTCACAAGTGATTCAGGTGGTACATAGTTGGAAGCAAGATCGAGGAAGCAAAATCCAACAACATCAATCTTGGGGCCCCAGTCTGCATTACAATAGATGGCAACCCGAAGTGAGTTACAGAAAATCACAAATAAAATTACTCAGTTGAGGATAAACACGACCTGAAATTGTTTTATCAACAAGCTACTCCATTAGTACATCACAACCATGGTTATTAAGGTGCTAAGGCGAGGCGAGGCGCCAACGCACCGCCTGGACGCCTAGGCGATGTCGTGGTGCCACACCAACATGAAGAAAGAGATAAAAACGTTATAGGCAGAGGAAAAGAAATTAAAAAAGGAGGAGGATAAGGGAAAAGAGAAAGTGGCCTGGCCCAGCCCATCTTGCCCCAACAGCCCAACACCCTCCCTCTTCCTCAGTCCTCTCTCAACTAACCCTAGCCGCCTCCTCTCCCTAGTGCCCATCCCTCTCTCTCTCTCTCTCTCTCTCTCACCCCATGGTTGCGAGCAGCGAGGGTGGTGGCGACGGCGGCGGTGATGATGAGAAGCGACATTAGCAGCGACGGAGACGACAAGCAACAACGACGGCAGCATCAGCGAGCTCTATCCCTCTCGATCAGCCTCTGTCACCATCGATCTACCTCTTAAGGTGAGGCGACCAGCTGTGGCTACCTCACCGGACCGCCTTGACGCTAGGTGGCACCTAATCAACGCCTTAATAACCATAATCACAACTCCAATCATTGTCTCGATATGAATATGAAAGTACCTTAATAATCAGCAGTGAAAAGTCTAAATATATGATACTTACCAAGCATTTCCCTAATGTTATAGTTTAAATAACAGAATTAGCTACAGTAAACAGGCAGTTGAGAATTTGAGATGCTACAAGCAAACTACTCGTCACTCACAACTTGAAGCCTGCCGTTATATATTGAGAAGTTATCACTTAGGCCCTGGTGTACATCCCTTTTCCAGAACATCAATATTCTTTCTTTTCTGATTTTCCTTGGTTCCTTGCTACCATGAAATGAAATATTTCCTACATTACATATGGTACTGGTGATTGTGACTGTGTTCAAAGTTGCATTTGCAGCTATTGCTGATCCACATCGCCATGCGTAGATGGAGAATGTTGGCCTATTTGGCCCAATGGACCTAGTAGGCTCGTACTAACTTCACTTTATTATGCCCATTTGTATATTTGTGCATGGAAACAACTTTTTTTTTTTGCCATGTAACCTTTAGATTTGCTCTAA
Source organism: Phyllostachys edulis (assembly GCA_036346405.1). Taxonomy (NCBI): domain Eukaryota; kingdom Viridiplantae; phylum Streptophyta; class Magnoliopsida; order Poales; family Poaceae; genus Phyllostachys; species Phyllostachys edulis. Next base: position 539,466 of record JAYEVD010000792.1, on the reverse strand, counting down.
TCAAGCTTCTCATTTAAATTTGAAGAGTGTTTAACACCAGAAAACGGGGTAAAAAGAAATCATATGACCATATTAATACCTGCAAACTTTGGCAACTAATGCAACAAAAAAAATGACAAGGTTAAGCATGATCTGAAGAGGACATGCATAAAATTTCTGCTCAAACTATCATGGACCTTTCGGTTTTGGAACAAGGTGAGGACTCCAGATGTATCCATGAGGAATGTCATTCCCAGAACCCTGTGCACCACTTAGGTATGTTACTGGACGCAGCTTCAACTTTTTCTTCCTAAATTCATTTATCATATCCCGTATTCCAAGCCAAATCATAGAGTCAACAATTTGGTATGAAAGCTGCAAATGTAGAAAATCATTAGAAGATTAGTTATCAGATCAGACGAGCAAAAAAATACTATACTGTAAGAAATTATATCTAGGGCATCCAATTCAAGTATAGATTTTCATAAAGATGCTTGAGGCCAGTTAGGTTGAGCTTAAGCTTCTGGTTGCAAAAGATGAATCCAACCACACTGCATTTCAGCAACTGACAAGAAAGATAAACTCAGCCATGTAACACGTAATGCACATTGATGGAGTTTGGCCCTGCCCAAATATGCACACTTATGCAACTAAAGAAGGGTGTGCATTAAGTTGAGCATGACATGAGAAACACCATACCCAAATAAAACCACAAATCCTATCGTTAGATTGTCATGAATAGAGCAGTTAAGTGATTTCAGATATCACATCAAAGTAAAGGATGCCAAGAAAATGTATTTCGTAACAGGTCCTGATGACAGTACCGAGAAAATAAGAATCTGATAGTTGGAAAGAAAATTCATTTGAAAGCGATTACAAAGAAGAAACATAAAATTAATTTATGAAAATAAAACGTAAAAGCAAATAGTAGGGCACATACTTGGACAAGGAACAAGTTAATAGCTATAAATAGAACAAATTCCTGATTGAAAGAAACATGAGGTTTCCAGCTACCTTTTTGCATTGTTTTTCATCAATTAGCACATTGACAAATCACAAATCAAAGGCCAGCCTTGCCAATCAGTTTTACCAATATAGGACCAATCAACATAGTATTCCTACCTAATCTTTATGCCATGAAACCAACTAACCAACTATAGATTTTGAATATAACAAGTACTCATGCATATATATGATAGCAAATCAACTGGGATTCACTACAGTAAAAAATAGAAAATACCTAGTGGCACTACTCCTTTGGATGCTTCTATACTCACAAGTCCCAATTCACATGGACCTCTAACTCTATCCATAGAAGAAGCAAAAGAGAAATAATAACAGATGGCGAATTTTTTCTTTCTTTCTTTCTTCTTTAAAACAATTTTCCACCATTATCTCTGTTTTTGTTTCTTCTGTCAATTAGGCAAGGAAATGGAATTCACAATGATGACAAATCACTCTGGAACATATTATGTTTATACTCTTCATGAAATTTGCAATGATTTAGAAGGGTCCACACTGTTAGAGTACATGTCTTGTTTGCAAGATTATTAGAGATAGAATAGAATCAATTAGGATTTGTATCCGATATGGTTCCTTCCATATCTCTAGTAGTCTCTATATTTCTAGTAGATTAACCTGATCTACAAGTCACCTTGTACTCGATATATATGCCCTCCAAGGCTCAAGAAATACATCCAATTATTCCGACTATTCTATCTTTCTACATTGTATCAGAGTGGGTTTGCATCTGGGCCTATTCATAGCCACCAACAAAATTCCGCCGCGCACCGTCCTGGGAAAGATGATCCAATCTCCATGATCTAATCTCCTGGGGGCTGCACTAGATGTTTCTTCTGCTTTTTTTCTCTGATCAATATATTGGTTCCCTCTTTCCTCTTTGATCAACAGATTGGTTCTTCCCATCGATCCATAGACCGGATCTGCTATGTGCTTCTTCTCCACTGCCTGCCATGTCTACCAACCGCAATTGTCAGCCTTCTTTCTCATCTCTCCTCTGTCTCCTGTGCGTCATGCACTCTGCTAGCGTCGCCCATCGCCAAGCACGTCCTCTTTCACTCAAGGCCGCATGCATGCATGCATGCATATGCCTGTTATGTGACCTCTCTCCCTCATCTCGTCGGCTTCCTCGTCACCGATCTATGTTCTTCCGCCCTAGCCAGCATGGCTCTGTTGGTGTCCTCTACTTCTCGCCTCTTCGGCTACCGGCCGTTGCGCACTCCATCGACGCCCACCACTGAACTTCTTCCACGCAGTCCTCCATCTATTTCTTTGCTGATACCAATGTGCAATTCACGCTCAACTCCCTACCGTCGGCTTTTCTAATTGTTGCACTATCGATTGTTGCCAAGATGTTGCCCTAAAATGTACCCAAGATGTCGTCCTAAAGATGTCTGTCCTGGAGGACAAAGACAAGCCAACACAAGACTTATCCATCATTCTCCCCTAAGTCTTGTGTGTCGCCTTGTGAGAGTTGAACTATCCCGATCCCGGAGCAGAGCTCGAGGAATTTGACCTCCCAAGAGGCTTGGGCGAAAGCGTGTCCGCAAGTCGATCCGTGGTGTTGATGTAGCTCGCCTTGATGTCGCTTCATCCAACAAATTTCTGATGAAGTGGCACTTCACCCGGATGTGCTTGTCTGCTCATGGAAAACGGGTTCTTTGTGAGCCAGAGCGACTTGTCGCCCACCCCGAGCGCCACCGCTTCAAGAATGTTCTCGCGAGGAGATCACCAAGCAATGAACGAGCCAGAGCGCCGAAGTCGGCGCGGAGGCCGCTATATGTACTCGCCTCACAAATGACAGGCTACCACCGCCGCTTGATCGATCGCCAACCTAACGAGGCACTTGCCGAGAAGAAGAGAATCCCGCTTTGTGTTTTGCCGGTGTCGATGTCGTCGCGTGGTCGCTGCCGCTGCAGACTGGCGAAGCGCCACGACACCTCGTAGTGCAAGTCAGAAGCCTGAGGTGCCCGCAACGTAGCGAGGATCCTCTTCACGCCGGCTGATGCTCCGCCGTTTGCCGCCGCGATGAACCGACCGACGAGCCGACGGCGAACGCCAAGTCCGGCCAAGGTGCGGACAAGGTAGCGGTTGCCCACAATGCGCCGCAGATTCGTCAAGGCCCACCTCCTCCGCCAGGCCGTCATGCCATTTCGCCACTTCTCCTCCATAGAGCGTGCGGGTTGTAGCCGCGAGCCCGCCACCCAACGATGCGCCATGAGGCGGTCTCGCGAAGGGAAATACGAGTCAGCCCCGCGGACCTCGATCCCTGTGTAGAAGGAGAGAGCCCCAAGTCGCCATCCGAAGGCGGTCTTCATCTCCGCTTTGAACGCTTCGACCTCGGCCTCGGAGCCGGTGGTGATCACTAAGTCGCCGACGAGACGCCACCCGCCAGGCGCGTTGCCGCTTGCCCCGGCCGCAGAGACCGCATTTCAGGCGCGCTTCGCCGAACCCCATTTGCATAAGGGCGGAGTCCAAATTTTAGCTGCCTGTGTCAGTGTGCTCGCCGCAAGCCGTAGAGGGTTTCACAGAAGCGAGAGACCTTGCCTCCTTGCCGGGATGACGAATCCCATGCCGACGGACGACGACCTCCTCCTTCAAGTCGCCAGCTGAGGAAGGCGACTTGACGTCCATGTGATGGACGTGCTAACCTCCCCGGGCCGCAAGCGCGAGGAGAAGACGAACGGACTCCACGCGCGCGCGACGGGCGCGAAGCTGCCGCCGGTCGATCCTCTCTCGCCGCATGAAGCTCGTGCCACCAAGCGAGCCTTGTGCTTGACGATGGCGCCGCTTATCCCGCTTCGCCTTGAACACCCACTTAAGGGTGATCGCAGACCGGCAGAAGATCCGCCAGCCTCGCCCGTCTGCTTCCGCTGACGGCCCATCTTCGCTTATCGCGACACGCCACGCCGCTCCTCCGCTTCGCCGTCAAAGAAAGCGGGCTTCGCCGTTGTCAAGACGCTAAGCGCAGGCTCGAAGTCGTGGTTGCGCCACCAGGACGGCAATTTCCACCGAGGATGTTATCTATGGTACGGTAGCGCAGAGGTCTTGCCGTGGTAGGCGCTGACGCGATCTCGCGCGGGACGCGGAGAAGCGAACTCCACCGTGGCGCCGCTTGCCGGGACCGGTTGCCGGGGCCGATCCCGGTGGGCTGCCGCCAGCAGGAGCGCGAGCGCGCGGAGCGCCGCGCGAAGAGCGGCGAGGCCGGTGCTGGCGGCGGCGGAGCACTCGCCGAGCCGCGGCGAAGCGAGATGTCGAAGCTCGCGAAGACGAGCCGCTAGCTCTCGGCTTCTCGAAACGGACGAGTCGACAACGGTCTCCTGGAATCAAGTCAATCGCCGCCCACCGCTTTGTCCTATGTCCACCGCTTTGCCGAACACAACGCCACGCGAGATGCGGACGCTGTGGTGTCGTGGTCGAGGATGCGTAGGCCTTCGAGCCCTCCGCAGAGCCCATGAACACCCCTGAGTGTTTCCCGCTGCCGAAGCTTGCTGGCTGCCAAGCTCCTTGGCGAACGCGAGGGAGCCAAGACCCGCATGAAACCGCCGCTTGCGCCATGCTAAACCTCGTGACGGCGCCCCGCCACCGAGCGCCTTTGGTAGGCGAAGCGGTTGAGGATGTAGACGTCATTGCTACCACCGCTTTCTCCCTGAAGATACCGCAGATCCTCTCGCTGAGGAGGGCCTGAGCCATCCCCACAACCGCCTCGTTGGCCGCCGACGACGCTGCTCACGCGGTCAGACGGCGCCGGAGTAGTGGCGCCAATGCCCTCATCAAGACAAGACGACGCGAATTCACCGCCGTGAATTCGCCCTGTTGTTCAGGCGGCAAAGACGCGCAGCCTTACGGCCAAGATCGCTTCCGCCAGCAAGGTGGCGCTTGATGGCGCCCGGCACTTCTCCCTTGCCGCCGAGGACCATCACCCACATGTAGCGGAGAGGTCGCGACGAAAGCGCAGAAGTAGCGTTGTCTCCCGGTGGCGGCGGTCACCGCCACACAAGTCCCGCACGAAGCTCGAAGTTTCCTTGGCTCGGAAACTCGCCGCCGGGAAAGCGGAGTCGCCGCTTGCCAACACGCAGACGCCGCAGAATCGCCCATATGGTCAAGGGGACGGGCAGTTCTCGCGATTATCTCTGCGGCATCGAGCCGCTTGTGGCCTCGGCTGGCGGTGCCCAAAGCGCTGGTTATCGCCAGCGCGCTGCTGCCCCGACGAGCAGCCGAGATGGGGTTGTGCCACCGCACGTGAAGGATGTAGAGTCTATTTGCGCCTCGTTACCTTTGGCAAGAAGGCTGGCGACGAAGATCCCAACCGCAAAGACTTCGCGGCTCGATCTCGACATCGCCGAGCCGCTTCATCCACCGCCCCAAGCCGATGATGGAGTTCTCGCAGATCGGGATGTAGTAGACGCCGCGAGCAACTGCGTGCTCGCCAGACACGGCGAAGATGACGAGCCGACGCTTTTGATTTTCACAATCGGAGGCGCCCCCAAACTTGACGGAGCTCGAACGCTTGAGTCGAGCTCGAGAAGAACTCCCGCCGCCTCGGCCATGTGCGCGGGTGGCGCTGTCGAGGCACCACCCGCGGTCTTTGTCGTTGCTTTAATCGTCGCCGAGGAGGCATGTGCTTTTGGCTCGCTTAAGGCGGAGGAAGGCCACGCGGCGGCAACCGGAGGTAGTTCGATGCTCAGATGAAAGCAATGAACAGAGCTTACTTCCTCCTCCGCCGCCGCGACGCTGGCTCGTCACTGCTGCGGTCGCCGACAACCTTGGCCCATGACCAAGCTTGCCGCAGCCAGGCAAGAGTCGCCTCGTCGCTTGCTGCTTGCCGCCAGCCAATACTTGGCCGCCCACTGTCATCATCACTGGTCGCCGACAATCCTGGCCCAATGACCAGTTTGCCGCAGCCAGGGGCAAGAGTTGTTTCGCGGTTCGCTTTTTGCTTGCCACGCTTATGTCCGCCTGGTCGTGGAAGAAGGCCTCTTCTTCCCGCCACCTTGGCCGGCAGCCCCATCGCCCCGAGCGAGGAGGAGCTTCCGCCAATGGTGACGGGTCCCGAGACGCTGTGGCTCATCATTGCCAATCCACCTTGAGGCGACCCAACGCCTCCTCGATCACATCGGAGAGGTCCAAGCAGAGACTCGACGAGCGAGCCATCCGCTTGTACTTCTGGGACGCAATGAAGAGCTTCTCCACGCCTCTCGCCAGAGGTGTCATCACCGAATCGCACCAACTTCGCAACAGAGTGTTGAAACGGAGAGCAAAGTCATCAACGCCCTCACCGCTTGAAGGCTGTGTTCTCCCACTCCTGCGAGTGCCCGCAATGTAGACTTGCGGGCGCGGCCGCCGCCGAGCGGTTGCAGCCGATGGCGCCCTAGCCTTTTGGCAATTCTTGTTGGTAAGCGAGAATCGTGATCTCAAGGGATCAGCAGCGATGAGAGTATCCACACCCATCGATCCCGGGTCAGAGTCGACGCTCAGACGGATCAAGATCCCACATATGCCGCGACTGGAGCTTTTACCTCATCACCGCACCACTCGACGAAGTTGGTCTTGGGCGAGGGTAGGCCACTCCGCCGCCGGGCCGACGCCCTCGACGACAACTGACATTGTGGTGACCACTTGCATCAATCCGGAGAGAGAGCCGCTGCCGCATAGGTCAAGGCTTCCGCCGACCAGACGCAACCGCCATGCTTATGCGCGTTTCCTCCAGAGCGCTGCCTGGCTATTCACTGGTTCGGTTGCCGCTACATGGGCGTGGCGCAGCTGCTTCATCGCGCCACTCGCTCATACGCTTTCCTCTCTAAGCTGCTCAAGGTCCGCTGCTTGCCATCGCATCGCCAGAGATGGAGCCGCCATGCTGCCAGAGAACTCGACCTGGCTGCCCAACCTCGAGGGTGGGGATACAAATTTATAGGCTCTACTTCTTCGCCAACACCAAGATGCACAACTCATGCTCGACTCCAAAGACAAGCCAACACAAGACTTATTGGCTTCTCTTATCGCTACACCATTGGCTTCTCTCCTTTCTTCACTACGGCAATCCTTTTTGCCGCCATCTCCTGCTGTTCTCAATGACCAACACATATTTGCCTCCATTGTCCCTCTCCTTCTCTTTTGGTTGCATGCGTGCACCACCCGTCTACTACAGCAACCGTCATGCTACAAGCCCTCTCTCTCACCAATCTGCGCACCGCCACCGCCGCTGAGCCCTCCCACTACTGTTGCTCCTGCATCTCCCTCGACACTGGTGGCCGACCTGTGCTACCTTGACTACGTCGACCTTCCTTGACTACAGCAATCTCGACATCAATTTCATGCTACATCGATGTTATCTTCGTCTACGTCGACCTCTTCTTCAGAAGCAATCCTACTTCGACAACTACCTCAACGGTAGACAACTTCACCATCGGCTCTTCGCATGGCACTCCTCGTTGACTTCTACTCCAGCTTGAGCATCCTCGTCGGCTTCTCTCCAGCTTGAGCATCCTAAGCGTCCCAACCTAAGGCGCTCATGGGCCCGGCCCGATCATGGAGGATGAGTACATGTCTTGTACAACAAGATTATTAGAGGTAGAATAGAATCAATTAGGATTTGTATCCGATATGGTTCCTTCCATATCCTAGTAGTCTTCCATATTTCTAGTAGATTGACTAGATCTCTAAGTCACCTTGTACTCTATATATATGTCCTCCGAGGCTTATTCCAACTATTCTATCTTCCTACACACACCAGTTGGGAGTGTTATGAATAGCGCTTGTATTCATCATAAGGTCAATGGGCTAATATATATACAAGTACAGGTATGACATATATGCAGGTAATCCCTTATACAATAGGGAAAATACATAGGTAATAGTACACATCTAAGACCTTCCTCAAACTTATGGTGGATCAACAACATGCAATTTGGAGAGATAGAAGCTGTGTTGGGCTCTAGTCTGTGCCTTTGTGAAGAAGTCTGCCAATTGAAGCTCCGAAGGCACATACTGAAGAGCAATAACCTGGTCTTGTACCTGTGTCCGTACGTAGGAAGCATCAACACCAATATGCTTTGTAAGCTCATGCTTCACCAAGTCATTAGCAATGCTAATAGCACCTGTACTGTTAGACAAAAGAGGAGTTGGTGCAGAAATATAAACACCAAAATCCTCAAGTAACCACTGTAGTTCGCAACTCAGCCTCAACACTCGAACAAGAAACGATTGTCCACTTCTTAGTCTTCCAAGCAATAAGAGAACCACCAAGAAAAACACAATAGACGAGAGAGATCTAAGAATCGAGTGATCACTAGCCCAAGTGGCATCGTAATATGCCCGAGTCAGAAAGAGCCGGAGTGAGGGAAAAGAGATTGCAAGTGATGGTTCCACAAAGATATCGAGAACTTGAAGAAGATGACTATAGTGGAGCCGAGTGGGAGCAGAAACAAACTAACTCAAGATATGCACAGGGTACGAAATGTCAGGACAAGTGACACCCAGATAAACAAGACTCCCAATAAGGTGACGATAGCAAGTAGGATCAGTAAGAGGCTCACCATCAGTGAGCCGAAGATGAACATTAAGCTCTATGGAAGTCTCAGCTATGCACTGATCAGTAAGAGAAGTACAATCAAGAAGATCCTGAATATACTTTTCTTGAGACAGATAGAAGCCCTTAGGCATAGAAATAGCCTCAACCCTAAGAAAGTAGTAGCGAAGAGGACCTAGATCAGACATAAGAAACTGCTAACTAAGACGCTCCTTGATAAAAGTGATGTACTGAGAATCATCTCCAGTAATGATTATATCAACATATAAAAGAAGCGTTCGACCGCAAGGCAAAGTGTGAATAAAAAGAGCAGGATCATGAGCACTGGCTGAAAAACTAGCTGCAATGACAGCAGAAGATAAACGATCAAACCAAGCACGAGGAGCTTGATTGAGGTCATAAAGAGATCGGCGAAGGCGACAAACCATACCCTCAGGAACAGAATACTCCAGCGGTGGCTGCATATAAACCTCCTCACACAGCTCACCATTGAGAAAAGCATTCTTGACATCAAGCTGAGAGATGGACCATGCCCGAATAGACGCTGCAGCAAGAAGAGTGTGAACAGTGGTCATGTAAGCCACAGGAGCAAAAAGTCTCATCATAATCACGGCCATGCTTCTGCTGAAACCCACGTGCCACGAGACAAGCCTTGTGGCGCTTAAGAGAACCATCAGAGCGGGTTTTAACCTTGTAGACCCACTTGATCGTGATGAACAAAGAAGATCACGATAAGAGGTCCTGCTCAAAGAAGAGCACTCCGCCAAGAAAAAAACAAAAAAACAAAGAAGGCTTGATTCAGATTAAAGAAGCTCCCAAAGAGGTACTTCTCTCTTCTTGTTCTTGTTCCCTTCTTGGCTTTGCTTTCACCTTCTTGTTCCTTCTTGTTGTTCCTCTTCCTCTTCCTAAAACAACAAATGACAAGGTTGTTCCTCTTCCTCTTGTTCCTCTTGGTTTCTGCTTTCACCCCTTCCTCTTGGCGATTTCTTGCTTCCCTAGTTTGCCAGCAGCCCAACACCCATGCGTGGTACAAGTTTAGAAGGAAGTTCATCCCATCGAGTGCAACAAATAGTTGACGAGTCTAAACCTCTATGGAATCATGTAGAATGCTTTGAGAGGCCTGGGGGTGCTAAGGAGGAAATGCTAGATCAAAATGCCGCTATTGTGGCACTATCATCAATAGGAGCTCACTCCTCAGTGTGCCGAAGATTTGGTATTTATTAACACCAACATGCGTCTTCTTTCAAGGAAATCAGAAAAATATCTGCATGGAACAACAATGATGTGGGATGTTGGAGCAGATAGCCATGAAATTTTTACTCTTGGTGTGGGCGCCCTTGAGAATGAGATTGCTAATCTCTCACTTGATGAGCCGAGTTGGAGATGGAGTCGTATAAGATGGAGGACAAGAAGATGATAGGCCGACTAGGAAGCGCACTCCAAGAAGAGGGATTGTTTTAGTCCTACTGGTTATGTACTAAGCTAATGTGTGTCTTATGGTTATGGCCTTATGGCCCTTATTTCTCTATGTTTGCATATGTTATGGATCGTATGGTTGTTGAACTGAGTTGTATGTCGACCTTATTATGTACTAGTATTTATGTGCGTCTTATGAGTCAATTATCTTTTATATTATATATTTTTATTACTTTTATTATAAATATACTGCCGTACCGACGTATCGGAGTTTTTTGGGAAATGCCGTATCACCAGTCTTGGCGTCAAGACCGGCGCATCGTCAAGTATCACATACTGCATCCTGCATCACAAAACCAAGCCAACCACATTCCTAGTGAGATGCACTTCCATGCTAGCAATCAGAATAGCAGAGGCATGGGCATCCTCATCAATCCATATCTTGTAGGTAGCATACTGAGTCTGAAAAGTCTCTATGGCATCCTCAAAAACATCTGATGCCGCTTTATGAGTGTCTTTGGAAGCATCTTTTGGGAGCACGAGCTCAACAGGTGGAACAGGTCGAGACAGACAAGGCAGCTCGCCAGTGAGAAAATCCCAAAGACGCTGACCACACATGTAGAGGCGCATGTACTGAAACAAATCCCAATAATTTAGGCCATCGAAGATTACCGAGCAACGAGGAACAGAAACAGTGCCCGAAGAGGACGACATTTTTTTATAACCGAAACAGAGTCACTAGAAGGCTCTGCTTATCAGAATCGAAACCGTATCCGAGAGAGAGTCCCCGAGCGACTCCGGGTTGGGAGGCGACTTCATGATGGAAGACGAAGCGGAAGAGGAGGCGACTTCACTCCGGATCGGGGCGACGCCGAGCAAACTCACAGGCGAGGAAGACGCTGGTGAAGCAAGGCAACACCAGGCGAAGAGAATGCCGGTAGATCGAGGTGGCGCCGATTAAGGCGACATCAACGCCAGGTGAAGGAGACGCAAGACGCGATGGATCCGGGCTGCCCGAAACGGCAGCGGCCCAGATGGAAGACGGTGACACCGGCGAGGCAAGAGGCGAACCCACGGGCGGCCACAGGCAAGCGACGAAGACATCGACGCCGGGTGAAGGAGATGCAAGGCGCGATGGATCCGGCAACCGAGAGGCAGCAGCTGCCCGGATGGAAGACGCTGACGCCAACAAGTATGGCGAGGTGGGAGGCGAACCCACGGGCAGCCACGAGCAAGCGACAGCTGGAGAGCGACAAGCACAGTGGAGATGGCAAAAGCCGGTAGCATGGAAAGAAGAACCGGCAATTGACAAAACCCTAGATTTGCTCTGATACCATGTTATGAATAGCACTTATATTCATCATGAAGCCAACAGGCCAATATATATACAAGTATAGTATGGCATATATGCAGATAACCCCTTATATAACAGGGAAAATACACAGGTAATAGTACACATCTAACAGGGAGCATGGGTGGATATCAGGAGATGGTAGTAGTAAATATTTTCTGAAAATAAATAAGTAAATACAATGTAAACTCACTCGATATCCAGCCGATTGTTTCACACGAGAAAGAGGATGAGGAAATTCACTAGTTGGCCTGAACAAGCAGCATAAGTTAGATCTCCAAATGACAATATGCCTCAGCAAATGTGTGCTCTTCAAAGAGGAAGCAGAAACAACAGTGACTCACGTCCATGGCATGGTAAAGAATATATGAATGGGTACTTTTAGTGCCTCTGCCACATGTGTATGTCCTGAATAATAATGAGGTCAGCAGGGTAGACACACTTATAATTGTTCATAGAAGCAGTTAAGTAACATGGGTTACCTGGATCATGAAAGAGAAAGTATGCAAAAACAAAATAAAGTAATATGTAAGCACATATGAGCACCTTGGCAACACATCATCACCTAACCGTGTGAACACGGAGGCAAAGGTTATCATTGATCAAAAGTTTTAAGGCATGGAACAAAACCCTGATAATGAAAATATACAAGTTGGAATAGAGAGCCACACCATTGTGGAATTTCCTATCAAAAAGCTAGCCCGCAGAGCCTTAGTATGTCCTTTGATATCTTCAGGATTGTGCTTGAACTATTTTGGAAAAGGAAAAGGTCCATATTACCCTCCTCTACTTTCTAAGTAGTTTTCCATATAATACCCCCTACTTGAAGACCAGCCATCTAACCCCCTAAACCTCTAAAACAGATCAAATTAAACCATGGCATTGGTTTTGCAGGTGATTTTGTCATGCTGGTAGATTTACTGTGCTGATGTGGAGGTTTTAGTACTCAGCACCCAAGCAAAGCAAATGAAATTAACCTACCCTTAGCCACTCTCTACCGCCTGGAAAGAGAAAAAGAAAAGAATGATCTCGAAAACTTGCACAGGCCCAAATATACGTGTGAGGGGCTCATTTTTCCCACCTGTATACGCCCACAATGCCACATCAGAGAAGAAACAGGATTGGTATCATAAATAGGACGAGATCTGCACCGGATTTGAATGTATAAGGGCTTGTTTCTCTAGTTTCGAAGTAGAAATTGAAAACTGGATTTTTTTTTAAGTAGGGGTAATATGGACTTTTCCTTTTGGAAAACATACATATGCTGGGGATTTGCACATTGAAAAAAATAACTGGGTGGCTGCTTATTTCTTAAACAGAATAGAAAAATAATCTAAAGCAAAGCTAGTAGGAAGAAGACAACAAGTAGTTCCTCCTTTGGTCATGTTAATGCAGTTCTATACATGAATCGTAGTTCTTTCAGATCGTGCCTTTTCTTCTTTATTGTAAACTCTCGAATTCCATAAATGAAAGACAACACAACATATCCACATTTTCATATTTCCATAGTAAGAATTAACCTAAAATAAGCCATAATACAAAAAGGAGATACCTCTAGAAAAAAGGGTGAAACAGAAAGAGATCTTTATAGATGCCAATTATATTACTAAGTCAATCTGCCTATTTTACACAGCAAAGCATACAGCCACCATGATAAAGCGAGACAAAAAGTAAACCAAAATTAAATGTTCTAAGAAATAAGAATGACTTGTCAATTGTGCATGAGCAAGGTTGTCAGGATTTTGATCCATATCGTAGTGTCTTACGATCCTTCGATCCTGTGGGAGTATTTCAACCCCGATCCTATGTAGGATCTTAATTAGGGAGAACCATTGACCATGTATTGTGTTCCAGACCTTAGAATCTTCATAATCACAATTTTTAAGGTATGATCATCTGATCCTGATCCTGTAGGAAGTAGACAAGGCGGGATGAGGATGCTGCGGTGGATCTGTGGTCACACAAGGTGGGATCGAATCCACAACAATGATATATGTGATAGGGTGGGGGTAGCACCAATTGAAGAGAAGCTTATCCAACATCGCTTGAGATGGTTGTGACATCTCCAACGGAGGCCCTCCTGAGGCATGGGTATGTAATGGAATTTTAAGACGTACTGAAAATGTAAGAAGAGACAGGTCGACCAAGACTAACGTGGGAGGAAGCAGTTAAAAGAGATTTGAGGGATTGGAATGTAGCTAAAGAATTAGCTTTGGATAGGAGCGCATGGAAGTTAGCGATCCACGTACCGGAACCATAAGAATGTTCAAGGGCGGTGTTTTAGGCTCTCGGCTCAGATGACAGGTTGTGCGGCTTAGGGTTTTAGCCTTGTAGGTTTTTTTTACAAGGCTCTCTTCTCTTTGACCTTGAGGAGGTTCCATTCCTAACCTACCCCAACTTGTTTGAGACCAAAGGCTTTGTTGTTTTTGTTGTTATTGTTGCATGTGATCCTGATCCTGTCAAGACGAAAACTATCCTACCTAAGATCCTGATCCTGTCAAGACGAAAACGATCCTACCTAAGATCCTGATCCTGACAACCTTGTACATAAGTATGTTAGATATTTTTTCCTTTGCTAAGAAGTAGGCCCTAAAGCCCTATTAGAAGTATATGTATATATTTGTATTAGTCCGTTGTATAGGGGGTTTTCTGCCTTTCGCCCTTGCCTTGCACATGACAACATTATGGCCCTTTGGCCCATTGAATAGATCGATGTCCAAATCCAACATGGTATCAAAGCACATGGCTCTCTACCCTCCAAACCCTAGATTCCACTCACCACCACCACCCTCCGGCCGCCGTTGGAATATCCCATTTATTTAAAGAGAATATAAGGAGTATGGGAGATTCCTTATTTGCCTCGTCAAGAAATGAGACAGATTTTGTCATCATCTCGCAACGTGATTTTCGCGACTGGAACGGCTTCGAATGGAAAACCTCATAACTACAAAGTTGTAGATCTCTTTGCATAGTCCAATTTAGAGTCTTCATTGACCTAATTTGGAGTTCTGACTTGTGAGATATGGGCCCCGTAAGGCAGGCTGCACAGAGAATCAGAGTCCGCAACTAAGTCAACTTCCGAAGCAAATTTGGCAATGAAGAAAGCGTTTTCAGAAAAGCTCCACAAATAGAAAGTTGAAGTACTATGAGTTAGCTAAACAGGAAAAAAAAGAATCACTCAACTCCGAGTTAGGGAGAGAAAGTTATGATGTCCGAAAGGTTCGCTGCATAGCAGGAAAGCGGAAAACCAACTCGAATTCAAAGTGTACTTCGAATCAAATTCAATGCCGGTTGTTTCCAACCCTACCACGTCTAAGCCACGACCCTCCAAATTTCTTAGGCCTTTAAATAGGACCCCAGGGGTGTTCCCCTTCCTCTGGCCGCCACCCCTTCCCTATGTGAAGCCCCCTGCTACCCTATGTATCGCCTCCCCTACGCCTCCCTCCCTCCAAACCGCCACCTCCCATCCCAGTGCCACACCCTGCTATCTTGCTTCCAAGGAGAAGGAGGAGGTACCAAAGAGGTCCAAGAAGGAGAAAGGAAGGAGAAGAAGAGAAAAGGGAGGAAGGGAGGAAAATTCGAGGGTTTCGTGATCCTTCGTGTTCTTCAAGGGTAACCCATGTTAATCCTAGAATTACCTTGGATTAGTCATTTGACATTTCAGAGATCATTTTGCTCTAGGAAGATAGGTTTTGAAAGATGTTGAAGTAGCAAATTGATCGGTAGCCACTCTTGTAGCGGTTATGGTGAAAAATTAGTCTCTATGATGGGGGAAAAAAAGAGAGAGAAACGTTTGAGCTAGTGTTATGTTAGCACTTTCCCCACAATTATATGCCCATAAACTAAGATTGCAAAAGCGATGCAACGCTTCTTTATTTACTTATGGAGGCGGTCTGATCGCCGGTAGGCGGTCGAATCCTTGCGGGGCCATTTATGTATTTAGGCTCGGATTCAGGGTTTGGTCCAATTAGAAAAGATGTGGATAATTTCGTTAGCTTTCCAGGAAAGTCTAGATCACTAGATTCAGAGTAACGAGCAAAAAGTTACGGCCTCGGGAAGATCGTTGTCCGAAATTCTGTCGTTGGCAGAGATCGTAGATGGGTTGTTTTCACCTAGTAAATAAAATAATTAAAATTTGGTGATAACTTGAATAAGCTAGGAAATTTTGAGTAGTTTCCACAACTTGTATCGTTCATATCTTTTCAAGTTTTAGAATTAAAGATACAAAATTGTAAAGCGGATCGTCTCCGACAAATTATGGGACCTTTCTACGAAAGAAACGGGGGAAAACTCAGAGAATCAAAAGTTCGTCATAACTAGAAAGTAGTAGGAAATTGCGTGTGGATTCCAGAAAGTATTGGTTGCCAAGATTTGGTGTTCAGATGAATAAGTTAGAGCTGTTTTACTACTAGGACAGCGGGTATTGCGTCCAGTATATTTGGGTTGATTGGGTCGGTTTGGCATAAACATGTGATGGCTATTAGTGTAAAGTGTTGGTGCTGTGATGATGTGATCTTGAGATTGTTTTGAATTGTTTGTTCTGGGAGTGTGGCCTCTAGTGCTCTACCGCCACCTCGCTATCCGATTCCAAAGGAATAAAGAGGCAAGTACATGGTAGAATGGTGAACAACGGGTTATTCGCCATTGTCATTGATATTACTTATCATGCTATTTATTATGCTTTCGTTAAACTTATTCTTATACATGATATTGATGACATTAGGTGAACAAGATTTTGATATTGAGTTAATGAGAATGAGATAATGAGTTAATGAGACGAGTTGTGTAAATGATTAATTATGATGTTCTATGATTGACATTCATGATGATAAAGAGTGCATGAGCCAAGTCGGTGAGAAAGTCATGTAACTATTCCGTTGAGGTTGGTAAGAAAGATACATGACTAATCCGGAGTGCTCTAGATAAAGTCTTACATGTGTAGGGACTAGTTAAAATCCTACAATGAAGAGACCCCATCCTAATGAAGATGAGGTAAGAGTGTCATTGACGGGTGAACACTCCGCTATACGGGTATTAGCTGATGAGATACATATGAGCATGAGCATGACGGTGCATTCGCATATATGAGTAAATTGTTAAATTGTGCAAAATTATCTATATGGAATATGACTTGTTTATTTCAATATGAGAATGGCATTAAATAGATAGATGATGACGATAACCTTGATTATGGTCGATAAACTGTTGTTTATGGCTTTATTATGTATTTGCTGAGTCTTAGATTCACTCTTGCTTTACTGTTGTTTTTAAGTAACCGTTGACGACATTTCACTTGGGAAGGGCTAGCACACTTGAAACCACAAACCCACACTCAATTACTTGATTCATTGGACATGAGAACCTTTATTATAGAATGATGAATTATATTTAGGATTTGTTAGTTTTGAATGGCCTTAGATGATAGATATTCATTCAATAGACTTTATTTGATTGGTTTTGTGTTTTTCTTGGATTATTATCTTACTATGCTTCCTAGAGATTAATTATCTATGATTGTTATATCATTATACTTGTTTTAATGTAACCCGTGGACGGGTTTTATCGTTGAGATGCTTCCTGTAATTTATTGTAAAATGATGTTAAAATTGATAGTGTAGTTAGTGGCATTTTGGGCTCCATATTGGGCCAGGTGTTACTGACCACCATCGCACTCCAGCCGCCGCTGCCTTCCTGTTTCTCCGCTCACCTCCTTGTCTTTTTGCCGAGTGGCGCAATCCTGAGCCCAATCTATGCCACCGCCCACCTCAAATTGGGCCGTCACCGTAGCCTTGATCTGGGCTGCTGCTATCGAGTTTTCGCAGCTGTGGTACCGCCGCCGGACCCTCCTCAACCTCGATCACTATTGCCGCCGCCAAGTTCTCCTTGGGCTACCGCCATCGATCTTCCCCTACTCGAGCCATCGTCGCCGTCCTCTGCCTGGACCACCGCCACTGCTCGTCTATTCTCGACCACTGTCGCCCGTGATCGATATGGATTGGCGGCCGCCATGCGCCGCCGCTCTCTCCTAGGCCCTCTCGCTTTGAAGCCATTGCCGACGCTAACACCGCCGCTTCTTGCCCTTCCTCGAGCCATTGCAGAGCGAAGAACAACGTTATAACCCATTTGCTACCGCTTGCATCTACTACTTTTGGCTCACCATGAGCCGACGATGTTCCATCAAAGACGCCATCCTCAAGCCTCCGTTGTCGTCACCGAGCTATTGTCGGCTACCATGGCTGCTCCTACAGGCTTTGAGTCCATCGCACTCCCCAAGGTCAAGTTCAATGGGACGAATTTCCATGAATGGTTGTGCACCTGCGGATTTGCCTTAACAACCAGCGCCTCTGGGGTCACCTCACTAGCGAGTAGCCTTGTCCACCTCTTCCTACTCCGCCGACCGGGCCACATGTCGGTATGGAGGGTGCCGCTCCGGATGTTGATGTCGTTGCTGCATTTGAGGATGTTGTGGAGCTATATCAGTCTAAGCTTCATGCCTATGAGAGGTGGCAGGGTGATGAAGCCCGTGCTGTCGCCACCTTGATTGGGAACATTACTGTTGACATCTCTATGGACTTCGTCGATCTCCTCGTCATCACCGATAAAGAAGCGCGGCGTGCGCACACTACCACCGAAAGCAAGAATGCCTCTATCTCTCTGTGGTGCACCAGGCGCACTCTCTCTAGTAGCTTGATGCCACTGTTGATGCCTTATATCAGCAGATCAGTGCAGTGTGGCGTCAACTTGACTCTTTAGGACCGGATGTTTGTCTGACTTGCCCCTGCTGTGTGCGGACCTGTGCTCACCAAGAGACTCACTGCCTCTACGACTTCTTGACGCGTCTTCGACCAGAGTGTGAGCAGCGTGGTGCTCAGCTTCTAGCCGCACATTGCGCCCGTCTCTGGTGGAGGCTCACACTATTGTTCGTGCTGAGGAGATTCATCTCCATGTCATGACTCAGCGGCCGTCTACTACCGTCCTAGCTACCCAAACGCCTACTGCTCCTACGGCTCCCGTGGTAGCTGCTTCTACTACCGCTCTGGTGGATACGCTTGTGGCTGCTGCAGGTGCCTCTACTACTAGTCTTCACTACACCTGGTGCCAGCGTGATGGCCACACCTACCAGACCTGCTACTCTAGGAGGCGGAGCCTGAGCCGCAGAGGTGGCTGCCCTCAACTTGGCTCTGGTGGTTCTGCTCAGTCAGGAGGTGCTGGTGCTCCTCACGAGCCAGACACCGCTCAGCAGATGGTCTCCCTCCTTCAACGTCCGGTCATTAGCTCGACCACAGGCTCTTCAAGTCTTGCCACCCCGCTACTCACCTCCTCCACCACCCTCGGTCTCCTATCTCAGGTATATCATATCCTTGGATCCTAGACTCTGGTGCTTCCTTCCACATGACATAAGATTCCACTCGACTCACTTCTTTGCGTCCTTCCATTCTACTTGTTTCTATTCAGACTGCAGATGGTACCTCTCTTTTTGTTACTAGTCGAGGCACTCTTTCCACTTCTAGTTCCCATGTTCTTGCAGCTTTCATGTTCCCAAGCTTGCTATGCAACTTATCTGCCGGGTCGATTAGTGATCATGATTGTCGTATCATTCTTGAGCCTAACTCGTGTTGTGTTCAAAACCGCCGCACAAGGACTTTGGTTAGTACTGGCACACGCCGCCTTGATTCTCGGTATCTCTGAGAGCTTAACTGGCTTCGTCTTCCTTTCCCTTCCGATGCATCCATCGCCCGGCCGACCACTCTCGCCACTACACGCCTCTGCTGCCACCACCTCTATTAATTTTGCTCAGTGGCATCATCTAGGTCACTTGTGTGGGTCGCGTCTTTTTTCTTTAGTTGATAGTGGTGTCCTTGGGTCTGCTCGGTGATACTTCTTTATCTCAGATGGGTTGCAAGCTTGACAAGCAACAAGAACTCCATTATGGTTCTAGCGACTCTTTTTACTTTACGATTCTCACCTATCCACTCTGTTGTTTCGCTCCGTCTTCTCCACCAGCTCCACCGCCTTCGTCGACTTCACTTGTTTCACCAACCTCCACCAGTTTCACCTTCAACTTCTTCCCCTTCGGCTCCCCTTGCTCCTTCCTCACTGGAGGATACTTCCAACTCTTTTGTTGAGGTCTCCCTTTTCATTTCATTACACTCGCTGTTCTCGTTCTGCTCCTTCCACTTTAGCTCCGTCCTTGTTGGAATCCCCCTCTTCCTCCTTGTTTGGTCCTGCTCCAGCATCTCCTAGGTATGCTCTTCGTGAGTAGCCTTGTCCGCGTCCTTCTCGCTTTGGCTTCACGGCCTCAGCTGCCTCTCACTGAGCCTACCTCGTATCGTGATTGTGCTTCTCATCCTGAGTGGTAGCTTGCTATGGCAGAGGAGATTGTTGCTTTGAAGCGTATTGGCACTTGGGATCTTGTTCCCCTTCCTGCTCATGTTACACCTATAGAGCTTGTCTATCAGCGCACGGTGGACACTCCTATGGAGCTCCACCTTCAGCTTCGACCTTCTGATGGTACCCCTCTTGAGGATCCCACTCGCTATCGCCACCTTGTTGGGAGTCTGGTTTATCTTGGTATCACACGTCCTGACATCTCTTATTCTGTTCACATCCTGAGTCAGTTTGTTTCTGCTCCCACTCAGCTCCACTATAGTCACCTCCTTCAGGTTCTACGATACCTTCATGGGACCATAACTCAGCGTATGGTTATTAAGGCGTCGCCCAAGCAGTAAGGCGTCGTCGGAGGCCAAGGCGTCGCCCCCGCCTTGCCGTCGCCCGTCGCCCGTGCGGCGTTGGAGAGCCAAATCCGGACAGGAGGCGGAGCAGAGGCGGCCCCATGCGCCAGATCCGGGCAGGAGAGACCTCGTGGCGGCTCGGGCAACACCGCAAGTAGAGGATCCGAACGGGAGAGAGCTCGGAGCGACGTCGAGGAGCCGGAGCCAGGCAGGAGGGGGAGCAAGGGAAGACATCGGGGAGAGGGAGGCTTTGCCACAAGCTTGGGGGGCAGGAGGAGGCCAGCCTTGCAGTCGAGAGTAGGGAGGCCCGATGGCACATCGGAAAGCAGTGAGACCCACCATGAAGTCGGGGAAGCAGTGAGCTGCGGTCAGAGTAGCAAGGCTCGAACCCTAGGCGGCGATGCCTCCATCTCGCCGATCCCGTCCCTTGCACTCGAGCCTCGCTCTGGCGGATCTGCACGCCATCCCCAAATTTATCCCTCATCGCTGTCGCCTCTCCGGCTTGTGTGGACGTCTCACGAGATAGATGACGCGACTCGGCGTGGATGGCGACGATCGAGCATGAGATGAGAGCGAGGCAAGGATATATTTTTGCTTGGCGAGGAGATATTTTTGCTTGCTAGTTTGGAGCGTACGAATGTGGGTTTCTTTTCCTTTGAGTTGGGCTTGATATAGCTCGGGATGCACAAATTTGTATGGGCTTAATTTCAGCCCATATACTGTGGAAGGAACAAAAGCACAAAACTACTTACACACAACGCCTTAGCGCCTTAGGATGTGTAAGGCATCGCATCGCCTCGCGCCTTAGCGCTTAAAAGGTGTGAGGGGGGTGGGTCGCCTCGCCTCGTCTTACCGCCTTAATAACCATGACTCGGCGTCTCTATTTCCCTCGCTCCAGCTCTTTGCAGCTTCATGCGTATTCTAATGCGACCTAGGCTAGTGATCCTTCTAATCGTCGTTCTCTCTCTGCCTTTTATGCCTTCCTTGGTTATTCCTTAATTGTCTGGAAGATTAAGAAGCGGACTGAAGTTTCCCGTTCGAATGCTAAGGCTGAGTTAAGGGCTATGGCGTCTGTGACAGCTGAGATCACCTGGCTACGGTGGTTCCTTAAGGATTTTGGTGTCTCGCTTCTACAATCGACTACGTTCTTGTCAAAAAGATCGGTGCAATCAGCATTGCTCGAAATCCGGTGAAGCATGAGCTCACCAAGCACATTGGTGTTGATACTTCCTACATGCGGTCGTAGGTGCACCAGCAGATTGTCGCTCTTTAGTATGTGCCTTAAGAGCTTCAGTCAACTGACTTCTTCACAAAGACGCAAACTAAGGCTCATCATAACTTCTATCTCTCCAAACTTAGTTTTGTTGATCTACCATAAGTTAAGGGGGGTGTTAGAAGTATATGCGTATTTGTATTAGTCCATTGTATAGGGGGTTTTCTGCCTTTTGCCCTTGCCTTGTACATGACAATATTATGGCCCTTTAGCCCATTATATAGATTGATGTCCAAATCGAACAAGCCCTAAGGTTGAGTATAGTATTAATAAATGAACTTTGCCTTTCACTAATAAGCTATTAGAGAGAAATGGGGAAAGAAAAGCACATCATAAGAAATTAATCCAAAGTAAACAAGATATACTGACCATAAGCTGGTGGGTTAGCAATAATTGCATCCACTTTGAAAGGAATGCCGGTGTCAGGGTCAGCATCCTTGCACGCAGGCAGTAAAGAAAATATAATCTCTTTAATCTGCTTTCTTTGAATTGGAATTTCTGATGGACCTGAAGGAAGGAATCCTTTATTCTTCACCATGTCTGCTCAGAATATACCAAACAAGTTAATCTTCATATGATACTAAACTTAAACAATTATATAAAAAAAAGGATTTCCGTACATTCAGCAAGTATTTTTGGGTCTCCACCAAGTGGGTAAAACTCCAGCCCAGCCGTTAGTACAAATTCCTTGAAGTTGGCATGAGTTGCTAATCTCACACGGTGTCCATAATCCTACAATAAAGGTCACAACCAATCATAGTCATACTAGAAAAATAAATGTGATGGCTGGAACAGAAGCACAGGAGCTAACCTGAGTTAACCAAACAAAGAATATTGGATTAACAACAATATTAGCTTGGGCCTAACCTGAAAGCGTTTTCCTATAGCAACAAATGGCTGAACATCTCCCCTTGTACCAACTATAAGTATTACAATTTGCATAGGAGGCATGTACGGTATATCTGATCCATCCAATGATTCTTCAATAGCAACATCGCCATAGCCATCCTCTGTTCCAACATCAACTGGAGGTGGTTCCAGAGTACTTGGTACATCAACAACCACAGTTCCATCATTTTTCACTGTAGCTAGCCGCTTTAGCATTTTGCGCTGCAGGAAACAGGATATGTAAGGCAGCAAAAAAAATTAAGAATAACATCCAGCAGCACAACACAAATCAGTACAGCTGATACTTCTCAAGGTCTCAAGCTACCACGCAATGCATCACAATAAGCCCAAACATACAAAATTTAAATATAACTGTCTTGTTCCAACTTGCTAAACCACTTGCAATTTCATCAGTTCCAACTTCCAAATAGATGTCGGTACACAGAAAAATATCAGTCCCAAACAAATTAATGATCACCTTCATACAGAAGTTAGCACAGTTAACAATTTGTTCATAAATAGATGAAGCAGATGTGCCGCATGAAGAAAAAAGCTACATTTCACCACAGAAGCAAGAGATATGTGGAGGGCCAAGATATCTGCACCTTCTTTTTTGAGGAGATCTTATCATCGAATAACTGTTTAGCAGGGTCATCAGCTGGATTATTTTGTCGACGCCTCTCGGTTCTTGACCTTTCCAAATTTGATGGGCCCGTAGTTTCATAGGTTATTTCAGCATCCTTAATCACTCCTGGCATAGTGCTTGATCTAGGGAGGCTTATGTCATCTATAAAAAAATGATTTCAGTCACATCAACATAAAAAAATAGATGATAGTATTTTTATTTTACATTATCACAACTAAAATGAAATTGAGACTAAATTGTATCAACAAAAAAATTATAGGTTCTGCTTTTTTTTCTCACAGCCTCTCACCAAACATAGGCTGTGGGTTGTGGTATGGTTTAGATTTTCCTGTGGCGAGCTATCCTTTACAGTTGATGCAAGTTAAACCCCACCTTGCGGTTGACTCATGGAACAAACTAAGCACAACTATAGCAATGTTAATTTTTTGTACTACTCAATTCTAGTACTGCCAATTTATTTGATTATAACTAAAATAAACCAATAATTATATGAGGCAATCTAATGATTTCATCACTTAAGACCTCAAGGAGCATGTCATTAAGCCCTGAGACATAGCAGGATAATAAAGCCATGAGATCTCCACCTTGTCTCACCAATAACATCAATTGGATTGTCTTACCAAGCCCCAATCTCACCAAGAGACACCACGAAGGGGCAGCTCCTAATTTTGCGAGACCACTGATCTGTAGTTGGCGAAAGGAAGATTAATACACATGCTTTGTCACAGCTCTCGAGCAGTTTTTTTTAAGACTGGTGGTTATCACCTCCTAAAACTAAAGCATGATGGGCCAAAAGTTCAGAGACGTTACTGCACTGGCTAGCATTTTCCGACAGTTTGACAGTAGACACTTCCTTAGAATCACCAGCATTGTTTTTATACAGAAACTTAGACTCTAGTAAAAGTTGTCTGTAAAGTGATAAATTAAAAATAAATGAGGGCAAACTAGGAATGCCACATAATTCTGCCGGGCACAATTCATAAGTCACACAATCTAACTCAGCATAGCAATGTTGCCCTTTACTGCATTCTGTTACAGTGCGCAATGAACCAACAATGTTACCATCAACAAAGCTAAAAGTGTGCAACCAGTTTGACAGTATAAATAAATTGCAATAATTTTTTGTTCAGATTCAGACTGCACCACCAATGTTACATAATCCTCGACCCAATGCCTAAATTAGTGCCCAAGAAAACACCAAATTCCTGCCCCCTAAACAAGTAGTAAAAGCCTAATGCACAAAGTAATTCCGTTTCCATGAGGCGCAGAGGTCAGGCTAAAGCTAAGCATCCCTCAACTCCCCTGCACCGCAAGCATTACATTCTAGTCACATTACATAACAAACTCCTCACACGACACCGAATTCTTGCTGCTTTCCTGCACGGCAATTCAGGAAAACATATGTACAAGGCCTAGATGAAAAAAGAACTCGCGAATTTTTCTCAGAAAGAAGGGGAATCGCAAACTCTCTTCTTACCAGAACCCTAGCTAGTCTTACGCTCAAGCCTGACCCTAACAGTCACAGAGGCTCCCAAGCAAGCAGGAGAAGCATCCACAGGAGACCCCGCCCAAGAAGGCGAAGCGCACACATTTTGCTAGGTAACCAGACCAGCCAGCCGCAGGAGCAGAGATCGTGGGAGCCGTCGCGAATTCGGGGGAATGAAAGCTAACTAGTAACTAGCATCGCTAAGACAGCGTAGGACGGTAGGAGGCGCGATCCCCACAGCCCCAGTGAAACGAGAACAATCGGATACGGAGAGGCAGGAAGTGGAGAGGGGAGACCGGGGATCACCACTCACCAGCGGGCGACGACGACGACGCTACTGCGGCGGCGGCGGGGTGGTCGGGGTGGTCGCCGTTGGCGTTGGGGGCGGCCGCTTCTGCCTCCCCTACGCCGCCGCCGCTGCCGCTCATCTCCGCGGCCATTTAAAGCCGCCAAGATTCTTCGACGCTCGCGATCCCTCGCGGGTTCTCGCGACGCGCAAAAGTGGAAGGGAAAGGAAGCGGCGGGGGCGCGGGGAAGAGTGGAATCCACTCGGTCGCGGCGGCCGCAGCCAAGCGAAGCAAAGCACCGATGCGATGCTTTGCTGTGCTATGTGCGTTGCTTTGCTGTGCTGTTGATTTTTTTTTCCCCTATTTTTTATTCTCTCCTTTTCCAATTCCTTTCCAGCAATTCCCAACCTGAGCTACCTGCGAGAGACAGCAAATAAATATTTTTGTTCCTTTTCGTGATCGATCGATATGTTTAAATATAATCTACCGTAATGTCTTCTCTATGGTACAGTAAGTACTACCGCTCTCTCTATTCACAAATATACGTAATTTTGAGATACGTGTAATTAAACTTTTAAAACTTTAGGTATCAATAGTTTTGAAAATATTTATATTGAATATATAAAAATCATATGTATGAACTTATCTTAAAAGTTATTTTAATAATATTATAATTTTATTAGACGTTCGACTATATTAGTATAGAAATTAGTTATTAAATTTTTATTTTAGATATCATATTAATATTTAAAACGATATATATTTGTGACAAGATAAAGTGCTTTCGATCCTCTCAAAACAATAAATAAATAAAAGAAGCAAAATAAATGAATAAGTTGGGGAGGGAGGGTAGGAAGCGATAGCGGCAAGACGCGTTACTGATGATGCAAGCGACGCTGGTGGGTGGTCATCGGACCGACGGCGATTTGTTACACGCTTTGACCGTCGATTCGTCTTTTCTTATCCTTTCTTACGATCCATGCAAATACGGTGACAACGAATGGTAAAATTCCTTTTCCCGCTCTCTTTTGACCCTTCGATTGATGAGAGGTGGTCCTCAATTTTCCCGCTTCTTATCGAATTTTTTATTAAATAATCTTTTTAACTTTTATTTTAAAGTTAACCTCCGACGACTTTATTTTTAAAATAAACTCTTTGGTCACGCCACGCCCATAGCGTGACCAAACAACACCGCCACGTCGACTGTTTTTAGGCAAACTCTTGTCACGCCATGGGTGGTAGCGTGATGATGTTGTTTAGTCACGCCATGGGTGGTGGCGTGACCAAAGAGGTTTTTTATGCGGACTTATCCTATGGTGTGACAAGAGTTTGCCCTAGCGTGACAGTGTTGTTTGGTCACACCATGGGTGGTGGCGTGACCAAAGGGGTTATTTTTAAAAATAAGGTGCGCCGGAGGTTAAATTTAAAATAAAAGTTAAAAAAAGATTATTTAATAAAAAAAGTTCTCTTTTCTCGCCCTAGTGGTCTACTTCAATTCAGCACTGTGATGCGCTACAATTATTTTTTAAAATTTCTACATCCTCAAGCGGTCAAGCCCCATAAATTTTGGTCAAGCCAACCGTTGCACACTCTAACCAATAAGGTCGTATACGATAGGTTTACATCAGATGTATATAGTATCTATCACGTAGAATTTAAGCTGATGTGGATAAAGCGAATAAAGAGAGAGAAATGTGTTATCTACAATCACAGAGGCAAACTATATCATCAGAACCAAGGAGAAAATATCTTAGGTCCATAAATGCATTAAAAGATTATGTCATCTATAAAGACAAGTGAAAAGACAACTCATTGTATGAGCTATCTATAGTGTTGTTTATAGATGACATAGAGAGTTGCTATAGACAATTTATGCATGCCATTGTACATGCCCTAAGATCATGTACAATGGGCTTATATCAGCTGTCTATAATCTCTGCCACGTAGCATTTTAAGCTGATGTTGATGAAAGAGAATAAAGAGAGATAAATGTGTTGTCTACAATCCTACAGCCGACTATATCACCAGAACCAATAAAACTATCCATGAAAGCATTAAAAGATTGTGTGATCTATAAAGACAAGTAAAAAAGACAACTCATTGTATACGCTGTCTTTAGTGCTGTCTACAGGTGACATAAAGAGTTGCTATAGACAGCATCTGTCTATATCATTGTACATGCCCTAAAGCACTTGGCTTTTTTTTGTCCGAGGATCCAAACTCAATTACCATTAATCGCATGTTGGTGGGTTATTTCTGCGGATTGTCTTATATAATTTCTAGGATTTGATGTTGTGACATGTAGGTTCTGATACTCCCTCTGATTTTTTTTTATAAGGCGTATTTGGGTACATGTGAAGATGTCCCTAGTGTTAATGTTTTGGGAACGAGAGAGAGAGTGGTATAAATGTTGACGAGAGATGGAAGATAAATTACAACGAAGAGAGAAAATGTCATTAAAATCGCACACATACCTTATATTTTGAAACAAATCTAGAAAAATTATATGTCTTGTATTTTGAAACGTATTTGCTCCTTTCCCGAATACATGTCATTCTAGCTTTTAAATATTGTTCATCAATATATGTCATTCTAGTTTTCAAATATTGATCCTCAATACATATTCTTCTATACTTTCAAGTAACTTTTTACCCTTTTTTCATTTGCATACCACTCTCATTTCTATTTCTAAGGTCATTTAGTACATGGACTAGAGTACTATTGGACCAAAAAGGCGACTATAGAGGAGTGAATAGGAGCACGATCTCTTTTTTACCTTGATCGGATTCAACACTATTTTCACTTCAATAGCTATGAGAGCTATGAAGATCAATATACAAGCATAGCACAAGACTTATATTGAATCCAATCAAAACCTCGAAGCAAATAGACCAAAATCACAAAAAGTCAAACTCAAATGAGTTGGCGGTCAGACCTCTCACAAGGGGCGGTCTGACCTCTCACCATGGGCGGTCTGACCTCTCTTTAAAGGGTGGTCTGACCTCCAGGCCAATAAACAGTAAAATCAGCCCGAACTCAAAATCACAAATTGATTTAACTTTTGATCCACAGCTCCAAACTTCATGAAACTTGAAACATATCTTCTTTAGGATGTCAGGAACCTATTCCAATCAACAATCGTGAAGATCATTGCCTAAAGTTCTGACCTTTATCCATTTTAGTAAAGGTTGCTTCAAAACCGAGTCAAAACCAAAATATGATCTAAAGACTTGCTCGTGGGTAGAAGATGATCAAGATGATCCTAGATTCATTCCCACATGCCATAGCAAGCAAGATCCAGACCAGAAACCAAAGGAAAACCAACAAATCAAATAAAGCCCTAAAATCACAAAATAGAGAGTAAAAACAAGAAGAGACTCATCTTGAGGAATCTTGCTTGGATTGATTTGAGATTGATGTTAGTTTATAGCCACTCCATCCAGGAAGACAAAGGCTCCACACATGAGCACACAATCAATCCAACTCTCTAGAACTCTAACCTCTCCACTTTTCTCTTCTAACCCTAAAACACAAAACTAGGGTTTTAGATATGAGGGTTGGGAGGTTCAGGCCAGCACCCTCTCTTATTTATAGTGGAGGCTAGCTTCTAGAAGAATAAACCTAATGGGCACTTGTTAAGCCCACATACAAACGGGTTTCACTTACGCACGTATTTTAAAGTGTTGTTTTCATCTCCTCTTGACCTAAACCGCTTCTCCTTGCGCTGTCTTGCGCCGCGGGTTAGCAAAAGGCCACCAAGGTGGTATTTAGGTGAATTTACCAAAATACACCTTCTCGATCCTTCTCCGAAGACCGAGTCCAATCATCATGAAGCAATCCTATGCTTCGCCACGCGTAGGTTGATCAACGGCTCTCTTCATGTCGATAAGTCTCTCCCATTCGGCTCCCACCGAAACCATCATGGCACTTGCACTGACCCCCGCACCGCTTGATACAACCTATCGCACCAAACGTCCCGTTCGGTCATCATTGTCCATTTTACGCCATGCTTGAATCCACTGACTTCACTCAGCATCCTCGATCGTTCTGAACCTCAGCTCTCCAAGCCTAGTCTCGATCATCCTCACCGTTAATCGTCGTTAACCTCCAAGCGTCTGCACAACAATAGACCAAGAAATCGATTAAGGGAACAAGTTCTTCGCAACTTGACCCACGTTAGTCAAAACATGCATCATGCAACACATATGCACTAAAACCCATGAACTTAACCTAACTTACACACACCGCCAAGATGGCCGTGAAACAAGTCAAAACCAACAGATCACCACCCATTGGCGGTCGACCGCCACTTAGGACTTAGCCAAATTTTCACTCTGGAAATCAAACCTTCGGAAATTTCAAGCGAATAGAACATCTGACTCGAAGCTCCAAAAATTATGAGACCAAGTGTAGGAGAATCCTCTCTTGCCTACACCTCTGTTTTTGGTCCACTCCAAACTCGAAAGTCCTTTATGGCGGTCGGATCACGCCCATTGGCGGTCGACCGCCAACCACTTAACCCGAAGCTTGGCCGGTCTGACTGCCACACAGGCCGGTCTGACCACCACCTTGGCCGATCTGACCGCTTGAGGCCTGACAGCCTTTGATCTTCGTTGAAAATGAGTATTTCGATAATCCTTCAATCGTCATTGCCAATTGTATCATCATCCTAAGATTGTGAGCATATCCCCATGATATCCACAAGTACACACAACATCGCAGAGCAATAAGTGTGACCAAATAAAGGAGGGCAAAATGGTCTTTTGTATACATGCATTGGTTGTTGTGCAAAATCCTGTAAGACCATCTCCAATCTGTTGTTTTAGTTGGTTTAAAGGAGAGAGAAGATATTGAATCAATTAAATACATTGGAGGGATCAATTCCAACAAAAAATTCACAACCAGGACTCTACATAGGAGTCAATTCAAAGCATTAACACAACTCATATGAGCATTAAACAACTACATAGAAGAGAGTGCGGTTGAGAGGATATTATTTTTTATGGTTTTTTTAAAGTAACATGGGTCCAGTTATTAGTAGGAATTGGATCAATACATTAGAGAAAAACAAACTCAGTTCCTTGAATGCTTTCGTAGCATCTCTATGAATCGACGTTGGTTCAATACACTAAAGATGTTCTAATATCATCTATTCAGGAACGGAGGAAGTAATCAACTGACTCTACACTACTACAAAACAGGCTATATTGGACGCCTCATCACAGATGGTTCCTTTCGAACCGTCTGTGTTTTATGGAACCATCTGTGATACGAAATTATCACAGATGGTTTGTAAATAGAACCGTCTGAAATAATTCACAGACGGTTCTTAATAATAACAGTTTGTGATAATCGCATACATCACAGACAATTCTTAATAAGAACCATTTGTAATAGTGGACACATCACAGACGGTTCTTAATAAGAACCGTCTGTGATATGCAGTCATTATATACTAGCCGCCTGACAGATAGCCACCTTGGTGCCTCCACCCCTTCTGTTTGTTGCCACCACTTTGCCTCCTCCCCATTGTGCCACCGTAGAGAGGAGAAGGAATGGAAGGAAGGAGGCAGGGAGGAGAAGGAAAGGAGGAGGCTAAAGAGAGAAGGGAAGGAGGAAGCTAGGGGGAGAACGAGAGGAGGAAGATATTTGTGATTTTCGCCGTGAACTCTGAAGGCAATGATCTGTAACCCATTATATTTGTCCTAGGTTAATCGCTAATCAATTTTAGTATTTTTAGTCAATAGAAAGAGTACTTGTGGTTTATTAATCTCATTTAACACTAATTTTGTACGCGCGTAGCGTAGATGGACCGAAACTAGATGTACGGTAAGAACCGTATGAGTGAAAAGTACATTATTGGTGTGTCTACATTTAGAAGAGCCGCTGAGTAGGATATGTTGAAGAAGGGGATAAAATTTATGTACTGTCCATGCATTGACTGTGGTAATCTGAAGATATTTAACAACCCAACGCAGATTGAAGCGCACTTGATTCGAAGGGGTATACATGTTGGACTAGTCACAATGAAGAGCAGATTATACAGGAATTTAATAATAATGGCATCGCTGAGGAAGTCAACGATATACTGGATGTGGACTGTGCTTTTGATGAGGACAGGTCGGACGATGACAATATGGATCATATGCTACGCGATGCAGAAGGAAACTACAGTGAGAGAGAGTTTGGTAAATTCGAGGGCTTAGTGGAGGACTCGGGGAAACCTTTGTTCCCTGGCTGCAAGCCGGAATACACAAAGTTGTCATTCGTGCTTGAACTACTGAAATTGAAGGCAAACAATGGTTGGTCCGACAAAAGTTTCATGGCGTTGTTAGGTCTCCTAGCAGACATCCTTCTAGAGGGAAACGTGTTGCCTAGCACCACCTACCAAGCCAAGAAGGTTCTTTGTCCATTGGGAATGGAAGTAGAAAGAATACATGCATGTCCGAACGATTGTATCCTCTACCATAAAGAGTATGTAGACATACATGTATGTCTCGTGCGCAAATCATCCCGATACAAGCGTAAGAATCCTGCTAAGGTGAAGCAAGGACCTCCTGCTAAGGTGTTATGGTATCTGCCTGTAATCCCATGTTTGAAGCGTTTATTTGCGAACCGAAAGGATGCAAGATTGTTGCGTTGGCACTCGGAGGAGCATAAAAAAAGATGGAAAGCTAAGACACCCTGCTGATTCTACCCAGTGGAGAAACTTCGATCGGAGCTTCGAAGAGTTCAGTGTGGAACCGAGGAACATAAGGTTAGGGTTGAGTACAAATGGAATGAATCCTTTCGGTAACATGAGCAGCCGACATAGCACCTGGCCCCTTCCTCTTTGGCTGTGTATGAAGTGGAAGTACATTTTGATGTTACTACTTATCCAAGGGCCGAAGCAAACTGGGAACGATATTGATGTGTACCTAGCACCACTACTACGGATCACGCCATCACAGACGGTTCGGAACCATCATCACAGACGGTTTCCGAACCGTCTGTATTTGTTCGTCTGTGATAACGGGCGGTTATCACAGATGGTTCAAAACCGTCTGTGATACTAGCCTTCACAGACGGTTTTAAAGCAAAAACCGTTTGTGATAGTTCTTTATCCTAACTACATTTTTGCTGATTTTTGGCTAGCCTCAGGAATTACTAGCCATGCCCTCTGAAAACAAGCATGCAGAAAAACAAATACATCACAGATAATCAATTGTTAACAAACTCAAACTGATCATTACTCAAAATAAATTACAAAAGATTGTATTTGTTCAAGTATTGTCGCTATAGTTACAATTGGATTACAATTGAGTCAATTGTTTGCAGGTGGTTGAGATGTGTCGGTGGGTGATGCTTTGGGTTCGGCGATGGAGTGAAATTCTCTGGTGTCCTTAATGATATCGATAGGATAAAGGTGCGAGCTTCCCTCGAATGTCCTTGATCTCTTCCGCAACGAGTCCATCTAATTGTATATCCAAGGCCTATCGCTAGCAAGAGTAAAGTGATAAGCTATATATATTTAAATTTATAATTAGGAAATAATTATTTCGAGATTAACAAACCTCGGGATCCTTCTTCCTAGCTCTAAGAATTAGCTGCATATGATAGCAAACATAGATTGCACATAACTCATCATCTTTTTGCTGGCGACACTGCAAAAATAGAATTACATATATAGGTATAGTCAGTTCGAGACGCGTTATTATGAAGTATGATATAGGATTATCGTGTTGTAGCACGTACCGGAAAATTCATCATGTGTGTTAGTTCGGCGCTCTTTCCATCGTATATTCCTTTGTTGGCAACATAATCGATGAACGACCTACATGATTCCAAAAAGTTATTCTCGGCCATTTCAAGCGAATGAAGACTACAATAGAGTTATGTATGGAGGAAATGAGCATACCTCTCGAGTACTCTTCTCGAATCTTTGAAATTGTGCTTGTTGCGAGTAGGGAATCAAGGTATATCACATGGTTCCTCTTTGGTATAATGACTAAGAGGATCCAGTGGTACCTACTCATGTATGTCGCTATAGTCATTAAACCTAAGTTCGTGCTGCGCATAAAGTAAAACTGAAATTTGTAGAGTAAATAGTGACACTTACCCCTCGTTGTAGGGCACCACTATGTACTTCATGTTCTTCTGACGAAGCAATGACTTCGTTATGTATTTTTCGACGAAGGACGAGTCTGTTTGGATGGTTTGCAACGATACCACATGTCGGTCGAGGAAACCCACTGGTTCTTTCCATTCCCGGACATTTTTCATCATGTATCTATAGATAAGCAATGAGTTGTGATATTTATCGGTATTACGTGAATGTAGAACTTGAATGTACGCACTTACAATGTCCAATATCGTAGAAGCGAGGTGTCGAGGCCAACGAGGTTGAATAGGTCATATAAGTCGTTGAAGCCCACGACGAAGTTGCCCGGCCCGTTGAAGAAATGCTTATGCTCGTATCTAACGGTGATTCCAGTATCGCACCCCTTTTTTTGGGGTCTTCTCCAAGTACCAGGCATGCAAAGCCTAACAAGCATATCGGTAGCGCGTATCGTGTGTCGAGCACTGCGGTTTTCGATGATGTAGTTCCCGGATATCTCGGACTTCCCGGACTTGGGAGGTGCCTTAACATTCGTCGATTTCGATTTGGCCTTAAGGATTGGCAGCATCTTCCCGCGAGACGACTCGGGACCCGATACAGCGGCACACTTTTGTTGTTCCTTCGGCGTCTTCTCCACGGGAACCGATAAGGTGGCCTTTTAAGGCGAAATATGAGATGGAGTCATCGAGGGTTCCGTTGGAGAGGAATGGTCGTGTTGATATCGCGGCACTGCTGGGTCTAGGACGATGTCCTTCTTGGGCCACTGGATAAAAGTGTGCACAGCATCCCCTAGTGTTGTGATCTCTTCGTTCGGGTGAATCTCCAGCGGGACGGCCATGAAATGTTCATGTACCATGTCCACATCCACCCTGGTGTAACCCTGCACCACCCGGACACCGTCTTTGCTTTGCCCTTCACCTTTGGATGCACCATCCCCTTGACCTCAATAGAAATGGACCCAGCTATTCTCACTTGGAGCTTGCAGGGCGTCGGCTCCTACAAAATGATACACAATTAGCTAAGGCGTCCTATAGGTCTATCTTTGGTGAATTCCATAGATGTACATTACCTTGATGCCGTCTTTCGGTAATTGGACGTCGTCATGTTGAGAATTATGCGTGGGCGCGGCGCTACTCCGA
Organism: Phyllostachys edulis; assembly: GCA_036346405.1. Classification (NCBI taxonomy): domain Eukaryota; kingdom Viridiplantae; phylum Streptophyta; class Magnoliopsida; order Poales; family Poaceae; genus Phyllostachys; species Phyllostachys edulis. The sequence continues at coordinate 505,623 of JAYEVD010000792.1, read as the reverse complement.
TGTCGGCGGGGCGGCTCCCAAATTAACGGGCGGCTTGCGGTAGCTCGAGTTGATTCATTTGATCTTGCAATCTTTGCTAGCTTTCCTTCAAATTTTTCAGTAATCATCTATACCAACCGGTCCTCGCGCTCGGCCTTGGATCTCTTCCTACTCCTATATGTGCGATGAGTCATGCGAATCCATGACTCAAAGGTGCGTTAACCCTAAGGCCTCGAGTGCGACGGGTGCTCCTTGTTTCGAGGGCCGTAGATAGTATATCCTTCTCCTCGTCTGCGCTTGGAAGGAGCCTTGGGAAGTTTGGGCAGACAATTCACGCTGCAAGAGGTCATCATGTTATTATAGACACTATTAAGTTATGGACTTATTAACAACTAGGTAGTTCGACATATTTACCATACGTTCGGACACTTCACAGTCTGCGGGTTTGTGAAAGAGATCTTTGCCGAAGGCGAGACTTTTGCCCTCGCTTTTAACGGGCTAGGGAACAGGTGCGTGATATCGAAACACGTTCTCCTCCTCCGCCGCCCATTCCTCGTATTTACCGCGTACCCAATGGTGCGAGTCAGTCTTGGTGAGTGTTTTGTGTCTGAGAGCTTTGTCGCCGCACTTTCCTCCTTAAATTAAACGTCGTCTTCCTAGCCACAAAGCGTCCCATGTTTCAGCGTCAAGAATCCATACTTGGCGAAGGCGTCGACTGTGTTCACGTGCCGTGACAAGAATGCTCTTGAAGGTCCTCCACGATTTATCGATCATGAGCATCCGTCCATTCCACGCGTGCCATATGCGCTTCGATAGTGAACTTGCTTGAAAGTTCTGTCCACAGCGTGCCTCTCGCTTCTTTCGTTAGATCCTTCCACCTTAGTGTGGTGATGGGGACCCGTTTCCTTGCAAGTATCCCGCAGATGGTCCGGAATCTCGCCGCTGATGTCTTGGGTCTCAGAGAGACCCCAAAGTCCTTGACCTCGTGATGACCCGATCGGCACGTGTATTTTCGATTCTCCTCGCCATCTCGCTTAGTATCATTATCGTCGACGATTAGGCGACGAAGACAGCGCTCTCTGTCATCTCATGGCGTCGGTGGCCAATAGCAAGATTGGTCTCTCTGCCATCTCGGCGTCGGTGGCCATGGCGAAACTATGCCTCTGCCATCTCGTGACTTGATTGAAATGCTAAACATATTAGCAAAATTGCATAATTATTTTCAACATAGATAATTATGAATAGAGCATAGTTCCCTAACCAATTAAATAACACAATAGTCATAAGACTAAGAAAATCAATCAAGTCATTTAAAAGGAACAATATGATCATCAAACACAATAAGTGTACACTTAAAATCAGCATAAAACTAAAATTTGATTGTATGATTATTGCTCTCGAAAGCTAGTTGCACAAGGTTTAACCTTGGTCATCACAGCACTTATGTCCAATGTAATCATCTATTGAATATGACAATTTATAGATTAGGCCTTGAGTTCAATTTACAACTTGCTATTCAAATCAACGATTCAAGCAAATTTACTCAACTTAACCTATCTTTGGACCACGGGAGTAGAGATCAACTAAATACGGATAACAAAAAGAAGGCCTTTGAAAAGAAAGCGACAAAGAAGAAGCTGAATGATAGAGCTACGAGGGCAATGGTATAACGAGGTTGAAATAAATTGCTCAAAGTTATAGGAATCACTAGAGAATCTACAACTCAAGGCTTAATCTATATACCAATTCACATTCAATTTCATTTTCTATGACAATTCATCACCGAAAGCAGATCAAAGAACCCACCAATCACAGATCACATATTTCAACTAGCACATCACATATATATATATATATATATGTATGTATGTATGTATATACAAAGAGACAATGCACAATATGTTGAAATACTCACAACGGCGATGGTACTCAAAACCACCGGAGATCAACAGACAAGGCACGAGGGAGGACCAAATTAACATAATCAAATGTAAATCATTCAGATTTTGAGCTCTATCCAAAGCTTAACTAGTCTGACATAACAATCACATGTATAACAATATCTTGTGATCTTTGTATAGATAGAAACTAGTGATCTGAATCTTTAGCATAGATAGAACCGAGCCCATCTTTGCTCGAGCCTACTTCATCGAGCAGACACCTTTGGAGTGTACTATTTGCTTCATCGTGGAGGATTGGCATGAAGCAAAGGTACACTCAAGTGTGTCGAGATCCGCGAAGAAATGCTAAGCAAAGGTTTAATGCTCAATATATTCATTATGAGAACAACTAAAAACAGCATAAAGCTAAGCAAATAAGATTGCTCAATTGCTCTCGGTTGAGTAATTGCATAAGACATAGTCTTTGCAATCTCGATCCTCTGTCAAAATCTCTTCACCAATCAATTTTGATAATTACAAAACAGATCTTGAGCTCAAACTACAACTTTCTCATATATCAAGTTATCTCGAGTAGCAGTTAAACTTTTAGGTCAGCAGTTACAATTTAACTATCTTAGTGAAATTAAATCATAAAAACATCACATAAAGCATTACGTAAGCGAACATCCGATCATATGCCTTCAAGATAATTCACAAATTTATATCAACAATAAGCCTAGTTGACATATTGAGAATAGAAATGCAAATATCTCACGAAGATCAATCGGATCACGTAGAACATACAAGTGTAATCTTAATTCAGCTATAACCCGACAGCGAAAATTATAAAGGCTACTAATTATAACTAACCATACAAAGCAATATGATTAAGCTCAAATGCATTTCTAATTATCCATTTGATTTCAGATTTGACTATCATCACGAGCATCAACAGAACCCATCACGAGCAAGGGAGGGGCGGGATAGAGCGAGTAAGTGGTATACAAGAGGCCGCGAGGGAGTACTGGGAGGCGCTGGAGCCGGCGTGAGGAGGAGCCGGTGTGTGAAGAGGAGGATGGCGATGTGTAGTGAAAGAGGCGATGGATTGCACGGAGGAGGAGGAGGCGGCCGCTCGTCGAGTGGTCAGAGGCGGCGACGCGCTCGTCAGGTGGAGTCGGAGGAGCCTCGCGTCGAGGACGACGTCAAACGCAGCGAGAGCCTAAGGGGTCTTGGGAGTAGTGAGGCTATTTGGAGGCAAGCGTGAGGTCGTGGCGGTGGTGTCGGCCGGGATTAAGGGGTGAGCAGGCGAGCCTAGAGGAGGCGAGCAGCCAGCGAGAGACTAAGGGCGCGGAGAGGAAGTGGCGAGTAAGAGCAAAACCTAGCGGATCCCTCCATATAAAAGGCTATCACGAGCAGTTCTATTAAAGAACCGTGCATGATAAAAATCACGAACAATTACATTTATGAACCGTCATGATACTTCCATATCACGAGCGATGCTTTAATGAACCATTTGTGATATCGAAGCCTATCACGCAGGCGGTTCGTAAGCAAGCCGCCTCGTGATAAAGTCATATCACAGACGGTTTCTAAATAGAACCGTCTGTGATAACCTCACATCCTACCGACAAATCAATCTTCATTTTCCCGCGTGTGTCGGTTCGTCTCACGATCGAACGGCTCCTCAGCCCATCGGCATCTTGAATGCATCTATCACGGACACGGCTGATTACGGGCGTGCTCTTCCTATCCTGAGTTGCCGTATAAAATGTGTACCCATTTATGTCGTATCCTTGCCATGTGACAATTGTAAATTGTGGCCCTTGTGCCAACCATATCAGCGTATCATCACTTGATGACCTCCCGATGATTCACACCTTTAACCATTCGTTGAGCAAGCGGTTGTGCTCTCTCGTGATCCAAACCTCGACCGGTGCGGATTACATTGGCGTACCATGTCTTTGTGCTCGTTGATGTACGAGGACACTTGGGTCATGTGTTGCAAGACCGTGAAATAGGCTTGGCGTGCACGTATCGAGTTAGGAGTGATTGATTTCCTTGATGGTCCCGATACCATCCATCTCCCCTCATGACAAGATAGAGGCACACCTATCCAAGGTTCAAGAAAGCGCTAGGCGGCGGTGGCCCGGGGCCTAGTGCCTAGGCAGACTAAGCGGCGCCTAGGCGGTGACTAGGCGGTGCCTAGGCGGGCGGTTTGACTACGGTGTAGATAAGCCCACAATAGGAATAATTTGATGAATTGAGCAAGCATCAGGCATCGAATTGAGCAAGATAGAAGGAAAATTACCTAAAGAAGCAAGATAAGTGCAATTTGATGTGTTCATGTATATTATCTCTCCTCCAAGACTCCAAGAGCTTGATGTAAACATATATGTATTGTAATCTAATAATGATGTAAACTCGCATATTTAATCAATAATGAGTTATTTTACTCTTTGAAAAAAGCGTATTGATGAATTGAGTAAGTAGTTATATTACTTTGTCACATTGAAAAAACTCAATAACATTTTATTGACTTGTACTATTGTCTAATGATGCATGCTACATTAATAGGCAAAGACACGAGTGAACCCCAAACTGCTTAGTTTTCTGGAGTACTAAAAGAAAGAGGGGAAACCAACAAAACAAGACTACATATAGCCAAACACTGGAAACCTTTCACTCAAGTCCCCTCTCATGAAGAACTCAGATTACAAATAGATGTCTAGTCAGGCCATTTGCCACCATGAGTATCGAGAACACATCCAGCATCCAACAGCACATCAAAATGCAATTTTAGTTGTACTATTGTCTAATGATGCATGCTACATTAATAGGCGACACGAGTAAACCCCAAAGCTGCTTAGTTTTACGAGTACTAAAAGAAAGAGGGGAAACCAACAAAACAAGACTACATATAGCCAAACACTGGAAACCTTTCACTCAAGTCCCCTCACATGAAGAACTCAGATTACAAATAGATGTCTAGTCAGGCCATTTGCCACCGAGAGTGCTCGAGAACACATCCGACATCCAACGGCACATCAAAATGCAATTTTAGTTCAGAATTCTATGTGCTACTAAGATATTTTCATCCACGAGTCCATGGCAAAACAGGGCATTGAACAAGCATGATGACCGAGGACCTTGCCTATTCTAAATTCTACACTTGCATTTTCCACGGTGCTTGGCAAATATCAAGAGCTAATATGTATTCGAATTGCTAAAAGTCACTTCCCTCTTTCTCTCCAGACCAGACTAAAGCCCAAATCATTACATTTGCCGAATCCAAGTTCCCGCAGATTTTAATATAGCATGGGCGTATCCTAGTTGATTTTTCAGGTAAACAAAGCGACATGAACTTTGCAATTACACTAATTTTCCTCCACGAGCGAGAATGTAAAACCCTCTTGCCACACAACTGCTCAATGATAATTTCCTCGGATCACTTATGCATGAAATCGCATAACCACGCTTCTTAAACGGTGTCGCGTGAGGAAGGCGTCCTTGTTAGTATTAGTTTAAATCGGTGTGCATCTTAGTTACCTCCGACAAAGTCCATGGCGGATGCCTCGGGCAAATCGCGCGTCGGGAGATGACGGCAAGCGAGCTCGACCTCGTGGTGCTGGCGACTTGGCGGCTCGGGCACCTCGATAGCGGCGCCGGCCACGCGGCATGGAGGAGCGACGAGGTCGGCCGAGAGCAACACCGCTCTGCAATCAGCATAACACGGCCACCGCGCGGCCGGATCGAGAGACGCGCGGGAGGAAGGTGCCGAGCCCGATGTTTTGGGATCGGGCGGAGGATCGGTCGAGGGGAGTGGACCTTGGGGACGGGGTTACCGAGCTCCTTGGCGTGGGCGGCGTAGTTGCGCCCGACCCGACGATCTTCGTGCTTTCGCCGAGAGCCTCTGCCGCCGCCATGGCGCTTCGGGAGAGCTGCGGCTGCGAGTTAGAGGCCGATCACGGATGGAGAGGCGGCGGCGGCAAGCACGCGGAGCGGGTCGGCGGGCGGCAGCGGCTGCCGCCGACTTCGGAGACGCCGCGACCTCGCCGGCGCGGAGTAGGATGGGGAGGAACCCGAGTAGGGCGAGAGCCGGGCGAGCTCGACTTGGCGGGGAGGCGAACCCTAGCGGCGCAATGTGGTCGGCGTCGTTGTCTTCTTATGCATCGCCTCGGCGCCCGCCTCGCCAGCCCGCCTAAGCGCCGCCGAGCCCGCGGAGGACCAGAGAAAGCCCCACGACCGCCTCGGCGCTGGTCCCGGCCGAGCTCCGCCTCTGGAGAAAGCCTGCGAGGAAGGCGACTAAGCGTGGTCGGCGCCTAGGCGCCGACTTAAACCGATTTTAGAACCTTGCACCTATCGGATCCACCTAAGCCATGTAGTCGACGCAGAACTCAATGACCTCTTCCGTTGCATAACCTTCGATGATGCTTCCCTCCGGTCGAGATCGATTCCGTACGTAAGACTTGAGAATTCTCATGTATCTCTCGAATGGGTACATATGACATAGGAACACATGGCCGTATATCTTTATCTCTTTCACAAGGTGAACAATGAGATGGACCATGATATCGAAAAATGACGGAGGGAAATACATCTCAAGATAACATAGAGTCGTCACCACCTCGGCCTGCAGAGCATCTAGTCCATGGGGATCGATGACCTTCTGAGCAATTGAGTTGAAGAAATAACACAGCCTCAAGATTGCCACTCGGACCTTGTTCGACAAGATACTCCTAATTGCAACAGGAAGCATTTTTGTCATCAGCACATGACAATCATGAGACTTCATACCAATTAATTTCAAATCTTGCATAGAAACAAGTTTCTTAATGTTAGCGGAGTAACGAGGACGGGACTTTCACACCATGCAAGCTCGACCGCAGTTCATTTCTCTCGGCCTTGGGCAGAGTGTAACAAGGCAGGGAAGGTACATTAAATCTATATCGGTCTCTTTCGGTGCTAACTCGGTCCTTATGTTCATATCAACCAAGTCAAGCCGTGCGTTAACACCATCCTTTGTTTTGCCACTAATGTTTAGTAAGAGACCAATCAAGCTATCACATACATTCTTCTCCATGTGCATGGCGTCGATCACGATGTGAACTTCTAAGTGCTCCCAATAAGGCAAGTCCCAAAAATTGGCCGCTTCTTCGGATGTTCTTCTCACGGGTTCTTAATTTACGTCCATTCCCAAGCACAACATCGATATCCTTAACCATATCATAGACCTCATTCCCTCTAAAAGCCCTTAGAGTGAACCGTCCTCCTTATTTTAAATGAATCGTTTCTTCATCTTGCGGTATGGGTGACTCACAGGAAGGAACCTACGGTGACACATATACAGTTTTGCGTGAGTTGTTCGACCATACACTCTCCGTAGCATCTAAGCGGTCTTGATGGGCTTTGGCTCCTTTTGTCTTTGAAGCTTGAGCCAGGTTACCAAGGCGGAAAATCATTGATGGTGCAAAACAACATGGCGCGTAAAGTGAAGTTCTCTCGTTTATCGCATCCCACACTGTACCTTCGTTCCACAGTGTCACAAGATCTTCGGCAATGGTGCTAGGTACACATCAATATCATTCCCGAGTTGCTTGACCCTTGGATAAGTAGTGACATCAAAATGTACTTCCGCTTCATACGACCAAGGAGGAAGGTTGTACATGCATAGATTCACGGGCTAGGTGCTATGTCAATTTGCTCATGTTACGAAAAGGATTCATTCCATCTGTACTCAACCCTAACCTTATGTTCCTCGGTTCTACACCAAACTATTGAAGCTCCGTCGAAGTTTCTCCTTTGGCAGAATCGATGGTGTCTTAGCTTTCCATCTTTCTTACGCTTCTCCGGTGCCAGCACCAATCTTGCCTCATTTGGGTTCGCAAATAAGCGCTTCAAGCGTGGGATCCTGAGCGAGATACCTCAACATCTTAGCGGGAGGTCCTTGCTTCACGTTAGCGATATTCGGCGCTTGTATCGGGATGCTTTGCACAGGACATACATGCATGTCTGCATACTTTTACGGTAGAGGATACAATCGTTCGGACATGCATGTATTGTTTCTACTTCCATTCCCAATGGACAAAGAACCTTCTTTGCTTGGTAGGTGGTCTTTGGGCAACCGTTTCCCTCCGGAAGGATGTCGCTAGGAGACCTAACAACGCCGTGAAACTCTTATTGGACCAACCATTGCTTGCCTTCAATTTAAGCGGTTCAATCACGGTTGACAACCTTGTGTATTCCGGCTAGCAGTCAGGGAACAAAGGTCTCACCGAGTCCTCTCTTAAGCCCTCGAATTTACAAAACTCTCTCTCACTATAGTTCTCTTCTGCATCGCGTAGCATCTGATCCAGATTATCATCGTGCGACCTATCCTCATCAAAAGCACAGTCCACATCCGGCATATCGTTGACTTCCTCGGCGACGTCATCATTATTAACTTCGGTATAATCTGCTCTTCACCGTGGCTGGTCCAACATGTATACCCTTTTTTGAAACCCCTTGAATCAAGTGCACTTGATCTGCGCCGAGTTGTTAAACATCTTCAGATTACATAATCAATGCATGGACGATACATAAAATTTATCCCATTCTTCAACATATCTTGTTCGGCGGCTCTTCTAAAAGCAACCACGCCATTAATGTACTCTTGACTCACACGGTTCACGCCAGACATCGATTTCGGTCCATCTCGCTATGCATGCAACAAATTAGTGTCAAATCATATTAATAAACCGCAAGTCCGCCTCTCTTCCTATTTAGCAAACATACTTAAATTGATTAACGATTAATTTATAGCAAACATAAAGGGTTATAGATCGTTACCCTCAGAGCTCACGAAGAAAATATGATTCCTCTCCTTTCCTTCTCCTCTCTAAGGTGGCGCAATGGGGGTGGAGGCACAACAAGGTGTAGGTGGCGCAATGGGGAGGAGGCGGCGGGTGGAGGCGCTAGGGGGGGTCCAACCTTCTCCTCTCTAGGCGGTGCAGCAGGGAGGAGCCGAGGTTGGAGGAGCTAGAGGCGGGAAGTGGCGCATGGGGGAGTGGAGCCAGCAGAGGTTGCAACGAAGCGGCAGGCGAGGTTGCAGCGAGCGAGGTTGCTCGAGCGGAAAAGCGATGTGATCTGCAGCGGCGGCGAAGAGATGTGTCGGCGCAATTTATATAATAGAGAGATATCACAGAGCGGTTTCTAATTAGAACCGTGCAGTGATAACAATTATTACAAACAGTTCTAATTAAGAACCGTCTGTGTAATTATCACAGACGGTTCCTAATAAGAACCGTCTGTGATAATCCAGCTAATCATAGACGGTTTGTGAATAGAACCGTTTGTGATATATCACAGACAATTCTATTAATAAACCGTCTGTGATAGATGCCTATCACAGATGGTTCTTAACAAAACCGTCCGTGATAAACCGGCAGAGCCGATGCCTCGTCCCGACAGACCCAACACAGACAGTTACATAAAAACCATTTGTGATGGGCAGTCTACTATAGCCTGTTTTGTAGTAGTGCACCATTGCTAAAAGATCTTGTGACACTATGGAACAAAGGGGTACAAGTATGGAATGTGTACAAATGAGAGAACTTCACTTTACGTGCCATATTGTTCTGCACCATCAATGATTTTTCTATCATTGGTAATCTGTCGGGGTTCAGTACAAAAAGAGCCAAAGCCTGTCCACACAACTTAGATGGTACCGAGAGTGTATGTCTAAACAACTCGCATAAAGCGTATACATGTGTCCTTTGTCGGTTTCTTCCTAGGATTCACCCATACCGTAAGATGAAGAAACAATTTGACAAAAATAAGAAGGACGGTTTAGCTCCAAGGGCTTTTAGAGGGAAAGAGGTCTATAATATGGTTAAGGATTCGATATTGTGCTTGTAAAGGGATGTAAATTGAGAACCCGTCATAAGAACATTTGGAAGAAGCAGTCAATTTTTTGGGACTTGTCGTATTGGGAGCACTTAGAAGTTCGCCACTGCATCGACGTCATACACGCGGAGAATAATGTATGCGATAGCTTGATTGGTCTCTTACTGAACATTAGTGGCAAAACAAAGGATAGTGTCAACGCACGACGTGACTAGGTTGATATGAATGTAAGGACCAAGCTAGCACTGAAAGAGATCGATAAAGGCCGAACGTACCTTCCCCCAGCTTGCTGCACTCTATCCAAGGTCGAGAGAACTGAATTGTGTCAGAACTTGCATGGTGTGAAAGTTCCGTCCGGTTACTACACCAGCATTAAGAAACTTGTTTTTATAGAAGATTTGAAATTAATTGATATGAAGTCTCATGATTGTCATGTGCTGATGACACAAATGATTCCTGTTGCAATTAGGAGTATCTTGCCGAACAAGGTCCGAGTGGCAATCTTGAGGCTGTGTTATTTCTTTAACTCAATTGCTTAGAAGGTCATCGATCCCAAAGGACTAGATGCTCTACAGGCCGAGGTGGTGACGACTCTATGTCATGTTGAGATGTATTTCCTCCGTCATTTTCATTATCATGGTGCATCTCATTGTTCACCTTGTGAAAGAGATAAATATATGCACCCTATGTTCCTCGCCATATGTACTCGTTCAAGAGGTACATGGGAATTCTCAAGTCCTCGTGCAGGAATCGATCTCGAGAAGGGTAGCATTATCGAAGGTTATGCAACAGAAGAGGTCATTGAGTTTTATTATCGACTACATGGCTCGAATTGGGCAAATGGGTGTGCTACTATCTCGTAATGATGAGAGCCGGAGGTGTCGGGACCATCGGAAGGAAAGCAATCACTCCCGATCTAGATCGTCACGCTCAAGCCCATTTCACGGTCTTACAACACATGACCCAAGTGTCTCCATACATCGATGAGCACAAAGACATGGCACGACAACAGAATCTAGATCGGTCGGAGGTTTGGATCACGAGAGAGCACAACTGTCGGTTCAACGAATGGTTAAAGGTGCGATTCACTAGGAGGTCATCAAGTGATGATACACTGCTATGGTTGGCAAAAGGGCCAAAATTTACAATTGTGACATGGCAAAGATACAACATAAATGGGTACACATTTTATACGACAGCTCAGGATAGGAAGAGCATAGTCCAGAATAGCGGTATCCGCATAGATGTGTTTCACGAGCAGTTCAGTACCGCCGGGCCACGTGGGTTGAACTCCAACTCTGGGTTTGTGGAGGTGATTTGGGAGCTCGACTACATACTTTTCAAGATCCCCTTGTTTCGATGCCATTGGGTTAAACTTCTGCAGGGTGTGAAGGTCGACAAGTACGACGTCACTACTATGGACCTCAAACGTGTCGGATACAAGAACGAACCATTTGTACTCGATAAGCAAGTTATTCAAGTTTTTTTTTATGTAATGGACCCGACAAATAAGAACCGCGACGTAGTTCTTCATGGAAAAAGAAGGATTGTTGGAGTTGAGAATATCGTGGATGAGGAAGAGTACAATCAATTTGACGAGTTGCCTCCTTTCGGAGACGGCATCAGGCTCGACGAAGAACCCAGTGAGGAAGCTAGCTATATGCGTGTCGATCATCATAAAGTGCTATATTTTAATTTATTCCATTGTAATTTATTTCATAATATGAGACATGATCTGTGTTTTCTACTATTGGTTATTATTTCGCAGTCAATGTGGACTTGCCATGTGTTATGGACTTGTAATCTCTTATTTTGATGTCAATGTGGAATTGTCATGTGTTATGGATTTGTATGGCTTATAAAGGTTCATGTGCTCTCAAGCCAAATTATGGATTTATATTGTTATGAACTAGTATGCTATAGAATACTTGTTGCACATACGTCTGATTTTTTTTAATTTGGCCCGTGCTAGCCCAAAAACATGGTAGCTATAGAATGAACTATCACATAGTAGCATATCACGAGCAGTTCTATTACGGAACCGTCTATAATAAGTAATCACAGACGGTTCCATAATACCACCGTCTGTGATATCCCTTTATTAGTAAAGGAACCACTAGGGTTTGTCTTTGTTATTCTCATCACTCACCCGATTCGACTACCCGAGCCACTTTCACCTGTTACCCTCCCTACTCGGCCCGCCGCCCCAACCTCCTCCTCCACACTAGAAACCCTTGTTGCTCGGCCTCCTCCTCCATGCTGAAGTCCTCCTCCACGCTGGAGCCACGCCGCTCGACCTCCTCCTCCATGTCGGAGCCATGCCACTCGGCCACCTCCTCCACGCTGCTCGGTGACTCTTGATCTTCTTGGTTGTGCTCGTCCGGTTGGATTCCTTGCGCCATACTCTGTGTGGGTACTCGAAGGAATATTGGTGGGTTCAATTGGAGTTATTGAGGTCGATTTTGTCTTGACCTGAGGAAGAAGCTTTTGAATTTGATTCTTGTGGTGCTCGGTGGTTTTGAATATTGTCGACTCTGTAAGTATCTCTTTGTTCCAATTGCAGTTCACTTTGATTATATATGTGTGTGCTGGATTGGCTTCAAAACCATAATGGGTGGTGGAGGGCGAAGCATAGCGGCCATTTCTTTGGGATCCTGAGCAATGGCGCTGAAGGCTGGTTAGGCGAGGGCATCGGCCCGTCTTGACGGCGTCTCTTTCATAAACCCAATGAGCGAGAAGTGTCCCAATGTCTGATAAATATGTCAAACTAACTAGTTGTTAATAAGTCCATAATTTCATAGTGTATAAAATAACATGATGCCCTCTTGCAACACGCATTGACTACCAAATCTTCCCAAGGCTCCTTTGAAGCGATTAGGGAGAAGGATATACTATCTCGACCCTAGGAAATGTCGGACAGGAGTAGCCCCCAAATCCTCTGTGTATTTACGAACTAGTCCCATGATCGGTAGCTAGTTCACCTGATGCAGAATATGGTAACATCCATAATCGCACAATTTTATTAATAATCAACAAAGTTTATTACAAGAAAGGCTTACAAGCCAACAATAAAGAACAATGGAAGATGAAGAAGTAGTGGAGTCGGTGATGCCGCCACGAACAATCGGTGGGGTAGTGGCCTAATCGTCAAGATCCACATCAGTAGTGAAGTCCTTCTCCTCTGAAATTTATTTGCATCAAGCAAGGATGTGCACAACTTCCGTGCTCGCAAGTTACACCCAATAACGAGTTAATGCATGCATGGATATTATCAAAGGGAGGCTTATAGGGTTATTTATGCAAAAGCAATATTTGACATTTTAAATACAATATTAAGTTCAAAAGCAGTTATACTATATCTAAAAATCAAATTTCATTTTTATTCATTATTTCTCAAGTGTAGGATAAATCTCCGTACACAAGTGGTGAAGGACTACCCCCTTACACGGGCTTTACGCCCAAATTTTCTATATGGAATAAACTTCCATGAAATCATTTAAATCAAACCATTTTTAAAACAAAATCATAGTCTAATCCATGAAAGGCTTTGCTCGGCATGTCCATGACCGTGGACACGGCTATTGAAAAGATTAACACTCTCACGGAGGTTGTACAACTTTACCCACAAGACCGACTTCTCTAGTTTGTTTGGCATCGCGTCGATACCACCGCTCACTACCTTAGGTAGCAGTCTAGAAACGCGTGACAAGGCCTTTATAATGCTTCATTCCACCATAGTCCCGCCTAAGGTTTCACTTCCTTTGGATAGAAACCCGCCGGATTAAAGCCCCTCTTGCACCATATGGGATTACATAAAAGTAGGTCATATAAGACACCCACACAACCGGATGACACAACCACGGTGAAACATTTCAAATTAGTTAGCCAGATCCTCCCCACTCCGGACTTGTGGTAGTACAATTTTGGCTTAACAATCCATGACTATAAGCCGGTCCTTAATTGGTAGGCGACTTCCAAAACAATCCTAGGCCTCAACCATTCCTGAGAAGAGCCCGTACATAAACTTGCACCCACCAACTATCCATTTCGCCCAAGTCTAAACAAATTTTCAATTTCATTTCATTTTTCAAAGCATTTGCACACTTCCATGACACACCAGTGCCATGGATACAAATTAAACAACATTTCATTTTTGGCTAAAAATTCCCAAATCGAAACAATTTTGGGTCTAAGCATGACCAAGCATATATTTTTCTAAAGTGTTCTAGTTCATACTAATGCATAAACTAGATTTTTATCTAAGGTGTCAAGGTATGCTTATTTAAATGTCAAGATTGGCAGTACAAAGGATTTAGGCATAACTACAATTTAAAATAGGAATTTAAATTACTGAATATAAATAAACACGCAATAATAGTTTAAAACATAATTTAAATAATGGGCTCAAATATGATCAAAGGTATAACTTGCCTGCTTGATTAATCGATGTTCTCAAACAGTGTCGAATCGACTCTCAAAGTAAATTAAAATCTATCTGTGAAAATAAGCCAAATTCAAATAAAGATTCAAATGAACTCCAAATTAAATAATTTTGGTTTAGTTAGCTAGATCTTGAATTTATATGAATTTAGAAATTTGAATCACTTAAATCGGAGTTCGTATGAAGAAATACCAGCTCCTAGAAGTTTAAAACTCAAATAAAGCCCTAAATTGGGTTTTATATAATTTCTTGATTTATTTTCCTAAAGGAAAATCCGAAATATGACGTCGGCGTCGGGATTTCAAATTTTCGGCCAAATTTATTTTAAACCAAAAAACATGAGTCGGTGTGAGGTGGGCGTGGTCAATGGACCCGCCCGATCCGGTCACGCCACGGTGGACTTGGTGCACCACGGTGAACAGGAGAAGTGTGTGCGACTATGTGCGAGATGACATGGCACCATGTAGGCGTGAATGCACTGTGGCGGCCGACACATGTCGCCCGGCGTGGCCAAGCCCGTAAGCACGATGGCGGTGGTGCTAGGGCTTAGTCTCGGCGGTGCCAGCGCCACGCCGGCCGAATCGGAGTCTCGCAATCTGCGACGAAAGCGATGGGGAAGCAGATGCACTACCTCACGGTAGTAGTGCGAAGAGGTGGCCGTGGCGAGGTCTATAGCGGCGGTGGTGTTCGGTTGAAAGCGGGCGAGAGGCTCGGTGGGTCTCCGAGGAGTGAGTGGGTGCAGCGGCCATGCGGCAGCGCGATGCCGATGGTGGTGGAGACGAGGCGAAAGCATTGGCGGAACATCGGAATCGAAGAAGAACCGAACCGGTTAGCAGCGATGAACTTCAAAATTGGCCGCTAGAGAGGATTGGAGAGAGGCGTTGATCTTGTTGGGATGAGTAGAAGAAGCG
The DNA here is from genome assembly GCA_036346405.1 of Phyllostachys edulis. Taxonomy (NCBI): domain Eukaryota; kingdom Viridiplantae; phylum Streptophyta; class Magnoliopsida; order Poales; family Poaceae; genus Phyllostachys; species Phyllostachys edulis. The sequence continues at coordinate 490,531 of JAYEVD010000792.1, read as the reverse complement.
CGCGCTATTTATAGGGTATGGGCGGGTTGATTTGCCAAGGAGAGCCTGGCTCTGCACGCAAGTGCCGGCGATGATTAGGGGATTCGGGGCGAGCTAAAGGAAAGTGAAGGCCGTATCGGCGTCTTCAATCTTGCCGCAGAATCGGGGGGATTCAATGTGGATTGTACCGAGTTTTGGAAGGTCTGAATCAGCTTCAATGGCGGACGACGCATCGAAAATGGAAAGCAGCGCGAGGAAGAAGGAAAGGGTGAGGGAGACAATATTGTAGTGGCCCCACTTGTCGGCGACCGTGAAGAAAGGAAAGGAGCGGGCGCGTGCTAGCCGTCCGATGATAATCCAACGGCCACGACGGTTGCGGCGAACGTGCGGGGTATAGGAAAGTAATGGGTGCTTGTGAGCCATTAGATCTAGATCGGGCGGTCCTGATTGATTGAATCATTCGGACGTCCAAGCGAGGCGACAAATCGAGCCGTTCATATCAAATCGGCGGTGGCGTGTGCGGATGTGTTAACAGCGTGGGTGAAAGCGGTGAAGTGGGCAGCGTCTTGTGGCGTGGAAAAAGAATGAAATTTGAAATGAATTCGGCCCATTCTTTGTTTGGAGGATTTCTAATGATTTTCCAATTGATTAAATCTAGATAATTCAAAATAACTTTAGAAAATAGCAAATAAATCCCAAAAATTCTAGAAAAATTCACGAAAATTCTTAGAGTTATTTTGGACTTAAATAAAATATTTTCAACTTAAAATTGGTAATAGTTTTTGCACATACTTTATTTTGGCTTTAAAATAATTAGGGAAAAGCTTTTAAAATTCCAAAACATTCTAGAAATTAATTAATTTTTATTTATTTTTCAACTTTAAATTCAATAAAATCCCAAAAAACTCAATAAATTTTATTTTTGACTTTAAAACCAAGAAATTAAATAACTATTTTTTTCTTCTTTTAACAAAGAAAACTCTTTTTAAAATTACAGAAAATCAAGGAAAATCTTTGACAGCTAGAAAATTCAATAAAATAATATCTTTATTTATTTTAATTTTGGTAACAGAACTTTGGGATGTTACAGGAAACAAGGAGCACCTGGGTCCCACGCGAGGGCTTGGGTTTACGTACCTTGGAGTGAGGGATTCCCAAACAACTCCGAGTCGTATAGGAGTAGGAAGTGATCCAAGGCCGAGCGCAAGGAACGGTTGGTAGAGATGCTTATTGCAAAATTTCAAGACGATGATAACAAGAATGTAGGATCAAATTAATCAACTCCTCAACCAATCACAAGCCGTCCCTGTTATTTTGGGAGCCAGTCCTCAACATCAGAGTAGCGTTGCGTCCACGCAAAATTCTGAACATGGCGATATCCAATTACCTATCGACGACACCAAGGTAATGTTCATCTCGGAATGCTCTAAAGATAGACCTATAGGGCGTCTTAGCTAATTATGTATCTTTTGTAGGAGGCATACCGCAAGTTCCAAGTGAATTTGGTTGGGTCTATTTCTATTGAAATTTGGGGGGGATAGCGTGGGGCTAGAAAAATAGCTCGAGGCTCATCACGGCTCAGCTCGGGCTTGTGAATTTTCGAGCCGAGCCGAGCCTCCTATCTAGCTCGCAAACAAAACGAGCCAAGCTGGAGCTGGCTCGCGAGTTGCTCGAGCGGCTCATTTGGCTCGGCCCACGAAGGCCCAGCTGCCTAGCCCAGCCACAAATCCCCATCCGGCGAATGCCATCCCTATTTCCCTAACCCTACGGCGCCATTGTCTCAGACCAGCACCAGACCTGATCGGCCGATCCCCTTTCTCCCACGATGTCGGCCTTCCACCTCGCCCATCCCGCCACCTCCACCTTGCCTCCTCCACCCACCGCTTCTATCTGCTACCTCCACCTCGCCGCCTCCACCTCGCCTCCTCCACCCGCCGCCTCCACCTCACCTCCTCCACCCCTCCTCCCACTCACGCCTCCCCCCGCCCGCCCGGCTCCACCTCCACTGCCGGCCGCCCACCTCTCACTTCACCTACACCCGCCACCTCCACCTGCCACCTCCACCTCGCCTCCTCCACCTACCGCCTCCACCTTGCCTCCTCCACCTAGACACCTCCACCTACCACCTCCACCTCGCCTCCACCTCCCTCATCTCTGACCGCCTTCCCGCCGAGGCGCCGACCTCCTTGACGAGTCAACGACATCGAGCTTGTGTGGAGCTGCGGGTAGAGGCTAGGACATGCCGCGCCGTGCGGGTGGGCCACGCGGCTATGGCCGATGGTGTAGGGCAGGCCGAGGCGGTGGAGAATGTGGTGGCCCTATACTCTGCTCCCGGCATCGGCGACGACGTCAATGCGGAAGACGCGAAGTGGCAGGGCGCGGTGGACCGGCGGTGGAGGCCCTCCTGGCTCCTCCCCTAGTCCCCTGGCCTGGCCCTGTACTCCCCCCATGAGCGGTGACCTCGTCTTCTGCCCGATCCCCTTTCTCTCCAATCGCCCGTCGCCCCTTCAACTGCGTCGCTACACTGATTGTTGAATCTAGTTCTTGTGTCTTCACTTGTGATTTGTTGATTGAATGGATGCATTGATTTTGTGATTATGTTGATTGCATTTGAATGGATGCCTTTGTTGGTGATGTTAGCATTACGATCCTAGCTCATGAGCCGTCCTACATCTTGTGCACAAAGCAGGCGAACCAAATTTGAGCTTCTTTGTGGAAATGAGCTGGCGAGCGAGCGAGCTTGCCTCGATTCGGCTTCGTTCTAGCCCTAGGATAGCGTATCCATGCTAGGAAGAGACAACATTGCATGGTGCCCAGCTGGCGCAAGGTTACACCAGGGTCTAGGTGGACATGGTACATGACCATTTTATTGTCGTCCCGCTGGAGATTCGCCCGAACGAAGACATCAGAACACTAGGGGATGCCATGTATACTTTTATCCAGTGGCCCAAGAAGGACATCGCCCTAGACCTTGCAGTGCCGCAATCTCGACATGACCATGCCTCTCTAACAGGACCCTCGATGACTCCACCTCATCCTCCGCTTCAGAAGGCCGCCTCATCGGTTCTTGTGGAGAAGCCACCGAAGGAACAAGAAAAGCGTGTCGCCGTATTGGTTCCCGAGTTGTCTCATGAGAAGATGTGTAGCGGGCGTCTCGTTAAGGCCAAATTGAAATTGAAAAACATTAAGGCGCCTCCCAAGCCCATGACATACTCCTTCGGAAGTCTGTTGGCCTCCGACACAGTATTAGCCCACGCTCAAATAGGTTGCCAGTCTTAGCCCACCGAGAGTCTACGTCATGCCTACACCTGAGACCATAGGCCATCCTGACGTGGTGAGAAGTACCTTACTAGTTGATTCCCATGAGGCTTTCGTTCTTTTCGATTCATAGCTCAAGAAATGCCTCCGTGTGCCTGAAGAGCAAACTCGATTAGAGGACATTGAACTTGGCAAGGATTTGGCTTATGCTGAACATCCAATGGAAATCTTAGAGGTAGTTAAGAAGCAAACAAGGAACTAGGTCTACCGCTTGTGTAAGGTCAGATGGAGCAACCACCGATGCGGCGCTACATGGGGCGTGAAGATTTGTTGGTGAATACCTCGGCTATTTGATAAGCGACAAGGACTTGATAGACCTCATCCTCATCGGATGTCTACAACTTCGGGTTGGAGGCAAAAGAACCTTGGCGATTTTAAGGGTCTTTTGAGACCACTGTAATTCCTACGACCTCCCTTGGTCGAAAGACCTCCCACTACCAGTGCCTGGTCGAAAGACCTCCCCTACGACCAGTTCTTGATCATTGGTATCTGTAGCTTTGTCGGCCAGGTCTAATAGGGAAACTATAGCGTTATCTGAATCTCGGGGTCGAGATTCTTTTAAGGGGGTAGGGTTTGTAACAGCCCAAAAAGTCATAATTGTAAAAATGAGGGGTTTTTAAATTTTTTTTATATAATGTCTATTGTCGTTCGTTTGCCTGCATCTTTGAGATTTGCTTGAGGACATTTTGCATCTCTTCTGCTCTCATGATTTTATCTACCATCCTGTCAATTTGTCTTTTCTTAAGTCTATCTAGTTTTCCTTCCTTCTCCCCATATCTCCTTTGGCTAAAATGTTGATAAGCCTGGTGTCTGATCTGACCCACCCTGCTTCCGTGCATTCCCTTTTCTATTCCTCTGACCCACGGCTGGTCAAACCCGGTGCAGCCAAGACCTCTGGCTATAGACTAGGGTAGTTGGGTCTCTCACTACTACAAAAAGGCTAATACTAGGCGCCTCATCATAAACAGTTACCCAAAACCGTCATATTACATGCAATCCTGAGACGGTTTTGGTTTTGCTACCGTCGTATTCTTGGGCTAGCGCTAAAACCGTCGTGAAGAGGTAATATCACGAGCGGTTCATGTTGAAAAAATGTCAGTGAACTATCACAAGCAGTTACGAACAAGAACCGTGCGTGATATTACTAAATATCACAGACGGTTTTAACAAACAACGTTTGTGATACTTCACAGACGGTTTTAATAATGAACCATCTGTGATATGAGACTATATCATGGACGGTTCCATTATAGAACCGTCTATGATAAGTATCACTAACGGTTCCGTAATAGAACCGACTGTGATAAGTCTCTTTATTAGTAAGAGACTGCTAGGGTTTGCACTCTAACTCGTCACTCCCGGCCCCGTTCTTACTCTTGTCCATTCCCTCCACCAGTGACCTGTCACGACGCCTTCCATGCATTCTTCCGTCGCAGACGGCAGTTCAGCGACCTACCACCAGTTCACTACAAAGACACTCATACGATAAGAGTGTCTTTTGCGGTCACCGTTGTGCTACAACTTCTGATGACGCGAAAGCCTTCCCTCTTCCTCCTCCCCACGGTGTCTGCTGACCCTCGGCTACCTCTCCACGGCGATGTTGAGGTAAGACAGATCTATTACCTATTGGTTTGTCTTTGTTGGTATTCATGTGAACAGAGCTCCTCCTCCTCGCCGCCAGGCTCCCACACCTTGGATCAAGCTCCTCCTCCTGCTGCATGCCGGATCAAACTCCTAGTCACCCCTCATTGCTTGCCGGCCTTGGCTCCTCCTCCCTACGCCGCAGCTCCAGCTCCTCCTCCCTCTCACCACCGGCTCGTTACGCTACCTTGGACCTCCCTCACGCGTCCAACCTCTCTGGCTCTCCCACTAACGCGTAAGTCCCCTTCTTGTCTTCTTGATGTTGTCTGGTTGTTGGTTGATGGTCATTGGCGAGCCGGATGCTAAATGTGTAATACATACATGAAGAGAAGTGCATCATTGTAGAAAGTGTAAATGTGTAATACATACATGTAGAGAAAGTATAGAGAAATCATAAATATAAATGAATGCAATGATCATGCATATGCTTGTTGGCTAGTGGCACTTTGCTAGGCTGTTGAGCGCTCAATGATGTTAATAGTCTTATCTTTGAAATTGAATTAATAATTAGTTCATATTAATAGTCCCACTTTCTGTGAAATGTAAATTGAGGGCTATTGGTGTATGTGCATTCTATATATATGCATCTTGCTTAGTTCATCTTGTGGGTTCAGATTGACAAAAATGAATGGGGATGGTGGGTTTGGTTAATGCTCTCGATGGATCTTGAGGGTTATTGATGCGGTTCTAGCTTTGTGCTTGGTTGGCTTACATTGGATGTGGTTGGATGGGGCTTGGCTGCAATTAACTTTTGATTTGTAAAGGTTAGGCTTGGTGTGTAGTGTATTAAAAACAAGACCAAATGAGTCAAAAACTCTGCAACACCTCTTCACTGTCTCTCGCCATTCATTTCACATTTATGCGTATGCTTGTGTTCATCTGGGTCATCCAATTACGGATGTTGTCTATAGGTAATTGGATGTCTGACGATCTCCTTGCATCCATACTTTTCAAACTTGCATGGGCTTAATGAAGTTGCAGTAGCTCTTGTCTCATTCTTCTCATCTTTGCATGGGCGACCCCAAAAGTGGTGAGGGACTACAAACAACATATATATATATATATATATATATATATATATGATCTTAGGTTTTAATAGCACAAGTGGCCCTTTGCTTGGAGGCTTTATAGAAAAAGTCATCACAGACGGTTTGACCTAAACAAATGCAGCGATATCGATCATCACGAGCGGTTTCATCCAAAAGCTATGCTGTGATGATCGATCGTATAGGCGGTTTGACCATAAACCGTTTGTGATAATTGCCTATCACAGGCAGTTTGATCTAAACCGTGCGTGATAGTTTCCTATCACGAGCGGTTCTCGATTAACTCCGTCGTGATAGTATGCATCACGAGCGGTTTGTGTAACATCCCAAATTTAATAAATGATAATTAGTATGTATCTCATTAACATGCATATTGTTTTGAATCTTTTGCATCATTTATTGTACTTGGGTTTGTGTTTCAAATGCATAAAAATGAGGAAAAATTAAAACTTTTGAACATACATTGGTTTTTCCGGAACATGTGCATAAATTATTGCTTTCGAAAATTTAGAAATCAAAGAAAACATACATTTCAAATTTAAATTCCAAAAGAAAACAAGATTGAAAACTTATGAACATCATCTGGAAATAATTTATTCAAATGATTTAATAATTATCACGAATAAATATAATTTTTACAAAAATTTTTGGAACTCTTTTAACCCTCAGAAAATTCAAACTCAAATCAATAACCTTTTCCAAGTTCGAATTTAAAGGTTGCTGATACATGATGCCACTTTCCAGTCGGAATACCTACGCGTCCACGTCACTTTCTGAACATAGCGACGTCTAATTACCTATCGACAACATCCAGGTAATTAGATGTCCTGACGATCTCCTTGCATCCATACTTTTCAAACTTGCATGGGCTCAATGAAGTTGCCCATAGCTCTTGTCTCATTCTTCTCATACAATGTGGCGACCCCCAAAAGTGGGTGAGGACTACAAACAATATATATATATATATACATATATATATATATATATATATATATATATATATATATATATATATATATGCGGTTTTAATAGCACAAGTGGCCTTTGCTTGGAGGCTTTATAGAGAAAAGTCATCACAGAGCGGTTTGACCTGGCAAATGCAGTGATAATCGATCATCACGAGACGGTTTCATCCACAAGCCGTGCAGTGATGATCGATCATCACTGACGGTTTCATCCACAAACCGCATGATGATCGATCATCTGAGCGGTTTGACCACAAACCGCTCGTGATAGTTGCCTATCACCAGGCAGTTTGATCACAAACCGTCGTGATAGTTTCCTATCCTGAGCGGTTCTCGATTAATAGCAAATGCGTGATAGTATGCATCACTGAGCGGTTTGTGTAACATCCCCAAATTTAATAAATGATAATTAGTGTGTATCTCATTAACATGCATATTGTTTTCGAATCTTTTGCATCAATTATTGTACTTGGGTTTGTGTTTCAAATGTATAAAAATGAGGAGAAATTAAAATTTTTGAACATACATTGGTTTTCGGAACATGTGCATAAAGTATTGCTTTAGAAAATTTAGAAATAAAAAAAACATAAATTTCAAATTTAAATTCCAGAAGAAAACAAGATTGAAAACTCATGAACATCATCTGGAAATAATTTATTCAAATGATTTAATAATTATCACGAATAAATATAATTTTTACAAAAAATTTTGGAACTCTTTTAACCCTCAGAAAATTCAAACTCAAATCAATAACCTTTTCCAAGTTCAAATTTAAACTACATAAATAAATCTTGAACAGTGATGCTTAAGATTTTATTTGAGTACTAGGATGTCCCAGAACCCCTATGAAAATTTTCATAATTTTTAGAATTTAATTTCTATTTCTAAAGCACCGGTCAAATCTTTTGTTTCTTGGTCAAATCGATTTCTAATTAGGGCTCACCTTTGTTTCACCAGGCAGAGCCCCATACTGTTCAGACTAAACAAATGGACTCGGTGAGCCAACTAAACCGCTTACCGCATCCGGACCGTCCAAATTAGATCGTGCGGTCTTAAACCCCCAAGTCCGACCGACCCGAGCCATCTTAGTTGCCGCTCATCCTAAGTGCACCGGGCCAGAGCGAGCTTCAGCGTGCGCATGTGAGGCCGCCGACGCCGACCCCACAGCGATGGCGTCTTCTTCCTCGAGAACCGCTACGCGCGCCGCAGCGTCCAGCGAGCTCTGCCACGCCTCCGTTTGTGCGGCGAAGCGCCGTGAGCCACCGCCCTCGTTGACCAGTCCCCGAGCTGTGCCTTGTTACGATGTGTTCATCTCCATCCTCTTCCTCGCTCAAAATGGGCGCCATCCCCCTCTTTTCCCTCACTTTCTCTTCCTGGTTGTGGGAGATAAGGAAGCTCTCCTGCGCTATCTTCTACGGAAAGGTCCACTCCATTTTGTCCTTCGTCTTCCTCTATCCTTGCCGTGTTCGTTTTGGCCAAGTCTAGCTCCTTCCATCGCAGTAGCTCTGGAGCACCTTCTTGTCACCCTCGGCTCTAGGCGTGTCGAGCACGCGAGGGCATCACCGTGTAAGCGTATCTCCGGTGAGTTTCTTTCTCTCTTAAGCGCGTCACCGGTGCCTCTTTACATAATTTTGACTTCCCCTCAACCAATTTTAGCAATGCCTTGCAGGATCACTTGAATTTGGAAATTCCCCTTTTCTCGGCCAAAAACGTTCACTTCGGCCCCTTTGTCAATCTAGTGAGTTGTTCTTCGATTGCTTTCAGTAAAAGCATCTCCTAGGTCTGCTTAAGTGGTCCCGACCTTGCTTTTGTTCTCTCCCTGCTCAGGTTGTCGTGCCCTCGTGAAGACCTTAGCGTCATTGTTGATGCATGCGTCATGGAGCTCCTCTGTGGATCTCTAGCCACTTCTTCGGCTCAGGTAGCTTCTTGTTACCTCTTAGGAGCTTAAGAAGGCTTTCGGTTGCTCAATGCATCATCAAAACGGTTTAACCATTTTTGTCGTTCTTCTTGCCGCCCCTCCATTATTCTTGTATTTATAGCCCTTCTCCGACCAAATTCCGGTCACCGGTTGGGCCGTCAGGCTTTTAGCCACCCGTGCTTGACCTTGGTTCTCGCGACCGTGGACCGCCGCGCCGGTAAGCCACCGTGCAAGCGAGCGGAGCAGAAGCTCCATTTGTCGGACGGCCGACCGGCACTGTAGATAGGTAATTAAAACCGAATCTCAATTAATTTAGCGCTAATCATTGCTCAGGTCATTAAATAGCTGTCTTAAAGTTTTGATGAGTGTATTACATGTGGGCCCTAGAACCTTAGTGCACAGTAAACTTCAAGATGGTCCATAGACCGGTACACTGTTCCGTAGACCGTCGGTCCACGCACACTATTCCCTTAGACCGAGAGTATGATAGGCGGGCCCCACTGTTAGTGCGGTTTTAAATCGGAATTAAAATGAAAAGAACACTATTCATTGGGCCCCACTTGTCAGCCTCTGTGTCTAGATTTTAGCCCGGTAAGAAAAGTCCTTAATGCTTTTATAAATTCAGAAACGATTTATTATTGAACTGAAAAATCCATTAATTTCAAAAATGCATCACTAATTCATCTTAACACCAAAATGAATGAAACCACTTTTGTTATTTTTAATTTCACATGAACATTATTTTAAAATAGGTTTCAACCTTTTTACTATCACATAAAATATAGTTTTTGGAGATTGATGCAAAACCCATTTATTTATACTCTAGAAAATGTCTTTAACTTTAAAAATTCATAACTATTTCACCTTAACTCCAAAATGGATGAAACCAGTTTGATTATTTTCATTTTAAGTGAGATTTATTTTAAAATAGGTTTCAAACATGTCTCTGTAGCCGAAAATATAGTTTTGGAAAATGATCCATAATTCTATTATTTTTACAATAGAAAAAGGATGATAACTTTGGAAATTCTTAACTAAATCATAAAAACTCCAAAATTTATTATTCAAATTTTGTTAGCTTCCTTTTACAGGTAATTTATTATAAAAATGATTTGAACCATGTTACTCTTCCAGGAATCACTTTTGGCAAAATTGCTTTAGGTTTAGTATTATTGTTGCACTAAAATTGTTTTAACTTAAAAAATGCATAAGTATTTCTCTGTAACTCCAAATTGAGTGAAATCAACTTTGTTGGAATCCTCTGTTAGTGTAGTTTATTGTAGAATAGGTTTTGAGCTTGTTACTATCACTAAAAATCTCATCTTACAAATGTTTTGTTCACTACTTACATAACTTTGAAAAATCATAGAAAATTCATCGTAGCTCCAAACGAGGTGAATCAAATTCCATTGTTCATCTCATGTGAAGCTCTACCTACCATAAAAATGTCAAGTACACCACCTCTCTGGAATTTTGCACCAAAATATTTAATCGGATGAGCGATGTAGGTAGCAATTTATTTGGATTTTCTGGAAAACTGACTTCAAACTGTCATAACTTTTGCATAGAACATCCAAATCAATTGATTCTTGCTGATAAATTCACCTAAAATCATGATATACCTTATGTGAGTTTTTCATGATTTTTGGACGATTTGAATTTTTGGGTCTTTTCGGCATTATTCGTTCTTATTGTGCTTTCGATTCTTTCGATAGGTTCGGACGAAATTATTGATTACACGAGTGATCCTCTGCAGCATATTGAGCAACTTTAGTAAGGCAAGCAGTTTAATCATAAATGTCCCATTACTTTCAAGTCTAATACTTTGTTTACTGGTTGTATGTATGCATGCTTTTGTGTCAAAGTTTATTTTCCGATTAGAGGTAGCTATTCCTATTGCATGGTTGCCCTTAAATTGTTATCCCCTACCACAAAACATAAGTTATTAATATTGCTGGTGAATTAGAGCCCGGTGATTTAATTATGCTCTTTTATTGTCTTTACGGTGTCATGCTTAGAAATGCTTAGCTACCGGTAGAATTGGGCGGTTATCGACTTAGTCGATAACCTTGCTCACACAAAATTATTATTATCATTATGCTCAGCACCTTGTGCTTTGTTACTTTGTAAAGTCAAAAACTCAAAATGAAAATGAAATGTTTTGGACTTGGGCACAATGGTTGATGGTGTGATCTTATGGTGTGACTAGAATGGTGCAGGATCAACAAGGATCGAACATCTTGGACACTAAGCCAGCGCTTATTAATGCTAACCACATGAGAGGGATATGGGACCTCTCTTGACTTAGTACTTTGGCGTGTGTTAGCTCAGAGTTGCATGGTGGGCTATTGGGTGGCGATGAGTGGAGTTTCTCCATTGCAAGGAGCACCATCCTTTATAAGGAGGTGAGCATCTTTGATGACTCCGCATCAACGTATGGGGCTTTCTCCCATATGGGCAACTCGTAGTTAATGCACAATATTGGAAATGTCTCGTGGGACTTAGCGTCTTGGCATACCAAGGTAGTATGCTTATTAGGAGGCAAAAGGCGGTCGATGTGTGGGTACATTGGTACACCCTGCGAGGTTCAAACTATTCGAATAGCCTCGTCCTAGGTTATGCTTGATGTGGGTGGTATGAATGGGGAATTCATGCTATTGTTGTGGTGGCTATTGGGTTAGCCACTTCGGTGATGTCTTGTTATATTTGTTACATGTATCTCGTTGTTTTGTCAAATAAAATCAGATTGTAAAAGCTTTCAATCTATCACATTATTGCAAATGAAAACTTGCTTTATCTTTGAAAATGAGTCTAGAGCCTCCTCCACTTAAATAAGATTGCATGTAGCTATATATATAGGCTGTTACCCTACGTAAGTCTTGCAGTACATTTTTGTACTCATTTGCTTTGCTTAACTAATTGTTGCAGAGAGGTTGATCCCCAAGGATTAACTATTGTGAGGCAAACTTAAATCTTGGACGACTAGCTTAGTGGCCGGTCGGTTGCCTTGTGGGTAATGGCAAACCATTTGGCTTTTGTTTATCGCCATCTTATGGCTTGTGTTTCCTTGCTACTTTGATTATTTACCTTATTATTTGGTGGTAGGCCCTACTTTTGTATTATGATATTGTATGTCCTTTAAGTTGTACGCTTGTAATAATTTTGTGTATGGAATGGATGCTAAATTTTTGTATGGGGTATGTGTCTTGCAATGGAAGTACATATCTGAGAATTGGGATATTTTATTTGTAATGCTAGGACCAATTTGATGGTTAATCATTACAAGTTTAATACCGGGTTCTCCTGATTTGAAAACCGCTATGCATGATGACCTCGTGTCATCAGCGACTCCTAAACTTCGAACGGCTCACTTAAAACCAAATGCAGCGATGACGTTTTGAACCGTCTGTGAAGACCTTTTCATGCAGATGTCTCTCTTTTTGGGCACCAAGTGCAACCAGAGTGCACTGCTTGGCAGAGGCGTCAATCGGCCGTTAATGACCATCACAACACCTACCTTTGTGTTGCCACTCAAATCAACAAACACCGACCACGACTCATTGTTGGTGTGTCAAAATGCCTATATGTATATAGCTGCTCCAAGCCCTCAGTGCTTTTTCTTCGCCATTCCAGTGCTAACGTCATTCTCTTCTTCCTCCAAGAGAGCTCGAGCTCGAGCCAAGCTCAAGTGCTCATCTCGATCGGCGCCCACACCACTTTGTCGCGAGCACCCATCAAAAAGGCCCTTTGCCACCTTGGTACACATTTGCTTCGCCGTGCCCCAAAGTGGTATTTTCCTCAATTAAGTCTACTCCTTGATTCATAGGAACAGCCTTGGAGACCGCTCTTCTTTCCCCGCCGACCAGGACATTTAAAGACATTCGAGTAGGACCATTCACCTGCTTCCAGGGAGCAAGCTTGAAGACCGAAGACCACATACGCTTCAAGTATTGTTATTAAAGACCTGAGCTTCTCTCGTAGTCGTGGCCCGTCGCCGGTAAACCGACTAGCTCATTCCCCGATTCGATCTTGGTAAGTTCCTAGTGGTCGAGATACTCTTCTAGTTCGAGCCGCCTTGTTCTCTCTTGGATTTTCCTCAGGTTCTTCCTTTGGCTTTTCCGCTGGTTTATTCGATTGCATCAATACAGTCGAACCTTTGCTTCTTTCAACCACTGCTGCGTAGTCGAACATTTATCTCATTCGACTACATGCAGTTAACTACTCCGACCTCCCTCCTTGCACGGACCTTCCATTTTACAAAAAACCACCCTTGTGGTCGCGACCTCCCATTTTACAAAGACCACCCTCATGATCGGGACCACTCATCTAACTGCGCCCTCACCTCTTGTGGACCATCCGATCAGATTGGACGGCCCAATTGAGATGAGAGGTTCGAATGGTCCAAACGTTCATATCATTTTGGACCGCCCGACCAAGGTCGGACGGCCCCACTTCGCCGCGCCTTACCTCCTTGACCTCAGGATCTCTTTCTCAAGACCGCTCTCTTGGTCTTTTGCAAAGACCACCCTCTTAGTCTTTTGCAAAGACTACTCTCTTGGCCTTTCTACCAAGACCACCCTCTAGGTCATGACCTTCCTTTTTGCAAAGACCACCCTCCTGGATGTAACGCTCCCACGACCACCCCAGGTCATGGTGTTTCCACGACCTCCCAGGCCATAGCACCTCCACGACCTCCCCTGGCCGTAATACTCATCCGACCTCCCGTAGTCGTAACCCTCACACGACCTCCCCTGGTTGTAACACTCTCACGACCTACAGTCGTGCTTACTCTCTAACCTCCCCAAGGTTGTAACGCTCTCGGGACCTCCCTTGGTTACAGTGATTCCAGGACCTCCCCTGGTTACAATGATTCCAGGACCTCCCTAATTCTGATAAATCCGGATCTCCTGAGTTCACAGTAATTCGAGGATCTCCCGGCTACTGTGATTCCAGGACCTCCAATGGCTATAGTGATTCCAGGACCTCCCCTGGCTACAATGATTCCAGGACCTTCCCTACTCATAGTACTTCTACGACCTCCCTGTCGTATCATTCTAGAAACACAGTAGCTTCTACGACCACCACAGATCCGACGACCACTAAGTTTTCAACTATGCTGGTCAAGTATTTGTAATTTACGATTTGGCATTATTTGGAGTTCATTGCATATTGAAAATGATTTGAGTTTGAATATATGCTTATTTGCCTTCGGTTGTTTTGCGATTATAGAAGCCAAGGCAACTGAAGAACCGTTCATTGATCAGGATCTCGATCAGCAGCACTCTGAACAAGGAGAGTCAACACTTTGATCATATTGCACCTACTTTTTGCAAATTATGTTGCTTTAAATTATGAAACTATATTGCTATGTTTTATGAAACTAAATTGGTCTAGATCATAGTTAATGCCTTAACAAATACTTGTGTATAAACTTTCACTCCTTGAACTTGGACACTATCCTTTGTCACCCTAGACTTAATGGATTACATACTAGTTACTAAGTCTGTATCTAAGTGTCATGCTTAGCCTTGCTTAGATACAATGTCATGCGGGCATTAAATTGCCCAACCACAATCATTAAAAACTTTGGAAAATGATTTGGGGCGTTCGAGGCCGAGCTTTGGTGGTATGTTGAGCTAATGATATTTTCAAAAAACAATAAAACCTGAAAAACTGTTTTCGACTGGAGCGGATGGAAAGAGTGGCTGGAGCCGGGGGCACGAGAAGATGTTGGTATGTGGATGTACCGCCCTGGTCAATTAAGGACCGAATCTTAGAATGACCTCTCATGCAAAAACAGTGCAACCACAAGTCTATAATGGGTACGACCTGGCCAACTAATTTGCTCGCCTCGGCATGGTTTCACCATTGGAGGAATGTGGCGTGGGTAAAGGGGAAAGAAGCCACAGCGAAACCACACGGTGCAAGAGGGGGCCTCATGGAAGTGCATGGCACCGGGCGGTGGAAACCTTAGCGGGTGGGGCTGCGTCGAGGAATGAGTATTGTAAAGGCATTGTGGTAATCTCCCCTTGATTCGCATGTCCAAGGAAACGTGTGTATATATCAAGGCGATTAACTCTTGTGGGTAAAGTGTGCAAACTCTGTAGAGTAAGAAAACTATCTAAATAGCCGTGCTCACAGTCAAGAGCGGTGCTGAGAACTTGCTTGATATAGTCTTCATATTTACAAAATCATTTGTGATGAAAAGGAAGGATGGCCTGGGACCCCAGGGATTTGAGAAAGCCTGGTCGGGGACTAGTGGTAAATACAGGATAGCCCAAGCATTGGGTGGATGGAGCCACTCAATGGTATAGGAGGTGGGACCTCCACTAGTACTTTACAAATGAAAACTCATTTATGAAAACAGATTTGTTCAAAATGCTAAGTCTCAGGATTTTCTACTACTCATCTATTTCAAACTTGGCTTTGTGCAAACAAAAGAACTCTAAACTTTCCTTGACTAGCCTTGCATCTATAAGAACTGCATTGTGTGTTGGCTCGCGAGTACGGTTGTGTACTCAGGCTCTGCCATTATAATCTTTTTCAGACTCACTCGACCAAGACCCCTACCAGTACTACTCAGAGGCTGAACCAGATGGTGGTCAAGACGATGAAGCTTAGGCCGGAACCCCCAGTCGCTTGCCTGTGGGCAGAGCGAATGGATCCACCACGATTTATTTTGCTTCTACACTTGTCTTATATTCTGTACTCTTGACTTTTGTGGACTTCTGCCTAAGTGGTGCTTTTGTAAAATAGTTGGCCGCACGACTTGATGTTTATGTAATATATTCTGGGCTTGCACTATTCATAACGAGTACCCTTTACATTGAGCAAAGTTTACGATCAATTTGTTTACAAACACTAAACCGATGCCTCACGACCACCCCCGTAGAGTTATAACTAGCTCTAGTGGGTCTAGGACCTCCTCAGGATCTCCTATAAATGCCAGACCTCCTCATGAATTATAGGACCACTTAGGACCTCCCTTGATCTTCCCAAGATCTCCCAGTATCTCCTCAGGAACTACAGACCTCCTAGAACCTCCCTTGGTCTTCTCGGGATCTCCCATGACCTCCAAGACCTCCTCACAGGACTCCTAGAATCTCCTAGGACCTCCTCGGGCCCCACAGGACCTCCACAGGATCTCTCAGGACCTCCCAGGACTGCCACGGGACCTCCCTTGACTCCTCAGGACCTCCCTTGACTCCTCCGGACCTCCCCTCAGGACGTCCTCAGGACTTCTCTTGACTCCTCAGGACCTCCCCTCAGGATCTCCTCAGGACCTCCTTCGACTTCTCAGAACCTTCTTAGGGCCACTTCAGGACCAGTACTCGAAGGGAACAATGACCGGTAGAAGTATCACTCTAGGACCTCTTCAAGATCACTCCAGGACATCCTCAGAATCTATTTCCTTGAACCTTCTCGAGTCCTTCCTTTAGGACCTCCCATGACCGCTACAAGACAACTCCATGATCTCCACTAGGCCACTACAGGACTTCCACAGGACCTCTTCAAGACCTCCCCAGGATCTCCTCGGGACAACTCTAGGACCCCCTCGAGGCTTCTTCAGAACTTCTCCAGGACATGCAGGACCAACCCAAGACCTCCCTAGAACCTCTTCGGGACCACCCCAGGACCTCCTCTGCAGTCAGGTGTGGTCGTTAACTATAACCGGCGTTCCCTTCACGACACGGCCACAACTATCAGCCATCTTCTGGACGTAGTCCTGCCTTGGGTTGATTATGAGTAGGGAAAAACTTATCAGCCGATTTTCACCGGTTACTACCGGTAACAGGTGTTACCGGCGGGGGCCGGTAAGATTCAAATGAGCCCTGATTTTTTTGGTTTTGATGAATTTTGTCCAAAAAAAATTCGAATTTGCTTGAATTTTGTTCGAATTTGATTTTTAAAATTTAAAATCCCAAAATTCCAAAAAAAATTGAAAATTTCGGTCGAAATTTCTGATTTTCGTGAAAATCGATCTTACCGGTCCCCCTGGGTAAAAAATTGCAGCCAATAAGTTTTTCCCTGATTATGAGTACTGATCAAGGCGGAGGAACAAGAAGGCTACATGGATAGTTATGAGTGTTGATCAAGATTGAAGATCAAGAAGGCCAAAAACTAGGTCGCGAGCCCACAGTCGATTGCTGGTGGGCATATCGTGAGGGTTCCTTGCGTTATTCTGCCCTTCTGTTTGCTGCTGCTAATCTCTTAAAGATATTTGTCCTGCTCAGCCATTTTTGCAAGCCAAAAGCCGTAAGGTACAGTTGCGCTTCGTTAATTATTATGCAAAATCTCGACATTATCGTGATATGTGTTTGAACCAACAATGTAACTGTGTGTGCTATCTTACTGATCCAGGGAATGACACAACTAGACACAGTGGGTCCCAAGTTCCAAATTTGGGGTCTGACAAATGCATGACGGGGACCTCAAAAAAACAATTCTTGGCTACTACGTAGTCCAAGATTCAGGAATGAATGCCATGATGCAAATGAACTTCATAATCTCAATTCAACATGGGAGAAATAATATTCAGCGACAATAGCATACATATAATCTCATAAGTAAACCATGGCATTTATCATGAACATAGTATCGCAATTCACTCTACACTGTTTGCACTTGCCTCAACCGCGAGACGGACGATGATGACGGGAGGACTCTAACCCTAGTTCTCACCTCCACATGGCATTCGTAAAGTATACTAAGAATACCATTCAAAAGTGCACAGCATAGCAATGAAACAAAAAGAAATCAATCGCTCCTATTCGCAACCCGAAACTTTACCGATACACTCCGAAATCCCAGTCTGTCCAAACAGATAGTCATAAAAGGAAAATCCATAACTTTTGAGTCAAAACTCAAAAAATCATTAATATAAGTTTCCTCGAATCTACACATGCATACCTACAACTTCTCAGGTGACCGAAAGTTCAAATTATTCCATCGAAGCCTTTGTTTTTATCCCCGAAGACCATTCTGTCATCTTCAGTACTACCGACTTAGGAATTTCGTATCTCTTAATTGGTACATCCAAACCCAGTGTTCTAAGCTATTCTAGAAACTACAGATAACTAGCTTCCTCAATTAATTTATTATAATATTCCCTAATATGCAACAAAGGTTGCTAACAGATTAGTCTTTCTCTACTGTCCACAACAGAAGGACAAACTACAACAATAACTTCAAAAATTCATAACTTTCATTATAAATGTCATAAAATTATGAACTTGGACTCTCTGGAAACATCATAAAGTTATCTACATTATTCATGCAGATCAACCAACCAGATTCGTCCATCTCCAGACCCTAATTCATAGAACTAGGCTTGCTGCCCGAATCTAGAGACTG
This sequence comes from Phyllostachys edulis, assembly GCA_036346405.1. Taxonomy (NCBI): domain Eukaryota; kingdom Viridiplantae; phylum Streptophyta; class Magnoliopsida; order Poales; family Poaceae; genus Phyllostachys; species Phyllostachys edulis. The sequence goes on along the minus strand of JAYEVD010000792.1, from coordinate 472,310 downwards.
AACAGGCACTCTGACTTGTAAAAATCATAACTAATTCATTATCCAACCAAAAATTACAAATTAATACTTTCAAGAAAGCCAACGCAATTCCCCACATATCTCTAGGAGACCCTAAACACTGAATTCGCTTGGATCTAACTCAAACTTACAAATTAACAGAACTACAAAGATATCGATTTACAATAGCAGGTACAATCTGGCTAATGGAGACAAATCACATATGAAAGATTTACATTAACTAATGGAGAACGTGAAATTACCCACGAATCAATGCTGGATCTCACTAAAGCCCTCGCGAAGACTTCCCCCTTCTTCTACCTCTTCCTCTTTTCCTTCTCTTCCTTCCCCTCCTTCTCCTTCCCAATGGTCGGCCACCCACAGCAGGAAGATGGTGGCTCTAGGGGACGACAGTGGGAGATGAAGCGATGAGCCTTCTACGAGAGGAGGTGGTGGAGGCGCAGGGGCAAGAGAGGAGGGGCAATGACCAAGAGAATGAGGGGGGACCAAGGGAGAAAGGGGAGGGTGCCCTCTTGGCCCACTTAAGGCCGGCCCAACTAGGCTAGGATGCCTTGGGCCGGAAGCCCAAGGTCCACATCCCCCACAATTTCTGAATTTTAATTTAATTCCCTCTCCCAAATATGTTGTTCTCTCTAATGAATAATCAAGATATTACAGGTTTGACTGCTAGGCAATGATTAACAAACATAACCTAACACTACACAAAAAAGTCTCACAATGTCTATGGCAATCTATCAAGTATGGTAATATAGATTACCTGAGATAATAATAACCTAACCTAACATTACCCACAAAGATCACACAATGGCTATGGCAATCCATCAAGTACGCCAATATAGATTACCTCATGTAATAATAACCTAACCTAACATTAATATTTATTGCTCATCAAAACTAAAGCAAGCATCTCAAAACGTTGGCAACAAAACTGAACCAAAACAAGATGTAACATAAAAATATAACCTTGTAGCCAACCTATGATACATTCAAAATAGCCTCCTCAATTGCCAGTTATTTACAACATGAAATAGATCGGGACCTTAATAGTTAGTTTTACTTTGATCAATCCCCAATATTTAGAACACATTTTAGCTTTAGTACCACTATTTCATACCATTATACAACAGTTAGAAATGACACTGTTATATGCATCTAACTTGTAGTAGCACTGCAAAGGGTCAAACAGAACACATTGAGGGGAAAAGCCTTTTTACATGAATGTGGCCATTGCTAATCTAAAGCGGAGTATCATTCAAAAAGCATGTAGAGCATAAAGAGCATAAAGAATAATCAATGTGAAGGATTCCCAAAACTATTTGAACCAATGAAACACTTTAGCATCTAAAAACAACTAAGAAATATGCATAGCAAGAAACCAACAACTAGATGTGAAGTGTCATCAATTCTACTCTCTGGATCAAGCATCTCGATTAATAACTAAAATATAACCAGAGTAAAATGAGTACAACAAGCAATACAAATGAACTTCCTAAAAATTCAAACAACACACTAATCCCCAATATATGCTTACATTTAGATGGCAAAAATGGTGAGTAGCTCTGGAAGCAACAAAATGAAACAGGAGGCGAAGAAGAATCATTTTTTATTTTGGCCCTTGACGTCATCCACTTGCGAAAATAACCCCATCTTGCTTTATTTGCAAATCTAGCCCTCTCACTCACCTTCCGCGATCGGGAGTGGGGAATGTCACTTTCCTACTCTGGGAGCGCAGAAGGCATGGGAGGTCAGCAATGCGTGGTAGCGCCACTTGTCATGATTCGTGAGCACGGAAAGGCCTTCCATGGTGGTCGAGCGCGAAACCTCCGATTCTGTGGCCGCCGTCCATTCCCACGGAGATTCGCGCTGATCAACTACCTTCTACGCTCACCGACCATGGTAAGAGAGGGAGGGCTAGATTTGCAAATAAAATGGCACAGGGCTATTTTTGCAATTGGGTGACGTCAAGGGTCAAAATATAAAAAGTTTCGAAGAAGGGTAGCCACGAGCATGAGAAGAGAAAAGGAGAATGATAATATACAATTATTTACTTTACTCTATAAATGAAAAAAATATCTACATTGAACATACTGTATTTTAGCTATTCTGTTAGTAGACACATTGCAACTAATCAAAGATCAAAGCATCACATATGTCTCCATTGGCATCATTGTAAGTATTAGATGACATGTAATTTCAAAAATGAACCAAAGCGTCATCTAATTTCAAGTTTGCGGTAGATTATAACTTAGTTGAGCTCTCCATATATTTGAAGCAAGTTTGTTAAAATTGTTGTAAACCATGGGCCTTTTTGGTAATTTCCCAATTATCCTGTGGGGCCCACTTGTCATTGAGAGAGACAGGAGAGGATAATGCTTGGTCTCTACCGACTGAGCGAGAGGACAGGGTTCTTAGGCCTCATCCTAACTGAGTGAGAGGGAGAGCATTCCAGGAGAGGATAATACTTGGTCCCGACTTTTGCCATGGATTAGAAGTTGGATAGTAAAGTGGCGGCAAAGCGCCAGAGACTACACTCCCTGGACAAACATGACAATACACAACTCAAAATCACAATAATACAGCACTCACTTTACAATTATCGTCATCTACGCCAAACCGACCCAATTAACCCAAAACTAACGGCGCACTACCCGCTGTCCCAGTAGTTAAAACTTTCTAACTTATTCATCCGAACTCTAAATTTAACCAACTAATACTTTATAGATTCCTCACAAAAAAAAACCCACAACTTCCTAGTTAAGTTGAACCTCTGATTCTACAGTTTTCTGTCCTGTTTCTTTACCTGAAGACCGTTCTAGAATCTGTCAGAACAGTCCGTTTCATAATTTTATCTTTAATTCTAAAACTTGAAAATATATGAACGAAGCTAGTTCTGAAAACTACATAAAATTTCCTACAATATTTAAGTCGTCACTATAATTTAATTTTACCATCTATTGTAAGAAACTGACCCATCTTCACGACGTCTGCCAGCTACGTCCAAATTCTGGACAGCAACCTTCCTGAGGCCGTATCTTTTCGTTCGCTACTCCGATTTTAAATGATCCAGACCTTCTTGGAAAGCTAACGAGATTAACTAACTTTTCTATAATTGGACCGACCTCTGAATCCGATCCTAAATACCCCAAATCGTCCCTGTAATGTTCTACACCTAATCTTGACGAACTATGGCAAATTGAAAACTAATTTTTCCCTAATGGAAACGACCTACAAAATTAACCGTGACTAATCCATGATAAAACTTAAAGATTATCAGAGTTTATCCTTGACGATCATGACGAACCACAGAAAATTTGTGAAAACCTTCTCTTCCTCCCCTCTTCCTCTTCTCTTTCGTCCCTTATTCATGGTTGCTGGTTCTCCTCTCCTTGCCAGGCTGGATCTCCTCCGCGCTTGCTGGGCTCCTCCACTGCAGCAGCACACCTGCAGCAGCAGCAGAAAGAATCAACAGCTTTCTTTTTTCCTCTCTCTCTACTAGAGATGCATGCAGCATGCAGGACTGCCAAAGCTGCTAGCGCAGGGAGGAAGGCTAGCAAGCATGCAGAGTTGCACGGTAGCACAGCTGCGCAGGAGCATGCAGAGGGAGCTAGCAGGAGAGAGAATGGCGGCAGGCGCATCGGAAAGGGAAAAAAAAGGCATAGGTGCGGCTAGGGTTAGGGGGTGCGGCAGGAGGCAAGGCTAGGGCCGACTGCTATGATGCCTGCAGACGTGAGAATAGGGCATGGCTAAATAGGGTTGGCTAATTAGGTTAAAGGTAATTAGACTACATCAGGCCAAATTGGCATTAAAAAATTATTAGATTGACTATTAGTTCAATATTAAAATTTGGATGTTACACGCCGGGACAAAACATTGAACTTTTTATTATTAATTAACCCTTTTTTAATTTTAATTTTAAAGTTACCATCGGCTAACTTTATTTCTAATTATGACCTCTTTGATCTCGCCACCACCATGGCGTGACAAAACAACGCTTATTACGCTATAGGATAAGTCCGCTAAATAGTATTTTTGGCCACGCTACTGGTCGTGGCATGACAAAAGCTTCCCGGATACAAGGTGGACGTGATGCGTTGTTTGGGCACGCCACGGTGGTGGCATGATCAAAGAGATTAGAATTGAAAATAAAGTTCGTCGGGTTAACTTTAAAATAAAATTTAAAAAGATTAATTAATAAAAAATCAAAACATTGGCTTGCTGCTTTTTGCACTTGACATTTTAATCATATTACCGTACGTCAATATTTCACTTCAGTCAAACTACAATCAGCAGATAGGTATCATAACTTGCTGCGAATGGTGGTTTGCTCAAATCAATTCATCTTATAGATGCCCATGTGTAAACGCGAATCGACAACTTATACTATTATTTGTTGATGAGGTTGTTCTACTTCTCAGACAAGCTTGCTGGAGAGTGTTTTGGCCAAAAGTTAACAAGGCCGAGAAGATTTGCTCTTGGGGGAGCTGCAGTTCTCTTTCATAGCATTTATGGTACTACAGATACAACTAACAATCATTTTAAAACATCTTATTAACAGTATGCACTATTCTCTAATGTATTTGAGTTATGTAGATGGGGCAGTCGCTAGAGGCCTTTTATGCAGTGGAAAGCATTGGGCCTGTTTGGACCAGTTTAGGCTTTCTTGAAAAGCTGCAGGGCTGAACGGTTATGATTGAAGAGTTTCATGTTTGATTGTCTGATTTTTAGGTAGGCTGACTGCAGCTTCTAAGATGAAAAATGTCTGAAATGCCGCTGAGAACAGTAATAGCTTGTTTGATGCCGTTTAATGCAATTAACAACATTTAACAAAAACGAACGGCAGCTAACAATAATTAATGACATTTAAGGCAATGAACAACTAACATAATTGATGACATTTAACGACGACTACCGCAATTAGCGTAATTGATCGCATTTGATGATGATTACCGCAATTGATCGCATTTGACACAATTGACGACGACTACCGTAATTAACATAATTGATCGCATTTGACAACAATTAATATAATATATCACAATTTACCACAATTAACGCAATAAACCACAATCAACGTAATTAACGATAATTATTTCAATAAACAAATATTATGTAAATAGACGTAATAAATAATTATTAAATACAATTATTACAACGATTAATTATTACAAGAATAATTACTAAAATAAGCAGCTTTGTTGTAGGTGTAAAAACCAAACACGAGTGAGGGGGTGGACGTCGGCCGTCTAACGGGCCCTCGTCCACGAGAGTAAAAATGACACGAGGATTTATACAGGTTCGGGGGTCCGAGAGGACCGCCCTACTCTGTCGGTGAGCCGACGGGTTACTTTCGGAGGAGCCCCGAGGGCTCACCAGCTTGAACATGTCTCTTTATTGCTCAAGAGAGCCATCCCCTTGAAAGGAGGGATACATGGGGTATTTATAGGCTCCCAAGCCTGTACAAATGACCAAAATACCCCTTGGGGTATAGCCACACTATGAGTACAAGTGAGGGGTATTACAGTCTTTTATGATCTCAACAGTATTTCTTGGAGTCCGCACGTAATGTTTCGGCAAAGGGGGCCCCAGTTAAGGAGGGATGAATTATTCTTACAACACTAGCCTCGCCTTTAGCGTTTTAGGAAAAACGTCGAAAGGGCGATCTTGAATTGTGCTTTTGTACAAAGGTTGATATTTGAAAGAGTTCGTGGGTTTGACAGTAACTCGTGCATGCAGACCACACCACCGCAATGATTTCAAAGGAGTCCCAGGTTTGAAAGAACGTGTGTGCAGACCACCGCAACAGACCTCCTCCAATACGCAAAGGAACACTCTGTGTATGTGATCATTTCTTGGGTGCAGATGTGCATAGAGATACTGTATCAAATAAACCTCTTTTCCTTGTGAGGCCCTGACGTACACTGTTCAGCTTTTTCCATGTGGTATCGTCTTTTCCATGTGAGAGCTCTGTTATCTCATGAAATAAGGCAGAGGCTTCTTCCATCAAAAGCCAAAAGCATTCTTCATTCCTTATATTTCTCTCGGTTCTTCTTTCCTTCATCTCCTTCTTCCTTTGGCCGATGAGGGCCTTGGCTCCGGCGCTGCGTTCTTGGGGCCGGTCCGACGACGCTTGCCTCCCCGGGCGCGCGCCTCTGCCCGGCTCGGTTCCTGCGATTCGCCGCGGTTTTGGGCGGCGTCTTGACCCCACCACCTCCCGCGCAAGCGCCACCGCTTGTCCCGCCTTGGCGCCTCCGGATCCACCGCGCCCTTGGCTCGACCCGGCCGTGGCCGCCTCCCGGCCGCCATACGCCTGCTCGACCCACCATGGCCGCCTCCGAGCCACCGCGCCACATCGCTTGTCCCCGCTGCGCATCCCGAGCCGCCGTGCCCCATGGCTCGACTTCGGCGTAGCCGCCTCCGGCCGCCGCCCACTGCTCGACCGGCCGGGCCTCTCGCCTGACCTCTGGCGTGGCCGCCACGCCAGCCGCGCCTGTAAGATGGCGAGCCAGTGGGCCGCAGGCGCGGCGTCGGTCTTAGCCAGGCGCCTTGGGCGCCGTAACTTCTAGGCGTCGGTCTTGGGTCGGCGCCGGGCGTCAGTCGCTGGCCGGTGGCTTCTGGCGCCAGTATGCGTGGTTAGGCGCTGGCACACGACGCAACGCAGGCGATCCATCATTTTCTCTGTTAATCGTAATGATTTGTGTTTTATGATGAATTTCTTGCCTCGACTTGTGATATTTATTTTGCGGAGCACGGGAGTGCTGTGGCGCTAGCGAGGCTCTCTGCCAGTATGCGTCGAGTGCCAGGCGCTAGTCTTCTGCCGCGGGTATGCAAGGCGTGGCGCGTGCATGGTTGCCGAGGCGCCTGAGTGCAAGGAGTACTGGCAATCCTTTTTTTGTGCCGTGAAAGAGATCTTGCCATATGCATCTTGCCTGTAGGCTTTAGGGCCTCTCAATGTGAAAAAAATTTTGCTTTTATGAAAAGGAAAAATTGCATGTTGAACAAATTTTGCACGTGGTAGGTGTGGTAGGTGATCGAGTGATTCTTTCTTGATTTTAGTTCAAGTGGATGCCTTGAAGGTCTATTATCAAGTCATTTGTATGTAACTTGTGTTTGCTTGTTGACGGTGAAAAATAAGCCTCGGGAGCGAGGGCACGGGTGCGTGAGGGCATGCCTCGGCGCGAGGGCACGTCGAGAGTTTTGAAGGCTTGTGCACGAGGGTTTTGAAGTCCTCGGGCGAGGGTTTTGAAAGTCCCTCGAGCGAGGGTTTTATGAAGTCCTCGCACACGAGGTGTGAGGATTCAAGGGTCCCGAGGTCCCGAGGCTCGAGGGCACGGGCACGAGGCCGAGGTCCCGAGGCCCAGAGGGCTCGAGGCCTGGGCGCGAGGCCGAGGTCCCGAGGCCCCGAGGCCACGAGGCTCGAGGTCCCGAGGCCCCGAGGCACGAGGCCTCGAGGGTCTGAGGGTGCGAGGCCTCGAGGTCCCGAGGCCCCGAGGGCACGAGGCTTCGAGGGTCCCGAGGCCCCGAGGGCACGAGGCCTTGAGGGTCGAGGTCACGAGGCCTTGAGGTCCCGAGGCCCCGAGGGCACGAGGCTCGAGGGTCCCGAGGCCTCGAGGGTCTGAGTCTGAGGCTTCTAGGGTCTCGAGGCCCCGAGGGCATGAGGGTGCGAGACTTCGAGGGTTCCAGGTCCCGAGACCCCGAGGCTGGGCGTGAGGGTGCAAGACAGGCGCGGCACCATGAGGGCCTGTGTATGTGATCGCTTGTCTTGCTTGAGCTTGTAATCGCAAAATGCAAAGATCAAAACCGAAAACTCCAACTTTCTATGTTCTCTTTCTCGAGGACTTGGCCGGAGAAAGGCGATCTGATCGGCGACTTGGCTTCGGAGAACCATCAGCACATCGCCACGGCACTCGGACATCTGGTGCGGTATTTGGCGGCGCCATGAGGGCTTCAGGCCCAGCACGGGTATAGTCAAGGATGTTTATGTAACACACGCGTGTAGCGTGTGAGTAGGCCTCAAACCACTTCTAGTGGGTTGGTATTAGCGCCGGAGCAAGGGCTCACGCCGCCTTGTGCAGACTTGTCAAGTATAGATCATTTTCATCGGAGGTGGTCTGATTCTCGATAGTGTAGCCCCTATCCCTTGGGCGCTTGTAAGGCGCCGAGAATAAATAAGAGAAGGGCAAGTGAGCCGCCTCGCAAGGATTCTTCTTTCCGCTATGGCTCTGGCACAAGAGGCCGCCATGAAGGACGTGCTCCAAGCGAACGAGAGGATACCATCGCCTTCTTCCTCCGCCTTTGCTCAGTGATGCAAATCTTGTTTTGATGGCGCGCAATGGCACTTCTCTATCTTATAAACGACTTCACAGTGTTCAAATTCTTCTTTGATGCTTGTATCTTGTACTTTGTTGTTTGTACCATGATCTTTCACTCCAATTTCGTGGGCCTTGCAAAGGCGCGGCGTGGAGTGCGAGGGCACGAGGCAGCGATGGCACGCGAGCGCGGGTAGTGAGGTGCCCTCGCCGCGAGGGGCGAGGGCACCACGAGCATGAGGCCATCGCGAGGGGCGAGGGCACCACGAGCATGAGGCCATCGCGAGGGGCGAGGGCACCTTGGGCGCGTGGCCACCACGAGGGGCGAGGGCACCTTGGGCGCGAGGGTACGCGCGAGTGTTTCTTGAAAGGCCTCGTCGCGAGGGATCCCCGGGGCATGCGAGAGTCTTGCGAAGGCTTGGTGTGAGGTCACGCCGAAGGCGATGTCGATGAAGGCGCGGCGGCGGCCCTCGGCGGCTACATGAAATCATTGCAAAGGTGCCCCGAGGCCTCGCCTCGTGCGGAGGCGAGGTAGTAGGATTACTCGACACCAGCCCCCCTGCCCCTTGGGTGCCTGCAAGGACGCTCGAGGGGCAAAGAAGAGTGCTGAGGTCTTGTATCCTGTTGATGAATATGCTTGGCCAAAGACTTGGCCAAATTCCAGCATGACGAGAATGTAAACGCTCGAGGTTTTGCCAAATTCTGACTCGGTGCAAGTCACGAGGCACGAGAGTGAGGAATATCGCAAAGGTCCCGCGACTTAGCCAATTTTGGCTTGGTGGGCACGTGGGTGCCCAAAGACTTATGCTTATTTTGTACTCCATGTCGGGTGAGTGCTCCACGCCAAGGCGGTACCAAATTGTCGCTTCTCCGCCCTTCGTGGGATAATTTTTGTTGCTCCATCCACGACGGCGAGTATTGAATCTTTGAGGCATCCCACCGAGGCACAACCTCGAGGCGGGAGGTGCATCCGAACGAAGCTCGTCTTGCAGAAAAGTCATGGACGCAAGAACGCCCACCGCCTGACCTTTCTAGGCGGTGGCGCTTCGCCAAGCTTTGTGGTAAACCACGGTCGTGGACGCAGAGCCGTCGAGCCGAGGCATAGCCTTTGAGGCGCGCTGGTCGGTGAAACCTATGTAGGCGAAGTCTTAGGCGCGAGAGCCGTCGAGCCGAGGCATAGCCTCTGGCCGGCGCAAGGTCGCGTCAAACAAGCCTGCGTAGGCGAAGTCTTGGGCCTTGACGCGAGGTCCCGAGCCGAGGCATAGCCTCTGAGGCCGTGCGCAGGCGTCGAGCAAACCTTCGTGGCGAAGTCTTGACGCGAGGTCGCCGAGCCGAGGCATAGCCTTACGAGGCCGGGCGGCAAGCAAACGGCTTCACGAGGCGAAGTCTTGATCGAGGCCGCCGAGCCGAGGCATAGCCTTCGAGGCCGGGCGGCGTCAAGCAAAGCCTATGTAGGCGAAGTCTTGACGCGAGGCCCCGAGCCGAGGCATAGCCTCTGAGGCCGGTCGGCGTCAAAGCGAAGCCTAAGTAGGCGGTTGTCCTCCTCTTGCTCCGTGGCTTGATGAGAGTTGTCAGTAGAACTCCTCGGAATGGTCGCGTTCAAGCTAGAAACGTTTCGATGTGGGGTAGATAACACGAGCGCCTTAAGATCTCAGGGTGATAGCCTTATGCGAGCATGATGGTCCTTGATCAATATTCGAGCCAAGTCGCTTGATACATGATTCGAGCTGCCAATGAGACTGAGTCATGGACATATCAAAGGGTGGCCACGAGACTAAGTCGTGGGGCACCGAATGGCCACTAGGGATGGTAGCCCCCCAGTGGACTTGGAGGCACCCATGAGGCTAACTCATGTGTATCTTGAAGGTGTGCCCACAACACTAAATCATAGGCACATTGGAGGGGCGTCCGCGAGACTAAGTCATGGGGCACCGAATGGCCACTAGGGATGGTAGCCCCCAGTGGACTTGGAGGTGCCCATGAGGCTAACTCATGGGCACCTTGGACGTGTGCCCTTGACAGTAAGTCATGGACACACCGGTGGCGCCCACGAGGCTAAGTCGTGGGGCACCCAACTATGAGGGCAATGAAGCCCTTTTACCCCGTTGGTGGGTTTTTTGTGATGATCGGGAATGCATGAGAATGGTTAACCCTTCCAAAGCAATAGAGCTATGCATGCGGGGATCTAGAGATCGCTCGTGCGTGGCACAGAGTCTAAGGGGGACGAGTCCTCCGCACATCCATCAACTTGGTACTGGACCAAATTTGTCGCTCATGCCCTAAGTCTAGTAGGACACGAGCCGCCATGGTGGGGGCGACGGACGCCCAAACCACCATGGACTTTTGTTAGGGGAGACCGCGGAGGTCGTACGCCCTACGCACCATGAGGGTGGTCGCCATGCCCTAGGGCGATGAGACCTGAACCGCCATGGTGGAGGCGACAGACGCCCAAGCCACCATGGACTTTTGTTAGGGAGACCGCGAGGTCGTGACGCCCTCGCACCACGAGGGTGGTCGCTCATGCCCTAGGGCGATGAGACCACGAGCCGCCATGGTGAAGGCGATGGACGCCCAGGCCACCATGGACTTTTGTTAGGGGAGACCGCGGAGGTCGTACGCCCTATGCATCGCGAGGGTGGAATTCCTTGGAGGGAAAGTGTCTTGAGAGCCCATACGAGATTTATATGTCGGGACTGTCCCCTAACAATGGCTGCTTAGGGGCGAGCCTCGTGAGCGAGCCTTCATCGCTCGTGCCGCATGGACGTCATGCGTCCCGGGGGTGATGGTTGGCCCCAGAATCCTTAGCCTTCTGGCTGCGAGGGTGCCTTAAATTGCTCGCCCTTGGCTGGGCCTCGCATCGACCCACACAAGGGAGGAGGACGCGCATGGGAATCCCAGGGCATGTAGGATGTTGCCATCCCGAGGTGGATGGCCCTGATCTCTGACAGGAGTGCTCGGCTGGGGCTCCTTCAAAGAGCGGATGGGTCATCCACGAGATCTTACCTTCAGGAACCGGAGAAGGTTTCGTGGACTTAGAGTATTTTTTGGTAGGAGACATAGCCTTTCATCGATTAGCTACGCCCCCACCTCCGGCGCCAATGTTGTAGGTGTAAAAACCAAACACGAAGTGAGGGGTGGACGTCGGTAGCCTAACGGGCCTCGCCCACGAGAGTAAAAATGACACGAGGATTTATCTGAGTTCGAGGTCCGAGAGGACCGCCTACTCTGTCGGTGAGCCGACGGGGTTACTTTGGAGAGGAGCCCCGAGGGCTCACCAGCTTGAACATGTCTCTTTATTGCTCAAGAAAGCCATCCTCTTGAAAGGAGGGATACATGGGGTATTTATAGGCTCCCAAGCCTGCACAAATGACCAAAATACCCCTTGGGGTATAGCCACACTATGAGTACAAGTGAGGGGTATTACAGGTCTTTTATGATCTCAACAAGATTTCTTGGAGTCCTTGCATCGAATGTTTCCAGCAAAGGGGGCCCCAGATTAAGGAGGGATGAATTATTCTTACAACACAGTTATTACAAAAATATTAAATTACAACAGTAAAAAGAAAAGGAAAAAAAAAAAAACAGAGGCGGCGACGACTAGGGTTTGACTTTGCCACGCCACGGTGGGGATGGGCCGGAGGAGGAGGTACTGGGGGAGGGAGCCCGAGGAGGCGCCGCCACATCGGGGGAGGACGGAGCCGGGGAGGAGGTGTGTCGGGGAGGAGGAGGCCGGGAGGCGGTCAGAGAGGGAGGTGGAGGAGGGCGCCGGGGAGATCCAGATCTAGATCTTTGAGGAGGAGGTCTTGGGGAGAGACGCCAGGAGGAGGGTGCTGGGGAGGATGGAGCCAAGTGGACGAGGAGCTTAGGGAGGAGGGCACGGGGAGGAGCAGGAGGCGAAGCGGGTGGGGGGGGGAAGGAGGAGGCGAGTGGGCGAGCAGGGAGGAGGAGCCGAGCAAAGAGCAGGAGGGAGGGCGCCTGGAAGGAGGAGGCCGAGGAAGGAGGGGAGGCGAAGCGGGGCGGGGAAGAAGGAGGCAAGGGAGAGGAGGGAGCCGAACGCAAGGGCGTGGAGGACGGAGAGGGTTTTAAAGTGAGGGGCAAACACGGTAATTACCGCCCAACTTGGGGGTAAACTTTAACGGAGGGCGTGGGAAGCACGGAAGCTACCAAGGGCAGCCGGCTTCCTCCCATTAGATGCGGACTTCGGCCGGAAAAGCCGCGCAAAAACCACTATTTGGTTCGGCTTCCGCTTTTTGAAAAAAAGCCGGCCAAGTCGAACCAAACATGACCTTAGTCGATCTTCTTTTGAGTCAGAAGCGGTAGTAAGTCCTAATGCCTTGTTTAATCTTAAATAGCAACTAGAAGACCACCCGCGCCCGGTAGGCACGCACGCGTCTTGCATCGCGGAAGGTGGGGGCCACGGACGCGTGGAGGCCAAGGCGAGAAGCAGCCCAAGCGCGAGTCGGCGCCCACGCAATCTAGGCCTTCTAGAGGCGACGCGAAGCGCGCTCATTCGGGCGACGTGCCCATCTTGGACCGCACCTCGCCGACGCGCAGAGCTCGAATCCGGCGGTGCCGGCGGAGTGAAGCGCAATCCGACGCACGCGCTTTTCTTGCCGGCGAGAGGCTCGGGAGGAGCTCCTTTCTCCCAACCTTTAAGTATAGTAATAACTAGAAGATCACCCGTGCAATCACGCGGGCCGTTTTGGCTGGCCTGGCGGGCCAACGTGGGCCACAGGAGCGACGGCACCGGGCGCCACGCAGAGAGCAATCGGACGCAACGCCGGATTAGGCGGCCGCGTCTTGCGTTGGCTCGCCAGAAGCGATCGGACGGCGCGCACGTTTGGGGTGACGTAGGCTGTGCTCACCGCGGCTCCGCACAACGTGCACCAGGTCGGATCTGACGGTGCGGAGCAGCTTGCGCGGTGATCCGACAGCGCTTGAATTCTGACCGACGTAGCGCTCTCTTTCTTTGCTCCTTTAATGTTAGTAATGTTACCCTTGCTCCTCAAATACTGGTGGATACAATGTATATATTACCTTCCTCTGCTATTCAGGGTTCTGAAAATCGTCTGGAACCAGCTGGGTACCGGCCAGTAAACTGGAACAGGCATGGTTCCTGTTTTCAGAACACTGGCCCAGTTCACTCCCCAAAAATCCCTTCTTCTATTCAAATACTTATATAATTATTTTTATCTGGATCCCAAAGAAGTTTTGAAAAAAATTCAAATTTCAAACTCGAGAACTCGAACCGGACCGCTTTTGGGTTTCCGGATGAAAAACGGAGCCGGCAGGGTCCGGTTTCCTGCCCTAATTCAGTTTCTAAAACCCTGGTGGTATTTTGTTTATGAAACAATATTATCTAAATATCTTCACTCCTGTGCTAACTGCTAAATACATTGCCATCCTTTTTTTGTTGGGTTCAGCCCAGTTGCTTTTTTGATCTTTTATCACCTAGAAAAATGGCTTGGTTCCGCATTTTGTAGCATCAGTGTTTCGTTAGCACCCAGGATTTTTCTTTTCTTTTTAGAGTGAGATAAGCTAATCTAGTTTGCAGTGAACTACCATCTCAGGGTTCATCTTGATGAAGCTGAGCCACTGTGCTTCTATTATATGCAATGATTCAATAAAATTCCATGAATATGGTGCGTTTTAAGTTTTAGCAGTTTATTATCAATAGTAACCATTCTGTTGAAGTTTGAACTGCCATCTCAGGGCGCATTTTATTGAGCCGAGTCACTGTTCTTATGTGTATGCAACAATTCAATCAAATTCGTTGAATATGCTGTGTTTCAAGTTTTAACAGCTCACTATCAATAGTAATAATTTACTTGGTGTTTTGAGGTGGAGAGTATGGGAAAATGGAAGGAAGAGATGCACTGCATTTGATAGTTAATGGTTCCCTCTTGAGGATGTGCACTATATAATATAGATGTCATTATATGCTTATTTGACCCTTTGTTTCTTTCTCCTTGGCAGCCTCTTCATACAAGGACCAACATGTTTGTAAAGGTATTATGTGACCATATTGTATTGTTCATTTTTGGAGCTGAAGCATTCTTTATTAAATTTATCAAGTCAAATATGTTAAGGGTATTTGTGGTATTTTCCTTGTACTAGGGTTTAGTCTTGTGTCCCCTTTGTACCTTATATATATTGCCCATTGGGCCTCTTGAATACATACATAATATTCATAATATGGTATCAGGGCAAAGATTCTAAACCCTAGCCTACAACCTAGCCTTCATCGTTTCCGCCGCCCGACGCCCCCGGGAGGAGCAATCTCCGCTCCCGGGGGCGGCCTCTCGTCACCGCCCGTGCACTCTCTCGCCCGGCCTCCCGAGTCGTCGCGTCCGAAGCCGTCTCGCGCTTGTGGACGTTGCATCACAAGCGACGTCGCTATCGATCCGTTCTTGATCCAGCGTCTGCTTCCGCTGCGCATGTCATCGATCTCTTCGTCTGTGTTGCATGTCGCTTTTTCACCTGTCCGTTAAAAAGCAGTCGTATCTCGATTCGTGGATGTAGTATCACCAAGTCGACGTCGCTGTCGTCCATCCAAGCCAATCCGGTTTTCTCTTCGTCCTAACCCACTCAGCCGGTTTTCTCACGAACGTCGTTGTCGGCCCTGTGCTGTCAATGACTTGGAAGGCTGTTTCACTGCCTTAGCTTCACCATCAAAACGTCAAGGCGTTGCGTTCTTGACGCCTTATGGTGATCGCTTGTGTCTCTTTTTCCGTGAAGGAAAATCAAGCACGGAGGTTCGCTGTGCGTGCCGCCGCCGCTAGTATCTGCTGCTAGCTATCTTTTTAGTCTTTTCTTCCGTTGCGTCTATCCAGTCCGTAACACTCTATCTTTGAGTTTGTCTAAGCAATGCGAGTTCACAGATTCATTATCAGTCATAGAAGCATATGAATTTTTTTTGCATGGCAGCAGCCGCCGCTCTTCTCTCTGAGCCATTGCAGATCAAAGAAGTCTTTATGATGCGTCGCTTCTCTCTGAGCCGCCGCCCCGAGCTTCTAAGGCCGCCACACTTCTTCTGCACTGCACCTCCATTGCGCTTCTTGTGCATTGCGCCGCCGTCGTCTTGGGCTTTGATCTGCGTCGTCATGCTTCTATCTATTTCTCTTTAGCTTGATTTGACAACTTTCTTTATTACTGTCGGTTTCATTTTCTTTGTTGTGTTGTCGCAGTCGACTTTGCTCCCGTTTGCCTCTATTTTCTCAGCCCCTGCACCTTGTGTTTTATGGGCTGTCCCACGATCCCGGATAGGAGGAGATCTTTTGATACTCGACATATTTTCCAAGAGTTGAACACTACGACGAGACTATCAAGACTCGGATTTTAAGTTTTCACTATTTTAGTGTCAACCCTTTTCAAATGCAATGCTATTGCATACGTCTTGCGTTTGAAGGGGTGGGGGGGGGTTAAGGGTATTCGTGGTATTTCCTCTGTACTAGGGTTTAGTCTTGTATCCCCTTTTATACCCTGTATATACATACACAATATTCATTGGGCCTCTTAAATACATACAAAATATTCATAACAAACTATAGTCAAACTTAAGGACTAACAGAGTTCCATCTGTCATTTTGTGTTGCATTCAGTTTATTAGGGTTATTTACTATCAACTCAAGCATGGATTTCAACGTACACATGATTCCAGAAGTGGTGAGGATATGGGCAACTCTCTGTTTTTGGATGAAGCATGGTTTTCAAGGGACATATTTCTGTACCGTCTTTCCAAGGTGATTTTGTTGTAATCTTTTATTGGTACATTGCTCTACGTATCCTGTTGGTAACAGTACGTATACACACTGCTTAAGGTAAATATTTTTTTGTCACTTCACCCTAAAATTAGTTATGTGACTAACGAAAAAATTAGTGTTAGACAATATGGAAATGTGTTGAATTAGAAGGAGAATGAGTAATACTGTACCAGTAATATTGACCGCAAAATCAGATCTAGGTGTCACAATTCAACCACAACAAGCCACCAATGGCCAAGATTGAAGTCCTCATTTTCCTATTTTGAGTTAGTTCCTACCAGATCAGTTCCAACAATATTTATGAACTTGTGAGGCTATATAACCCTTATTTGGGAATAGTTAAACTTATATCCCCTCTATCTCTGCTCTCTGCCCCACTAAAAATGTCTTTTGCCACCTTCATTGATTACTTTTTGTAATTGTATTATTTGAAAAGAAGACTTTTGCAACATTACATGGACCTGAAGCAAAATGTTTTAACTTCACTGGGTAAAGCAGTGCTCTATGAAAGTAAGTTTGTTCAGTTATATCAGGCCCAGGAGTTTGAGATTTTCAGGGTCTCATTGGTTACTTGTTCACTATTGATATTGTTGTAAAGAGGGAAAGTTATTGCTCAATAGCATACCTGTCCAGTTTTGTCATTTGTATGGAATTCATAGCGCAGCATGCTTAGGTCCCTGACGTATGCAATTCTGTAAACTACAAGAACTTTAAAATTTTGGAACTCATCAACATAGAAAAGAAGTTAATTTTCTCTCAGATAAATGTGTCTAGGTTACCAGTTTCGTCAGCTCATTTTACTTCATAATTTCCTTTGGCATGATTTTGTTCGATCATGTGATAGTACTGTTTTCTGGTGCAGTACAACTTTACAAGTAATATGATGCCCCAAGCAAATATATACTTTGTCCCTTGTCCTAGTTTCTGATTGTGTTTTCCCCTTTCAGGGGGTGTTTCGATGAGGGAGATTGCTTTGGGAATTTTTTTAGCTTTGTTCAAATTTGAACTAAATCCTAAAAATTTGAATCCAAATCCCCCTATCCAAACATGGTCTCGATGTTTTAACATGGCTTGTATATACCAAAACATAACACACATATAATAAAAAACATATCAATGTTAATTGAATTTCCTGTTTGGTCAGTGGCGATACTTTTTGAATTTGTGACTGCAGAATATCACATATTTGAATTATCTTCAGTCCTAGCAGCTTAACAATGTGTTTTACTCACATCATTGATTTCTCTTAACTTCTATTGTCAGGATTTCTTTACGGTGATACTTGAAGCCCCAGTTGTGGATGGAGACCTTCTGTCATGGGTTGACATTCCTGAACCTTCTCTCTTTGATGTTTACACATTCCCTGGCAATAATTCTGTGCTTTGGGCTAGAGCTTTTGCATTTAGGCTGAGTACCAGACTTGCTATGTTCTGTGATCTAAATACCCCAGGCAGGAATTGCGATATAGTTATTTGAGATCACTAGATTAACATCTACAAATGATGTAACTGGACCAGTAGTTTTGGGAAATTAGTTACAATATCATGTGCTTAAATTCAAGGTTTGCAGTTTGCTGTTTATATGAAGAATAATATTCCCTGAAAAAAAACTAAAGTTAATGTCATATCTAGAGTACAGAGCAAACTAAATATGCTGCAAATTCAACCAAATCAAGCAGTCTTACTGTTCCTGCAGAAAAAATGTCGCAGATATACTGTTGTGCACTGTGCAGATAAATTCTAAAAATGTGGACATTTCTAACATTTCCCCCATATCCAGGCTAGAAAACTAAAAATGCTTCTAGAGACTACATTTGGAATCTTGGATGGGATCTTGAGAACAATGCGGTGAACCGTATTGATGAAGACACCGAGGTAAATTGGATCATAATCAAGCGATGGCACTTCTCTGTTACACTTGAGCAAAACGTTCTTTCCATCTGAACGCAGTTTGCTCCGGTGGTCGTGGAAATGGATGGATCACATAGCGTGGACTGTTGAAGCCACATTTCCATGAAATTTCTTGAGCATATGGTACACATATAGGTATGTTTCAAATGTGCTAGATAAACATTTCTTGATTGCCTAGTTTACTACTGGAATCTTCAGATGCTAGCTGCTGATCTATTGTGCTGTTACTAGGCACCCAATGGGGCACTCATGCTTACAGAGGCTTACTATCTCTACTTATGTAGGATACCTGACAAACGATGGACTTGCTTACCAGCTGGCTACTGTTAGATTGATCTCAGCCGATTAGTCCAACGGCTAATCGGGCCTTGATCCGCGCCTCGATCGGGGCGCCACCCATCTCAAGGTCGGTGGGCCTGTCATGACAAGAACAAATAGAGGGTGGGGGCCGGCGGCTCGAGTTACGAGGTTCGCCTAAGCCGCAATCCCCACCCGACAAAACCCTAACCGATCTAGAGGGACGCGCGGTCAGCGACGGGAAGCACCATCACCGGACCGCTGCCTCCGCCACCGTCCTCTTCTCCAACCGTCGCTGCCCGTGCGCAGACTTCACCGCCGAACCCGCAATGGCGAGCTCCTTCTCCTCATAATCGGACGGTCGGTACCCTACCTCTTCCTCTCTCTCTCTCTCTCTCGAGATCTAAACTCCTAGACACAAAAGAAAAGATATCAACAATGGTATCGGGCGGGCACGACAAAGGGATCGGGGCTTACTGGTCCGGCCGCCCGTCGTGGAGCCAGCTGCCTCGCCGCTTCTTGCTGCGGCCGCCGCCGCCATTGTTGAGCCGCCTCCGCTGCCCGCCATGCTCACGCCGTGCTCATTGGGGCGTCGGGAGCCGCCGAGCTATGACCAGTTTTTTTTCGGGTGGGGGCAAGGGCAAATGCCCTAGGGTTAGGGTTTTGCCCTTATGTTTTGGCCGAGGCGCATGCAGGCGGTCGGATGGGATCCGACGGCGGTATGTTTTGGGTCATGATGCGCTAATGGGCCAAAAGTGAATATGGGCCAAAATGGGAAATTGCACAGTAACTCTTGCTAATTGAATTTAATTGAGCGCTCGAAGGGCGCCGACACGGATCCATACATGGGCGGCCCCGCACCCCCAAAGTGTCCTCGAGTGCAGGCCGTGCACGATAGGCCGCCAGACTTTCGCTCCGCTCGGCCCTAAGCCTCGGCGACGGACCTCCACGCCTCCGCCCGTAAGCGGCCTAATTGATGAATAGAATTTGATTCAAATCTCGTAATTTTTGCACCAACGTGTTAATTTTTCGAGATTAAATGTGTACTGATATAATGCTTCCAATAATGAATTATTTTTAGAATAATTACAGCTTCACGCAAAAGTTAATGTTTGATTACTCTTTCAATTAAATTGAACCAACGGAGAATTTAATTTTTGAGAATTGTTGTGAATTATGATATTGTTATTTTCGACCAACGTTGATAATAACAATATTATAATTTCTAATTGATGTTTTTATGCATTATTTCTATTTACGCTAGCGGTGATGTAGATTTAATGTATAGATAAAATTGATTTAATTGTATGTCGATTTTTGACCAACGTTGGAAATAAGGCATATAATTTTCTGTTATGTTCTCACTTTTATTTGAATTATTTTTGGTGGATACAACTTGATGAGTTGTATCAAAGAGATCCCCACTCTCAAAGGAGATAACTATGGGGAGTGGAAGAAAAAGATAGACTTAGCGTTTATCTTGGTGAGGTGGATGGGTCCTCACCACAAGACGTCCCATCGAGCCCGAGGCACCAAAGTGAGAAAAGAAAATGAGGACGACAACATTGGCGAGAAAAGACAGAGGACTATGCTCCTTACGGATGTCTTATGACCTTGAGCATAAGAAATGGACCACACCAACAAGAAATGTATGGTCAGTGATAAAGAACTACGATTGAGCTCGCAATGGGCTCAATCGCAGAGTGTTTCACCGTCACAGTAGTACCTTGAGAAAATAAAGAGTCGGTTCTTGGCTCTTCAAAGACTTATGCTACACACTAATTAAGCGACTTGTAAAGTAAAGGTACTCGGTGGTGGCGGTGGCATAAGAGAGCACATACTAAGGATGAGCAATTTGGCATCCAAGCTTAAACCAATGGATTTGGCTCTCAAGGATGAGTTCCTTATTCATTTGATTTTTGCTTCCTTGTTGAAAAGTTTGACACCTTTGTTGTCAACTATAACATGCACCCGAGAAATGGGACTTAGAAAAGTGCATAGCTATGTGTGTGCAAGAGGAGGAAAGATTTAAATCCTCACATAGTGGTTCTATCAACTATGTGAAGGATAACAAGAAAAAGAACTTCAACAAGAACTTCTCCTCAAAGAACAAGGGAAAAGCTCATGTCCATCGACCTCAACAAAATAAGTTTGCGAGAGACAAAGATCGGTGTCTTCATCTTGCAAGAAGACGGACACTACAAGAAGGATTTGTCCCGATTACTTAAAGATGA
This sequence comes from Phyllostachys edulis, assembly GCA_036346405.1. NCBI lineage: Eukaryota > Viridiplantae > Streptophyta > Magnoliopsida > Poales > Poaceae > Phyllostachys > Phyllostachys edulis. The sequence continues at coordinate 451,782 of JAYEVD010000792.1, read as the reverse complement.
TAATGGCAAAGAAAGGTGAGAACATTATTACCTTTATAAATGAATCCTGTATGTACAATATTCAAATCTACTTGGTGGATTGACTCAGAGCAACTGTTCATGTTGCTAATTCTTTCAGGATTCCGCTCGACGAGGACTATGCAAAGAAAAGAAAGATGCGTTAAAGTCGCAAATGGAGTCCAAGCTGAAGTTGAAGCCGTTGGCGATCTTTCATTAGAGCTAGTGATGGCTTCACTCTTTTACTTAGAGATGTTCTTTATGTTCCTCTTTACAAAGGAATTTGATTAGTGTTTCATGTTTGGACAATAATGGTTATGATTGTCATTTTGGAAACGGCAAGTGTGAAATAATGTTTAATAAAGAATGTGTTGGTCTTGCCATCTTACAAAATGAGCTTTATTTGTTATCATTATGTGATAATGTGAATGTCGATGCGATAATGGGAACGTCGCGTGCGAAAGTGATTGAATCCTCGTCTCACTTAATGTAAACAGAAACGCGAAAGAACTCTAGATGCGTCGTCGAAATTATGGCACCGCTGTTTAGGCCATATTTCGAGGGGAGAATAGAAAGACTAGTTAAGAATGATATTCTTCCTCCATTAGAGTTCTCAGACTTAGAACAATGCGAGAGAATGCATTAAAGGAAAATATGTAAAGAAAATTAAGAAAGACGCCAAAAGAAGCACAGAATTCTACAAATTATTCACACAGACATTTGTGGTCCTTTTCCCGTGAAAAGTGTGGATGGTTATGACTCGCTCATAACATTCACAGATGATTACTCCCTGTTATGGATATATTTATCCAATCAAAGAAAGAAATGAAGCCTTGGATAAATTCAAGATATTTAAGGTGAAGTTGAAAACCAACACGATTTAAAGATTAAGATAGTCCGATCGATCGTGGGGGAGTACTACTGATCGACATACCCCATATGGACAAGTTCTGGACCTTTTGCAAGGTTTTTGAGGAAAATGGTATAGTAGCCCAAGATTCTACACCGGCGAACCTCAACAAAATGGAGTAGCCGAAAGACGAACTGCATTACTCGATGGATATGGTGCGAAGCATGATGAGCTATTCCACACTGCCATTGAGTCTATGGATGGAGGCGTTGAAAACCGCCATTCATATTCTCAACAGAGTGCCTAGTAAGTCGGTGCCCAAAACACCGTACGAGTTGTGGACGAGAAGAGTTCCTCATTAAACCACTTACGTGTGTGGGGAGTCCTGCGAGGCTAAAGTATTTAACCCAAACCTTGGGAAGCTTGATCCCAAAAGCAGAAGTTGCCATTTCATTGGCTACCCTGAAAAGTCAAAAGGTTTTCGTTTCTACTGTCCAGACAGATATACAAAGTTTGTAGAAACGAGACACGCTGTCTTCTTAGAGGATGAAATGATGAGAGGAAGTATGGTAGCTCGTGAGATTGATCTTGAAGAGAAGCGGTGTATCGCCCACTCCGATGATTCAAGAGCCATTCTTCACACTACTGCATTGTTTGCCGCACCGATGCAAGACAACGTGGTGCCAAGACTGTTATTGTTCCTCTGTGGCAACAATGAATGATAATGAGGAACTTTGTTCTTGAGATCCTATAGAACCTATTGCCACAGATGATGAGGGCAACAAAGTGACCTCAAGCGAAGATGTACCAAATGAGGAGGCCCCGAGGAGGTCTCAAAGAGTAAGAAGATCGACTATTTCGATGATTATCGATTTATCATCTGAGAGGAATATCAAATGGAGGATGATCCCACCTCATTTGAAGAAGCCATGAGAAGCGAAAATTCCTCAAAATGGCTTGAAGCCATGGAAGAGGAAATGAGGTCCATGAAGACTAATAAAGTGCAGGACTTGGAAATTATTCCTAAAGGAGCCAAAACAAGAGGGTCGTAAATGGGTCTACAAGACAAAGCTTGACTCCCAAGGAATGTAGAAAGATACAAAGCGCGACTTGTGGCAAAAGGATTTACATAAAGAGAAGGAATTGATTACAATGAGACCTTTTCTCCGGTCTCATGTAAAGATTCCTTGAAATCATAATGGCATTAGTAGCACATTATGATTTAGAGTTACATCGATGGATGTAAAGACGGCATTTCTTAATGGGGATTTGGAGGAAAATGTTTACATGGCACAACCGAAAGGTTTTGTCATGGAAGGAAATGAAGGAATGGGATGCCGCCTAAAGAAATCGATTTATGGGTTAAAGCAAGCTTCAAGGCAGTGGTACTTGAAGTTTGACAAGACAATAAGAAATTTTGGGTTTAAAGAGAATGTAGAGGACAAGCGTGTTTATGCAAAGTTTAAAGATGGGAAGTTTATCTTCCTAATCACAGTATGTGGATGATATCCTCTTGGCTAGTAGTGATGTCGATCACATCGAGACAAAGAAGTTTTTATCCTCAAACTTTGATATGAAAGATCTTGGTGAAGCTTCGTTCGTTCTAGGGATCGAAATTCACCGGGATAGAAACAAAGGGATATTGGGACTATCACAAAAGACATACATAGAGAAAGTCTTAAAGAAATTTGGGATGCATAAATGTAGTCCTTCACCTGCACCTATAGTCAAGGGCGGCAGATATGGGGATTTTCAATGCCCGAGGAACCAAAGATGAGATCGATCAAATGAAAGCGGTTCCATATGCTTCACTGTGTCGGAAGCTTACAAGATGCTCAAGTGTGCACACGCCTCGACTTAGCATTTGTTACCGGTTACTTGGCGATTCGAGCAATCTCGAATAGAACATTGAAATTGATAAAGAAAGTCTTGCGTTATTTGCAAGGAACAAAAGGCCTCATGATGACATACGAAGATCGATTTACTCCATATAGTGGGGTATCTGATTCGATTTTGCGGAGATGATAGAAAGTCTACATCCGGATATGTGTTCACTCTCGCGGGAGGAGCTATATCGTGGAAAAGCTCAAAGCAAACCGTCACTACATCGCCCACAATGTATGCCGAGTTTGTAGCATGTTATGAAGCTACAGGCGGTGAACTGCTAAAGAAGTTCATACCGGTTTAAAAGTGGTTGACGACATCAATAGACCACTTAAGTTGTCTTTGCGATAATGAACCCAAGATAGCGTATGCCCACAACAATAAGTCAAGTGGTCTTGCCAAACACATTGACATAAAGTACTATGTTGTGAAAGATAAAGTTCGGGATCAAATTATAAGTCTTGAGCATATAGGTACCAAAAAGATGTTAGCGGATCCGCTTACTAAAGGCTTACCACCCAACGTGTTCAGAGAACATGTAGCGGCATGGGTTTAAGGAAAGCCTATGATTCTGGACTAAAAGTTGGCCCAAAAGATTAAAGTAACTATTTGAGCAGTAGAGGTGTATTGTAGTCATTGAATCTATCGGCGATTGACCGTGACGATGAGACATGTTCTATGCACTAATCTGTGATGGAATGTGTAAACAATTGTAATTAAAAGATAAAGCATAGATTGAGATCAAGGGGGAGAATGTTAGATTGATCTCAGCCGATTAGTCCAACGGCTAATCGGGCCTTGATCCGCGCCCTGATCGGGGGCGCCCAGCCCATCTCAAGGCTGGTGGGCCCCTGTCGCGCTGCGCAATAAATAGAGGGTGGGGGCCGGCGGCTCGAGTTACGAGGTTCGCCTAAGCCGCAATCCCCACCCGACAAAACCCTAACCGATCTAGAGGGACGCGCAGTCAGCGACGGGAAGCACCATCACCGGACCGCTGCCGCCGCCACCGTCCTCTTCTCCAACCGTCGCTGCCCGTGCGCAGACTTCACCGCCGAACCCGCAATGGCCAGCTCCTTCTCCCCGCAATCGGACGGTCGGTACCCTACCTTTCTCTCTCTCTCTCTCTCAGATCTAAACTCCTAGACACAAAAGAAAAGATATCAACAGCTACTTGTTTGAAGATGGAGATAAGTAGGATTCTCTCTAGTGATCTAGTGGTCTAGTGTTCATGTGACAGTATCCTGGTTTCTGAAATGTTCGGCTGTAAATATGAAGAGAACCTTTGTGGTTGCATCAACAACAGTACATCTTGGGAGTACTATGTATAGACTAGAAATAAGCTGATTTTACATGTATGACAAAATCAGTATTCCAGACCGCAAAAGTACACCTGTATATGCAAAACACAGAATTCCAGTGAGACACAAGGTTTTACTTACTTGGGCCCAACCTCTATGTAGAACAACTTGTGGGGTCCACTTGTCAGTGACAGACCGATAGCTCGCACCCCTCGTGCAAACTCGATCTTTCCGGGAGAGTTCCATCTTCCATGTGCCTACAGGCCTAGTTACTTTGTAAGTAACTTCTGCAGAGTACAACACGATGAAAAAGAAGTATGGAGTGGAAATAAGTGGGCTAAGCGGTGGAAATGGAATCTACCAACTTGTGGTGGCATCCTTATTAACCTCGGGATGCGGGTAGTAAATTAGGAGGTTTAAGCTTTAAACTAACTTCAAAAGCAGCAGGGGGGTGTGGGGGTGAGTGGTGAGGTGATTATACTGCATGGTCGTGCTGAGATGCTTTTCAGGGTGCTCTTTTTTACCACTCATCTTTTTTACTAGCACTAGTTTATGAGCATCTCAAGTGAGCTCTTCCATGTACCTGCATACTGGATAGTTTTTTTAGAACACGCAAGAGGCTTGCGCGTTATACCATTAATAGATAGAAAGAAAGTGAGTCATACTATGTTGTCAAAAGCCTTGAAATTTGATACGGTGGGTCAAGGAGCTACACTTATGGTTTGAGACCACATGGAAATGGATTTTCAATTACCAATTTGGACATAGAAAAGGATAGTAAATATAGTGGTACTAGGACATGTAACATGACAACAATGTAAATTTGGAACCAACAATAATTGAACACAAGAGTTTTGGCTCCAATCACCAATGTTTCTCATAGAGAAGTGACAAGATTTTATTGCGATGGAACTCTGGTTATGAACCTGAATTGGTTGGTATGGAACATTGTCTTTTCCAAATAAAAACCCTATTACCTGGTGCCTTTGTTCAATAGCTGTAATTAACAGAACCAAGTAAACTACAGCTAATAGTGAATCTTATAGTATATATTTTGTTTGTAGCCATCATGCACCCAAATGAGCCCTGTGGAAATAGTACAATTCAAGCAGTAAAAAATACGGACGTCTATTATGCATCTCTTGTGGTAAATTAATTGAACACTCAAGCTACTTGTGATGTGGGGATGTTTGCCCATCTTCACGGCGTAGGATTAGAGGTAACTGGACCGTGCAACATAATGAATGACACCGCCAACCATTGTCTCTATTACGGCAACCTACGACACTTGATTCACCTAACCACATGCTTTGATCCTTTATCTACTCACTCACGTGGAGTAAACATGTTCTAATAATTACCGAGGTAATCACAAGAACAATGGAGTCAAAAACACTCAAATTCTATGGGGTGGAATTTATCTCACACAAACCCTATAACAAAATTTTGTTTACGAATTTTCAACTTAGGTTACAAGGAGGGTTACCCTCCTTATATGTAACATCTGTTTTCAAGCCTTGTAAAGGAATTTCAAAACTTGTTTTGAATTCAAGTGTTCAATTAAATTTCGCTCAAATCTCAAAATTTCAAAGTCTTTTCAAACCTCAATTACCTCTTGGGCTTGGCCCACCCATCTCCCTTTTTCTTCCCCTTGGCCTAGCTTCGGCCAGTCTTGGCTGAACGCTAGAACACGCCCAGACACGTGTGACTTTCCCGGACCTAGAGCCCCGCTTCACCAAGACGCCGCTTATCGCAAGAACGCCGCCTTGCCCATACCGCACCTCTGCCTCTCGCCTCACTGGACCCCCCCTTCCTTCCTCCCCACCCCACCAAGGCCATCGAGCCACGCCGCCCTCGAGACTCCACGCCGCCATCAAAGCCTCAACGATCATCTCCTCCCTTCACCGGCTATAAAAGCCGGCATCCTCGCCTCTACTCCCCACTCGCCATCCCTTCCCTATCTCTGTTGGCAAGTTCAACCAAAGAGCTCAAAATCCGTTTCAACCGCCGTCGATCTTTGGTCGGTGAGCTCCCTCTCGGCCGTCTCCGTCATCTTGTGTTCCAGAGAACGGGGAGCATTTTGCCCCAACTCAATTTTTCCTTTGGTCCACAAAAGCCGCCAGAATTTATTTTCTTCCCCATCTCTGGCCAGAACCTCTCTTTCCGCCATTTGCCGTCCTCCGGTTGCCTCAGTCCTCCTTCTCCATTCTCGTAAGTCCCCTTACCCTATAGCTTCTTGTGCGTGCGAGACTTTGTCGTGTGCTTTCTTGAACCTCGAAACCACCATTGCACCGTGAGCCGCCGCTCTTCACCATGGCGCCATTTGCTATGGGCCACCATGGGCCTAGCCGCCAAAGACCATCAAGTCGCGAACTCAAGGGGAACCCATTTTGGGAATCCCGAGCCACCCTTGAGGCCGAAGCTCGTGGGCGATGAGCACGGGAAGGCAAGCCTTGGGAGCTCTCTGTTTTGTCGAGAAACGACAAGCAATCAGAAGCGGCACAATTAATTACACTGAATCTCTGTCATTAGGGCTTAAGTATTAATTAGCTATCGGTTTAATTAATGCCGTGAGTCATTGATGCGTGAGCCCGAGGATTAATCATTGGAATTAATGGAGCTCGATGTTGTCTTTAAGTCACCGACGAGAGGGCCTGTGCATTAAGTGCACAAGGCGTGCATCGTGGACCAAACACGGTCGTGTGGACTGAAAATCCATGCATTGTTCAGTGTGGGCGGGTCATCGCTAGCGGACCCCACATGTCAAAGAGAGACCTCTCTCTCTCTGTTCCTTTTCTCGAATTAATTTTCCAATTAAACTTGAGAGTCCATTCTCCTTGTTTTAACTCCAAATTTAATGAAATTTATTTCTAAAATTTTATAAATTCAAGATCTTTCTAATGGCAGTGGTTTTGTTGAATTTGGAGTTCATTTGATATTTCTTTTGTATTTATTTGCTTTGCTCGTCCGTTTGTTCTTTTTTCGATGCAATCATCTGAGTAGAGTTCGAAGACGCAGGAGAACACCAGTTTGATCAAGCTCAAGACTTTCAAGACCCCCTTGCTTTTGACCTAGACAAGTCAATACTTTGATCATATTGAACCTATATTTTATGCAAATTTATATTCTTTTAAAATATCAAATTGCATGCTAGATTCATTATGCAAATGAGCGTTAAATCTTAATGTAGTTAAATGTCAAATTGATACTCTAGTATTATTGTACCATCCTTTGACATTTGAATCACTTAATCCTTGTCACCCTAGATAATTATGTGGTAACTTTATTAGCTATAGGTCGTACTTAAGCTCCATGCTAGTCTTACTTAAGTACCAGGTCATCAATTGCCCTAATCATCGACTTTAAAATCACAAAACTTGTTTTGGGCAGTCATTGGAGGAGAATGACCGATATATTTGAGATAACCTAGTTTTATGCTTCTCAAAACCCTAATAACTTGTTGTTACCACATCTGGGTGGATGGTATGATGGATGATGCAGATGTAGCACGAGAATTGGTGGTATGTGGTATGTACCGCCCAAATGACTTTAAGGATTTAATCTTGTGATGACCTCCCAATATAAAATAGTGCAACCACAAGTCTATAACGGTGTCGACCTGGCTAAATAATTTGTATCCACCAGTGCGAGTTGCACCATTAGAGTGACCTACGAGTCGTGTCGTTGGTGTAAGACGTTGTGGACAGGGTCGTTTCGTTGGTGTAAGTCCCCGTGTGGCGCAAGGGGTTCTAGGTGTGGCGAGCGCAACCATCCTCAGATGAAACCTTAGCGGGTGTAACTTACATTTGGAGATGCATTGTAAAGGCTTTGTGATGATCTCCTTGATTCATATATCTAAGAAGCGTGTGTATATATCAAGATGATTATCTCTTATGGGTAAAGTGTACAGTCTCTACAGAGTATAAACTATTCGAACAGTCATGCCTACTAAGTTAAGGGTGGGCATGGAAACTTACTCGAGTTAGGAGCACGCTCACTTTTTCTCAAATATTAGATTCAATACTAATCTCACTCCAATAGCTACGAAGCTATGAAGATCAATAAACAAGTACAGCGGAAGACTTGTATTGAATCCAAAATACCCCAAAGCAAAAGACAAAAACACGAACTCAAAATCCTCTTGGCGGTCTAACCGGCGTTATTAGCAGGTCCGATCCCTGGGCGTCGACCGGTGGCTAAAGGGCGGTCTGACCGCTCCTGATGATGAACAGCGTACAGTCTGAAAAACAGCCCGAAAACCGAAACTCAAATTGATCTAACTTTTGATCTATGCGGCCAAAGTTCACGAAACTTGACACAAACCTTCTCAAAGATATTGTGAACCTATTCCAATCAAGGATCGCAGAAATCCAAACCAAGGTTCCTATCTTTTGCAGTTTGAGCAAAGCTAGGTCAAAAACCGAGTAAAACTCAAAATATGATCTAGAGACTTCCTCGTGGGAGATTGATGATCAAGATGATCCTAGAGGATTCCCACAAGTCACAGCAAGTTAGATCAAGCCAAGAAACCAAGCAAAAACTTGAGAATCAAAGAAAAGCACCAAATCATCAAATAGAGAGACAAAGTGAGAATAGATTCATCTTGAGATAAATCTCTTTGGATTGATTTGATTGAGTATTGGTTTCTGACCACTCCACCAATGGAGGACAAAGACTCAATACATGAGCACAAAATCCAATCCAACTCTCTAGAACCCTAACCTCCACTAATCCTCTCCCTAAGCAAATAGGGTTTCAAAAACAATGAAAGGGTTGAAGGGGGTGCAGCCACCTCCCTCCTCTATTTATAGTGGAGGCTTAGACCTTCTAGAAGATTGAACCCTAATGGGCTCCTGTTAAGGCCCACACACAAACGGGTCACATACGCACGCCGCTTTTAAAGCGCCGTCTTCATCTCTTGACCTAATCTACTTCACCTTGCGCCATCTTGCGTGATTTGGCAAAAGGTCACCAAGGTGGTATTTGGTAAAATTACCAAAATACCCTCCTCGATCTTTTGCAAAGACCGAATCCCAAATCGTGAAACACATCCATGCTTCACCACGCGTGTAGGTTGATCCCGGCTCTCTCCATGTCGGCAAGTCTCTCCCATCCGCTCCTACCGAAACCACCATAGCACTTGCAGACCACCCCACGCAGCTTGATCCAACCCGTCAGACCGAACTACCCGCTCGGTCATCCTTGTCCATTCTGCGCTATGCTTAAACCCATTGACCTCACCCGCATCCCCGATCGATTCGGACCTCAACTCTCCAAGCTTAGTCCTGATCATCCTCGCCGTTGACCGTCGTTGACCTCCAAGCAACCTGCACAAACATAGACCAAGAAATCGTTTCCGAGAATAAGTTCTTCGCAACTTGACCCACGTTAGTCAAAACATGCATCATGCAACACATATGCCATGAAATCCATGAACTTAACCTAACAAGCAAACATCGCCGCCACGAAGGACGACGAAACACATTGAAACCAGGTCGACCGCCACCTTGGCCGGCTCGACGCCTCCTCTGGTCGATCACCTTGACCAAAGGCCGATCGACCGCCATCCATGACTTAACCAAATTTCCAACCCGAAATCAAAACCCTTGGAATTTTCAAACCAATAGAACTTTTTCCTTGAAGCTCCAAAATTATGAGACCAAGTCTGAAGCACCTTCTCACTTGCCTACACCTTCTATTTTTGGCCCACTTCAAAATCCAAAACATTAAATTGGCGGTCGGCCTCGACCGAGGCAAGGCCGGTCAGACCGCGCTCAGGCGGCCTCGACCGCCACTCTGGCGATCGACCGCCAGCTACCATTTCAGGAAAACCAAGTCAAGGCATGGCTGGTCGGACCGCCACCATGGCGGTCGGACGCTTGAGGCTCGACAGGCGAAACTTTGCCGAAAACACGTGATTCGACAAACCGTCAACGACATTGCCAATTGTAACATCATCCTAAGATCTCAGGCATATCCCCATGATATCCACAATCTCCCCCTTGATGAACACATTGGCAATTTTCCACAAAAGAGAATTTAGAGGTTTGAAAAGTAAAACACGCTGTTTTTCATTCAAAGGCACAACTTGGTCCAAATGCAAGAAAAAGCAAAGGAAATGACCAAGCTGGCTCCAGAATAGTATCAGCAAGTGAGATACGGCAAAAGAAAGCACGAAAGCTTCAAATTCCAGAAAGGAGTCAAATTCTCACTTAAGGTCCATATGAAAGAAAAATTGTTCGATATGACTTTTGATCATTGTGAGGATCAAGAATTGCAATTCAAGTTCAGAAATGACAATAAAACCGAAAGAATGCAAATAAGAAACTCTCCCTCACTATGATCCTCAAATTTTCAAATTTTCTCCAAGTAGCTCCCCCTTTTTCAAACATCTTCTCCCCAAACAACTTCTCCCCTTTTTAACATTTTTACAATATCTTCTCCCCCTTTGACAATGGAGTCATCAAGGAATCACGCCTTCCTCTCGTCCAGAGATGACAAATGCAGAGTGAGGAAAAAACATAAGATGAAGCATGCATGAAATGCAATGGAGTGGCTTCAAATTTTTGTATTTTTCAAATGTTGAGTACAAGAAGCTTTGGAGATTACCCAAAAGAACAAGCTAGCATTTCTAAAGTTGCACAAACAACATATCAAGCCCTAATAAATAGCTAGCAAGATCATAATAAGACATGTATAACAAAGCTAAGCAAGAAGGCTCAATATAAAGCAATGAATTTTAGCATTTTAAGCAAAGCTTCAAATCTAGCAAGTTCATCAACAGGATCCTAAATGATATCGCCATGTCAAAATGTCAACGTGAGATCCAAAAGCTAACAATGACCACATTAAGAGACAAATAGGTCCTGAATTGAATCATTTTGCTCATTTTTCTCAAACGCCCATTTTCAACTGTTTTTCATTTGCAATGAATATTGAAGTTGACTAATGATCTAACTTAGTGACAAGATCCTGGACTAGGAGCCATCCACAAACTCATCCTAAGTTTCGACCAAAAGTTGATTAAAGGTATATCTTAATGAAGAAGATCCTGGACTAGGAGCCATCTACAAACTCTTCCTAAGCTTATAATAGGGCGACAAATCTTGAGGTTCATGTCAGTTGTGACAAGCAGTCCCCATGAGATCGTCTGGATCATCAAACTATCTCCAAGTTCATGTCTTTGATATGCAGTCTCGTAAGAGTAGTTTGGCACAATTTAAGCATAAGACAATCTTGAAGTTTGATTTTTCATTTTTCACAAGAGCATTTTTAGATTCTTAAGAACACAATAAGCTCAAGTAATGATCAAAACTAGATTCAAGAGCTAACAAAACAATTTTGATAGGGCCAATGTCACAAAAGGAGCACTAATTGCGCAACTGGCTAAATAATTCACAAATTGCTAATTTCTTAGTTCAAGTTGTTTTTCAAGTTCTAGCTCATACAACAAAGACTTAGCTACACATGTGAAAGCATGATAATTCTAGCAAGTCAAAGAACTAGACATGGTATTGAGCAAGAATTGAAACACTAAAGCTCCACAGGGTAATAAGCAAAGCTTCATCAATTTTAAAAGATAAGCGAAAAGCTTATATTACAATGCATCTTTTTGGATTTTTCATATGAATGCAATATGATACAATGAGATGCAAGAAAAGCTCATAAAGCCTAAAAAGATCAAAAAGATCAACAAGAACAAGAAAAGATCAGAAAAGATTCAACTCCCCCTCAATCCAACCCATAGGGATAAATTACCCCTAGCTCACTTCTCAAGGTGGCAAACCTTGTTGGGTCTAAAGGCTTGGTGAGGATATCGGCTAACTGAGCCTCGGACTCCACAAAATGCAGCACAATATCACCCTTCTCAACATGATCTCTAAGGAAGTGATAGCGAATGTCTATGTGTTTGGTCCTAGAATGTTGCACTGGGTTTTTAGCAATGTTAATAGCAGAAGTGTTGTCACAGAAAAGAGGAACACTAGCAAAAGTTAACCCAAAATCCTTAAGAGTGGAGACCATCCACAAAATCTGACTACAGCAACTAGCAGCAGCTACATATTCAGCTTTAGCAGAGGATTGTGCAACACAAGACTGCTCCCTAGAAGACCAAGAAACAAGAGAAGTGCCTAAGAAATGACATGTGCCAGATGTGCTCTTCCTATCTAGTCTACCCCAAGAAAATCGAATCAAAACCCCGAATGGACAAATAAGATGAACAAGAATACCAAATGCCATATGAAGGGTAGAGTGTAAATACCAAGATGCGCTTAACGGCTTAGCGATGTGAAGTCCTCGGTGGCGCTCAAACCTCGCATGAGGCGCATCAAAGTGGATGTCCGGTCTTGAGGCCGTCAGTCATGTATGAAGCTGATCATGCTGCGGTACTCGCGTTGATCCACGACTTCTCCTTCCTCATCTGGATCTAGAGCTGTCGAAGTCGCCATGGGAGTGGCGATCGGCTTGCAGTCACCCATATCAAAACGCTTGAGCAAATTCTTGGTGTACTTTTTTTGATGGATGAAGATCCCTTCCTTGCATTGCTTGATTTGTAGCCCAGAAAGTAATTGAGCTCGCCCATCATGCTCATCTCAAATTCCCTGGACATGGTCTCAGAAAAACTGGAAACAAGAGCATGAGAGGAACCACCAAAGATAATATCATCTACATAAATCTGAACAAGTAGGAAGTCATTGCCATGCCTAAGAATGAAAAGAGTCTTATCTACTTTTCCCATTTCAAAATCATTCTTAAGCAAGAAGGTCTTAAGTCTATCATACCAGGCTCTAGGGGCTTGCTTAAGACCATACATGACTTTGGATAGCTTAAAGACATGATCAGGGTGCTTGGGATTCTCAAAGCCATGGGGTTGTCTAACATAAACTTCCTCCTCTATAAAACCATTCAAAAAGGCACTCTTGACATCCATTTGATACAATCGAAAGCCTTTAGAAGCAGCAAATGCAAGCAAAATCCGAATGGCTTCTAATCTAGCAACAGAGCGAAGGTTTCATCAAAATCTAACCCTCAACTCGCTAAAACCCCGAGCTACCAACCTAGCCTTGTTTCTAACCACGTAACCATCCTCATTTTGTTTATTTTTGAACACCCAACGGTTCCTATAACATTATGACCACTAGGAGGTTCTACAAGGTTCCAAACTTTATTTCTTTCAAAATTCTCTAACTCCTCATGCATGGCATTGACCCAACTAGTATCAGATAAAGCATGTGATATATCTTTGGGTTCAAAAGAAGCTACAAATGCAGAGTGAGAGAAAAGACTCGGATCATGATACCTGGAGCGAGTGACTCGCTCATGGAGATTACCAATCATTTGATCCGGAGGGTGTTGCTTCTGAATGTGCAAAGGAGCGCTTGGGGGAGATAGCGTCTCCTCAACCTCCGCAGGTACTACTGAAGAAGAAGTCACAGCAGGAGCCTCAATTGGAGGTGAAGCAGTCGTCGCGGGTTCAGGAGCTTAGGTAGCTTGGACAAGAACATCAGCAACAGGTGGAGGAGCAGTATCAAGTTCATCCTCATCTTCTTCAACAAAAATGCTCTCAGTCACCTGTAAGTCACCTGAAACATCGGATCTAGCTCGTATAGTCTCATCAAAAGTGACATTGCATGTCTCCGGACAATGTTAGTTTCAACATTAAAGACCCAAAACCCTCGAATGAGCAGGATAACCCGAAATAAACCATCACAAGTCCTTGATTCAAATTTATCTAGGTTTCTGTCTTGAGAATAAAACACTTCGATCCAAAGACTCGAAAGTGAGAGACGAGGGTTTTCTCGCAAAACGAAGCTCATATGAAGTTTTGCCCAAAGACGGTCTCAAAAAGACACGGTTTGAAATATGGCAAGTCAGAGCAATAGCTTCGCCCAAAACCTCCTCGTGTGCTATACTCATCCAAAGATCGTTCTAGCCATCTCGACTAGAGTCCTGTTCTTCCTTTCCACAACGCCATTTTGTTGAGGGATGTGGAGAAGAGAACTCGATGCTCAATACTGCTTCAAGACAAAAGAGGCAAAGAAGCATTCTTGAACTCCGTGCCATTGTCATCATGGATCGCTCTCAAGGCACCAGAAGCTCAGAAGCCAAACGAAGAACAAGGTCATGATAATGATCAAAAGCCTCATCCTTCGAAGCAAGAAAGTGTTGGAAATATGCCCTAGAGGCAATCATAGAGATGATTATATTTCATTATGTTCATAACATTGGATAATGTGTTATCTTGTTCCTAGAATAATATTGTTAATATTTATTATCAAGTATGTGACTTGGTTGTGAAACTCTATATTTCTGCGATAATTATTCTTACACGATCCTCGGTCGTAAACATATGAGGACACATATGAATAGACTAGCATATGTATTGGTTGATGACTATGTTTCACGAGTCATAGATATGGAGATATCAAACCAATAATATGGACACATGTTAGAGAACATGATGTTGGATAAGACCCATCTTGAGGCACTATTGAGATTGTTATGAATCTATGTGTCATTAGTTGGTCTCAAGCAATGATGATGTATAATCCTTAGACCTGAGATCAAGATGGTTTCCTACATGTGTAAGAGCACTCTTAGGGGTTGCCAAATGCTACACCGTGAATCGGGTAGTTATAAAGGTAGCTTTGGGTATGCTCAAACATGGAGAGGAATGTGACTGGTCGGATATGGGATTTGCCCTCCTAACATAACAGAGAGATGTCTCTGCCCCTCGCTGTGATCGGATAAAGAAAGTGCATGGCCATGCCACTAGTAGTCGAAGTGTTCGATCACATAAGGTTATCGATACTCGATCGAGAAAGTATTGAATAGTCCATGGATGACACAACATCTCACCGAGTTCAACCAGATATCGTGAGGCAAAGGGAGAATACATGAGAAATCACTTAGTTCGACCGACTACCGATCGGGTCGATGGAGATACAAGCAAGTCGAGATCGGTCGAACGTAATCACAGAGTGGTCAAAACCAAGTCGTAAGGAGTTACGAGTTGGTCGTGATCAAATACTGAATCGGTCAGATAGAGATAGGACACGTCGTAAGTGATGAGGACCTGTCATATATCATATTGCATTAAGGTTCGTCCGATATAATTTGTGTGTTTTCGAATCGATATGTTACTGCTAGGAGCCGCTCACGACTCGTGATCGGAAACGGTTTGAATCACAACCGAACTACACATGAACCTCTGGGGTCACACACTTAACGGTTGGAACAAACCAAGACGAATACGATTAAATGAACGTGTCCGGATAGGATCCGCCACGAGCACTATATAAGGAGGTGCATGAGGCTATTGGGAGAGATGTGTGAAACACTATCAAACCCTAGCCGCCATCTCTTGAGAGCTCCACCGCGCGACTTGGTGCCGCACACCGACGTTCGGTTGTTCCTTCCTGGACGTGTGGATACCGAGAGGCGCTTACTACGATTGTTGCGCTTGAGGACGATCCGCGATCTTCACAAGGAACCGCAGACGTTCTTTGGAGGAGACGATCGGCTCGTGAGGACATTGGACGATCGACTACGACCACTACATCGACGCTCTTCGTTGGACTCCGCCGCTCCAACCCTTCTTCCATTGCTTTATGCTGCGTCGTGGTAACGATCTATGATCATCTACTTGCTTGGCATCCCGGTTCGCGTGGTAGAAATTTTTGTTTGTAGCTATCGTAGCCTACCCCGTGACTCCAACAGTAATGCCGGTGTTTTAGAACCGAACTTACGTAAAGATTGTTTGATTCGGGGGGTCTCATAGAATAGAATCATGCAGAGAGATCGACACGGGAATTTTTATACAGGTTCGGGCCTTCTCCGGAGAGAATAACAACCCTACTCCTGTGTGTGTATGGTATTGAGTGTATCTCGAAAAATCATCGACTATGACAAGAATGTACCATTTGCCACCGACCGATCAAGACTCTAGCAGACCAACAAGATTCATATGAAGCAACCGTCTCTGTTAAATTACCATGACCATAGTCAATGACGGTGTGAGGCGGCAACTTGCTTGCCATGCCTACTGTATATATATACAACATCCTTGATGACTTTGAGTTTAGGCAAACCTCTCATGAGATCAAGGCCGCTAACTCGTGTCGATGATCAAAACCAATGTGCCCCAAACGTCGGTGCCAAAGCCGACATCGAAGAAGATGCAATCAAACACTTAAGAGATCCGCAAGCGATTCGAAAAGTCACCCAAAAATTCTACCAACTCTAGAAATCCCAAAATGAGCTCACCAAAAGAATCAAGCACACGACAGGGCATTCTTCTTAAAGCGAGTCTCATAGCCATCATCGAGAAGCTGTGAGACAGAAAGGAGATCATACCTTAGCTTGGACACAAGCGCGACGT
The DNA here is from genome assembly GCA_036346405.1 of Phyllostachys edulis. Taxonomy (NCBI): domain Eukaryota; kingdom Viridiplantae; phylum Streptophyta; class Magnoliopsida; order Poales; family Poaceae; genus Phyllostachys; species Phyllostachys edulis. The sequence goes on along the minus strand of JAYEVD010000792.1, from coordinate 435,374 downwards.
CCTTGAGAATGAACTTGTCGTTCACCCTGATCACTCTAGTTCCTTCAATGCGCCCTTGTGTATCATCTCCAAAGGAGATGAAATCATCACCGGTTGACCGCGTGAAAGAGGTGAACCATCTTGAGTCTCCGGTCATGTGGCGTGAACACCCGGAGTCGACAAACCATGTGTTCTTCCCTCTTCCGCGGCAATCCTGAAAATCAAGGAGTAAAGAACGATGTGTCTCAACATCAAGTTAGTTAAAAGCGACTTGGGAACCCAAGATTAAGACACTCGCTCATGAAAGTAGTATGCAAAGCAGATGTGCTATCCTTGACTTTATTAGCGCTTCTATTATGAGCAATGGTAACATAAACATGAGATGCATCCTGTCTAGGAACATGATGATGAGCATGTGCAGCAAATCCTAGACTGGGGTTCTTCTTTTGTACGTGACCATGTCTCATATAAGCTCTAGGTTGATTAGATGACATTCTAGCAATATTTTTCTTAGTGTTCTTCAACCTCACGCCAACAAAACTCAACCAAATGTCCACTCTTCTTGCAATAGGTGCAATGGTATTTTGTACCACCGAGAAGCACCTTTTGCCTTAAAAGAAGGTTGGACAAACCCCGCAGATTTAAAAACAGTTTTTGCGAGTTGGGTTTTGAATTCAACTAAGTCAGCTTCCAAAACCCTAATGACATTAGGCTTGGACATGTCTCGGCGAGTTGTATCCTAAACCTTGCTTCTTAAAAGGAGTTTTAGATTTATCTAGAATCATGTTTAACTGCTTTTCACCATTAGAGAATCTTTCTAAAGTATCTTTGAGATAGGCATTCTCTTTTCCAATATTAGTACATGATTCACAAGTCTTGCCCTTAATGGCTCTAGCATGTTTCTCCTTAAGATGAGCAACTTCAAGCTTATAGGCAGCACAAGAGGCACAAGGTGTAGACTCAATTGTGTCCTTAAGCTTGGCATATTTAGCTCTAACTGCTTCTAGAATATCCTTAACTTCATGTTCGCGTTCTAAGCAGAAAGAGCAAAAACTAGATTTCACATTGCCAGATGCATCCAACTTGCTAGACTCTAAGCATTTTTCACATGGAGCAGATTTAACATTAATTAGCTCAGTTCTAGCATTTTCAAGTTGATGCAAAGCAATATCATGAGCAGATTGTAGTTTAGACAATTCAGAGTGCAAAGCATGGCAGGATGAACATTCATCAACATCTAGACTTTTAGCATTCACAAGCTCTAATGTCAAATTCTCGACTTGTGACTCTAGATCCTTGTTCCTAGCCATTGTAACATCCCAAATACCTAAACAGGTGTTTGTTCAAATATAATTAAATGTGTAGAAATTAAAACTTTTTCTCACATCTTGAAAACCCCTAAAACTCTCATGAGATTCTTGTCCAAGAGTTGTGTAATCCAAAAACACAAGCTCTTGTTGACCAAAAGTCAAACTCTTTTCTCTTTTGTCACAAATCTTGTGCCAAACCCTTGGAAATATTTTTCCTTGGTCCTAGAAATGTGGTGGAGCCCCTCTGAAAAATATCACAAGTTATAAAACTTGTGTGAGAATTTTTGGAGGTAAAACACATTCTTGAGCAGCCTTCATGAATTTCCTGAGAAAATGCATAGCATAATAACCTCTGGAAATTTTATGTAAGGTTAATCATGTTGTCAACAAGCTCCAGTTAAAATTTCATAAATTTTGGAGTTCAATTGCTATCTCAAATAATTCTGCTTAGTCTCAGCTGTTAAAAACTAAATTTAAAAGCTTACACTGTTCCTCAAATTTGAGCCTCTGTCGCTTCGGGTTGAACCCAACCCCTTCAGACCTCCTCAACCAACAGACTCAAGCGACCTCCAATTCCACCTTGATGAGGTCGTAGCCCTTGGATCAAAAATCCATGGCCACGACCTCCTCATAAGCCATCACCGTGAGGTCCTCCCCACCCACTTGAGGTCATAGCCGTTGGATCACAATCCAAAGGCCATGACCTCCCTTCAATGTCTTGCGCCCAGGACCTCCACACATCGAGGTCCTCTTGACCTTGTGGACCTCCTCGGGTCAACTTGTGCGCCAGACCTCCTTCGCGATCAACACCGCAAGGACCTCCCCTTGCTATCAAACAACCCAGACCTCCCTTTGAACTCACTTGAGGTCGTAGCCGTTGGATCGATCCAGCACCCGACCTCCCCTCAAAATCCAACAGACAAAACCTCCCCATCGTGTGTTGTAGCCGTTAGATTTAAAATCTACTGCCACGACCTCCCCATGCCTTGTGCGATCCGACCTCCCCTTTGGTTGTGCGCCCTTGATTTAAATCCAAAGGCCATGACCTCCCCTCTTTCTCTAAGTCACATGCGCTTATGTCCTCCTCGTGTCAGAGCCCTTGGATGTAAATCCAAAGGCTAGGACCTCCTAACCCTTTATCCTTTAAGATCTGCGTTATGGAAATCGGAGGGCCACGACCTCCCTTTCCAAATCGTGTGGCCGGGACCTCCTCCCAAAGGACTTAAAACATAACGGTTCAAACTTAAAATCTGAGGGTCAGACCTCCCCATCCACTTAATTCAACAAAGGATGTGAGGTCCTGTTCTTCTCCTACCTTGGCGCGCATGCGAGCCATGGCAAGGGCAAAGTCGAGCATGTCTTGTCCCAACGGCTCTTGCAGTTCGCATTAAATGCGTGTCGCCTCTGCCGCACCCTAGGCCCTATTCTCACCACCTAATATGTCCTCTCCATCATGTCAACTCCATGGACCTCTCCATGGGCTAAGCTCACCATGAGCTTAACCCATGGTGCAGGACCTCTGTGCCATTGGTATAAGATTCCCTTGAGCCCCCCTTTGGCTTCTTTTACACACCATTGCCACCTTGCTTGCACCTCTGTGCTTATGCGAGCTCTTAGCAACCAGAGCTCGCCGCCATTGGAGCACCTTGGAGCTCCTCGGTGGCCTTGTTCTGTGGCTCTCCTCTTCACTTCCTTCTTCAATTCATGCCATTTTCCTCTGTAACCAAGATCCTGACTTGTTTAGTTGGGCATTTCGCAGAGGTGGCCAAGGTGGATCTTGAAGTTGGAGCTTTGGCCGTGGAGCACCTTTCTTCCTCGGCACCGGTCCTTCCTCCCTCGACCTCCTCAGCCCCTCTGGACCTCCAGGTAACTTTCCTGGTAGTCCTTAGAGGCTTGGCACCCGTGGATGTTGTTGCGGAGCTTTTCTTGGGCACACGCTTGTATGAATCTTTGCCGCGAGCTCAATTTAGTCATTGTCATTTTTGCCGTGTTGTGCTATCGTGCTCCTCTCCGGCTCACCGGCGTTCAAGGCCGTCGTCGCCGTTGAGAGGAGGTCCACTGGGTGCGCAAGGCTATTGCACACTCAGTGGTACCATTGGATGTCGCCGGCGAGGTCTACATCACCGGCGAGGACCATCTCTTCAAACTCGGGTTTTGTCGGACGTCTGCAGCGTAGCGTGTCAAATTTCGGACAAAGATCCTCTACTTAATGTGCTAATCATACCTCAATCATTGTTAATCATTGGTTGTGCCTTAAATGCCTTTAATCCGCCTTGTTGCGCATTTAAGACCTCTCGTGCGGACCTCCTTGTGTCCGCGCGCAATCCCTCTCCAGCGCGTGCGCTGCGCGCAAAGCGGGGCGCTGCTCGGGCGTCCATGACCTCCTCCGGGAGATCTCAAACATCCAGACCTCCCTTGCGCATCGTGGCCGCCTGACCTCCCGGAGGTTCAGCGACGTTACGACCTCCGCGTTGGACCTCCCCGTTGATCTGTGCGCTTATGTCCTCTCTCGTGTTGATCGCACCGTTGAGGACCTCCTCCTTGTTGTGGTCCGTTTGATGCAAGATCGTGCCACGACCTCCCTCTGCTTTCGCTTGGAGGATGGGAGGACATGGACCGTTGGATCCAAGATCCACGCCCATGACCTCTGGACCTCGAGCGCGTGTGCATTTCTCTGGGAGGTCTGAGCCGTTAGATCTGAGATCTGTGGCTCACGTCCTCCCATGTCTTTATGGTTTTAGAAATTCCAAAGTGAATTGTTATTTTAAGAACCTAAAAAGGTATGAACTTTAAAATTGCATAACTACTTCAATTTAAATCCAAATAGGGTGATTCAAATTTTGTTAGCTCTGGTTTGACCTGGGCTCCAATCTAAAAATGGTTATGAGCCCAGTTCAGCTCCAGAACATGGTTTTGCAAATAGGTTTCAAAACTAGCTTTAAATATACACTCAAAATAATGTTTAACTTGTAAAATACATAACTAATGCTCTGTAGATTATTTTTGAGTGAATCCAACTTTGTTGGTTTCCTCTATTAATGAACTTACTGTGAAAATTAGTTTTGATCATGTTGCTGTTGTCAAAAAGAGTTCTTGTGCATTATAATTTTGTTCAAGTTCTTGTTTTTGAAGAATTATAGAAAATGCATAATAGCTCCAAATGAGGTGAACTCAATTGTGTTATTCATCTCATGAGGTGCTTGTTCTACTGTAAAATTCTTAGTATCACCACCCTTCTAGAAAATATTGCCTCATAATTAAATTAGTGCATAGTGGCGGTTTGGTATTTTTAGGGTTTGAGCAGGTTTGTTTTGCTCATATCTTTTGCATTGAGAATCTAAATCAATTGGTTCTTATTTCTAAATTCCTAAAAATTATCCTCTTGCTGCTGTAGAAATTTCAGAGTATTTGGAGTTCGTTTCTTGTCTTGTCTTTGTCGTTTTCGCTGCGTTCTTATCGATTGTTTTCGTCTTTTCGATTAGGTGCTTTGACGAGTGGGTTGAACCCGTGAGTGATCCTCAGCAATATATTGAGCAAAATCAGCAAGGCAAGCAGTTTGATCATATCCATTTATTGTCCCATTACTTTAAAGCTTAATACTTTGTTTCACTTATATGTATGCATGCTACTTTGTGTTAAAATGTCGCTAGTAATCCTATAGATGCATATTCAGTAGGTAAATGTTCATTCTCTACTACTAAGCCTAGGATTATCTTGCTGCGATTTAGAGTTCATTGGATGTACTCTTATCGCTTAGTAGTTTACGTTGATAATGCTTAGCAATGCTTAGATAACGGTAGAAATGGGCGGTTGTCGACATTATGTCGATGACCTTGATCACACTAAAATCTTTATTCCATTTTGTCCTTTTTGTGGTTTGTTACTTTGTAAACAAATAAAACCAAAATGAAAACAAAACTGTTTGACTTGGGCACAATGGATGTTGGTGTGATATTTTGGGTGTGATCGTAATGGTGCCTAAGTCCCCAAGGACCGAGTTACTTGTGTCACTAAGCCAAGCGCTCTTGCGTGCTAACCACACGAGGGGGATATGAGACCTCTCTTGACTAAGTACTTTGGGAGGTGTTAATTATGAGCCGGTCGGTGGGTGGTTTTAAATGTGTGTGTGTGGTGTGGGAGAGAGCATTAGCGGACCGGTTAGGTCGCCCTAGTGTGTCCTTATCCCGTGGGTTCTTGCTCTTAATTAGCATCATCCATTGGAAATGTCTCATAGGACTTAGCCGTGCTTGCAGATACCAAAGGAAGTGTGCTAAATCATGTGGCGAAAAGGCGGTCGGCGTGTGGGTACATTGGTACACCCCTGCAGGGTTAAAACTATTCGAATAGCCTCGTCCTAGGTTATGGACATGCTTGGTAAGGTCGTGCAAGAACTAGACTACAACATTTAAATTAAAACTTGATGGGTTGGTATGAATGGATGTTCATGCTATTGTGGTGGCTAATGGGTTAGCCACTTCCAGGATTGTTATCTATCAATTGTTACCTGTCTCGTTGGTTTCTTGCAAATGAAAAATAAATTGCAACTTTGCTTTGGAATCTATTTAAATATTGCAAATGAAAATTTGCTTTATGCTAAAATAAATCCAAAGCCTCATCCACTTGAATAAAGCTTGCATGTAGCTAAACTATAGTTCTGTTATATTACACGTCAGTCTTGCGAGTACATTTTTGTACTCATTTGCTTTGCTTGATAACTTTGTTGCAGAGGAGGTAGGGTCCAAAGGGCTTTACTTTTGTGAGTCAGTCGGTGGTTGGGAAAGCGACTAGCTTGGCGGTCCGGCCGATTGCCTTGTGGGTGAAGGCACATCGGTTGGCTCTTATTTTGGGCCATCTCTATGGCACTTTTTGCTTCATTGTTATCTTAATAGTCTTGTTGTTATTTGGCCATCGGCCTCTCTTTTGTAATAACTATCCTTTATGTATATTAACTTCGGTTTGTTGCTTGTTCTGTTCTATTTGTTGGAATGGAATTGATGCAATCTTTTGTAATGAGTTGTGTGTCTTGATTCGGGAAGTACATATATCTCGAGGCACGCTTATTTAGTTGATAATACTAGGGTCAATTGGATGACTAAGTATTATGAGCCTAATAAATCGGGGTCTCACAGTCATGGTGAACTCTAAAGCCTTATCTTGACTAAGCAATTGCTCATACATGTTATCACATCTAGCAGAAAGAACATCATAGGAGAGAGGTACCTCATCATCGTCATCGGCGTCGACGGAGTCAGCCATGAATCATATGCTGGTGAAATCCTTGGCCTTCCCCTTCTTGTCTTGAGGAATCTCCTCCTCCTTGTCCTCCTCGCTCCCGGAGTCCACATTGCTCATGGATTGATCTCCAAAAGCGGCAAGGACTCGGTGAGCAGCCTTCATGAACTTGGCAGCATCATACTTGGGCTTGCCCCTTTAGGCTTCTTCCAGCAAAGCTTCTCATCCTTGCGGTTGCCCTTACCTTTCGGCTTGGGGCGGTTGGCCCGGATGTGATATAGCTCTCCACACTCATAGCATGTCACAGGGCCACCTCTCTTTCTGTTTCTGACATTGTTATATGCCCGTGTGATTTTCTTGGTCAAAAGAGCTAAATCAGCCTCAGGAAGACTCTCAAACTCTTCTTCTTGAATAGCAGATAAACACGCAAGAGAAAAACGGAAGAAGACTCAAAAGAACCATCAGAGTCCCTTTGAGAGGATCACCACCAAAGCCATGTTATCCTTCTTAGGATTATTGCCTCTCTTGATCTCATGAGTTTTAGCTTGCTATAAAGCAGCTCCAAAGTGAGATTAGAGAGTTCGACATTCTCCTCTATGGCGCTTGCCTTTATCTCCCACTCCTTGGTGTTCATTGCGACCAAGAGGTGGGTGGCATTCTCGATTGAGAGTACTCAATGTCAACACTCTCATCCGATTGATCACCTTGTTAAAGCGAGTAAAGACGCCATCGATCGCTCACCAGGACGCATCTCGAATTTGTTATACTCTCGCTTGTAGAGATTCTGACGCACTTGCTTGATCTAGGATGATCCCTCATGATAAGTTTCGAGAGTGTGCCAAATCTCATGTGCGGTTGCAAGATTGCAAATCCTATCGTACTCTTGCCTACCAAGCCCAGCATATAAAAGGTTCTTTGCCTTGTTGTTGTTAGCCAAGAGGGCTGCTGAAACCGGCGTAGCAACTTCGGGCAAAACGAGCGGGGCTCGAACAACCTCCCATATAGCTTGTCCTTCGCTCTCAAGGAAGACTCGCATGCGATTCTTCCAATAGGCATAGTCGAGCCCATCAAAGACATGCGGCTTGGTCGAGTACTTATCCATCGCCAAGTTCAGTGACCGGTTAAGATCAAGATTGAACTAACTGGGCTCTGATACCACTTGTTGGACCTAAAAGACGACTAGAGGGGGGATGAATAGGAGCACGCTCACTTTTGCTCAAATATTAGATTCAATACTAATCTCACTCCAATAGCTACGAAGCTATGAAGATCAATAAACAAGTACAGCGGAAGACTTGTATTGAATCCAAAATACCCCAAAGCAAAAGACCAAAAACACAGAACTCAAAATCCTCTTGGCGGTCTAACCGGCGTTATTAAAGTGGTCTGACCGCTGGGCGGTCTGATCGGTGGCTAAAGGGCGGTCTGACCGCTCCTGATGATGAACAGTGTACAGTCTGAAAAACAGCCCGAAAACCGAAACTCAAATTGATCTAACTTTTGATCTATGCGGCCAAACTTCACAAAACTTGACACAAACCTTCTCAAAGATATTGTGAACCTATTCCAATCAAGGATCGCAGAAATCCAAGCCAAAGTTCCTATCTTTTGCAGTTTGAGCAAAGCTAGGTCAAAAACCGAGTAAAACTCAAAATATGATCTAGAGACTTGCTCGTGGGAGATTGATGATCAAGATGATCCTAGAGGATTCCCACAAGTCACAGCAAGTTAGATCAAACCAAGAAACCAAGCAAAAACTCAAGAATCAAAGAAAAGCACCAAATCATCAAATAGAGAGACAAAGTGAGAATAGATTCATCTTGAGAGAAATCTCTTTGGATTGATTTGATTGAGTATTGGTTTACAGCCACTCCACCAATGGAGGACAAAGACTCAATACATGAGCACAAAATCCAATCCAACTCTCTAGAACCCTAACCTCCACTAATCCTCTCCCTAAGCAAATAGGGTTTCAAAAACAATGAAAGGGTTGAAGGGCGGTGCAGCCACCTCCTCCTCTATTTATAGTGGAGGCTTAGACCTTCTAGAAGATTGAACCTAATGGGCTCCCGTTAAGGCCCACACACAAACGGGTCACATACGCACGCCGCTTTTAAAGCGTCGTCTTCATCTCTTGACCTAACCCACTTCACCTTGCGCCATCTTGCGCCGTGATTTGGCAAAAGGTCACCAAGGTGGTATTTGGTAAAATTACCAAAATACCCCTCCTCGATCTTTTTGCAAAGACCGAGTCCCAACTGCGTGAAACACATCCATGCTTCACCACGTGTAGGTTGATCCTACGGCTCTCTCTATGTCGGCAAGTCTCTCCCATCCGGCTCCCACCGAAACCACCATGGCACTTGCAACGACCCCCGCGTCGCTTGATCCAACCCGTCGCACCGAACTACCCGTTCGGTCATCCTTGTCCATTCTGCGCCATGCTTGAACCCATTGACCTCACCCGCATCCCGATCGTTACGGACCTCAGCTCTCCAAGCCTAGTCCCGATCATCCTCGCCGCTGACCGTCGTTGACCTCCAAGCAACTTTGCACAAACATAGACCAAGAAATCGTTTAGGAACAAGTTCTTCAACTTGACCCATGTTAGTCAAAACATGCATCATGCAACACATATGCCATGAAACCCATGAACTTGACCTAACAGCAAACATCGCCGCCACAAAGGACGACGAAACACATCGAAACCGGTCAGACCGTCACCTTGGCCGGTCTGACCGCTCCCCTGGGTCGATCACCTTGACCAAAGGCCGGCTCGACCGCCATCATGACTTAACCAAATTTTCAACCTGGAAATCTGAAACCTACTGGAATTTTCAAACCAATAGAACTTTTTCCTTGAAGCTCCAAAAATTATGAGACCAAGTACAGAAGCACCTTCTCACTTGCCTACACCTTCTATTTTTGGCCCAGCTTCAAAATCCAAAACATTGTAGTGGCCGGTCTGACCGCTCAGGCAAGGCCAGTCAGACCGCTCCACTGGCCGGTCTGACCGCCAGCTACCATTTCAGGAAAACCAAGTCAAGGCATGGCCGGTCTGACCGCCACCATGGCCGGTCAGACCGCCAGAGGCCTGACAGAACTGAAACTTTGCCGAAAACACGTGATTCGACAAACCGTCAACGACATTGCCAATTGTAACATCATCCTAGGATCTCAAGCATATCCCCATGATATCCACACTATGTAACAGGTGGATGGAACCTTCACCGTTATAAATATTACACAATTATTATCTTTAACAAAATATGATTTGATTAAATTGCTAAGTCATAAGAGTTTCTAATTATTGTAATTGAAAATGTTGCTTTTAGCAAATAAAAGAACCCGAGCCATCTTTGTTAAACCTTGAATGTATATCTATTAGATTACAGGTATTGGCTCATGGCTAATCGTTGCTTGTGCACACTCTCGCTCGCCCCCAAATCTCTCAGAAGCCGTGGACCAAGAGCACTATGCATACTACGAGGATTTAGAGGTTGATGGTCAAGAAGATGGTGGAGAATATATTAGTTTCTAGTAGTCTAGATCTCGCCCCAGTCTAGCTAGCTGACTTAGTCGGTGCTTGCGTGCACCGATATTATCTAAGTCTTTAGGTAATATCAGTCGTACACAGGCTACCCCAATCGCGTGCCTGTGGCGAGATGTGCCCTACACCTTTTGCTTCCGTTACCGCTTCTGCTATTATGTAATGTATCCATTTGGCCTGATCAACCCTTATTGTAAACTTGACCCGATGCGGTCTATTTGACTATGATGTGTTGTAATAAATGAATGGTTTGGTTTATGTCCTGTATGAAATGATTTAGTGATGTATTTGTGAGCACTATCTACTGATCTAGGGAATAGTGCAGTGGTTTCACAGAGGATTCTGGATTGGCAAAATCCGGGTCCGACATTATATAGCACTTTAGGTTGGTGCTACAGTACATCCAGATACAATGCACTCTTGTGTACCAAGAAAGCTAGTTGACATCACACCTTTTGACAAAACAAAAATCAAATTGGAATCGACTTCCTCTCGACTAGATCGGTGTTTGCAAACCGGTCAGACCGGCTTTGTTTGCTCCTTCCTATGCTAATTTTTAGCTATTTTCTTCCTCTTGGTTCCTTTGTTTTTGAAGCTGTAGTAGCATATTTTCCTTTGCCTCCAAAGTTTCTTCATAAAACCTTATAACAAGTAAAGTAAAGGTATTAGGTAGTAATCCATTCTTATGAAAATCAATGCATAGCTCATTAAGAAAAATATTTACCTCTTGATTAATTTGCTTTACTCTAGCTGTGGTGATTGACATGGTAGCTGTTGGAGTGATATTTGAGGAAGAAGACAATGTGTGTGTAGGATGTCCGCATCAACTTGGATAAAAAAAAAATTGGCCACTGCATTGGGATCTAGAACTCTTGTTTTTACGAGTAAACCTGTTAACTTTTGTACCTGCAGAGCAAGCTAGTAATTTACTGACATTCGGTAGGAAGAACTTTAACAGCTTGATCGACGCGTACTTTTTCCTGCATCCACATGCATGATCCAGTTCTTGAAATTTTAACAGTTTTCGACATCTCTCGTCTTGTTACCCACAACCGATCATGATTCTCTGCTGCAGTTTAGATCAGTTATTGAAGTTTGGAACTTACAATAAACCGTATATTAATCAGAACAAAAATGGTCAGGATTCAGGAAACATATCACAGTAATGAATGAATGCTTCAGTTGCAAAACTTGGAAAATTGCCTATAGCTTTGAAAAGTTTTTAGTATCTTGTACTTGTAATTAATTTTTGCAATTAGTGGCTTGTAAGGTGGATATGATAAGTCTTGCATGGCTCATGTCCAATAGTTAACATTGGCATGAAAACAGGAGAAAAACCCTGCAGTTCCGTTTGGAATACTGGAATTTTTCTCGAATCCTGAAGGAATTGAACTGTTTATTGTGAAATTCATGTGTTCCAAATTGGCTGTTATGAACATGGAGACCAAATGCCATCATTTAAGACAACCATGTGAAACTGAAATATGTTATTTTGCCCACAGTATAAATGCAGAAAATACTTGTAAGACAAATCACCCAACTTTTTACTTTATGTAAATATAAGGTAAACTACCTGTTTCTTTTTGTAAGGCATTTCCGCGCTCACACCTAGATCAAGGGGTTGTAAGACCAAGACAATAGTAGTGAAATGACTGTGCCATCTCTAGTACTCCATTTGTCCTTTGTTAGATGTCGTTTAGAATATATACGTGCAGTCAATCTTCTGAAACTTTGGCAATTAATATACATAAAATTATTTGGATTTGTCATGTGGAAATAATATTATTATATTTGTCATAAAAAACACTTTCATATAGTTATTATTTTTAAATATTTTTTGTGACACATAATTAAAAAAAGTAATGGTCAAATATGTGTCTTGGAGATCGTATCGATGTACAAAACGACAAGTAAAAAAGAACGGAGGTGACAGTAGTAATATTTTGATAATAGCTAGTATGAATGTTTAGTCATAAATGCTGGACAGAAGAAAGACAAACGAGCGCAAAGTGAGAAACCAACATTAAATTTACATGTACGCCTTGTTTTTAAAACGCCGTTAGAAAATTTATATGCCTTGTTAAACTTACAGTGCTTTTTCAATCTTTATGCGTGTTCAAAATACGCCTTACAAGAAAAAAAAACCATTTATATATGTACGGTATGGATCCATTTGATGTTAATATTTTGCAAATGTGAACTATGTGATCTATAATATAGTACACGTACACCTTTCCTTTGTTTCTTTCCGAAAGAATAGATCATGTATTTTATGTGTGCATATTTTGGAAATGTGCGCACTCAAAACATTTCCCGGAAGAAACGGAGTAGCTATCTTGTCAAAAATAAATACTAGATCCCCAACCTACCTTCTAATATATATAGAGAATTCAACCTTACATTGTATGCCTTATGCAACCAAATTCTTTGGAGTTCTATAGTAATCTAATCCAATTGGATCCAAATAGGATTGTATCACCAAGATTTCACAAATCTATCATGTCAAGATTTAATTCCAGTTTTTTTATATATAAGAGAACATGATTAATCTCTTCTTCAATTTGAAGGCACTCCCCATTATCCAAAAGCTATTTCAATGTGGTGTACTTAACTCTTTCAACCCAATCATAATGTCTCCAATGCACACGAGTGGGAGAACCAAGTTGTCCATGCATCAACAGATGAACTGACCTCATGCACTGTCTGATCACTATCCCAGGAGATCATCTGGCCGTCAAATGGGTCCCCTGTTCCAAACTTTCCTATTTGTACCGGTTCTTTAATCCCCAAAACCAGGAACTAGCATGACCTAACCAACCAAGTGACAACCAACAACTCAACTTTTGGCCAAAACCTATTTCCATGAAAACGAAAGTTGGTCAGCCGGCCCAATTCCTACTGTCAGTAGCCTTTGACTAGAACTTTTTTTTGAAACAGGCAGGAGGGCTACCTTTTAAATTAATAGAGCAAATCAAGAAACAAGTTTGTGAGGGCGAAACCCGATAATCAAACTAAACACTAATTACACGGGTATTAATTGCTCTAAACATCCCCTGCAAGGGTTCAAGCTCTTCCTTCTTCCTTATTCTTAGAAACCAACTCCACGGGCAAGGAGAATCATCGGTTGAAAGTTCTGGTATTGCGCTTTTTCCAGATCTCCCAGGTGATTAAGATGACCACTAATGTCGTTGCCCTCCTCGGCAGATGGCCAGTATAGCAAATTATCCTCCACCATTCCTCAATGCCACGATTGACTAGCCAATAGGACTGGCCAATAGGATGCCATGACTAGAACTTTTAGATTGTAGGCAAGAAGTTTATGGCTACAATAACATTGTGAAACTAAATTTGTTTGGAGTTTGAATTCAGTTTAATTTAACAGTAAGATCATGAGGCAGATAAGATCAACAATAGCTCATGGAGAGCTCACAATGTTCTTTTTTGAACTTGTGATATTATGAGTGTTTCCATCTAGTTGAGATCGAAACATAGAAATTAAGAAACATCTCTACGAATTTTATGTTGTCATACTTCACTTTTGAGATTAACAGTGCCTTTTTAGAAGTTTGAGCATTCCAATTAAAGGTAGGTCCACCTATAAAACTCTGTAAGCTTAAACATATCCTGTTGTTCCAACTTGTAAACACCAATGATCATATATATATAGTAAGTATCCTCACACAAACATGGAGTGTTAAGCTAAGTAAATGCATGGAAGTACTTTGGGGACAAGGAAGAATTAACCCCACCACAAGTCATCCATCCTGGTCCATTGATGCCTACCAATTCCTTCTGCTCGACACCATGCCTCAAAAGAAACCGAGCCACATTCAAATGAAAACACTTTGCATCAGATGCTTTTCTTGGGTCACAATTTGACTAGTTAGCTGCAGCCTAACATGGTGCCAATTTAAATAGGTAGGCACAAGTCCAAAGCCCGAGATCAAGCCTACCATTTAGCCATCTAAGCCGAGATTAATATTCAATTGGTGTAGATTAGACAAAGTGGGTTAGACTCTAGTGTAAGCACTGTTAATGCAACTAGTAGGAATAGTAGTACTTGTTAGGAATAAGATATCATCAGCTAACGTGGTAAAGTTGTTAAAGTATTAACCACCTCTCAGAAGTCACACTCACACCACCTTCGTTCTGAATTGTAACATTTGTTTTTAACATTGGATAGCTCGCATTGTTCCATGTATGTTGCGCTAAAGACCCTACCTTACGCTAAATTTAACCGTAAGTACACGGTGTAGTATTATAGAAAATTTTTGTTCCATGTATGTTGCGCTAAAGACCCTGTCTCACGCTAAATTTAACCGTAAGTACACGGTGTAGCATTATAGAAAAATTTAGGCAAGGTGAAATGTTGACAGATTTAATTTATAGTTCAATGGAAACATGCATGTTTTAATGTGAAGGAAATATAATAATTGAGTAAATTTGTGCAGTGCCGTCGCAAAGAATCACGTGTTGAAAAATATCATCGCGAAGATCACGCGTGGCTAAATGCCATCGTTGAGACCCAAAATTCTTGCAAATGCCCTTGCCATGAGGGTTCCGTGACTAAGCACCGTTAGGGCGTGAAATGACCATGTCGCCTCGTGAAATATCCGTTCGTTGGCGCCAAACAAGTGGGGTTTGAGAGCCAAAACCTGATGCCTTCCCTTGCCACCCCCTCCTCAGCCATTTCTCCTATTCTCATTCATTTGTCCATCAATTTTCCCCATTGATCCCAGGCCGGAATGAAGATACGATCAGGTTTTAGCTCCAAAATCCCACTTGTTTGGCACCAACGATCGGATATTTTGTGAGAGCAACACGGTCATTTCACACCACTAACGGCAGCTTGGTCACACTACTACAGAAAAGATCTTTACAGACGGTTCGAAAATGTCATCACAGACGATTTCGTGAGCCGTTTGAGTTTATGGGTCAGTAATGACATGAGGTTATCACAGACGATTTTTGAACCGTCTGTGATGTATACTATCACAGATGGTTATTAACTCAGAACTGTCTATGATAGTTGCCTATCACAAACGGTTTTTAGATGAAACCGTTTGTGATAGTTTATATCCTGAGCATGGTTTGTAGATGAAACCGTCCGTGATAGATGTTGTATCACAGACGGTTTGTAGATAAAACCGTCTGTGATAGATGAATATATCACAGACAGTTTGTAGATGAAACCATCCGTGATAGCTGATGTATCACAGACGGTTTGTCCTAAGAAACCGTTTGTGATATTCTTTTTGTATTGCTAAATATATTCCTACTTATTGTCTAGCCTTAGGAAATGCTAGCCATGCCCTATGAAATAAGCAAAAACACAACAAGTACATGTACATATCCAATTCACATTCATTTCAGAAACAAGCACATCCAATTCACATTCATTTCAGAAACAAGCACATCCATTTCACAAATCAATTAACTCAAATGAACTAAAATTAACCAGTCATGAACAAATATACACACATATTCCATTAAGTTCAATTTTATCCTAATCAAGTTCAATCTACATTGTGGAACTTTCCTTTTGGGTTTATGACCTCATGCATCAAAAAGGCCACAAACTGTCTTCGAATGTGATCGAGCTGGGCCTGTTCCAACGAAGTTTTAGCGATGGTCGCAACCTGTTGCTAGGAAGATTAAAATCGTGCATATATAAATTAATAAGTATGAAATAATTATGGCAAGATTGGAAAACCTAAGGATTTTTTATCATCGAGGAGTAGTTGCATGCTGTGGCAAACATAGTCTCCACATATGTTGCCCTCCGACTGCTGGTGGCACTGTAAAAATAGAATTAGTTAGTTCGAGAGACATTACTATGAAGTGTTATATAAGATTAATGTGTACTAGAGAATACCGAGAATTTGAAATCGTGTCGCAGGTTCACTCCCTTGCATCTCCCTCCCTTTGCATATTACGTGATGAACTATCTACGTGATTCCAAAAACTTAGCCTTAGCCATTGCAAAGGAAGAAAAGACTACAATAGAGTTATCTATGGAGGAAATGTGTTTACCCGTCGATTAAGTTTTGGACAATTGTGAAGTCGTGATTGGACCTCTTTAGAAAATCAAGGTATCTTATCTTGTTCCATTTTGGTATAATTATAATTAGAATCCAGTGGAACCTACACAGGTATGTCGCCACGGTCATTAAACCTAAGTTCATGTTGTTTATAAAGTACAAATCAATAAGTATAGCCACTAGTGCAGCGCTTACAGCTGGTTGTAGGGCAAAAGTATGAAATCCTTCTCATGGTGATTCAGCAAAAACGTCGTCATGTAATCCTCAACGAAGGCTGCATTGTCCTCGATGGTTTGCATGGAGACCAAGAGTGGGTTGAGGAAACCTATCGATGATTTACTTGATATTGTTTTTACGATCATGTGTCTATATATATGCACAAAAGCTAGGAGTTATATATGACATTTATCGGTATTACGGGACGTAGATCATGATTGTACACACTTATAGTGTCCAGCATCGCATGAGTGGGGCGTCGGGGTTGAAGAGTAAGAACAAGTCATCGAAGGTCACCGTGAAGACACAGTCTTGAAACTGTGGTTAAAATGAATTTTCTTGAACTTGACGGTAACACCCGAGCACCGTTGTCCATCTGTGAAAGCGTATTTTCTGAGGCTTGCACTTTCCAACAGAGAAAACGTATTTTTCTCTGAACTAAAGGTGGTTTTTCTCATTTTGACATCATTTTGGATTTTATTAACTTACATGTGGGGCCCTACTTGTCAGTGACTCGTCTTTTTATTTCATGATTTTATTTATAAAATCTATGACAGTCCCACATGTTATAGACTCATTAGTTTATTAACTAAATGATTAAATCCTGATTTGATTTAACTTACCGACAGCTGGGGTCCACATGTCAGTTTCTGTTAAAATATGTTTTGAATTAGATTTCTGTTAAACTTTTCATACCCTCACTACACTTAACCACTATCATTTAGTGCTAATCCTCTCCTAATCTCGTGGGTCCCACACCAGTCAGAGAGAGAGAAGGAAAGGAAGCAGGGCGCACAGGGCAAAAGCAGTAGGATTTGAAGCTCAAATTGGGCTTAGGGTGACATCGCATTGCTAAGAGTCGTGGCTTGGGGCCCTAAGGTCGTCTGAGGTGAGCCGACGGTAATGTCCCGTGACGACGCCATGGGCTTCACTAGCGATTTCGGCGTAAACACTCGAAACTACTCAAATTAAAGGATGCTTATGCTCCAGTAGCTCACCTCGATCACGATGAAGGTGTCAATGAAGCCGGAGAAGGTCTAAGGCGGTTGGTCGTTGGTGAACAGAGGCGACGGCGGCAAGCTCCTCGGTGACAAGTCTTCTCGGTGGAAATAAACTGAAACGAAGCACATGCATTGCTTTAGGGGGACGTATAGGTGGGGAAATCGACCTTGGTGGGGTCGAGGACTCACCGGAGAAGAGTTGGTGTCGATGGCGGCGGCGATGACAGAGAGATCCACAGTGACAGCTCGGCGTGGGCGACAATAGTGGGCTTAGTGAGGTGAGATGATACTCAAACCGGGCACAGAGTGACGATGGACTCATCGGGCTTGGAGATCTCCCGCAGCTACCGTAGCGCCAGAGATGAAGAAGAAGACTCTGTTGAGGAGCTACACTGAACCGGATGATCAGTAAGCGAGCAAAATGGCGCACCGTCTATAATGAGTTAATTATCACAGACGGTTTTAAGAAAAAAAACATCTGTGATACGTAGTAATATAATATACGGTTATTGTTAAGAACCGTCTGTGATACTTCACAGATAGTTTTCAACATGAACCATCTGTGATAGCACAGCTTGTAACACAGACAGTCTCTAAACCAAAACCGTCTGTGATTGCATATAATACAGACGGTTTTGGTCAACCATCTGTGATGAGACGTCCAGTATTAACCCTTTTGTAGTAGTATCACAGACCCGCACAGCAGGGGCATTTACAAGAATTTCAGGCCTCATCAATGGCATCTGGCCACGCCCACGTGTGGTCTTCATGATGGCATTTTCCAACTTGCGATGGCACCGAACAGATTTACTTTATATAATTTGTTGCTAGTACAGTCCTTCCCTAATGAAAGCAACACCTGTTCTTGGTTATCCATTGAATTGCAATTTATCAACAATTGAAATTGAGTTCTGATTTAATCATGAGAAAATTTGGCTGAATATGAAAGTAAATGAGGTACTGAAGTGCGAATGTAAAAGTAAAAAGGGCTGACCTGATTTTAACTAACCCTCAGCTAGCTAGAGTGATCTTTTCTCTAACTTTGTTTTACTTATCTAATTAACCCCTGGCTGGCTGCAATGAAGGCTGTCACTGTGGAGAGATGCTCCATGTCGAGGGTTACTAGCTAAGCTCATCATCCAATTCAACACTCCTCGCGCGCGCGAATCCACACGATTTCTTTACCGAACTAGCTGGAACCTGCACGACACAAGGGTCAAAACAATTGACAACTACTATGCGTACAGACAGAACGGTTAATTTCTTCGAAATCGCCGCGAACTCTCGCTAGATACATGTGATTCGAGAGAAGCCCACCTATCAGTGAGAGCTCGAAATAATATTGTAGAAAGAATAGTGTACGCGGAGCGATTATGGGAAAAATCAGGTCAAATTAATCACGCAATTAAACTAAACAAGTCATAGAGCTGCATGAAGTGGTGGCATGGAGGTGATCAGCTCATGAGCAGGCAGGCAAGACGCATCTATATATCATCAGCATCACTGCAAGTAACATGGCTGGTGTCGTCTCTCTGTAATCTAAACTGTAAGAAGTTAATCTCTCTTGCATTGCATGTGGTTGCTATCTGTTTTAGTGTATAATTGATCTTGTTTAGGCTTACAGTCCTGGCATATGCACGTGCTCTGCGCGTGACGTGCGTACGTGATCCAATGCATAACCCATGCCGGTGGACCCAGATCCTCTCATGAATCACCGTCGAACAATGTTTTGTGAGTGTGGGGATAACACTCGCAGTGGTACTGCAGCAACAATGAAATATTTATCGTAGCAGTTTTACTGTAGCAAAAACACTGTAACTATTGATACATACCTTTGTTTTTGAGCGGACGGTGCAGATCGTTTTCTAACGTAGAGCACTAGGTCCTCTACATTAAAACATTCAATACAGATGATCCATTTCAAAAGCCGGCATCTTGACATCTCTATGTGAGTTTTTGGTCTAAATGACACTGTTTTGCGTCATATTAGCGGAAATGGCTCTCCTCGTGTCGCATTTGCAAAAATGACACCTCATCCGCACACCTATAGCTCGAACACGCCGTGTACCGACATCGTAGCCGAGTCCGCACAGCCACCACCCGCATGCCCTCGTCAGTATAGTCACCGCTTTGCCGCCCCTCATTCGCACGCGCCATCGCCCGCACACCCCTTGTCCACACGGTGATGGATTTGATGGAGGTGACGGCAGCGTGGGTGCATGCATGCATGTCCGGCGAGGTGGAGGTGCATGTCCAGATGGTGGCCGTATGGAGGAGAGGAATCCAAAGCGGTGGCCATGCGGAATTGCGTGACGTGGCGGCGTGAGGCTCGTCTAGACGGCCATTTTACAATTGCGACGAAGAGAGTCATTTCCGTTATCGACGTGGAACAGTGCCTTTAGGCCAAAACCTCTCTCTATGCTGCTGGAAATAAACCATTAGATTGGAGTGCATAAACTGTTTTTTAGCTAGGCTGGGAATCTACTGTGTTAACTCGCGCTAATTGAGCATTCAGAATTGGCAGATTCTTTTCCTGTGTTTTTTGGGGTGCAACCTGGTGGAGAAATAGGTTATGTAGCTACTTAATTATGTACCTGACTTTAGAATTGAGTTTACACCATTGATTGTTTTACTAGCCTGGCATTCTATTCTCCTGGTGAACATTAGGATTGAGTTTTACACTACTGATCGTGGTAAATTATTTTTATTATTACTTGGACAAAATAGTGTGACCCGTTCCGTTCAGTATTAGGCATAGATTGGAACACAGAAATTTCACGAAACCGTTTCAATCCACCAGAATTCCTTTAGGAATCCCGCATTCCATACATGCCCTTACTACTCTCAATTATGTATTCTAGCGAACTCTTTCTTCTCTATGCCTTGGAAAATACCCCAAAATGATTTATTCCAGGCAACTGTAGGTGACTGATAGATAAGAAAATTTCAGGCAACTGAAAATTAGCAAATCCGTTAATGAAATGACATGAAAGATGTTGAGTAGTCGAAATACATCACTTAACAGGGATAAACATCCTAATATTTTGTTCCAGATTCGCCACCCACCGTGTGTAGTAAAGAGAGGAGGAGGAGGAGGAGGAGTCATGGGGTATGACACAACGTGGTTCTGTACTGTAGCGCTGTCAACTGAACGGCAGCAACGGCGATTCGTTGCCGTCGATGCAGATCGTTGCGCGATCGCCTCTTTCTTAGGACAGTTGAATTGGTCGCTATACGCTAAAAAAGAGACGCAAACACGCAATAAAACTTGGAGTGACAGCTGGATTTTTTCTTTCAATTTTACCTTTAAAAGACTGGAATATAAAAATGGATTACTACGCACAAACTCTTCTCCCGCGCATTCGATGCTACTTTTGCCGTGATAGAAGCAAGTAATTAATTTGTAATGATCATGTACGGGGGGACACATGCACCGACTGCCTTCCCCCACAAGCAGCTTGGAAAATGCCATAAGAAACACCCATTAGTTAACTAAACCACACACAACTGAACAGGAGTAAGGTTCACTCACCAGCTACACATCACCAACAAAGCCAGCAGCAACATCTCAACCACACAAACACGCAGTGCGATGCATCAAGATTCGTGCCCAGACTGCAGCCTAGCCCTGGTGTCATGTGGCAGAAAAACAACACACCACTTGCGTTGAGAGTAGGTGTAGCATTGCAATTAGAAATACTCAAAAGCAAAAAGGCAGCACCAAGCTATCGTCCCTCCCCCCCTTGTCAGTGCCACACTTATTCTTTTCCCTCCTTCCCTCCCTCCAATGCACAACACTCCCCCCCTCTCTCTCTACACTTGCTAGACCACACCAAGAGAGAGAAATTGGAGAGAGAGAGAGAGAGAGAGAGCAACAAAGCTTGGAGAAGCCCAATGCATCGAAGCAAGAACCCATTCATCGGCCATCACCTACTGCAAGCAAGCAACCAACAAGACACAAGCAAACACCTTTCAGGGTTTTGAGGAGGAGAGAGAGAGAGAAGAGAGAGAGAGTGTGTGTTTCTCCTCCTCCATTCCATTTCCATAGAGATCATCACCACTCTCCAAGCTTAGTGTATTGTGCACTGCCCAAGCCCCAAACCACAGCACAGTATTTGATGCTGCGGCCATTGCCATTGCCGTTGCCAAGCCCCATGCACCTCCTCCTCTTACTCAACCTCCTCTTCGTCTTCGCCTCCTCCTCCTCTTCTTCAAACTCTGAGGTCGCCTTCTTGACGTCATGGCTCAACACCACGGCCGCGCGGCCGCCGGACTGGTCGACAGCGTCGGCGTCGCCGTGCAAGTGGTCGCACGTCGGCTGCGACACCGCCGGCACGAGGGTCACATCCGTCACCTTCCAGTCCGTCCACCTAGCTGTGCCGCTCCCGACCGGCCTCTGCGCCGCGCTGCCGGGGCTCACCAGCTTCATTGTCTCCGACGCCAACCTGACGGGCGGCGTCTCCGATGACCTGTCCCAGTGCCGCCGTCTCGCCGTTCTCGACCTCAGTGGGAACTCGCTCTCCGGCCCCATCCCGGCGTCACTCGGCAACGCGACGGCATTGTCTGATCTTATCCTCAACTCCAACCAGCTCTCTGGCCCCATCCCGGCGTCGCTGGGAAACCTCGCGCCGTCGCTGAAGAACCTTCTGCTGTTCGACAACCGCCTCTCCGGCGAGCTCCCAGGGTCCCTTGGCGAGCTTAGGCTGCTCGAGTCTCTGCGCGCCGGCGGCAACCGCGACCTGTCCGGGCCGATACCGGACTCCTTCTCCAAGCTCTCCAACCTCGCCGTGCTCGGCCTCGCCGACACCAAGATCTCCGGCCCGCTCCCGGCTTCGCTCGGCCAGCTCCAGAGCTTGCAGACGCTGTCCATATACACGACCATGCTCTCCGGTTCCATCCCGCCGGAGCTCGGCAACTGCGCCAACCTCACCAACATCTACCTCTACGAGAACTCGCTCTCCGGCCCGCTGCCGCCGTCGCTCGGCGGGCTGCCGCAGCTGCAGAAGCTGCTGCTGTGGCAGAACTCGCTCACCGGCCCGATCCCTGAGTCGTTCGGCAACCTCACGTCGCTGGTATCGCTTGACCTCTCCATCAACGCCATCTCCGGCGCCATACCGGCGTCGCTCGGCCGGTTGCCGGCGCTGCAGGACCTGATGCTGAGCGACAACAACATCACCGGCACCATCCCGCCGGCGCTGGCCAAAGCGACGTCGCTGGTGCAGCTGCAGCTCGACACCAACGAGATCTCCGGCCTGATCCCGCCGGAGCTCGGCCGGCTCTCCGGGCTGCAGGTGCTGTTCGCGTGGCAGAACCAGCTCGAGGGCGCCATTCCGGCGGCGCTTGCGTCCCTCGCCAACCTCCAGGCGATCGACCTCTCGCACAACCACCTCACCGGCGTCATACCGTCCGGGCTCTTCCTGCTGCGCAACCTCACCAAGCTGCTGCTCCTGTCCAACGACCTGTCCGGCCCGTTGCCTCCGGAGATCGGGAAGGCAGCGACCCTCGTGCGGCTGAGGCTCGGCGGCAACCGCATCGCCGGGTCGATACCCGCTGCGGTGGCCGGGATGAAGAGCATCAACTTCCTCGACCTTGGCAGCAACCGGCTCGCCGGGCCGGTGCCCGCCGAGCTCGGCAACTGCTCGCAGCTGCAGATGCTCGACCTCAGCAACAACACGCTGACCGGAGCACTGCCGGAGTCGCTCGCCGGGGTGCACGGCCTGCAGGAGCTCGACGTCTCGCGCAACCAGCTCACAGGCGTCGTTCCCGACGCGTTCGGGAGGCTGGAGGCGCTGAGTCGTCTGGTGCTCAGCGGCAACTCACTGTCCGGGCCGATACCGGCGGCGCTCGGGCAGTGCCGCAACCTCGAGCTCCTGGACCTGAGCGACAACGAGCTCTCCGGCCGCATTCCCGACGAGCTCTGCGGCATTGATGGCCTCGACATTGCTCTCAACTTGAGCCGCAACGGCCTCACGGGGCCGATACCGGCGAAGATATCGACGTTGAGCAAGCTTTCGGTGCTCGACCTCTCGTACAATGCGCTCGACGGCGGCCTTGCGCCGCTCGCCGGGCTAGACAACCTTGTCACGCTCAACGTGTCGAACAACAACTTCACCGGATACCTCCCCGACACGAAGCTCTTCCGGCAGCTCTCGACGTCCTGCCTCGCCGGCAACGCGGGGCTCTGCACCAAAGGCGGGGACGTCTGCTTCGTCAGCATCGACGCCAACGGGCAGCTGGTGATGAACGCCGACGAGGAGGTGCAGCGCGTGCACCGCCTCAAGCTCGCCATTGCCCTGCTCGTGACCGCGACGGTGGCGATGGTCCTCGGAATGATCGGCATACTGAGAGCGCGGCGGATGGGCATAGGCGGAAAAGGCGGCGGCGGCAGCAGCGACTCCGAGGCCGGCGGGGAGCTGGCGTGGCCGTGGCAGTTCACACCGTTCCAGAAGCTGAGCTTTTCTGTCGAGCAGGTGGTGAGGAACCTCGTCGACGCTAACATCATCGGCAAGGGCTGCTCCGGCGTGGTGTACCGCGTCAGCATCGACACCGGCGAGGTGATCGCCGTGAAGAAGCTGTGGCCGAACACGAGAACAGAAGCCACGGCGACGGCGGTGGCGTTCAAGGACGACGGCAACAGCGGCCGCGTCCGCGACTCGTTCTCGGCGGAGGTGCGGACGCTGGGCTCCATCCGGCACAAGAACATCGTGCGGTTCCTCGGCTGCTGCTGGAACAAGAGCACCCGGCTGCTCATGTACGACTACATGGCGAACGGCAGCCTCGGCGCGGTGCTCCACGAGCGCGGCGGCGGAGGCGCGCAGCTGGAGTGGGACGTCCGGTACCGCATCGTGCTCGGCGCCGCGCAGGGGCTCGCGTACCTGCACCACGACTGCGTGCCGCCTATTGTCCACCGTGACATCAAGGCGAACAACATCCTCATTGGCCTCGACTTCGAGGCATACATCGCCGACTTCGGCCTCGCAAAGCTTGTCGAGGATGGCGACTTTGGACGGTCGTCCAATACCGTTGCTGGCTCTTATGGTTACATTGCCCCTGGTATGTTGTCAAATTGCTTGCAATGCCTACATGTTCAACCATTTTAAACTGCCTGTACGGCTGTACCATGTTTGCATAAATGATGAATTGTAGTGTAGAAGCTGAAATCAGTTAAACTATGACATTTACTGATTTCTCAAGAACTAGCCTGAACTCTGAAAGTTGATGAACAACGGATTTGCTATTTCTAAGTCGCCTGAAATTTTCTTAAGTTTAAGTCAATTGTTGTGACCATTGGATTTATATAGAGATTGATGTGTCATATGATTGGATATTGATCGAATAGACAAAAATATGACTTATACTTAAAAAATTTCCGTCACCTTATGAATAGACAATTTAAGACAATCATGATGAACAATTACTTGGTCATGCAGAATACGGTTACATGATGAAGATCACTGAGAAAAGCGATGTCTACAGCTACGGAGTGGTGGTGCTGGAGGTGCTCACCGGCAAGCAGCCGATTGACCCTACAATCCCGGATGGCCTTCACGTCGTCGATTGGGTTCGGCGGCGCAAGGGCGGCGTCGATGTTCTTGACCCGGCCCTTCATGGGCGGTCCGTCTCGGAGGTCGAAGAGATGCTGCAGGTCATGGGTGTCGCTCTGCTCTGTGTCAGCCCGACGCCCGATGAGCGTCCGACGATGAAGGACGTCGCGGCAATGCTCGAGGAGATCCGGCTCGAGCGCGAGGAGTACGCGAAAGTCGACGTCCTCTTGAAAGGCGGCTCGCCTCCTCAGGCCCCCACAATACCAGCAGCGAAGGCGACGACGTCGACGTCGAGCACGCCGCCGTGCTGGCAAGGTCCCAGCAACAGCAACACAAACAGCTGCAGCAGCAGCAGCTTGTACTCCTCATCCAAGGCCAAATCACCCTTTGATTGAACCAAGCAAGGCTGCAAATTGATGCATGTCAAACTCTCATCTAGCTAAACAATGCTTCTTGCATTGTGCTCTTGGCATCTTTTCTCTGTTTGCAATTGCATTTTGGTGCAAGTTTGTGATGGTGGTGAGCTGTGTAAATGAAAGGGGGAGAAGAGAGGATAGGCTGTTTGCTTTTGGTTTTTTGGAGAGTACTAGTGAGTTGAGGACCTAGGAATTAGACCTTGAAGAAGCAAAGACTTCATGCCTTTTCTGGTGAATGTTCAGTGTATGTCTGTTGAATAAAGATCCAAGAATTCCTAGCATGCTATGCAGATGTCCAAGGTTTACTAGTGCTGAGTGCATCCCTGCAACTGTTTGTGGCATGCTTGAGCGTCAAAAACTGCCACGCAAAATGATGAGCATGAAAGATTTTTCAGTAGATGTAGACTTGCACTTCTGTTTAGCCTGTAAAGAAGCAATGGGCATAAGCTGTTTCATATGGCAAGAAATTTGCTCACCTTACTATTTCTGTAAGATCGTTAAAGAAGTGAATGATTGTATAAGATTTTTCGCACTGAATCTTTCAGCCGCAAACGCTTGACCAATTTCCTGTGGCCGCCGGCCCCTAATCCCCTCACGTCGCCAGCACTAAATCTCACGTGAGAAAACCAGCCAGGCGCCCCTTGACTGCCGCTGCTAGCACCTCGCCTACTGCTGATGCTCATGTTCGTGAGAGATAAACCAGACGGTAGCTAGCCATCACGTCCCGGAGCCGCCGTCAGAAAACCCTAGAAGAAAGCAGTAGAAAACGATGGATAAATGGAAGACCAAACCGTAACATCAATCACATCCACTGATGTACGCATCAATTCTTCACAGCATGCAAAAGACGTGAGGTCTTAACTCCCAAAATAAAACATCAATCACATCCACTGATCCACGCATCAATTCTTCACAGCATGCAAAAGGCGTGAGGTCTTAATTCCTTCCGCCACCAGCTAGTATATCTCCACGTAAATCAGCACATGCACAGCCGCCGCCTAATGCTTCCAGCGTTTCTTCTCCCGTGAACGAAAGCGCCGCCACTTTTTTCTCCAGAAGCTTGCGGCCCTAAAACACGCCCCTACATATATAGTCATAGAACCCTAATTCGTGACACACATGATCACCTAAACACCTATATACGGCCCAATAATTTTAGAGCTCAATACATGGGCTTTTACACCAGATTACACAACCAGTTTTGGATCCCCTAAAATTGTCACATGTTATAGCCTCTGGATCGCACCTCCGTAGCTCCAACATACATCATCCATCTTTGATCATCATGCGCCCTAACTCGAGCTCGACTGTCTCCTCCAAAGATCCTTGACCCTCTCGACCATGACTTCAAGACTAAGCCATCTCCGGTTACCGCCAGAGACCACGACGGCCTCCGAGTTACCCTCTGCACATGCAAAGACCAAAACAACATATTTTTCTGACACAAATTCTTCCCAACTTGACCGACATAAGTCTACACACACCACACGCCTCAAATAACATCAGTACCCATCATTGTCAATTATTCATCAACTAAAATAAACTAGATCTAATCACATGGTCTAACACATGCTCTGATAGATTTGAGCATGTCTATGCATCAGAGCCCAATATATCGTTGAATTGGAAATGCTCCAGCTGAACAGATGTTTGATATACATGTATTCGGCATGGAAATGAATGCTCCAGCTGAACAGATGTTTGATATACATGTATTCGGCATGGAAATGAGGAAAAAAGTGAAGCAGAAATATTACAAGGGCCTATTTGGAACAAAGGAAAAATAGAGGAATTTTGTAGGATTGGAATCCTAAGGAAAAATCTCTTATGATCCTATGAGTCCCTTTGGATCAAAGGAATGAGCTCCAAAATTCAGTATGAAATTCCTATGGAATGGCTCGATCCATAGGAATTTTGGAGGAAATCTAACATGTGGTCCAACCTCATGGAATATTTCCTTTGTCTATCTTTCTTCAAAATCACGTACTCTATTCCTGTAAAACATCCAAATGGCACAATTGAACAATTTCGGTGTTACAGAATTACAAAGGATTCAACTGGATATACCACTCAATTCCTGCATTTTTGGATTCCTGCCGTCCAAAGAGGCCCTTAATCGAGAGCGATCTGTGTTGTGCTGTGCAGTGCAGTGCAGTGCAGGTGATATGGGAAAGACTAGGCTTGTGGCCGCATTACTCGATCCCGGCATTGTTAATTCTTATTTGCACAATACAGAAGATGTGGACAAGGGCTATAATGTCTGAAATTCTGAAGACTGTATAAGGTGCATTTTAGTGAAACTGTGCTCGGCACTGACATAAGTAGAGAGGTCGTTTAGTCTTTGTAATGTCTATTTAAACGCGGGATTGACAGACCTGCAACGCAAGCAAGAGCTTAAAGCTGGACAATGGACAACACTTTGCTCTCACAAGAAAAGGAGAAACGGTAGAGAATTTCAATTTACCGTAGTCGTCTTCTTCTTTCGGGGAGTGTTCTTCTTTGGTTGAGTAGTTGTGGGCTTAATTTGTTTTTGTTCGCGGGACAATTATATATTTCGATGGATTTGTTTTGATTTGTGGTTGTTCTTGTTGTTCATGCTGATCTTGCTACTTTTAGTATTACATATTTTCATCTATCTATCTATAGATTCTATACTACACCGTATACTAACCGGAGACTTCAGAAGCACGCACGTTAATTCTAGAAGTAAAAAGACTATAAATTCCCCACGCTAATCTAAAAAAAAGGAAAAAAATGCTAAAAACTCCTACATTAATCAAGAAAAATAAGAAGCACCCTGATTGTCCAAATTTTTTTGCTAGTGCAATCTACGGCAACGATTCAACTGATGTATACATGGCATGCCATCTGTACGGCATCCAAGAAGAGACATGATCCAATGTATTAACTAAACATACGTGGTATCGTTTACCATGTATAGGTTCCTTTTCAATAGAGGTATGGTTTACCATATATAGAATCCTTTCAATAGATGCAAGAGGAAACGGCTTTGAAATGGACTAGGAAAAAATAAGAGAAATTTTACTGTATATTCTACTGGTAGTATCGGTGGTAGTATAAATCAAATTTGATCATTGATTTGCTAAGGACATAATAAAGTTTTCTTTGTATTTATAATTTTTTCGTGAGAGTATTATGGATTTTTCCAACTAGGGTTCAAAATATTACTCTTGTGTCATGTGATCCCCATATGAGCAATTACAATTATACCTTCTTGAGATTCTACTACTCATGCTACCGAGTATAGTATAATTAAATCCCTAATTATTCTAAACTATTGGATAATTTTATCTAATAGACGGTTCATATTAAATTAAGTGTACCGTAAAAAAGCTAAAAAGTAAACATGCCACAGCCGGACATGGAGTCCACAGCTAAAAAAAAAAATTACCAGCAAGTAGCAATTACGTGATGCATCAAGTTTTTTTTTAAACTACGTGATGCATCAAGTCGATGAAAAAGAGCGATAAATTTACACGTAGGAGAAAAAAAAAGAAACTAGATACTCATCAGTCTAATCCAATTATCAATACTTTAGGTTTAACAGTATCGATCACTAATTGGAGGCTCCTCCAGAAGTATCCACATTGTATTCCTAAACGGTGAAAAAGCTAAAAATTACAACATTAATCTGAAAAAAGAAAAATCACGTAATCAAAAAAGAAAAACATAAAGTCTTTCGGATAGAGGTATATCTTAGCTCCAAGGATCAGATTAGAGCCTATCTACTTTGACTATACTAACGGTCGAAAAACAATCCCCTATGTCTTCTTCACATATTGGACAAGGATTAGTAACTAGCAATACCTTAAGTACATCCATGTAAATTCCATGCAAATAGATTAGGAAACGGGCAAGCTGAGCGGCTGCCACAAATAGTAGGAAATAGATTCTCTGTATTGAAGGGTTCAATCAAGAGGATCCACAATATCACGTATTAGAAACCGATCTCTACCGTCTGATCAAAAATCAAAGGTCCAGATTAATCCCTATAATGTTTTGATATAGTACAAATGCAAAGTACTGTTCATCCACTCATAGATCCACTGTTCACATAGTGAACCTTGCATTACAACACAGGATCCGGATCCCAGATAGCACGTCAAATAACCAATGACCGAATCCACCAGAACATGGAATTTTGTAACATTCCAGATTTGGTGGACTTTTAAAATTAATTTTAAAATTAATTATTTCAAAGCAAGTGGATTTTATTTGGAGTTTATGTGCATTTCCAAAATCTAAATTCAAACTCAAACTCAAACTCAACCAAATCCTTTGCAATTCAAATCTCTTAAACCAGTTTCGTTTCTCTTCCAATCTGGAATGGCCTGAAGCCCATTTCCTTTCTTTTCTAGACCCTATCCTTTCTCCTTGGCCCATCCCTCTCTCTCTCGATTTTAAAACTATTTTTCTAATTAATAATTTCTTAGCCCATCTCAGCCGAACCTCACCTGTTAGGAAACCATCGCAATAAAGCCCACCTTCAACGCCTGCAATCAAACGGCCCTTTCCATCTGCGTTCACGTGCACTGAAGCCACGACGCCGCGTCATCTGTTGAGCCCACGCCCACTTCTATGCCTCCCTCGCCTAGGACCGCCTTGCCATCCTCTTTGTTTTTCCTCAAACCTTAGCCTCTATCTCGCTGTCGCTCGGTTGGAATGCATCACGCCGTTGTCTTCTTTCCCGTGTCCGGCCGTGTTACAAACCAGAATACTGAAGAACCTGAAGCGCCTGATGATGAACAGGATCCAGGCGGCCGTTGTCGGAAGGACCACCGCATCAGCAAGCGGCATCGCCAACCCAACATTCGTTATCCAACGGACGTCTGGGTTTCTTGATGGATGCGTTAGCCTATCTGGGCGTGGAGAGGACCCACCTGTCGGTTCTAGCGATAGGATTACATATAGCATTTTTGGTAAATCTGTTGAGGCAAGAAAGATGTAACAGCAGAACACTTTATTTCTGAACCTTTTCCCCAGCTCTTCTATTCCCCTACCTTACTTCCTCCCCAAATCCCGAACTTCTCTCTGTGATTTCTCCAACTGCTCGTGTTGAATCTATTGACGATTGAAGAGGTTTGTAACATCTGGTATCAGAGCTCGTTCCGACAACCTGGAGCGCCTGCGCTATCAGACGAGAGCCCAAGCTCACACGCAGGAGATGGAGCAACAAATGACGGAACTAACCAGAGTCATCCTGGCTCATAGCGATTCCATCAAGGTGTTGCAAGCTAAGAGCGAGGCGATCCACACCACCATGGAAGAAATCAAACCGGTGGTGTTCGATCTGCAGAAATGGAGGCCGGTGGAAGGTTTGCGTTCTGATGTGGGCGAACTGAGGAACCATGTGGTGCAGATTGCCAGGAATCCCGTGTTGGTGCTTCGGTCAATGGATCTACCGCTCCTTCTTCCTTTACCTGAAACCAAGCAAGAACTCGATTCGGAGATGGATCGAACAACCCTGGGCAAGGAAGGTACCTCGCGAGTTCGAGGAGGAGGCCCTCAAGGGCCATTCTGTTGCCGAGATGAATAGCACAAGGGAAGAGCAAGTGGAGAAAAACTTTCGGTTGAGCAGTATGGTAAGTCGGATCGTGTGGACTTGAGTTCTTACACTAGGGAGTTTGGGGAAAATCCGGGAAGACCTCATGGAGGTTATCACCATCATCCTCCTCCTCCTAAGCTAGACTTCCCACCATTTGATGGAGAGAATCCCAAAGCCTAGTAACTCAAAAGTGAAAATTATTTTCGGATTTGTTCAGTTCATCCAAAATTCCAGATTAGCATAGCCACTATGTACTTTGTGGGAAGTGCTTTGCTGTGGCTTCAAGCGTCCAGAGCACTTCACAGATTCGAGAATTGGGAGGATTTTGTCGAGGCCGTTTGTATCAGATTTGGTAGAGAAGAATTCCAACAATTGATACGACACTTCAATAGATGCCGTCAGACCAACACAGTGACTGAGTACATGGGGAAGTTCAATGACTTGATGCATAATTTGTTGGCTCATCACTCTTCATGGAATCCAGTATTATTTGTGACTCAGTTTGTGGATGGATTGCGTGGGGATATTCGAACACGACCACCGTACCTTGAGACTACTGTTGCTTTGGCGTGCTTACAAGAGGAAGTGTTGGAGACGGCGAGGAAGGATCCTTGTCGGATAGATTTTGCTTCGGGTAATCGCCCGAGTATGCGCTCCGCTTTACCATTACCGCCGCCGTCAGGAAGGGGAGTAACAGGAACGAGTACTCGATCGGACGATCGAAGGGTGGAAGGAGCCAGAGTTTTTCCTATTGATGACAAGCTTGGGGCACTCCGAGCTTATCATCGAGCCAAGGGCCTTTGTCATACGTCACGGAGAATGCTGGTCCCGGAGCATAAGTGCTGTTATCGCCCAACTCCATGTGGTAGAAGAACTCTAGGGAATAATGGAGGAAAAGGACCAGGATACACAGAAGCTGGAGAAGGAAGCCTCCCAGTCAGAGGCAGACTTGATGTCCATTTCCAGGGAGGTGATCCAGGGAGCTGACCATGTGCGAACACTGAGACTGCAAAGCACTGTTCAAAATCACGATGTTGTCATGTTGGTAGACTCCGGAAGCTCTCATTCTTTCATTAGTGAGGAATTCTCTAGAAAACTGAGTGGTCTATGACAATCAATCACCCGGGTGAAGGTGCGTGTGGCTGATGGGGGAGTATTGGAATGTGTGATGGAAATTCCCTCTTGTCAGTGGGAGGTACATGGTCACCTATTCCACACCAAGTTCAGAGTGTTACCCCTACATTGCTATGAAGTCATTTTGGGTAAAGACTGGTTGGAGCAGAATAGCCTCATGAACATTAATTGGCTCAAAAAAGGTGATATCCTTTAGTTACAAGGGACGGAATATCTGTTTGCAAGGTCTTAAACTGGCCGATCATCCGTGCTTCCTGGTCTGGGAGAGTCAGCCAGATGATTTGTCTCAAAGTTCAGAACAAGCACAACTTATGGCTTTGAGTACACTAGCAGATGTAGACTCTGAAATACCTTCAACAATTGTTCAATTGCTCAACGACTTTGAACATCTGTTTGATGAACCTCAAGGGTTACCACCTTGTAGATCTTTTGATCACTCCATACCACTTTTGTCGTGTCAAACCGGTCAACCTTAGGCCGTATAGGTATAACCCAGCACAAAAGAATGAGATTGAGAAGTAGGTGACAGAGATGCTAGCTCAAGGGATCATACAACCCAACACTAGTTCGTTCTCCTCGCCCGTGTTGTTGGTCCAGAAAAAGGATAAGACTTGGAGGTTTTGTGTGGATTATCGGTATTTGAACGCTGCCATGGTCAAGAACCGATACCCCTTACCGATTATTGATGAGTTACTGGATGAACTGACAGGCTCGGAATGGTTCACCAGTTTGGATCTAAGAGCCAGATATCACCAAATCCGTATGAGACCGGAAGATGAGTACAAAACAGCCTTCAAAACCCATCATGGGCATTTTAAGTTTCGAGTGATGTCTTATGGCCTCACCAACGCCTCCGGCGACATTCCAGGGCCTCATGGATACAATCCTAGCACCACTGTTGCGCAAAGGAGGTCTTGTATTCATCGACGATATTCTTCTTTACAGTGCATATTTGCAGAGTCATGGCGCTATTGTCAGACCCCAATTTTGGAGCTTGGGATCTCCTGTGTATACTTGTGTCATTCCCTGGATCAGTAGCTGACACACACAGAATACCATATTTGCTCAAGTGTTTACTACGGAAGCTCCACGCGGTCGCATGTGTTGGTTCGTAGAAACGGCCACATTTGATCAAGATATCAATTGAGAAGAGTCTTAAGGAGGTCCTAGTACGGTTTTATAGCGATCCCAGGGAGATCTTGAGTGACCTTGAGAAGGTCCCGTGGAGGTCCTGCGAGGTGGTCAAGGGAGGTCCTAAGGAAATACTGTAGAGTTGTCTTGAGGAGGTCCCGAGGTGGACTGTGGAGGCGACCCAGAGAGGTCCTGATGAACTCAATAGAGATGTTCTGGGGAGGTCTTGGGGATGCGGCAAAAGGCATAGGAGGTCTTGAGGAGGTCCTAAAGATACGCCCAAAAAGGAGTACAAGAGGTCCTAAGGATGTCCGAAGGAGGAGGTCCTGGGGTGCGACCAAGGGAGTACAGGATGTCCTGAGACAATCTGGAAGTAATCTCTAGAGCATTCAGGGGTGGTCGTGGGTCTCCTGGTAGTGGTCCTAGACCATGCAGGGGTGGTCGTGAGGCATCTGATAGTGGTCTTAAACCATCTAGGGGTGGTCGTGAGACATCTGGTGGAGGTCTTCGAGCATCTAGGAGTGGTCGTAAGGCATCAGATAGTGGTCTTAGACTATCTAGGGGTGGTCGTGAGACATCTGGTAGAGGTCTTTGAGCACCTAAGAGTGGTCGTGAAGCTTCGGGTAGTAGTCTTAGACTATCTAGGGGTGGTCGTGAGACATCTGGTGGATGTCTTTGAGCACCCAAGAGTGGTCGTGAAGCTTCGGGTAGTAGTCTTAGACTATCTAGGGGTGGTCGTAAGATATCTGGTTGTGATCTTGGATCACCTAGGGGTGGTCGTGAGACATCGGTCTAGCGATTAGGCATAAACTGATCGTGATTCTTACTCAATACGAGCGTTACTTGATATGAACAGTGCAAGCCCATAATAGATTACATAATTATCTGGCCGTGCGGCCAATTGTTTACAAAAGCGCCACTTAGGCATGAGTTTGACAAAAGCCACAATGCGGAACCCAAACAGGTAAGAAAGCAAAATACATCATAGTGGATCCATTCACTTTGCCCACGAATGCAAGCGATCGTCCTCCCACGCTTCGTTATCTTCACCACCATCCTGTTCATCCTCCGTGAAGTCTTGGTAGGGTCTTGATCATTCGGTCGAAAAGAATATATTGGCAGAGATCGAGTACACAACCGCACTTCATGAGCCAACCCACAATGAGCTTCTTATAGATGCAAGGCTAATCAAGGAAGCTTTAGAGTTCTTTTATTTGCACAAAGTCAGGTTTGAAATACATGAGTAGTAGTAAATCCTAAGACTTAGCAGTTTAACAAATCTATTTTTATAAATGAGTTTTATTTTGAAGAGTACTATTAGAGGTCCCACCTCCTATACTCGGGTTATCCCTTATTTACCACTGGTCCCGAACCAGGCCTTTCTCAAATCCCTGGGGTCCCACCCCAGCCTTCCCTTTTCATCACAAATGGTTTTGTAAACATGAAGACTATATCCAACAAGTTCTCAGCACCGCTCTTGATCGTGAGCATGGCTATCTAGATAGTTTTCTTACTCTGCAGAGTTTGCACACTTTACCCACAAGAGGTAATCATCTTGATATATACACACGTTTCCTTAGACATGTGAATCAAGGGGAGATTACCACAAGGCCTTTACAATGCTCAACCTCAACGCACTCTATTCGCTACACTAAGGTTTCCACCGCCCTGAGCCCACTCCCGAGGGTCTCCGGGAGGCCCCCCTCTTGTGCCAATGCGGTTTTTGTGGCTTCGTTCTCCCCTGGCTATCCACCTGCAATCATCCCAACGGCGGATCTACGCTGAGGCGAGCAAATTAATTGGCCAGGCCGTACCCATTATTGACTTGTGGTTGCACTATTTTCGCATGAGAGGTCATCACAAGATTCGGTCCTTACATGACCAGGGCGGTACACCCACATACCAACATAGTCTCATGCCCCAAGCACCAGCCACTCTTTCCAGCCGCCCCGGTCGAAAACAGTTTTTTAGGTTTTTATTGTTTTGAAAATATCATTTACCTCAGCATACCAGCCAGGCTCCCAGCCTTACTACCCAAATCATTTTCCAAAGTTTTTAAGGAATTGTGGTCGGGCAACTTTTTGCCCACATGACATTGTATCTAAGCAAGGCTAAGCATGACACTTAGATACAAACTTATTAACTAGCAGGTAATCTATTAAGTCTAAGGTGACAAAGGATAATGTCCAAGTTCAATGGTTGGAAGTGTATACTCAAGTATTTGTTAAGGCATTAACTATGATCTAGACCAACTTAGTTTGATAAAACATAGCAGTGCAGTTTCATAATTTAAAGCAACATAATTTGCAAAAAGTGGGTGCAACATGATCAAAGTATTGACTCGCCTTGTTCGGAGTACTGCTGATCGTGATCCTGATCAATGAATGGTTCTCCGGTCGCCTCAGCTTCTATAATCGCAAAACAATCGAATAGGCAAATAAGCAGATATTCCAACACAAATTTCTTTCAAATGTGCAAAGAACTCCAAATAATGCAAAAGCGTAGCTTTAGAAATACGAGACCAACATAGCTGAGAACTCAGTGATCGATGGATCTGTGGTGGTCGTAGAAACTACTTTGTTTCAAGAAGGATACGACAAGGAGGTCGTGGATGTACTATGATTTGGGGTGGTCCTGGAATTACTGTACCGGGAGAGGTCGTGAGAGTGCTAAGACTAAGAAAGGTCATGGACCATGAGGGTGGTCTTCGCAAAGAGATCAAGAGGGTGGTCTTTGCAAAAAAGATCAAGAGGAAGGTCTAACGAGAGGGAGGTCTGAACTATCAGATCTAATCGAGGAGAGATCTGCACCGTTAAATCAAAACGAAGGGAGGTCTTGACCCTCGGATCAACGAAAGGAGGTCTGGACCCTTAGATCTAAACGAAAGGAGCTCTGGACCGTTAGATCCATTCGAGGGGAGGTCTGGATCACTAGATCCAATCGAGGGGAGCTCTGGACCGTTAGATCCAATCAAGGGGAGGTCTAGGCTGTTAGATCTAAATGAAGGGAGGTCTGTACCTTTAGATCTAAGTGAAGGGGAGGTCTGGGCTGTTAGATCTAAATGAAGGGAGGTTTGTACTGTTAGATCCAACCAGAAGGAGGTCTGGACCGTTAGATCCAAACGGAAGGAGGTCTGGACCATTCGATCTCAACGAAGGGAGGTCTGGACCGTTAGATCCAAACGAAAGGGGGTCTGGAACATTAGATCCAAACTAAGGGAGGTCTGAGCCCTTAGATTTAAGCGAGGGGAGGTCCCGACGGTCAGGATAGAACCAAAGGAGGTTCTAACAGTCAAGATTGAAACAAAAGAGATCCTAACGGTTACGATAAATGCAAGGGAGGTTCCGTCGGTCAAGATGAACACAAGAGAGGTCCCGACGGTCAAGATGAACACCAAGGGAGGTCCCGATGGTCACGATGGAACCAAGGGAGGTCTCGATGGTCAAGATGAATGCAAGGGAGGTCCTGATAGTCAAGATGAAACCAAAGGAGGTTCCGTATAGAATTTCCAAATAAGCTTTGAACTCTCATCAAAACCAAATGTTTCTGTTTATTTGAGAATTCAGGGAAAGAGAGATGCTACTGGGAGGTCGCGGGAGACGCTACGACCAAGGGAGGTCGTGAAGGTGTTACGACCCAAGGAGGTCATGTGAGTGTCATGACCAGTGGTGGTCGTGGAGGTGTACGACCACGAGGGTGGTCTTTGCAAGAGGGAAGGTCATGTGCTAGAGGGTGGTCTTTGTAAAATGGGTGGTTGCGATCATGTGCGGGGGGCGCTTTATGAAAGGGAGGTCGTGACTACACGGGTGGTCCCGATCAAGAGGGTGGTCTTTGTAAAGTAGGAGGTCGCGACCACGGGGTGGTCTTGGTAAACTGGGAGGTCTGTGCAAGGAAAGGGGTCGTGGGGGTGTTAACCGCGCATAGTCGATCGAGAGAAGGAATCAATTACACAACGGTGACCATAAGAAACAAATGCTGGACTGCATTGTCGCAATAGGATGATCCAGCGGAAAAACCAAGAGAAGGACCAAATGAACATCCAAGAGAGAATAAGGCGACTCGAACTACGAAAAGCTTCTGTCCACTAGGAACTTACCAATATGGAACTAGAAAGTGGTTAGTCGAAGCTACGCTGGTCGAGGGTGGATCACAATAATGGAAAAAGCTCCGTGCTACGAGTGACTTGAGGGAAAGGAGGGTGGTCTTCGGTCCTCAAGGTTGCTCTCAGGAAGTAGGTGATTGGCCTATCCGGATGTCTTGGGAGGTCCTGGTCAGAGATGTAAGGAGAGTGGTCTCCAAGGCGATGATTGCCTGTAGCAAGGCGGTGGAGTGGGGGTGCTGGATAGAGACGAGGGCTGGAGCTAGATTGGAGCTCGAGCTCTCCTGGAGAAAAGGAGAGAATGGGGCTAGCACCGGAATTGGTGAAGAAAAGCAACAAGGAGGTCACAAGGTCTTGGGAAACCATACATATACATGCACGACCTGCCCAGGGGAGTGTTCTAATGATTGAGATAACTGGTGGTATGGACAACACAGGTAGCAGCGATTGTGTCGGCTTTTGTGTGACGGGCATTAAATGCCGAATGACCATCCAAGAATAAGAAATGAGATAATGCACCCAAATAAGAAATCACCATAAAGTCCAATATGAATTGAAAAGGGGTAATCAAGACACGCAACAATAGTTTTTATACAAAAAGTTTTAAAAATCCCATATTTTTGCTTTTACGAAATTTTGGGCTGTTACAAACCCTACCCCCTTAAGAGAATCTCGACCCGGAGATTCAGATATGATTACAATCTCCCTAGTAGACCTGGCCAACAATGTTACAGATACCATTGGTCATGGACTGGTCGTAAGAGAGGTCTTACGACCAGGCACTAGTCGTGGGAGGTCCTTCGACCAGGGGACTGGTCGGGGGAGGTCTATCTGGTCCTTATCAGTTATCGAACAGCTGGGGGTATTCGGCTTTCAGCAAGTCTTCACGCTCCCAGGTGGCCTTACCCTCTGTGTGGTTACTCCGTCTGACCTTGCACATGCGGTAGACCCGGTTCCTTGTCTTCTTCTCAGCTACCTCTAAGATCTCAACTGGATGTTCGACATATGCCAAATCCTTGCCAAGTTCAATGTCCTT
This sequence comes from Phyllostachys edulis, assembly GCA_036346405.1. NCBI lineage: Eukaryota > Viridiplantae > Streptophyta > Magnoliopsida > Poales > Poaceae > Phyllostachys > Phyllostachys edulis. The sequence continues at coordinate 397,119 of JAYEVD010000792.1, read as the reverse complement.
CACTCGACTTTGTTCTTTAGGCACACGGAGGCATTTCTTGAGCTGCGATACGTGGAACACATTGTGTATGTCGGTCAACTGCTCGGGCAGCTCCAGCTGATAAGCCACCTTTCCTATCTTGGCGACGATCTGATATGGCCTTATATATCTTGGGGCCAGCTTTCCTTTGACCTTGAACCTTCTGGTTCCCCTGAGAGGAGAGACCTTTAGGTAGACAAAATCTCCTAAGTTAAACTCCAACTCCCTGCGACGATAGTCGGCGTAGCTTTTCTGTCTCGATTGTGCTGCTAGTAGCCGATCTCGTATGAGATGTACCTTGTCTTCGGTTTCTTTTAGGCAATCTAGTCCAAAGAGGTACCCTTCCCCAGCTTCTGACCACAACAGAGGTGTGCGACATCGTCTTCCATAAAGGGCTTCAAAGGGGGACATCTTCAGGCTGGACCGGTAGCTATTGTTGTAGGCAAATTCAGCATATGGCAAGCACTTCTCCCAGTCAGCGGCAAACTCTATTGCATAGGCTCTGAGTAGGTCTTCAAGAACTTGGTTCACCCTTTCAGTTTGACCATCGGTCTGAGGGTGATATGCTGTGCTGAAAGCCAGATAAGTGCCCAAGGCCTCATGAAGACTATCCCAGAAACGGGAGGTGAATTGGGAACCTCTATTTGAGATAATTCTCTTAGGCACGCCATGCAAACTGACTATCCGAGCTATGTACAGCTTTGCTAGCTTATCACCTTTGTAGGTGGTCTTGACTGGTATGAAATGGGCAGCCTTAGTTAACCTATCAACTATGACCCACACCGAATCATACCCTGACCTGGTCTTGGGCAGACCAGTGATGAAGTCCATGCTGACCTCTTCCCATTTCCACTCAAGTACTTGTAGGGGCTGTAGCAGACCAGCAGGCTTTTGATGTTCGGCCTTGATCCGTTGGCACACATCGCAGCGTACTATGTATTCTGCAATGTTCCTCTTCATTTGTGGCCACCAGTATTGTTGCTTCAAGTCTTGGTACATTTTGGTGCCACCCGGATGAATCGAGTATGCCGATTCATGAGCCTCTTTGAGGATCAATTCCTTCAGATCCTACTGATAGGGCACAAAAAGGCGCTTCCCATAACGTAGGATGCCCTAATCATCCTTCGTCATTTTGGAGGCCTTTCCTTGCTCCATAAGTTGTCGGAGTCTTTCTGTGCTTGAGTTCCTACTTGTGCGACTTTGATTCTTTCCTCTAGGGTCGGATGGACTTCCAAGGCAGAGAGGCTTCCTTGTAGTACTATTTCTAGATTGAGCTTCTCAAATTCTTCAGTTAGGGAAGGCTGCCACTTATGAGTCCCAATGTGGTTGCAATATGACTTACTGCTTAGTGCATCAGCCACCACATTGGCCTTGCCCGGGTGATAGCTAGTGGAGGTCGAGATCATAGTCTTTGATGAGTTCCAGCCATCTTCGTTGCCTTAAGTTAAGATCTGGTTGGGTGAAGATGTACTTGAGGCTCTTATGATCTGTGTATACGTTGCGATGATTTCCAATAAGGTAGTGGTGCCATATCTTCAGTAAATGCACCACTGATGCCAACTCTAAGTCGTGAGTAGGGTAGTTCTCTTCATGTGGTCGAAGTTGTCGAGATGCACAAGCTATCACCTTCTTGTCCTGCATCAGCACACTTCCTAGCCCTTGGCAAGAGGCATCACAATATACCTCAAAGTCCTTATGGATATCAGGGAGGACCAAAATCGGGGTAGAGGTCAAGTGAGTTTTTAATGCTTGGAAACTCTTCTCACACCCTTCGGTCCATTCAAATTTCCTTTCTTTCTTCAGTAGCTGGGTGAGAGGTCGGGCAATTTTGGAGAATCCCTCAATGAATCGATTATAGTATCTCGCTAATCCGAGGAAGCTCCGAACCTCAGTCATTGAGGTAGGTGGTTGCCACTCAAGGATAGCTTCCACCTTGGTTGGATCCATGGCCACTCCATTGGCAGATATGACATGGCCCAAGAAACTAACATCGGATAGCCAGAACTTGCACTTACTGTACTTGGCATACAATTGGTGCTCCCTAAGGATTTCTAGCACCACTCTCAGATGTTGTGTGTGCTCTTTGGCATCCTTGGAGTAGATTAATATGTCATCAATAAACACCACTACAAATCAGTCCAGGTATTCCATGAACACTTTGTTCACCAGGTTCATGAAATAGGCTGGAGCATTGGTTAGCCCAAATGGCATAACAGTGAACTCATAGAGGCCATGTCGGGTAGAGAAGGCTGTCTTGGGGATGTCTACCCCGAACGCAGATCTATCTTGGAAAACTTGGTTGCCCCCTTGAGTTGATCAAACAGGTCGTCAATTCTAGGCAATGGGTACTTATTCTTGACAGCCACTTCGTCTAGAGACCGATAATCTACACACATCCTCATGTTGCCATCCTTCTTCTTCATGAATAGCACTAGAGATCCCCATGGAGATGAGCTTGGTCTAACAAACCCTTTGTCCTGTAACTCTCGGATTTGCTTCTTCAGCTCCTCAAGTTCATTTGCCGGTATCCTGTAGGGTCTCTTGGATATAGGTGTTGTCCCAGGCAATAGTTCTATGATGAACTCAATGTCGCGATCTGGTGGTCCTCCTGGAAATTCTTCTGGGAAGACGTCCGGGTAGTCCTGTACCACTGGCATTCCTTCTAAAGGGACACCTATGGCATAGCAGACTGCCCTTTTCCATTGGAATGGGTGGTCCATCTTGACTACGATCACCAGTCCAAGTCCTTTGGTAAGGCTGACGGTTCTATTGGTGCAATCTATTACCCTTGGTACTGGTTAGCCAATCCATCCCAGTGATGACGCCCGTGGTCCGGCTTTAACACCATGAAGTTTGATGGAAACAAAATTCCTTCAAATAAGATTTCTACCCCAGGGCTTACTGATTTGGCCCATAGTAGTCCCCCAGGTGAGCTAAGCTCCAAAGGTCTCTTGATAATAAAAGTGGGCAACTGCCAACGATCCACAAACTTATGGAAATGAAAGAATGCGATGCTCGGAATCAAAGAGAACACATGCAGGCGAGGAGTTCACTGAGAACGTACCCATTAGAACTCCTGGGGCCTCCTGTGCCTCCTCAGTCGTGACATGGTTCACCTTGCCACGCCTCTGTGCTGGTGCTGATTTGGTTGAAGATCCATCTCTTGTCTTGCGTCTTCGGGGTGAATAATTCTCGCTTGAGTGCCCCCCTGCATTAAACCCGGGAGTGGGAGTAGCTTCTTTGTTGGCAAGGCCGAGCAAAGTGCCCAAGACCACCACACTTGAAGCATGCGAGGTGGGCGGTGCAAAGTGCCACCTTCTTTGGGGTTGTCGAGTCGAAATGGAGTGGTGGGTGAGGCACCACTGGGTTGGTTCGTTGGAGGAGGAGCTCGGGGAGAAGTGATTGAAGTGCTGCCTCTGCTTGAAGTGGTCGCCTTGAATGGTCGAGGACTAGGGACTGGTCCACTAGAGGTTCCCATCTTTCTTTTTTCGGTTGGTCTCAAAGATCTTGCACTCGCTTTCCAGGAGCAGTGCCTTGTTGATCAGTGGTTGGAAGTCCTGAAAGTCATGAACTATCAACTGCACTCTCAAACCATCACGCAGCCCTTCTCTGAAACGATCGATCTTCTCTTCCTCTTCTGCAACATCACTCTGTGCATAACGAGCCAGTTGATTGAACCGAGTGAGGTACTCAATGACTAAAAGGTTGCCTTGCTTCAAGGCCCTGAACTCATTCCTCTTCATTCGCATAATGCTTGCAGGAATGAAGTTGTTCCTGAAGGCTTCTCGAAACTCAAATTTCATCCTACCTCAACAAGGCCCTGCTCCTTCAAAAGTTTCTGCTTTAGGTTCTTCAACCACCGTTGCTGCTAGGTAGTTATCCCACCAGTCAGCAGCTGGTCCTACTAGTTGGTGTGTGGCGTACACCACTTTGTCTTCCTCTCGGCATCGAGCCAGAGTTAATTTATTCTCTATTGTGTGTAGCCAATCCTCGGCTTCTAGTGGCTCGTTTGCACTAGAGAAGATGGGAGGCTTGGTGCGCATGAAATCCCCGAGCCTGGTCCCATGGTTGGCTGCTCCGGCTTGCTGTCCCGCGGCCATTGATTGGAGCAGTTGGGTTTGTTGTGCCCACACTTGAGCTTGTTGTGCCATTACTTGAGCCAGTGTGGGTTGCTTAGGAGGTGGTGGTGGTGCTGCTGGGCTGTGTCCTCGGCCACGACCACGACCTGCTGCTACTCTCCTTGGAGGCATCTGTTAACGAAAACTCTTTAGAGAGCAGTACGCGTCAACTCAAAGTGATGACAATGATGAAGTCATCACAAGTCTACCCAGAACAAAACAACACAATTAAAGCCAACTGGTAAAAATCAGAAGAAATGCATTCAATCCAGGGTTGGTTTTTACAAAACCGCGAAAAAAGAACAGCTAGAAAATACATATACATAATTTTTGTAGGGCTGCTAAACTACTCTTTAGTGTGTAATCCTTGCTTCCTATCATCTAGCTAGCTAAGGCTGATACCCTACAGTCGTGGGCTCTGATACCAAGTCTGTCAGACCCCAATTTTGGAGCTTGGGATCTCCTGTGTATACTTGTGTACGTCATTCCCTGGATTAGTAGCTGACACACATAGAATACCATATTTGCTCAAGTGTTTACTACGAAAGCTCCACACGGTCGCATGTGTTGGTTCATAGAAACGGCCACATTTGATCAAGATATCAATTTAGAAGAGTCTTAAGGAGGTCCTAGTACGGTTTTATAGCGATCCCAGGGAGGTCTTGAGTGACCCTGAGAAGGTCCCGTGGAGGTCCTGCGAGGAGGTCGAGGAGGTCCCGAGGAAATATCAGAGAGTTGTCTTGAGGAGGTCTCGAGGTGGACTGTGGAGGCGACCCAGGTAGGTCCTGATGAACTCAATAGAGATGTTCTGGGGAGGTCTTGGGGATGCGGTAAAAGGCATAGGAGGTCTTGAGGAGGTCCTAAATATACACCCAAAAAGGAGTACAAGAGGTCCTAAGGATGTCCGAAGGAGGAGGTCCTGGGGTGCGACCAAGGGAGTACAGGATGTCTTGAGACAATCTGGAAGTAATCTCTATACCATTTAGGGGTGGTCGTGGGTCTCCTGGTAGTGGTCCTAGACCACATAGGGGTGGTCGTGATGCATCTGATAGTGGTCTTAAACCATCTAGGGGTGGTCGTGAGACATCTGGTGGAGGTCTTCGAGCATCTAAGAGTGGTCGTAAGGCATCAGGTAGTGGTCTTAGACTATTTAGGAGTGGTCGTGAGACATCTGGTGGAGGTCTTTGAACACCTAAGAGTGGTCGTGAAGCTTTGGGTAGTAGTCTTAGACTATCTAGGGGTGGTCGTGAGACATCCGTGGATGTCTTTGAGCACCTAAGAGTGGTCATGAAGCTTCGGGTAGTAGTCTTAGACTATCTAGGGGTGGTCGTGAGACATCTGGTGGATGTCTTTGAGCACCTAAGAATGGTCGTGAAGCTTCGGGTAGTAGTCTTAGACTATCTAAGGGTGGTCGTAAGACATCTGGTTGTGATCTTGGATCACCTAGGGGTGGTCGTGAGACACCGGTCTAGCGATTAGGAATAAACTGATCGTGATTCTTACTCAATATGAGCATTACTTGATATGAACAGTGCAAGCCCATAATAGATTACATAATTATCTGGCCGTGCGACCAATTGTTTACAAAAGCGCCACTTAGGAAGTGAAACCTACCTTTGAGGACCAGATCAGGATGGCCCAAATGAATGACAAGGGTATGGAAAGGATTAAGAACGAAATGAAGGTCGGCAAAGCCAAGTGTTTATCTGAGGACCACCAAGGAGTTTTGTGGTTCGGAAAGCGTCTGATTGTGCCAAATGACCCAAAGCTTAAAGAATTAATCCTTCATGAAGCCCACGATTCTCTTTTCTCCATTCATCCAGGAAGCTCCAAGATGTATCAAGACTTGAAGCAAAAATTGTGGTGTACTTGGATGAAGCGGAGATTACACGCTTTGTTGCCGAGTGTGATATATGTCAATGGGTGAAAGCCGAACACCAACGGCCAGCAGTCATGCTTCAACCTCTCCCTGTTCTCGAATGGAAATGGGATGAAATTGGGATGGATTTTATCATCGGGCTTCCAAAAACTCAGGAAGGGTATGACTCCATATGGGTAATTATCGACCGATTGTCGAAAGTTGCTCACTTCATTCCCATCAAGACCACTTATTCGGGAAACCAATTGGCGGAGTTGTACATCTCCAGAATTGTATGTCTCCATGGCGTGCCGAAGGTAATTGTTTCAGATCGAGGTACTCAATTTACTTCGCATTTCTAGAATTGCCTCCATGAGGCGATGGGAACTCAACTATCCTTTAGCACCGTTTACCACCCGCAAACTGGAGGCCAAACCGAGAGGGTGAATCAAAATTTGGAGGATATGTTAAGAGCTTGTGTGCTGTCCTATGGCAAGAAATGGGATAAATGCTTGCTGTTCACGGAATTCTCCTATAACAATAGTTATCAAGCAAGCCTCCAAATGTCACCTTTTGAAGTACTTTATGGGAGAAGGTGTAGGACACCACTCAACTGGTCTGAGTCCGGGGAGAGACAATTTTTTGGACCAGACTTGATCAATGAAGCCGAAGAGCAAGTCCGTATGATCCAGGAGAGACTATGGACAGCTCAATCTCGTCAAAAGAGCTATGCTGACCGTCGTCGTCGTGAGCTGAGCTTTGAGGTGGACGATCATGTTTACCTTAAAGTCTCTCCGATGAAAGGAATGCAACGTTTTCAAGTCAAAGGCAAGTTGGCTCCTCACTACATCGGTCCTTTCCAGATTCTAGCGAAGCGAGGATCGGTAGCTTATTAGTTGGAGCTACCACCATCACTTTTAGTTGTGCACAATGTTTTCTATGTATCTCAGCTGAAGAAGTGTCTTCGAGTCCCAACCGAAGCAACCAACTTAGAAGACCTTGATTTGCAACCCGATCTTTCTTATCGGGAGCACCCGATTCGCATTCTTGAAGAAATGGACGCAAGACAAGGCATCGCAACATCAAGTTCTTGAAGGTTCAGTGGAGCAACCATACTGAAGATGAAACAACTTGGGAACGTGAAGATAGGATGCGAACCGAATATCCTGTTCTTTTTCCTTCTGCCTGAAGTGCCTTCGAATCAAGAAAGGAAAGGTTAAGCAAAACAATGGAAAGAAAAATGTAATAGAATTTCCTTGTAACCTTGTAAGGATATCTTAGCACTATCTTTGAAGGAAATCAAAACAATAGATGTTGCATCTTCTTTTGGAACCTTCCTTTTTCCACTTCCGATCTACCCAGATCTCGGGGACGAGATCTTTTGTAAGGGGGGGGGGAGGTTTGTAACGTCCCCAAATTAATTAATGAGATTTCGTATGCATCTTATCAGCATGCATGACATTTTGAAACTTTTGCATCATTTATTGCACTTGAAAAATCTTAATCAAAATTAAAACATACAACTTAAAGATAAGCTCCAAAAGAAAACAAGAACAAAAACTCTTGTTCATCTTCTAGAAATAATTTATTCAAATACTATAATAATTATCATGAATTAATATAATTTTTCCAAAATTTTTGGAACTTAAATTGACCCAAAGAAAATTCAACTCAAATCAAAGACCTATTCTAAGTTTGAATTTAGATTATACAAATTAAGTAATAAACAGTGGCTTTTCAAATTTTATATAAGTTCTAGGTCATCCTGAAAACGCCTGAATTATTTCATAATTTTTAGAATTTTATTTCTATTTCTTAAGCCCTAGTCAAACTTGATATTTTCTTGGTCAAATCTGATTTCAAATTCGGGCTTAACACTGTTGCTTTGGCTCAAGCCCGTCTCTATTCCGACCCGAGCCAACTTGGCTCCACCCAACCGCCTAAGCACACTCGTGTGCGGACCGTCGGATCCTTATCGGAGGGCTCAAACGGAGTGGGCCGATCGGACCAGTCCGAACGGCCACGCAATCCTGGCCGCCCATTTTAGATCGGATGGTCCGAACTAAACCGACCCAACGTGACTTGATCCAGCCCAACCGTCTTCGCCCACACCCATTCATTCTTAGTCGCTGGCAGCGAGCCCCACCACGCCTGTGCTTCTTCTTCCTTTGGCAGGCGCGCCGCAGAGCGCGAACGCCATGCGCTGCACATGCTCTGCCGTTGCTCCGTCAACGTCGTCACCCATCGCTCTCCATGGCCACTCGTGAAGCTCCGTTGGCTCACGCCGCTTCCTCCTCCATTTTCTTTCTCGCACAAAACCAACTCCACACCTTTCTCTCCTCTCACTTCTCTTCTCGGCCACGGGAGAGAAGGAAGCAAAGCTCGCTCTCCAGTCCCGGTAAGCACCACCGCGTTAGTGCATTCTGTTTCTCCTTCAGTGGCTTTTCCATTTTTGCTAACCCGAGCCGCTCCGTTGCCGTGTAGCTTGTGGAACACGCCCTTGTCCCCGTCGTCGCGGGTGCGCGCTCTAGAGGTGATAGAACCATCGCGCCAAGCCGACTTCCCCTCCGGTGAGCCTCAAGCCCTCTAACCATGTCTAGGAGCTCCGCGTTGCCCCAAGGAGTATCTCCACCAATTTAATTGGGTTTTGGTGCAGGGAATTGCCCCCACGGCCATCGTCTTCCTCGGCTCTGACCGAGCTCCGCTTTGAGCTGATTCGGCATCTCCGGTGTGTCTCCTCCCTATCCAATGAATCCGTTAGGTTCCTGAGGTCATCCTTTTTCCTCCTCTGAGCTCTCTACCCCTTCTCATTGCCAGTCCAAGCATGTCGCCGTGAAGCTCCATTGCCGCGCCACTGCCATCCATGTCTCGGCCACCGCAGTGCCTCTCCGCCTTAATGGAGCTCGGATTCATGTTCATGATGGCGAGGCGACACTGAGGCACCCTTCCCCAAGCCTTCTCGACCACTGGAGCAGCCAGACCTCGAGTGCTGCCCCATCGTCTCCACCTCTGGCTGTCGGGAGCTCGACTCCGTCCACCTCTGGTCCCCGCACCACTTCGGACGAACAAGCGAAGACCTCCCGCACCTAGTGGTGTTGGTCCTGTGCCCGGAGACCCGCTGTTACAACGATTAGCCGTGCACATGTCGTGCCAGATCTCGCCAGTGAGCCTTTCGTTTAAACCGCTAGAGGATTAAGGTAATGATCGGTCATTAGTGCTAATCAAGTTTTTGTTTAGAACGATGACAAGTATGCCCCACAGATTTTTAAGCGTGATTAGAAATTTAATTAGACCCGTTTAAACCTCTTAGGCAATGACTTGTGGGCCTGGTCCCCTTTAAGTGCGCTATGCACATAGACTGTGAACTGGGTTCACTAGACCGAGTCTTTGGCATAAGGGTCCCACCTGTCGGTTTTAACCGAAAATTGAATGGAAAATGAAAAATGACACTATTTAGTAGACCCCACCTGTCATAGGCTATGGCTAGCTCAGCCTCGGTAGAAAAAGTAATGAATGATTTATAAAATCCGAAAATGAATTATTTTGCACACGAAAATTGTATTAACTTCTAAAATGCATAGCTAATTCATTTTAACTCCAAATCCAGTGAAAACAATTATGATAATTTTAATTTTAAGTAAACTTTATTTTAAAATATATTTGAAACTACTCACTGTCATAGAAAATATATTGTTGGATAGGGGTGAAAATGGATCGGATAGTTTCCGACCGATCCGGACGGAAACGGATTCGGATTCTCTCGGATCGGATAATTTTCGGATCGGAAACGAATTCGGATTTTTTTGTCGGAAATGGAAACGAATACGGTAGGCATGTTATCCGACGGATACGGATACGGATTATCCGGATAAGACGAAGTCCGGATATCCGGATTTCAGCCCAAAAGATGATTTTGGCCCAAAAGAGAAAATGAGATTTTAATTCATTTCCGAATTTCAGAAAATGCAACAAATCAAATAGCCTTTTAGAAAATAGCAAATATAGTTAAAAAATTATAGAAAAAATCACAGAAATTCCTTTAATTATTTTGAACTTAATAAAATTAATTCCAACTTAAAGTTGGTTCTTATTTTTGCACATAAATTATTTTAATTCCTAAAAATAGGAACAAACCTTTTAAAATTCAAGAAATTAATTAAAATTTCCTTTTCACTTTAAATCCAATAAAATCCCGAAAACCCAATAAGTTTTATTTTGACATTGAAACTAAACTAGGAAATTAAATAATTGACTTTATTTGATTTTTTTTTCTTTTAACCAAGAAAACTCTTTTAAATCTCAGAAAATCCAATAAAATAATAACTTTATTAATTTTATTTTTGTAACATACTTTGGGATGTTACACTATTTACGATAGATTAACCATCCACTGATCAATGTTAGTGTGAACTAAGTTTTATGTATGTGCCGAACGAAGTGTGAATGCGTGATGATTTGTGACTTTTGAGTTACGACTTATGAGCTAAATATGGTAAACTAAGTGTTATATTTGTGATCAACTAGTTAATGCAAACTTGCTAATGCCAATATTATGTTTGGTTATCAAAATATGAACAATTCATGAATGTTTGCATCAAATAAACTAGTTATATGTTTTCGTTAATTTTTGATATACAATTCAAGGGTTTTTATGTTCCGAAAAATATCCGCGACCGTATTCGTTTCGATTCGTATTCGCTCCGTATTCATATTCGATATTATTTGTATCCATATTCGTATCCGGGATATTCGTATTCGTATCTGGATCTAGGACAAAATGTGAAAACAAATATGGCAGAGCCATTATCCGTCCGTATCCGATCCGTTTTCACCCCTATTGTTGGAGAGTAATCCAAAACAGAGTTATTTTTGAACTAGAAAAGACTATTAACTTGGAAATTCATAACTAATTCTTAAAAACTCCAAATGAGATAAACTTAGTTATTTTGGTCTTATAAAATTATTCTATATTTACCTATGTAATCCTTTTTCCCACCACCTTTCTACAAATTTTGACCAAATAATTAAATTCGCAAACAAAGAACCCATTCTAATTAAATTGGATTTTCCAAATCTGAATTTCAAACTGTCATAACTTTCACATACTAAATCCAAATGGAATGAATCTTTCACCTAAATTCATCTAAAATCATGATCTACCCACTGTGTAATTTTCATGCATTTTTGAGTATTTTGAATTTTTGACTTATTTGGTGTTAATTGCAATATCGCTCTTTCGATAGATTTCTCGACGATACGAGCGTATACATGAGTGTAATCCGAGATTGAACAAGTGTTACAGCAAAGTTGCGAGCACCCTCCTCTTGATCATATTGCTCCTATTGATTTTAAAATGTTTTGTATGGTTTTAATCTCTCAACTACATGCTATTTTGAAAGGTATGTTCATGGGTAGAAGTAGTTAATTCCCTACTTGCTACATTGGCCCTCCTTTGAATGTTGATTACCCTTTTACCTTGAATGATTAAGGCTATATGTTATATGGGATTGTTTGTTAATTTGTAGAACGATGCTTAGCCATGCTAGTAGTTGTAGCCGAAAGCGGTTGATGGAACTAGTCCATCGGCCGATGGATCGAATCGAATCTTAATGAAATTTGAGGATTATATGGATTTGATTATGTTGAAATTGAGGAAAATGTCCAGATCTTCGTATCTGAATATTATGAACTTGTTGTTGGGTTATTGTTGTGTGTTGGACTTGGACGGGTGATAGGGTGATGAAGGGGTGGTCCCGGATTCGCGTAGCCCTATCTGGGTATTTGAGGACTGGTCTGTGGTGTGATGAACCAAGTCTTACGTACAACCACACGCTGGGATAATGGCGAAGGCTTGGCTTAATAATTTGTTGTGTGTTAGCTATCAAAACACAATTAGATTGTCAATTGTTGTTGTTTAGGTCTAATGGCTCTCTTGTCAATCTAGTGGGGGCATGTTATATTTTTAATTCTTGCCCTTAAGGGTCTTTTGCATATACCGGATTGCTGCGCAAGGGACTTACTTACACAACGAGTACACCCATGGTGACGATAAGTGACTTTCGGCCATGGTGTCGTATCCTCGGGTGGGTTGATAGTTAGGACATGACATTGTAACTACCTCATTATGATATCTCAGTCACACTCCTACAGAAGAGTGCGTGGCGATAGTACGAGGTATTCATATCGTGTGGGGAAAGCTGTACACCTTTGCAGAGTCTAACTAAATATATTCGAATAGCCGTGTCCCCAGTTATGGACATCACTTGTGGGAAAGCATGCACAGTTAGCTTATAGGAACTTAAGTTTGGGTTATGGTTAAAAATGTTATGTCATTATGTTAGTTTGTTCAGATCTGAAATGATATCTTGAACGCGAAGTTCGCATGTTAATTTGCCATGGAATGATTTGTGTCCCGAATGGGATGTTCATGTGTTGATTATAGTTGGAGATTATACTGTTGTTGATCATTACTTACTGTTATACAATGTTTTCTAAATGTTTTAAAAATGGCAATTTGAATCTATATTGTTTATCTAATTGCAAAACTTGCTTTATGCTGAAAATTGACTAGTGTAGTATCCTTCCTTTGATACTTACATGCATCCTTATTTTTCTTGAAAAGTCTCGCGAGTACAAATTTGTACTTAAAATTGTCCATTTGTTTAGGTGAGAAGTCATTCAATATGGGTAAAGTACTTTAGACGTTACGACTTTAACTCCAGTTGGTTGCTTGTGGGATTGTGGGCATGCCAACTTGGTTATTCTCTTTTTATTTTAAGTTTGCCTTCCGCTACGATTTATCATTTGATAATTACTTTTGGCCGATTGACCCTCTTATGCAAACTTTTGCATTATGTTTCTATTTAATGATGTTGTATTAACGATTCCATTATTCTTGTATATTGTGTATGGATGTGAATGCAATGTTGTGTTCGGATATGTGCATGTTAGCCACCGATCCTGGGAGCTAACATGAGACACATATCCGGCACTCGAATCGTTGCTTTTGTTAAGTGTTGCGCTTTTGACGTGATCACTTAGCTTGATACGGGTATGATCCCGGGGTGACCCCACAGCGTTGGTATCAGAGCCATACTGACTGTAGGTTAAAGCCGTAGCAATGGACGTTATTAGGATTTTGATTTACAAAGAATATTTTCAAACTATCATAAGTTTGGCAAAAATGCAAGTAATATAATTCCTTTTTTCTTACCCATCCTAGCATCTATTTTCTTACCTCCCTATTCATTTGATTTGAGAAAAATCATTTTCTCTATTGCTCGCCTCTCTTTTCCAACACTAGAAACGTTACATAGTCGTCGGTAAAGAGAATTGGTTGAAGAAAGAGAAGACGACGCCTTGCTGTGATTTTAGAATTAAGTTAGGGATTATCCTTAGATATTATACACCCTAATAATATTACTTAGCTTGTAGATGCTGGATTTTATGGAGATCATTTGCTCTCTTTTGTTCCAAGTAGTTGTGCATCGCCTATGGGCGGGTTGTATCGCAACTATGTCGGAAAACTAACTGTGTTTTCATTCGTATCCTGTGCTGTCCACATGGACCATAGCACCTCATTTTCTTGTTGCATAAATGTGTTTTCATTGTGCATTCATGCTAGGTTAAGTTAAACCCTATTGTCAATTGCTTACCTTATGCTTTTTCCTCAACCCTTTTTGCCGGTTACTAACAAGTTGTATGGCAACAAGATGTCGGGTCATAAAACTCGTTTGATGTTGGAAGTAATGGAGGACTCATAGCCCATGGGTTCTCCAATCACCGATGTTCAGCCCCCGAATCCTCAACGGCGCAATCCGGAGCACCCCGACCCGCAATTTCAGCACGTGGGTCGGCAAGAAGAAGTGACTCCACCTCAGTCATCCGTGGCCGAAGTGTTGACCCAGATGGAACAAAGTCAGCAAGACCATACTCTGATCTTGCAACACATTGCTCGGAACACCGCCAGTGTCCAAGGTGCTCAAATGGCAGTGAGAGGAGCCGATCTTTATGGCTCCCGATTTGCTAATTTTCTGATCACGAAGCCTCCCGTGTTCTCTTGTTCGAAAAATCCTCTCAAGGATGATGATTGGCTTTGTACCATTGAGCGAAAGTTGATCATCACTCAGTGTGCCGACAACGAGGAGGTTTTTTACGCCTCCAACCAGCTTGAAGGGGCCGCTTGTGCATGGTGGGATAATTTTTGCGCCATGTAGCCTGCCAATCACTTTCCATCATGGGATGAATTTTGGATAGCTTTCCGAGAGGCACATGTTCCTTCAAGCATCGTGAGTATCAGGAGACGTGAGTTCCTCGAGCTGAAGCAAGACGATAAGTCTGTAATGGAATATCTCTACGAGTTCAATCATTTGGCTCGTTACGCTCTGGACTATGTCTCCACTGATGCAAGGAAGCAAGACTAGTTCTTGAATGGACTTTCGTAAGGACGCACCGGCACTCGTTGTACACGATTTCCGCAACTTCCAACAATTGGTTGACAAGGCTATTATGGTGGAGAACTAGGTTGCTCTCAGGAAGCAGGTGATTGGCCTATCCGGATGTCTTGGGAGGTCCTAGTCAAAGATGTAAGGAGAGTGGTCTCCAAAGGCGATGATTGCTGCAAAGAAGGCGGTGGAGTGGGGTGCTGGATAGAGACGAGGGCCGAGCCGGATCGGAGCTCGAGCTCTCCCGAGAAAAGGAGAGAATGGGGCTAGCACTGGAATTTGTGAAGAAAAGCAACCAGGAGGTCACAAGGTCTTGGGCAACCATGCATATACATGCACGACCTGCCCAGGGGGAGTGTTCGGAATGATTGAGACTGCTGGTGGTATGGACAACATAGGGTAGCAGTTGTGTCGGCTTTTGTGTGACGGGCATTAAATGCCGAATGACCATCCAAGAATAAGAAATGAGATAATGCAGTCCAAATAAGAAATCACCATAAAGTCCAATATGAATTGAAAAGGGGGTAATCAAGACACGCAACAATAGTTGTTATAAAAAAAAGTTTTAAAAATCCCATATTTTTGCCTTTACGAAATTTTGGGCTGTTACAGCTATACTCTGAAATGTGTTTGAGATCCTAGACCAACATCAGTTAAAGGTCAAGAGGTCTAAGTGTTCTTTTGCCAAGCAAGAATTAACCTATTGGGGGCATGTGATCAATCGGAATGGTGTATCCACGCACTGTAAAAAACATTGATGCAAGTGAGGAATTGGGGCCCAAGGAATGTGAAGGAGGTTCATGGTTTTTTGGGGCTAGCTGGATATTACCGAAAGTTCGTGCGTGATTTTGGTCTGATTAGTCGGCCTCTTACTGATTTGCTAAAGAAACAAACCGTGTTTGTGTGGACTGAAGAGGAGGAGGCATCCTTTCAGGCACTCAAAAGAGCTCTTGGTCTTAGCATTGTCGGACTTCAACAAAACCTTTGAAATCAAAATAGACGCTTCTGACAGAGGAATTGGGGTTGTGTTGATGCAAGAAGGACACCCAATTGCTTATTTAAGCAAAGCTCTAGGACCCCGCACCTGTGGCTTGTCAACTTATGAGAAGGAAAGTTTAGCTATACTGTTAGCTGTGGAACATTGGAGGTCTTATCTCCAGCATGCGGAATTTATCATCAAGACCGACCAAAGGAGCTTAATACACCTAGATGATCAGCGTTTGACCACCCCATGGTAACAAAAGGCAATGACTAAGTTGTTGGGACTACAGTATCGATTGAAATATAAAAAAGGTGTGGAGAACCAGGCGGTGAACGCATTGTCCAGAAAAGGGTCATTGAATGAAGGGGACTTAGTAGCTTTGTCTACCTGTGTGCCTGTTTGGTTGACCGATCTGGTAGCAGGATACAAGAATGACACCCAAACCAGTCGACTACTTGCTGAATTGAGTGGGGGCACTGCCCAGCATCCAAAATTCACATTACATGAAGGCCTCATATGTTACAAAGGGTGTATATGGATTGGTAACAATACTGAGGTGCAGCAGAAGATTCTTCAGTCCATGCATGCCAGTGCAATATGGGGGCATTCGGGATTTCAAGTGACGTACACTAAAACGAAAAAGCTATTTGCCTGGCCGGGAATGAAGAAGCACATTTAGACATTTTGTGAGCAACTGCGTTGTCTGTAAACAAGCAAATATCGAACATGTAAGGTATCCGGGGCTCTTGCAACCACTTCTGGTTCCTGAACAGTCGTGGCAAATGATATCACTAGATTTCATTGAAGGCCTTCCAAGATCATCCATCTTTAACAGCATAATGGTTGTGGTAGACAAGTTTTCCAAATATGAGCACTTTGTGCCTTTGGCCCATCCATTCACTGCTTTCCAAGTGGCTCAGTTTTCTCAACAATATTTTTAAGCTCCATGGTCTGCCGCAGTCAATAGTCTCTGATCGTGATCGGATATTCACTAGCACTCTTGGAGGAGATGTTTAGATTGGTGAACACTCAGTTACGGATGAGTTTGGCTTATCATCCACAAACAGACGGGCAAACGGAGTGTGTCAATCAATGTTTGGAAACTTATCTCCGGTGCTTTGTGCATGCTTGCCCAAACAAATGGTCGGACTGGTTAGCATTGGCGGAATTCTGGTATAATACTTCATATCATTCCACCCTGCAGAAGTCTCCTTTTGAGGTGTTGTATGGGCATAGCCCGAGGCACTTTGGACTGGCAGATTCATCTTCCTATGCTTCGGCAGATCTCGTTGGATGGTTGCAAGACAAAGAATTGATGACCAAATTACTTAGGCAGCATCTCAATCGGGCCAATCAACGAATGAAGGCGCAAGCTGATACCAAAAGATCAGAACGACAGTTCAATCCATCGGATTGGGTGTACTTGAAAGTCCAACCTTATGTTCAATCCTCAGTTGCTACCCGAGCCAATCACAAACTGTCATTTCGGTACTTTGGGCCATTTCAGGTGGAGCAGAAGGTGGGAGAGGTAGCCTACAAACTCACACTGTCGCTGGCTTGTGGAATTCACCCAGTTATTCATGTATCTCAACTGAAGAAGGCGCTAGCCCTAGGAGAGACAGTGCAAGAAGGTTTGCCGGGAGAAAATGACAATTGGGTGCCTGTCAAAATACTGCAGCGACGGCTTCACCGCACGGGATCAATATCGGGAACCCAAGTGTTGGTGTAGTGGTCAGGCTCATCGCCAGCTTGTGCTACCTGGGAAGATTTCGTTCAGTTGCAGGATCGCTTTCCGGATGCTCCGGCATGGGGTCAAGCTGGTCTTAAAGGGGGGAGGGATGTTACAGACCAGAATACTAAAGAACTTGAAGCGCCTGATGATGAACAGGATCCGGGCGGTTGTTGTCGGAAGGACCACCGCATCAGCAAGCGGCATTGCCAACCCAGCGTTCGTCATCCAACGGACATCTGGGTTTCTTGATAGATGCGTTAGCCTATCTGGGCGTGGAGAGGACCCACCTGCGCTTGCCTAGTGATAGGATTACATATACCATTTTTGGTAAATCTGTTGAGGCAAGAAAGATGTAATAGCAGAACACTTTATTTCTGAACCTTTTCCCCAGCTCTTCTATTCCCCTACCTTACTTCCTCCCCAAATCCCGAACTTCTCTCTGTAATTTCTCCAACTGCTCGTGTTGAATCTATTGACGATTGAAGAGGTTTGTAACAGGCCGCCACGCCGCCGACGTGATCTATCTCCTGTGAGCTATTTGCAAATCTATTCGTGTCACTTTGTGTTCCACCATCCCATCGGTGTTTACCCTCATTTAATTGCATTTTCTCGCCATCGTTTGCCATAATCGAACCTGAATTCGCCACCTCTGCATTTCACCACCGCTATCATTGATTGCGCCATTGTTAGTGAGCCCTTGCCATCATCAACCCCACTGTCTTTCTCCTTGTGTAGCGTTCTACTTTGTGCTCACCTTCTCATCGCCGGACCTGTCACCGCTGTCCACCTTCTCTCCTCCAATCGCTGTTGCTTGCCGCCAGGCGCCATCAACGCCGCTCCGCCAAGCACTGCCGCCTCCCAACAAGCACCATAGCGACGCTCTAATTTTGGCCATCACCCATGCTTCCCGAGCCCACCCCGTTAACGGCCATTTTAATCAATTTAAACCCAAGGAATATTCCTCAAAATATTCTCTTTTCTTTTCTTAATTTCAGATTTTCTTTTCCGTAAAATATTTTGAGAGCCCGCTCTGCACTGCTCAACTCCTAATTGAGCTATTCAAATATATAAATTCATATAAACTCATGATCTACCTTCTAGTACCAAGTTAAGGGTTTTTTTATAGTTATTTGATTTACTAGTTATTTATTTGCTCTTGTTTTGTGTGTTTAGACATCGACGCTGTGAGGTTGACCTAGAGTAGCAAGAAGAGGTACCAAGTACCGCCAAATAAGGCAAGTTTTTTCTTCCGACACGCCCCTAGCTACACCAACAAATTCAGTTCAAGAATTTGCACCAAATCATGAGTTGGCTCTGTTCTTGATGTCCATCTATTGCGCACAAAGGAGACGGTGAGGCCGAGAGGAGGCCGCCAAAGGAGAAGGTTGTGGCATGCAAAACCCTAGCTACCGGGTGCACGGAACCGAGAGGAAAATCCTAGTGCACGCATGCAGGGCAAGGTTCATTGGCGCCATGCAACACAGGTGCAAAGCAGCCTCACGTGAATAAGCGTAGGGCTTGAGCCGTAAAGTGGCAAGCCGTGATGGTTTTTACGGGGTTTGGTGTTCATCCGATTAGATCCTCGAGGAATCGGTTGTTTCTTTATTTCTTTCTTTTGATAACATCTTCTTAACTTTATTTCCAATTCTGACCCCTTTGGTCACGTCATGAACCGTGGCGTGATCAACTGTGCTGTCATAT
Organism: Phyllostachys edulis; assembly: GCA_036346405.1. NCBI lineage: Eukaryota > Viridiplantae > Streptophyta > Magnoliopsida > Poales > Poaceae > Phyllostachys > Phyllostachys edulis. The sequence continues at coordinate 378,266 of JAYEVD010000792.1, read as the reverse complement.
CATCGACCGCGGCGTGACCCAATTTGTCACGATAGCCCTTCGAGCCAACACGCGTCCTTTTTTTTGACTAAGTCCTATCATGCCAAGAGGAGTGATATGATAACACTCGTTTACCACACCGAAGTCCGTGACATGACAACGTGCTTTTACCACGTCACGGGTCATGGCGTGACCAAAGAAGTTTAATTAGAAATAAAGTTAGGGATAAATTATCTTTTAAAAAAATAGATTAAATAATAAAAAAAGTTCGGAACCTATTAGGTAATTTAATTTTATGAGTCAGTTTTATTTAGGCTCGAGTCCGAATTGGTAAGTTACTACGAGAATCGGTAAATTACCAGTTTGGTTGGAGGAAGTTACGAGTTGGCGTGTTAGGTGCCCGCGGCACTATATGTCGATGTCCTTTACCATGTAACTAAGACTTGTTATTTTTCGCTTTTGAGAAACATCGAAAATCGCCGAGATTTCCGTGATTTGAGTTAAATCTAGGCTTTCTGAAGGCGATCAAGTTGGGGCAGCTGTCCTCATATGGTGTTCGGATCAGGGAGGGAGCCAGCGACCATGCCCCGGATTGTAGACTCTCCCTGTCTAAGCCTTCTATTACTTTGGTTTTTTTCTATAATTTTTTAAAAGGGTTTCTATAGACTTTTCGTTCTAGGACTCAGGCTATAGTACACTCAGCCCGAGGCCTTATCCGTCCCTGGTCTTGTGGTTCTACCCAGTGTTTCTACCTATCACAGATTGGAACGTGTGGTTTTTATTCTGTGAATTGTATCTGCTCGACTACTCTAACTGTTGTAGTGTAATTAGGAGATAGTTATCAATTGTTGCCACGTTGGTGTGAGGAAATCGCTGCTGAGTTGTTGCTCACTGCTACTTGGTTGCATCTACTACTACCAAGGACCACGGAAGCAAATTCTCTAGGAGAGGGCCTTACGGAGAGGCCCCTCCCTCTCGCTGTCGGATTTCTCACCCTTCTCTCTCTCTCTTCTCTCTCTTTAAGATAAACGGTGGATGCGGGGGCCTCATGAGGCCCCCCGCAGAAGATTTATTTCCAAGGACCACAGAGTGCTGCTGCTTGAGTGGAACCAAAGCTGCTGTGGCTGTTGATCGTTGCTATTGCGCTACTACCAAACTCTCTGCAGCTTTGTATCGAGTGACGAAGGACGTGACACTTGGGCCACTGAGTATTCACAGCTAAGTAAATTCAAGCGTTCCAAACTCATCTGCGTAGACAAGATTAGAATTGTTGGATTTTTTATTCAACAGAAACAGTTTGGAACGCTTGAATTTACTCAAAGAAGGAATACCAAGGGCCCAAGTATCACGCCCTTCACACTGACACAAACCGGCAGAGAGTTTGGGGTAATCTGGGAGAGAATAGAGGGAAATTTGGGGAAGAACAGAGGAAGGGGAAGGGAAACAGAGAGAAGAATCAAGGAGAAGCCCAAAGCCTGGTTCTTGTATGTTCTTCCATTTCGCAGGATGCTAGGGTTTGTTTGGTTGGTGACCTAGATTTTATGCCTAGAAAAAGTGGTGCCTGGAGGTAGCCTGGAAAGTAGATAATTTTTGTCTGGCTAGGCAAACCTGAAGATGAGTTGTTTGGTTGGAAACCTGCACTTGGAATTGGTGAATAAAAAATAGACCGTTGGATCGAAGATACAGTGGTGGATGGAGCACTGCCCAAGCGCCTATTTTAACGCCTCATGTTGAGCCTCGGCCTGGCTGGTAGCTATGCCCAGAAGCTGCAAACACCTGCAGTGATCTCCGGCTACATGCTAGCGCCGCAAGTCGCCCAGTGAGCAAAGCAAACACGCCTTAGTGTTCTTTTAAGCCGCCATCCTCGACTTGAATACGGGCTAGGCCCAATTATAATTCTAATTAATTCCTGAAAAATCTCAAAGGCCCATGTGCACGTGTTAAAATTGTTTAGTCCCACATGGAGGGATGAAGGGGAGTTACACCACTTTATAAGGTGGAACGTGTTAGCCCCCTCTTGTGGAATTGGAGAGAGCCAACACACACGCGGCGCCGCCGCTTGCTTCGCCGAGCGGCGCAAGCAAGTGCGGTGTCGTGTCTTGAGTGTGTGTCGGTCGGGCGATTTTTCTTTATCTATTCAAAATCAAAACGCACCGACTCAGTAATTGATGGCTAATCAATGGCAAACCGCTGGTCTCGACCTCTTTGTTTTTGGCTATTAAAAGAATAGAGTTTTGCTTCTTGATGGCGTAATCAATGGCAATCGTGGCCTTTGGACTCTTTGTTTTTGGCTATTTAAAGAGAACTCGAGAGTACCGGTTCTTGTCCGAGCTTTTACTTCCACAACTGAACTCTTCGGTTTTGTTGTTGTCTCGCTATCTCCATCGCGACGAGGCGGTGTATGGTCAAGACCGGGAGAGCAGAGCCTCCTAACCTTCATCCTTGAAGGCCCGCATGAGCGAGGACGAATAAGGTTTTGGGGAGCGTTCGCGCGATCGCCGTTGTTTCTCCGCCACGCCTCACGCCAATCGCGACGACTACGATTCTCTCGCTACGCTCTACATCAATCGCATGACTACTACCACGACGTCCACTACGCCATGACGGACGACGTCCTCATCAAGACTTCTGTTGTAGCTTGTTCTTCCACCGAATCTGGGTATGGCTATCTTTCTCTTGTTACTTGGTTTGCTTTACTATCTGTTGTTGTTTTAAACACTGAGATAGGTATGCTAGTTTATGTCCTTCTATGAATTAGTATGGCTATAGTGTTCATGGTTATCTGCTTTATGAAAATAGCTAGAGTATTTTCCATGATTTATCTAGCATATTTCTGGATTAAAGTACTTCGAAAAATGCTTATATTTTCAACACTTGCATGGGCCACGAAGCTTCACTGCCCAAGCTCCGTGCCATTGCCAATCCTACTCACGTCTGTGATTGGTACTTAAAAGGGCATTTGAAAGGCTTGAATTTTAGGACCCTCCTACATGGTAGAGTTGGGTGGATGGGGTTTCAAAACATGATGATTAAGTGTATGCAAAAGACTTCAAGGAGTTTCTAAAACATTTCTTTGACCTTACAAAAAAGGTTTCTAGCACTCACTATGTTACTTTCAACACTTCCTTTGAAGATATTGCTGGTGAAAATTATGTATCATGCGAATGGACTTAACGTGATGATGGTGATGATAACACCTTCAAAGACATGGTTGTTATGATGAAGGCAAAGTTTGATAAGTATTGGGGGATCCTGAGAAGATGAATGATTTAATTTTTATTGCTACTATTCTTGATCCTAGGTACATGCTTCTTTTTCTTTTTTCTTTTTGTATTTTATGAAGGTATGGCTTCGCTTGATCACTCACTAATGTTACTTTGTTTTTGTTTTAATGTTCATGCAAGGACCAAGCAACTGGTTTTTCAAAGGGCAAATTAACAAGACATTTGGCCGATTAAAGGTGGTAAGATATGGGTGTAGGTACAAAAGACACTCTTATATCTTTTGGAGAATACAAGAACTCGAGTACTCTCAAGTTGGAAGCCAAGATGCTAAACATTGTAGTGGTACTGAGCAATCAAGTAGTGCTAATCAACTAGTGCATCTACAAATTTTATGAGGTCTTTATATAACAAGAAAATGGAAGTTACTAGTGGAGGTGGTGGTAAATCTTAATTAGAGAAGTACCTTGCTAAAGATGCAGAAGATGATGTTAAAGATTTTGGCATTCTCTCTGGTGAAAATGCAACTCATCTCGCTTTCCTATCCTTTCACAGATGGATCATGATATATTAGCAATCCCCATATCAACTGTTGTTTCTAAATAAACTTTTAGTACTAGTGGGCGAATCTCGATGATTTTAGAAGCTCATTGACCCGCTAACAATCCAATGTTTGATATGTGCACAAGATTGGTTGCATCGCTCAAATTGCATCAACATTGAAGCCAATCTAAAGGATTTGACTAAATCAAGAAGGTGTCAGAATCGAGACATAGTATTTCTATCTATGAGTGATGCAAACCGCTTCAACTTATTATATTATTTTTGTGTCATGTAGGTATTGAAATGGAATGCCAAGTTGATGATGCTATTCAACAACAAGTGTCTTCTCCTCGATCGAGCTTGATGCTTGAAAAATTAAGATATGGTTTTTGTTATTGTTTGAAATTGAAATGTTGCCAAATAGCTAGGCATCAAGTAATCTTTTGTTACCGTTTATTTGCTATTTGGACTGTTGGACCTTGAGCATTTCAACTAGAAATATTGTATGTGTTATGAATATTGTATATATATATATTCAGGAGGGCCCAATGGGCAATATATATGGGGATGTACAACAGGGGTTTCCATATACAGATAAGAAAATACAAAAGAGTCCTATTCTAACACCCCTCTCAAACTCATAGTGGATCACACGCACTGAGTTTGGAGAGAAAATACAAATATTGTACCCTAGTCTGTGGCTTCGTGAAGAAGTCAGCAACATATAACTACGATGGCACAAACTGTAAAGCAAGTACTCCCTCCTGCACCTGTGAGCGAGTGTATAAAGCATCCACACCAATGTGCTTAGTGAGCTCATGCTTCACTAGGTCCCGGGCAATACTGATAGCACCTGTACTATCAGACAAAAGAGTCGTAGGTCCCATCACAAGCACTCCAAGATATGCAAGTAGCCATCTCAACTAAGTAACCTCTGCTGTCACTGTCGCCATAGATCTCAACTTAGCTTTAGCACTCGAACGGGAAACTGCAGTTTGCTTCTTAGTCTTCCAAGCAATCAGGGAGGAGCCAAGAAAAACACAGTAAGTACAAAGAGAACGACGATAAGAAGGATCACTAGTCTAGGTCGCATCGGAGTACGCCTGAAGTTGTAGTGAGGTAGAGCTAGGGAAAAACAAACAACGAGAGATAGTCCCACGCAAGTAGCGAAGAACACGAAGAAGGTGACTATAATGAAGATGGGTAGGATGAGCTATGAACTGACTCAAGATATGAACAACATAAACAATATCAGGACGAGTGCTCACAAGGTACACCAAACTCCCAACAAGATGGCGATATCGAGTAGGATCCTCAAGAAGATCGCCATCAGTGGCACGAAGTTGTAGGGATAGCTCCATGGGAGTCTCAACAAAGCGTAGTGTAAGTCGACGCATCGATCAAGAAGATCCTAGATAAACTTCAGTTGGGAGAGGTAGTAGCCCTCAGGCATGGAAGAGACCTCAATCCCAAGGATGTACGTAAGAGAACCAAGATCAGTCATCAAAAACTACTCACTGAGATGCATCTTCACATACGTGATGAATGAGAAATCATCACCAGTGATGAGCATATCATCAACATACAGAAGAAGCAGTGTTCTACCTCGAGATGAGACATGAACAAAAAGTGCAGGATCATGGGAACTGATAGTGAAATCGACAACAGTAATAACTGAGATAAAACAAGCAAACCAGGCACGAGGAGCCTGTTTGAGACCATAAAGAGCACGACGAAGACGACAGACGTGCCCATCGGGAACAACAGGTGGCGGCTGCATGTAGACCTCCTCATGCAAAACACCATTAAGAAAGACATTCTTAACATCCAGCTGAGAGATAGACCACTGGCAAATAGAAGCAACCGCAACAAGAGTGTGAACAGTGGTCATATGGGCAACAGGGGCAAAAGGCTCATCGTAGTCATGACCGCACTCCTGCTGAAAGCCACGAGCCACAAGATGAGCCTTGTAGCGCTCGATAGTACCATCAGACTGGGTCTTAATCTTGTACACCCACTTGCACGTGATCGGATGAGCATGCATAGGTGTCGGTACAATATCCCAAGTCTCTGTATGTTGAAGAGCATCAAGCTCCCCTGCCATAGCGAGCTGCCACTCAGAATGAGGAGTAGCCTCACGATAAGAACTAGGCTTAGTGATAGAGAGCATGAGATATCAGAGCAAATCCAAAACGATCAGGAGGTCGAAGGGATGTCCGGTCACAAAGGATGTAACAAGGAGCATCATCAGAAGGATCAGATGTGGTGTCAGCAAGATACCAGGAAGGAGGCTGGCGAAGGATGAGGACGCCTGGAATAGTGAATACCAGAGAAATGAGATGGTGGTGCTGCAGGAACAAGAGGCGGTGCTGCAGGAGGCAGCATCGGAGGTAGAGGTACAGAAAGAACCACTGGAGACAGACTAGGGGAAGACTATGATAGTGGAGAAATGGGTGAAGAGTCAGAAAGAGGCAACCATGAAATTGAATCAACGGTGGCAATAGAGAAGAAGCCGAATCTCGGCGGAAGAAAGGTCGAGATTCGCAAAGATAACTTCGTGAAATCTCGATCCGTCGAAAGCGTATGATTCCAGCAGCCGATAACCCATATGCTCGTAACTATAACCAAGAAACACACACTCAATCGATCGGGCGATAGTTTAGTGCGCCATGAGGTCAGCAGCAGAACAAAATAAGTACAACAAAAACACGAAGGTGATCAGACTGGGGGCTCAAGAGTAAAGACGCCTATAGGATCGACACCCTTAAGAGAAGTGGAAGGCTGCATATTAATGAGGTATGCAGCCGTAGAAACAGCCTCAGCCTAGAACTGTGGTAAAACGTGAGAGGCAAGGAGAAGAGTGCGAGGCCCCAATCGATGATTTATGTTTGCGCCAAGAATTCCATTCTCGAGCATGGGCACCAAGACAAGAAGATTGGTAAAGAGTGCCCCGCCGTAAAGAAACTGTCTAAAAGCGTCAAAATAGTACTCGCCAGCAGAATCACATAAAAAAGTACGGATGGTAGAATCAAACTGGGCACGAACCATCGTTGCAAAGCTACGATAGATCGCAAGAAACTGACCACGATTAGACATAGGGAAAATTCATGTAAAACAGAAATAATCATCAATGAAGATCACATAAAGTTTATGCCCGCCTTTAGAGATAATAGGTGCAGGTCCCCATACATCTAAATGAACTAAGTCAGAAGGACGAGAAGAAATGGACTCACTAGAATGATAATGAAGCTGTAACTACTTGCCCAACTTACAACCTTGACAAAACATGGACGTGTCAATAGTAACACGTCAAAGAACAGCCTCACAAACTAATAAAGAAAGATGGGACCCACACAAGTGACCTAACGGTGATGCCATCAGGCAAAAATGCTAAAGGTGGTGGCAAAGATGGCGTGGAAGTAGACGAGAGGTGACAGAGCAACTAAAGTAGACGGAAGGTGGAGGCGATCATGATGTAGAGACTCGATGATCGCCACGGGCACGGCCACCCCAAGTACTGCCCTCGCTTGTCGATCTTGGATAAAACAGTGAGAGTGAAAACCAACCCTGACCAAGATCGGTGAGTCATTCCCACCGAGAGAAGCCGCATGGTAAGCTAGGGAACATGAGAAACAATGAAGAGTAAAAGTCAAGGACAAAAGAGTGTTTTGACAAATGATGCATAAAAGAGTACCATTAGCTGTCTAAACAGAGATAGGAAGAATAGGAGGTCCTACTGAAGTGAGAGATGTGGAGTTCGGTGTCATGTGAAAAGAGTCATCAGAATCCAGAACCCAAGAAGTACCTGGAGAAGACGTCAGAGCTAGACTAGTAGAACTGGCTAAGCTGTGAGAGAGCTGTTGAAGTAGAGTCGGGCAGAACTGCTGAACAGAGTCACCTCGCTGAGAAGATCCTGGCGTGCTACTCTGTCCTCCTGTCGAGGAAGGGCCTCCTTACCCCACTTGGAGTGTCCAACTCCACGCACCTTGTTTTGCTTTTTTTTGCATCGCACAACGCTGATAGTCATGCCCAAAGTTCTTGCAATAATTGCACTGAACCCCAGTTGGTGCAAAAATAGGAGCAGAAACAGACACCTGAGGAGGGACGGTAGTCAAAGAAGAAATCGCTTGTAGTCGAAGAAGGGGTAGCAAGCACAATGAATAAACTGCGGCCGCTAACTCGCAGTGAAGCTCCTCAAAGACGAAGCGTTGAAAGAGAATCGGTGACTATCGGTTGTGGTGAGCGGCTCAGCAGTTGAGCCTTAACAGGCTCAAACTCTGGGTGAAGACGGCAGACGAAGTCATAAAGGTGAAGACAATCACGATCCGTCTTCTGCACTTTATGACACTCCTGACAGAGCGGAGAAGCCAGTTCGTCCAGTTGGCACCAGAGATTGGCCAGAGCTCGAAAGAAGTTGTCGACGGAGGAGTCCTCCTAGCGAAGCATCTCCAACTCACGCTGAATCGAAAAGAGCTGAGCATCACTACTCTGCTGGCATCGCTCGTGCAAGTACTCCCAGATCTGATGAGTGGCACGTAGACCAACAATGTCTGGCTGGATAGAGTTATCCACACTGACCACCAGGATGGCTCGAACATGGGCCTCATCAGCACACCAGCGTTCAAAAACGTCTATGACATACTGAAAGGCCTTATTAGTAGCGGCAATAGCGAAGCTTCGTTTTTCTTGGCAAATTTATCTTCGAGAGGAGGTGCGTATAGGTCATTCGGGAGAAGGTCAATCGGCGACGACGGATAAGGTCGGGCACCAGTAATATGTCCCTAGAGACGGAGACCATCGAGCGGGATCTCCATAAGTGAAGACCACAACCTGTAGTTCATTCCATTAAGCTTTGTTCCCGAGAATGGGATCGCAGCTGATGGAACAGAAGTCATTGGTAAGCGGCGCTGGACGGCGCGGTGACCAAGACAACAAAGTCTAACATGTGGTGCTGGACGGTGCGGTGGTTAGATCGACGTATAGTTTTTTTTCTTTTCCTTTCTTTTATATTTTTTTCGGTTGGGCCGGGTCTACTTAAGAAACATGGGTGCTCATGTGCAGGGGGAAAATAGGGTTTCCCCCTGTTGGCGGCGGCTACTCGAACGGGAACCGTGGGCGTGTTGGGCGGGGATGGCGGTAGGGCAAAGAAGGGTTCGGCGGAGACACGGGCGGTCGACTTGTTCGCGGGTCGTATTAGCGAGGCGGCGGCGAAAGAGCACGGCACGATGGCGACAGACAGTGACGTTGTCCTTTCATCGGGGACATGATGGTGTCAGCGACGGGCCTCAAGTGGAGTGGTTTCAAGGTCGGGAAGGAGGACGGCGTCAGCGGCATGGCGGAATGCCCGGCGACGGCAGGCGGCGGTGGCGTGGGCCATGGCGACAGACGGATGTGGTAATGAAATAGCTAGGTTAATGCCCTAGCTCGATACCATGTTATGAATATTGTATGTATATTCAAGAGGGCCCAATGGGCAATATATATAGAGATGTACAAAGGGGTTTCATATACGATAAGGAAATACAAAAGAGTCCTATTCTAACAAAGATGGAGTAAGGAGTATGAATTATGTTGGAACTTTTAATGTTGGATCGCTGCCTTCATTTGATGGACTTTGAATTGTTGAACTCGCTGGTTGTCGCTTTGATTGTTTGCTTCACCTTCAAGCCTTCTCAGTAATTGTATTATTGTAAGCACTAAGTCGGGTGCTTGTCGCCACTAGTGGTCGGGCGCCAGGGTCAAATGTGGTGGTCACTACTACGTAGTAATCACAGACGGCTCAAAATCGCCATCACAGCATTTATTTTTGAACAATTCGATTTTATAGGTTAGTGATACTATGTGATCATTACAGACGGTTTTTCAACCGTCTATGAAAAAAGCTATCACAGATTTGGTTCGACATAATAACCGGCTCGTGATAGTCAATTATCACAGACGGTTCTAAACATAGACGGTTTTAGTAAAACCGTCATATAGTTTTTGTATTACAAAAAATTTGAATCTTGAACCAAACCAATCACCCGTTTAACAAGAGTTTTCATATCCTATTGCGATAGTTTGCAAGAAGGTAATTAAAAGATACTCTCTCTCAATCAATGGCTCACTTTCCGCCGAGGACGAGGTCGAGTAGAGGCGCCCACCGAACCGAATCGGCCTCCTTGTCGCACCACAGATGGGGGTCCTCGTTTAGAACAAAATCTAACAAGATGCAGGGGACGAAATTAGAGTGAGAAGGAAACCAGGACGGGGATCTGGGGGCAAAACTTCGTGCTCACCTAAGGTCAAGATGGAGGGTGGCCAGATCTGGTGGTACTGGTCGAGCTGCAATGCCCGCCACCGAGACGCTGTGGAAATAGCAGTTATCTCCTCGCCCGAACAGCCGCCGGGAATCGAGGGTGGTTGCCAAAGCATTTTGCCTCCCGGATACGTGTTCAAATTTTTTTGCACTCCCACGCTGCGAATCACAAATGGTTTCAAACAAAAACCGTGTATGATGTAATATCACAAATGGTTCTTGTTCAGAACCATCTCTGATACTTCACAAACGGTTTTCAACACGGACCGTCTGTGATATTACCTCTTCACAGACGGTTTTTAGCGCGGCCAGTAACACAGATAGTTGCTAAACCAAAACCGTCTGTGATTGTATCTAATACACACGGTTTTGGTCAACCGTCTCTGATGAGGCATCTAGTATTAGCCTTTTTGTAGTAGTGGGTGCAGCCATGTAGTGCGGGTGCAAGCGTTCAATGCAGTAGCTATTTGGATTAAGTAGACAATGACTATCAAAGTGTCAAGTGTAGAAATTTGTGACTTTAAGTTGCGGACTCGCTATGTCGTTCGCAATTCGTGTCAACTTTAGTAAATATGATATTTATCGATACCATACCGAAATAAATTGAGATTTATCGATACCAAATCGTATTTTAAAAAATACCGTATTTACCGAACTAACAGTACCATATTTACCATGTGTACCGAACCGTATTTATGAAAACTATCAATGAACAGCCCTAGCGAGGCATCAAACCCTATCCATGCTTTGGTATCTTGTGCTCTATCGCTTAGAATAATTAAAATTAATTTGGCGGGGATTTATGCTTTGGTATATATTGTTCAATACGCGATGCGATGCTTTTAGATATCCACACACCATTGACAAGTCTATGAAATAGGCATCCGGATATGTTCATCGATGTACGAAGAATTTGCGAGTTTGACTTGACTCCGGCCGGCTATGCATTTGTAGAATCTATACCTGTCGTTTGCTTATGTAGACGTACGTGACAATATGAAATTTTCTGGAATATGAATATGAGACTTGCTCTTCTAGTGTAGTAACACGCATGGACATACGTGTTAGAATATGACTCTTGTATTTTCTTATCTCATATGATTTTTTATCTCAGATATGGCAATCCTCTTTGTACTTTCTATATATATTGCTTATTGAACCTCTTGAATAGATGAACACATTATTCATAACATGGTATCAAAGTTAGGGCACTAACGTAGCTTTCCTTCCGCTGCCATCCGACCGCCGCCATGTGTTCCCGGTCATCCGACGTCGAGCATGCGCCTCAAGCGCCTCCCGCCAGACGCCTGTCTCTTTCGCCATCGACGCGCCGCAGACTCGGCCAGGAGCCCGAGCTCGAGCCCGAGTCTCCTGCAGACTGCTGTTGAGCCGGAGCCTCCCGCTCCTCACGTGCCTCCCGGCCGCACGAGCCCGAGTCTCCCGGTTGCGTCGCTGCTGGGGAGCCCTCCGCGCCTCCCAGCCGCAAGCTAGTCTCTTCACCACTAACAGCCGGCGCTCCGCGCCCGCGCCTCGCCGCCTGAGTCAAGATCGACCCGAGCCCTTGTCGCCCGTCGCCGGAGGCTACGTGTTCACGACAGGCCGCCGAGCCTCACGCGCCTCTCCCGGTTGCGCCACCGCTGGAACCAGAGCCTCCCGCGACTCACGCGCTTCCCGACCGCACGAGCCCGAGCCTGAAGTTGCTTGCCTTGCGCCATGAGAGCCCTCGCGCCCCCTGCACAGACACCCATCTTTCGCCACTAACGGCCATTGCCGCAAGGGGAACCTTAGTTCCCCAAGATGAGGTTGCCTCTTTGCGGGTTAGTAGGCCTTTTTGTAGCGTAAGTCAGCCCGGCCTGCAAAGAAAGAAGTAAAAAATAATAATAATAAAGAACAGTACGTCGATTTAACCACCACACCGCCCAAAGGTCACTCGTTAGACTTCGTTGTCTTGGTCGCCTCATTGCTCAAAGATCGCCACCGATGGCTTCTATTCCATCTACTGCAATCCCATTCTCGGGAACAAAGCTTCATAGGATGAACTACAGGTTCTGGTCTTCACTCATAGAGATCACGCTCGATGGTCTCCATCTCTGGGGACATATCACTGGTGCTCAACCTTGTCCGCCGTCGCCAGTTCAGTCTCCTACCAGACAGCCTACTTTTGCACCTCTTGCAGAAGTTGAGGCCTCCTAGAAGGCGGCAGAGGCCGCTGTTGCTACTGCTGACGTTGCTGATGAAGCCTTTTAGTACGCCATAGACGCTCTTGAGCGCTGGTGTGCTGATGAGACCCGTGTTCAAGTCATCCTGGTGGTCAACATCGATGACTCCATCCAGCCAGACATTGTTGGTCTACGTTCTACTCGCCCGGTCTGGGAGTATTTACGTGAGCGATACCAGCAGAGCAGTGATGCTCAGTTCTTTTCGGTTCAGCATCAGTTGGAGACGCTTCGCCAGGAGGACTCTTCTGTTGACTACTTCTTCTGAGCCCTGGCCAGTCTCTGGCGCCAACTGGACGAGCTGGCTTCTTCGCTCTACCAAGAGTGTCATAAAGTGCAAAAGGCGGATCGTGATCGCCTTCGCCTTTATGACTTTATCTGCCATCTTCGCCCAGAGTTTGAGCCTGTTAGGCTCAATCTAGCGAAGTCGCCACCACGCCCGATAGTCATCGAGGCTTTTCGACACTTCGTCGAAAGTTACATCGGGTTAGCAAAGACAGCTTTGTTCCAACTGTGCTTGCTACCCCTTTTTCTTCGACTACACTGACGGTTTCTGCTTTGACTACATGACCTTCTCAGCTGTCTATTTCTACTCCTGTTTTTGCACCAACTAGGGTTCAGTGCAATTATTGTAAGAACTTCGGGCATGACAACCAGCGTTGTGCGATGCGCAAAAAGCAGAACAAGACGCGTGGATGATCACCGGGGGGGGGGGGCAGGGAGGCCCTAACTCTTCGACGGGAGGACAGACCAGCACGTCAGGACCTTCTCAGCGAGGTGACTCTATTCAGTGAGGTGACTCTGTTCAATAGTTCTGCCAGGCTCTACTTCAACAGCTCTCTCACAGCTCAGCAGGTTCTACCAGTCTAGCTTAGACGTCTCCTCTAGTTACTTTTTGGGTTCTGGATTCTGGTGCTTCTTTCCACACGACACCGGACTCCACATCTCTCACTTCAGTAGGACCTCCTGTTTTTCCTATCTCTGTTCAGATAGCTGATGGTACTCCGTTGTTTGTCAGCTGTTAGGGCACTCTTTTGTCCACTGACTTTTCTGTTCCAGTTGTTTTCCATGTTCTCCAGCTCACCATGCATCTTCTCTCGGTGGGTCAGCTCACCGATCTCGGCTGTAGGGTTGGTTTTGACTCTCACACCTGTTTCATTCAGGATCGATAGATAGGGACGGTACTTGAGACATGCCGACACCATAGGGATCGTTAGGGTCTCTACATCCTTGATTGCCTCCACTTTCCATCCATTTTAGTTGTCCCTGTCACCTCTACGTCCACTACCACCGCTACTACCATCTCTGGAGTTTTTGCACAAAGGCAAGACTGTTAGTTCACTTGTGTGGGTTCCGTCTTTCTTCATTAGTTTGTCGTGTTTTGGACATGTTATTTGTGACCTGACCATGTTTTGTCAAGGTCAGAAGTCGGGCAAGCAAATACTGCCTTCCTTAGCACTCTAGTGAGTCCTTGTCTTCGCCCTTTTGACTTAGTTCATTCAGATGTATAGGGACTGCGCTTATTATCTCTAAAGGCGGCATAAACTTTATGTGATCTTCATTGATGATTATTCCGCTTTTACATGGATTTTCCTATGTCTAATCTTGGCTAGTTTCTTGCGATCTATCGTAGCTTTGCAATGATGATTCGTACTCAGTTTGATTCTCCCATCTATACTTTTCGCTGTGATTCTGCTAGCAAGTACTGTTCTGACGCTTTTTGTCGGGACCCAAAATATGCAATTCTGGACTCTGTGTATAATGCACTAGGCCAGAATCACGCTAGTGCACATAGTATCAATGCAGGTGAATATCGATCCACACAAGCGATTAATAACATAAACGAGTAATTTGATAACAAATAGTTGTTTTGACCTTATGGTTGAGTTTACAATTATTAAGCCACGCAGGGCTAGCAAAGAAATAAAATAGCAGCAAAACGAAGAAACTTTAGCGGAATCCCATCAATTCACCACAGGTAACTGACTGGGATTAAGACCCTACGATCAAGCACCTTCGATGAACTCCTCCTCGAAAGCAAGCGAAGACTCCTCCTCTTTTGTTGCATGTTTTACAACAAGCATGAATACACACCGTACTCGCAAGTCATACCACAAAAATGCAAATATAGATGCAGGCTTATTCCAAAGGAATGGCTTCTGTGGCTTTTTTGCAGAAATGTAGCATTTGCAATTTGAATATGAATAATAGATTGAAAGCATAATTCAAAACAAATAGACAATAATAATTTGACAGTTTTATTTCACAAAGACACATAGCCTAAACAAGTTATTCACATAGCCATATGACTTAAGTCACATAGCTCCCTTCCCAAGGTTTTCATGAAAATCTACCCCTCGTGTGAAGTCCCCGAGCATGTCCATGACCGCGGACGCGGCTATTCGAATAGATTGTTTAACACTCTGCCGAGGTTGTACACTTTACCCACAAGATACAACTAGTGTAGCTAGCACTAGCCGTAACAAAATAATTCAGAAACTTCATCTCAACATTGACACTCCTAGTGTGCTTACAAACCGTCAGACAACCCCACACAGGAAGTCCGTCCGACACACACCGTTGGACAGGGACACGGTGAACCGCCCCGTGATGTGACTACTTGGTAGCACACCTCCACCCACGCCCACAGCCTAACCTACAACCTGAGTAATCAATGTCAAGACTCCATAACTTACTAAGTTAGGCCCATCCCATCAGGCATGTGGTTGTACGAAAGGCCCAGTTCAATGGCGCATAAGGTTAAGTCCTTAATCGATCGAGGCAAGACTTCCAAATTCTAACCTATCATTCCCGCCAACATAGATCCACCATAAAAGTATACTGACCACTTGCCTTCGCCCAAACCTTTTCCCACCTGTTGGTTATGCAACATATGCCATCAACAGTAATAGCACATAGTACACATAATTTTATCAAATAGTTCCATAGTCACTTAGTCAAGTTTATTATTGCGACTCACATGAAATGATGACTCGTAGCATGGCTAAGTAATCTAATCGCATCTAACCAACCCATGTTGGTAATATAATAGCACCAACTAAATAAACCAAACTATGGTGACAAAAGATTATGGCATACAATTAGACAAGGAGGTCATAACAAATTGGATATTAACTAATCCCAAAAACATTGAAATAAATAATTAAAGTAAATGCAGTAATTTGAATCAAAATATTTTAGAAAACTGGGTTCAACATGATCAAAGGTATAACTTGCCTTGGAATAGGTCTAAGTACTGATCTTGCTCTTGAGGTGCTCCTTCTTCTTCAAATCTTCCCGAAGTATCGATGTCTTCTCGCAAACAAAAGCAAATAAACAAAACAAATAAATAACAAAGGCAAAACAAACTCCAAAAATTAAATAAAAATCTCAGATAAATAGATCTTGAATTTAGATGAATTTAGAAATTTGAATGGGCTCAATCAGAGTTCGGATGCAAAAGATATGAGCTTGGGAAGTTGGAAATCTAAAGAAAACCCTAAAACTGAATTATTCTGAATTTCCGAATTATTCCTTAAAATAAAAATCGGATTATTGCGCAACAATGACGTCAGCGCTCGGAATAAAAGAATTAAAAGAAATACTGATATGTGGGACCCACACGTTAGTGAGACGATCCACAGTGAACTCGGTCCATCGAACCGATTGGATCTGGAGATCGGGTGAGGTGGCACGTGGGTGTGTTGGCAGCTGATTCAGCGGACACGTGTGCGCCACGTTGACGACACACGGACGTAGAAGCTGAGGTGGCTTGCTGATGTGGACGCCACGTCGGATTGACGACGACGATGGCGCGGGAACCAATGGCATTAATTTAACGGCGGCGCTTATTTCTAAGCAATGGATGGTACCGGTAGCGTAGCCCTCGCTATTGCGAACTCAAGGAGGTAGCTCCGGTGGTTGAGGACGACGGTGGTGGCCGCAAGCGCGAGGCTCCAAGCGGCGGAGGGTTCTCGATCTTGTCGGGACGGCGCTCAAATGAGGCTCGACGAAAGTGGGTGGTCTCTGGAGGTAGCCCACGCAACGGTGAACCCGGCGATGCAGACCATGAGAGCAGGGCATCACCAGTGGCGGCGGAAGTGAAGAAAAACTGACGCTGGTGAAAACCCTAAAAGTTGGAATTGCGGCGACGCTGGGGAGATTGGGGTTCAATGGGTGGCGGCTCTGGGATGCGGAGGGCAAGGCGAACCTCGAGGACCTATTTATAGGGCTAGGGCGGCAAGGATAAGGAATCCCCAATTCGTATCCAAGATGAACACGAGAGGAAATCTCGGAATTCTTGTAGATAAAAGCCGATATGGGATTTGATTATGATCCTAACGGATGCGGAAAGATAGAGATAAGATTAGGCACGGTTTCTAGAAGAGTTCAGATGGAAAGGTGGCGTTGTCGGACGAAGCTCCCACGGCCTTCAATGGCGGACTCAGACGTGATGTTCACGCGGAGATGAAGATGCAACGGGGACGACGACTTCGACGGGCCATGTGTCACGAGGCAAGGAGCGAACAGCAGCGATCGCTTGATCCAACCGTTCAAAGCAAATCGGACGGCCACGGACCAAGGCGGGTTGGGCTGCACGAGGAAACATGTCGCACAGTGTTGGGCCGGACCAGAACAGGAATGGTTTCGGCCCTTTAGGAATTCTGAGATTTTAAATAGTTTTTCCTTTTTAGAAAATACCGTAAATTCAAATAAGCAATAGAAAATAGCAAATGAACTTGGAAAAATTCTAGAAAAATCTAGAAAATATATCCAAGCACATAGAACCTAAATAAAATAGTTTTGATCATTGTTGATGTTGACTTTAATCATATTAAATTGTTTTGATGTACAAAGTCCATATTAAGCTTTTGATTTAAATTCAAATAAATTCAAATGGCGAATTTTATCCTACTAACTATTCAAAGGATTTTTAAAGCTCAGAAAATTGGGATGTTACACTTTTAGACAGTTTCTTTCTGAGCAGGGCACTCTTTACCAATCTTCTTGTCCTAGTGCCCATGCTCAGAATGGGGTTGCTGAGTGCAAACATCGTTATCCTCGATTGAGATCGCTCAAGACTTTTCTCCTTGCCTCTCACGTTCCACCACGTTCTAGGTCGAGGTTGCTTTCTCTGTTGCATATCTCATCAATATGCACCTTCCACACTTCTCTTAAGGGTGTCACCCCATAGAGCATCTCTACTCGAGCCCTTAGTACACTCACCTTTGTGTTTTTGGTCAGATTGTTTTCTTCTATCGCAGCCTCGTGAACACACTAAACTATCAGCCCACCTCGCTTGAGTACATGTTTCTTGGTTATAGTTCTGAGCATAAGAGTTATCGCTGCTGGGATCCTTCCGCTCGACGGATTAGGATTTCACGAGAAGTTGTCTTTGACGAATCTCGACCTTTCTTCTATCAAAATTCGACTCCTCCTGTTTCCACCGTTGAGTCGATTTCATGGTTGTTGCTTTCTGACTCTTCACCCATTTCTCCACTATCACAGTCTTCTCCTGGTCTGTCTCCAGTGGTTCCTTCTGCACCTTTGCCTCCGGTGCTGCCTCCTACAGCACCGTCTCTTGTTCCTACAGCACCACCATCTCGTTTCTTTGGTATTCACTACTTCCGGCGTCCTCATCCTTCACCAAACTCCTCTCCTGGTATCTTGCCGACACCCACATCTCATCCTCCCGATGATGCACCTCATTACGCCCTTCATGACCGACATCCTTCGATCTCCCGATCGCCTTGGATTTGTTCGATAGCTCATGCTCTCTCACATCGAAGTCTAGTTCTTATCATGAGGTCGCTCCTCATTCGGCGGCACTCGCTATGGCGAAGGAGCTTGATGCTCTTCGACGACGGAGACTTGGGATATTGTAATCGACACTGTGCATGCTCGTCCCAATCACGTGCAAGTGGGTGTACAAGATTAAGACCCACTGATGGTACTATCGAGCGCTACAAGGCTCGTCTTGTGGCTCGTGGCTTTCAGCAGTAGTGCGGTTGTGACTACGATGAGACTTTTGCCCCTGTTGCCCATATGCCCACTGTTCGCACTCTTGTTGCAGTTGCTTCTATTAGCCAGTGGTCTATCTCTCAGCTGGATGTTAAGAATACCTTTCTTAATGATGTTTTGCATGAGGAGGTCTACATGCGGCTACCACCTGGGTATTTTGTTCCCGATGGGCACGTTTGTTGTCTTCGTCGTGCTTTTTATGGCCTCAAACAGGCTTCTCGTGCCGGTTTGCTCGCTTTACCTCGTTGATTATCTTGCCGCCGGTTTCACCGCCGCCCCATGATCCCGCACTTTTTGTTCATGTCTCATCTCAGGGTAGGACACTCCTTCTTCTGTATGTTGATGATATGCTCATCATTGGTGATGATTCCTCATTCATCACGCATGTGAAGAAGCATCTCAGTGAGCAGTTTTTGATGACTGATCTTGGTTCTCTTACGTATTTCCTTGGGATTAAGGTCTCTTCCATGCCTGAGGGCTACTACCTCTCCCAGCAGAAGTATGTCTAGGATCTTCTTGATCGGTCTGGTCTAACTGACACTCGCACCGCTGAGACTCCCATGGAGCTATCCCTACAGCCTCGTGCCACTTCTGGCGATCTTCTTGAGGATCCTACTCGATATCGCCATCTTGTTGGGAGTTTGGTGTACCTTGTGAGCACTCGTCCTGATATTGCTTATGCTGTTCATATCTTGTGTCAGTTCATAGCTCATCCTACCCATCTTCATTACAGTCACCTTCTTCGTGTTCTTCGCTACTTGCGTGGGACTATCTCTTGTTGTTTGTTTTTTCCTAGCTCTACCTCACTACAGCTTCAGGCGTACTCCGATGCGACCTAGGCTAGTGATCCTTCTGATCGTTATTCTCTTTTTGCTTTCTGTGTTTTTCTTGGCTCCTCCCTGATTGCCTAGAAGTCTAAGAAGCGGACTGCAGTTTCCCGTTCGAGTGTAGAGGCTGAGTTGAGAGCTATGGCAGCAGTGACAGCAGAGGTTACTTGGTTGAGATGGCTACTTGCAGATTTTGGAGTGCCTGTGACAGGACCTATGGCTCTTTGTCCGACAAAGACAGGTGCTATCAAGATGTGCAGGACCCAGTGAAGCATGAGCTCACCAAGCACATTGGTGCGGATCTCGCATACACTCGCCACAGTGCGGGGCCGAGTACTTGCTTTACAGATTTGTGTCATCAGAGTTATAAAGTTGTCGACTTCTTCACGGCCATAGACTAGGGCACAACATTTGTATTTTCTCTCTAAACTTCGGTTTGTGTGATCCACTATGAGTTTGGGGGGAGGTATTAGAATAGGACTCTTGTATTTCATTTTCTCTATGGCAACCCCTTTGTACTCCCTATATATATTGACCATCGGACCTCTTGAATAGATGAACACATTATTCATAACAATATGTACTATAAGGAATTCTTATAATGGAGAAATGTGTAAATCGACAACTCTAGATTTTATTTTTATTTTATCATGAGACATAAGCTTGCTTAATTACATGTTAGTGTTCATACTATGTAGTTGGCTGATATGTCATGATTTAAATGAGAAATTTGTGAGAAATCGATAGAAAAATGGCACGACGGGGTAATTAGACACCCAAACTTGTACAGGTATTAATAAGCTAAAATGTCTTACATGGGGTAAGTCACAAATGCAATTAATAACTATTATTCGCAAATTGCTTATAATTAGAATCACCTTTTTTTTTCCTCTCTAGGCTCTTGCTAATTAAGTGGGACCATGGAGAGGATTCTACGCTATTTAGTTAGAAGGGTCGATATCAAGATTTGTAAAGTGATTTTTTGACTTTTTTTATTTGTTTTGCTAATTTTCACCATTTGAAAGTTCTTATCTCTTAGTCACCTAAAATTCCAAAGTATTAAACCTTAAATTACAATTGCTATGAATGTGCAATATTAGCAAAGCTTTATTGTAAATTTTAGTTCTATTTATAGAATTTTTGTCTAAATATTTATTTTATCTTTGTATTTTATAGGCATTCACCAAACATATATATGTATGTATGTATGTATGTCTATATATATATATATGTGTGTGTGTGTGTGTGTATGTATGTATATATATATGTATGTATGTATATATATATGTATGTATGTATGTATGTATATATATATATATATATATATATATATATATATATGTATATATATATATGTATGTATGTATGTATGTAGGACGCCTGCTTGCTCTTGAGAGTATGTACTCCCACTTTCAATATACCACTTAAACGCATATTATACTTCTTTATCATTTTCAAGATACTTAAATACCAATTATAAGATACTCCAATGCAATTTGATTGAAAAATTTTCATTAGAGCACTTTGTTTTTTTTGCTATATACCCTTTTTCATATATAAAAGAAGTATATAGACAAATTTTGCTATAAAAGTGGAATTTAATGAAATGTTTCATGAACTCACTTTGGGGTATCTTATAATCATTATTGGAGTATGAGCAGATAGATAAAGAGATATCATCATACGATTTAAGTGGTATATGAGAGGGGGAGTACGTACTCAGTGAGTACCATACCATTTTCCTATGTATGTATGTATGTATGTATGTATGTATGTATATATATATATATATATATATATATATATATATATATATATATATATATATATACGTCTAGGTTAGAATAATTCTTTGTTTTGGTTAGAGTGGTTAGATCTTAATCCAAGAAAAGTGGCTGAAATTTATCAAGCTTTCATTCACTTCATGAGTAGACATGTGAGGACCCTGGCTTATTCGGCTTGTAATGCTTAGTTTTCCATTGACCATAGCATCACAAACAAAATAACTTGTGTCTTCGAGATATGTATACTTCCCGTAAATGCAAGATATACATCCTTTACAAAATCATGCATCAATTCCATACAAGACATAGAACCAAAGCACGAACTAGATTAAACAAAAGACATACATAATAGAGAGTTATTACAAAAGGGGCCGACCGACCAAATAACAACTAAGAGATAAATAAACAACGGAAGCAAAAGCCGTAAGATGGCGATAAACAAGAGCCAATTAGTGTGCCTTTAACCCACAAGGCAACCAACCGGGCCGCCAACCTAGTCGTCAAACCCGCAGCACATCTCACAGAAGTGCATCCCTTGGGGATCAACTTCTTCCTCTGCAACAATTAGTTAAGCAAAGCAAATGAGTACAAAAATATACTCGCAAGACTTACATGTAGTGTAACAGGCCTATACATATGCTACATGCAAGCTTATTTAAGTGGAGGAGGCTTTAGACTCATTTTTAGCATAAAACAAGTTTTTATTTGCAATAATGTAATAGATTTAAAGCAGTTTTACAATCTATTTTATTTGACAAAAATAGCGATATAACAAGTAACAATAATCCAAAGATATCACGGAAGTGACTAACCCAATAGCCACCACAACAATAGCATGAATTCCCAATTCATACCACCCACATCAAGTTTTAATTAAATGTTATAGTCTAGTTCTTGCACGACCTTACCAAGCATGTCTATAACCTAGGACGAGGCTATTCAAATAGTTTGAACCCTGCAGGGGTGTGCCAATGTACCCACACGCTAGACCGCCTTTTTGCCACATGATTAAGCACACTTCCTTTGGTATGTCGGCATGGCTAAGTCCTACGAGGTATTTCCAACGGGTGATGCTAATTAAGAGTCGCAACAACCCGAAGGGTAGGATGCACCGGCCCAGCCTACGCAACTGCGGGTGCTCCCATCCTTATAAAAAATATTTTAACCACCAGCGACTCATAATTAACACCCCCCAAAGTACTTAGTCAAGAGAGGTCCCATATCCCCCTCGTGTGGTTAGCACGCAATAATCGCTTGGCTTAGTGACACAAGTAACTTGGCCCTTGTTGACCCGGGCACCATTCCAGTCACACCATAAGATCACACCATCAACCATTGTGCCCAAGTCTCAAACATTTTATTTTCATTTTTTTGACTTTACAAAGTAACAAAGCACAAAGTGCTAAGCATAATGGTAATAATAATTTTTGTGTGATCAAAGTTATCGACTAAGTCGATAACCGCCCAATTCTACCGTTAGCTAAGCATTTCTAAGCAATATCAACACGTAAACTACTAAGTGATAAGAGCTCATCCAATGAACTCTAAATCATAGCAAGATATTCCTAGGCTTAGTAGTAGAGATTGAACATTTACCTACAGAATATGCATCTATAGGATCAACTAAACGATAATACTTTAACAACAAAATAGAGCATGCATACATACAAGTTGTAAACAAAGTATTAGACTTTAAAATTAATGTGATTGGATATGATCAAACTGCTTGCCTTACTGAAGTTGCTCACTATGCTGCAGAGGGTCACTCTCAAGACCAACGTGCTTGTCGGAACCTAACGAAAGAACGACAAAGAACCGATAAGAACGAAGAACACCGAAAAGACTCAAAAACCAACTTCAGCGAAAAACTCTGAAATTTTTACAATAGGTAGAGCATGATTTTTAAGGAATTTAGCAATAAGAACCAATTGATTTGGATTCTTAATGCAAAAGTTATGGTCAAAACAAATCTGCTCAGCTGGAAAAATACTGAAAAATTCACTTCGGTTACTATTCATCCGTAATTAAATTTTTGGCACAAATTTTCAGAAAGGTGTTGCACCTGAAATTTTTATGGTAAATAAAGCACCTCATAAGATGAACAACACAATTGAGTTCACCTCATTTGGAGCTAGGATGTATTTGCTATGAATTTTTAAAGACATGAAAAAGAGCACAAGTTAAATGCAATAGCAAAACTTTTGAAAATAGTAACAGGCCTAACACCTATTTTAGAACTAAGTTTATTAACAGAGGAAGCCAACAAAGTTGATTTCACTCAAAAAGGAACTACATAGAATTACTTATGCATTTTCTAAGTTAAATGAATTTTTAATGCAATAAAGAAAGCTAATCTGAATTTAAATACATTCTCAAATTTTTTTGGAGCTAAACTGAGCTTAAAACCATTTTTAGATTAAAGTTTAGTTAAAACCAGAAATAGCAAAATTTGAATCAACCGATTTGGATTTAAAACGAATTAGTTATGAAGTTTTAAAGTTTAATACAATTTTCTGTTGAAAAATAAAGCTACTAGAAATTATAAAACTAAACTGGTGTGGAAAAACATGGGCCGTTGAGATTAAATCCCACGGTCCACGCCAAGCCATCACAACAGTAAGACGCCACAAGCAGGAACGACTCAACACCGATAGATCAAGATCTAACGCCCATATCGATTGAGACTCCGGACGGTCCAAGGTCACACTAATCTGGACCGCTGATTCAAGGATGGAGGGTTGAGATTGAAGTGAGGTTCGACGGTCCAAACATTCACTTAAATCTGAGCAGCAGATTTGAAAATGAACGGCTCAAACGAACGCAACACGATCCACGCACAATTTCACGCGAATCTCACCCGAGATCCGAAATGGACTACCGAGGTTCGATCAGTCGAACGCTCACGCAGCGATTTAGATCGTTGATCTAGATCGGACGGTGGAGGTTCAATGGTTCGAACATTCACCCAGATCCGGGCCGTTGATCTAAAATTGAACGGTCCACAGTGAACCAAGGCTTAGCGCACGTGCACAGGGGAGAGGGCCCACTGTTAGTGACCGCACGACTAAGCAAGGGGGTTTAATGCGCACAGTGGGGGTTTAATGCGCGCGGGCCCGTGTGTTAGTGGCTCATCCGGTTGTTTAAGGACACATTAATTGCTAACAATGATTTAAACAACGATTAGCATTTAATGATGTGATCTGTGTCCAAATTTGACAACAGAACGAGGACAGCGCATCCGACAACGAGCCAGAGCGCAAAGAACGGCTTGCCACCGGCGACCTAGGCCACGGCGGCGTGAACCAAGCACAGGAATGGGTCCGCAATAACGTCGCGGACCCAATGGAGGTGACCTCGACGACGGCGGTGGCCCATAATGCTGGCGAGCCGGAGGGGAGCGACGATGAGCCACACGGCCGAAAACGAAAACGCAAAGAAAAGCTCCGCAAAGATTCTGAGAAGTAGGTGCCAGCTTCTAGGGGCTAAATAGAAGCTACCTTAGAACAGGTGGAGCTCGGAGGCGGCCGGAGTTGCTCCGGCGACGTTGGAGCTTGCCGGCACCGAAGAAGACGAAGTGAAGGTGACGGTCTGAGCAAAATAAGGCCCAAGGATGGTAAGGTTAGCTCCACCATAGCTCACAGAGGGTCCCAGAGTGAGCAATTGGAAAATGGAGGACTTACCGGAGTTAGAGACGAAGAGGGGTGAACATCGGCCGAAACGAACAAATCCCCAAATTTGGCTTTCCCTGTGAAGGTCAAACCAAATTAGGTTAGGGGAAATGCTCACCACGACAAGGGGCGCGAAGTGACGCGAAAGGAATTGAAAATGAGCCACTGGAGCACCGTCGGTGAAGATGGAGCTCCACGACCGACAATGGTGGTTTTATTGTTTTAGAGAATTGAGCTCAACCAAGCACAGAGAAGCAAGGCAAAGCTCAGGGGTGGTGAAAGGAAGTTGAGGGAGAGCTCAGAGGCCACTTATAGCCAAGAGGAGCTAGGGTTGAGCAACGGCACTCAAGGGGTCAAAGCCACTGCCATGGCCAAGAGGATGGGACCAGGTAGAAGGAGCTGGCAAGGAAGACTTCGGGGGCAAAGGCACGACGTGGACCCTGTAAGACCAAGAGGTTTTTGGTCATGATATTTGATGATGAATACATTGCCAATAATGAAGACTTAGTCTTGATGCTTAAAGTTCAATACATTGTCTCTCGAACATGCTTTTGATCTTTTGTCGATTTGCTTTTGAGCTATGTTGAATTCTGTCGAAAATCGGCTTTTGTCGGGATTATCGGTAGTACCAAATTGTATTGTGCGGAACCACGGATTGCGGTATGACCATGGTGTACAGCGGTAGTACCGCAAGTCTTTTCCTCTCGATGCGTTTTGTTTCGGTTCGTTAGATCTTGATCTAACGGCCGATATTGAGTTGTAACGTTAGGACCGTCGGGCGCTTTCAAAGACTTTGAGCCGTTGGATTGAAATCTAACGGATGACATCAAGTGGGTCGCTCGGACCGCCTCTGATGCTTCTAAATCAATTTGCCGAGACCCATGGTCCGATCGCCCATGGATCCGAGCGCCCACGTGGCAAAGGACGCTGTTCTGAGGACTTTGTGAACTTACATGGAACGGTAGTACCGCAGCTTGAATGGCGGTAGTACCTAAATTTCGGTAGTACCGTTGTTTTAATAACGGTAGTACCGCTTTTGTTTTCCTTTGAGAAAGAGGTTCGACATACACCGCTTGTTTTTAAGTGGTGCGGTAGTACCATTTGATTTTATTGTAGTACCGCATATAGGTAATACTGCAGTGTGTTTACGGTATGGAAAAACCAGAACACTTGTTTTTCTTGGACATTGCATTTCTTGCTGAGCGGTATGACCGCGCCATGCCTGGCGGTAGTACCGCACTTGGTTTTTCAGAAAGAGAGAATCTCTGACATGAACAGTTAAATGAAAATCGGATGGTCTGGAGTCTTGGAGCGGAACGACTGGTGAGCGGTATTTCCGCAAATTTTGAATGGCGGTAGTATCAAGACAACGGTATGATCGCAGAGGTTGCGGTGATGGTTTTTTCCAGAAGCGATGTTTTTGGAAGTTTTTGAAGTTCTTGAGAATCGGTAGTACCGGTGTGTTTGGAGCGGTACGACCGCGTGTGCGGTAGTACCGGACCTACAATGGCGGTAGTACCGATTGTACTCTGGGAAGCTGTCGTTCTGGGGAATTGACTGTGGATTTGTTGAATTCGTAAGCTATATCTTGTTGCATGATGCATGATAGTGTTTATGGGTGTGAGTGAGCTAATGGATGGTCAAGTTGGAGAACTTGTGCCAAGATTTGGGGTTTTTTGATCTTTGCATGTGCAAAGTTGAGGCGTGAGGACAAATCACAATCGGTGACGGATTGACTTGGACTAGGATGGGGAATCGAGGTCTTGGAAGTCGTGGATGTCAAGAGGTGGTTTGGATCACGCCGAGCACGTGGAGATCAAAGGGATCACATTTAAGCTACGGAGGTGGTGTCCCGGAGGCTTACGACGTGAGAGAATTGAAAGACAGATTTGGAAGGAGTTCCAAATCTGGTTGGTTTGAGTTAGAATCTGATTGGTGTCGTGTTGGACATGGATAGAACTCTAGGCTATAAGAGAAGGCGAGGGTACGGCCGGAGGTGGATTTTGAGGGTTACGTGCTTTTGTTGGGTTTTGGTTGTAGCTTTCTTGTTGTTTATGCTACGGTTGTAAGGTCCTTTGAATTAGGGTTTTGAGTGGTGCTTGCTAAGCTCTCTCAGAGACACAAATCAAGTTTGATATATAAAGTTCAGATTCGCTTCTACTTTGATTCTTGATTTGATGTTCTTCCCTGCACCCGAGGAGGTCTCTTGCCAGAAGTTTTTCAAGTCAACAGAGAAGGTCTTTGAATTCTTGATAACAAGAAGAAGTTAGAATTTGGGGTCAATTCACGCAATCATTCAACACCCCCTTCGATTGCCATTACGATCCTACAGACCCGTTGCAAGGACTCAACCGAGGTGACCTTGCATCGCTACCCACTCCATGGCGCTGGCACACACACGAGCGCGAGGGAGAAGAAAGTGACCAGGAGGTGATGGCCTCACCAGTCAGCGAAAGCAACAGAAACGGCTCGGGCCCAAAGGGTTAAGTGGGTTGAGTCTAACCCATTGACTTGAGTCCAAATTTTAGACCGTCGGATGATAATTGAACGGCCCCGATTTAAAATACACCTCGGAGGTCTGAACGGCCCCAAAGGATGACGACCGTTCGATGGAAATCCAACGTTTGGCAGCGATGCGCGTTTTGAACGGCGCGGGGTGCGTTTATTTGGTTCAACTGAGTCAAGTGGCTCGAGCCCAAGACCGGCTTGAACCGAAGCAACAGTGCAAACTGGTTAGGACTGGAATAGAACAGAGAAGGTTTGGAGAATTTTTAAATGGAGTTCCTCAACTCCAAAAATTCTGAAATTTTAACAGGAGGGTGCTGACTCCAGGGCAAAGCTAGGATAAAATTTCCAGAGGTTTTTATGCACAACATGTTTCTCCAAAAATTTCAGAAGGCTTGCTCTAGGGTTTGACCCAGGGTTTGACTGGTTTGACTGCCCCTTAAAAATTATCAAATAATTTCTAAAAATTAAGAAATTTTCCTGAGGTGTCACACAGCAGCCCTAGAACTAAGGAAACTTATTTCCAGAAGTTGCACACAAGATTTTTAACAAGGAGGTTATGACTTTGGTCAATTGAGATTTTGGTTTTTGAATTCCACAATTCCTCTACAAGAATTACAGGAAAGTTCAAAAGCTTCAAGATGCAAGAGAAGTTTTAATTTCTACTCATTTTCTTACATTTGAAACACACACCCAGATTTGGGATGTTACAAGACAGCCCTTTATTGGCTTTTGCTAATTTGAGGATTTCTTTGGTTTCATATGTTAGGCTTCCCTTCCCATGATTTTACATATATGGTAAATTGGTGATTAGACGGTGTAATATAACAACATGAATCCGGGGTTGATTTAAGAAAAAAAAACATTATATGCCAATATATAATTGCAACGACAAACCAGCCCATCGAATTGCAAAACAGTGGCTTAGGCTTATCTTATGAGTCTCGTAGAGTCACGGGCGATTTTGCACAAATTATATGCCAATATCTAGCTTTTGTAGAACTATATGCATATAGCCTTTTTTGGAGAACCTCAAGATATGCTTTTTGCAAGTGGATTCAGAAAAATTCGAACATATCGGCTGATTGACTGGATGCTAAGCATAAAGCATGGAATACTTTTTCTGTTACGTGCACCCGACCAATGAGTTCATAAAGGTGACCTCACCACTTACGTCGTTACCTTAACCGGGGCCAGTTTTGCGTAGCCGTGATATATTGTGTCACTGAATCTAGTTAATTAGTCAAAAGTTTACCGATTGCAGAATTTTTTTTTTCTGATTATGACTCTAAAAGAAGAGTTAGTAGGTTATAAATCCGTTGCTATATCTGAAAGTAGTACTCTGTACGTTCATAAATACACGACTTTTAGAAAACGTTCAGTCAAGCTTCCTAAACTTTAAACACTAATATATAAAAAACTACTTGTATTGGTCATGCGAAAATGACATCGTTAGATTAGTCATGAAAAATACTTTCATAATATAACATTTTTACATTATTTAATGAACATATTCATATAAAAAGCAATTGTCAAAATTGTATATTGGTGACCGTATCGATGCCCGAAACGTCATATATTCTTGAACTGAGGGAGTAAAACACAACAGAATATTATAAGCCTCCATAGTGCAAAACTAAGCCTTGTCCTTAAAGGGCAAAACTAAGCCTTGTCCTTAAAGGCTGCTTTCCGTTGTCTATTTAACCGATGGATTTCATAGAGGAAAGCAAGCAAGCAAGCAGCAAATGGATTTCATAGAGGAAAGCAAGCAAGCAAGCAGGCAGCAGATGGATTTCATAGAGGAAAGCAAGCAAGCAAGCAGGCAGCAGATGGATTTCATTGAGGAAAGCAAGCAAGCAAGCAGGCAGCAGATGGATTTCATAGAGGAAAGCAAGCAAGCAAGCAGGACAAGTCGAGGACAAGACTTTGCTCTCACAAGGAGAATCAGAGAAATGGTAGGGAGAAATTTAATTGCCGTGTTCTTCTTTGATTAAGTTATTCATGCATGAACTTTGTGCTCTCCTGGGATGCACAATTCCATTGGCTTGTGTTTGATTCGTGCTTTTTCATGCCGCTGTTGCTTCAGGTCTGTCTAGTACCAGAGCTGCTTTTCGTGAATATCTCCTGATTAGTTTCTAAAACAAAACATGTTAGATCTATCTCTTTTTTTTAAAAAAAACGGAGAGTAGAAGATTTTGCTCAAACTGATCGATCAATCCCACGAAAATTTGCATGTTGCAGGCACACGGTGCTATAGATCGATGTCCGTCTTTAAGTCTAGTGGACGCAGAGCGGGATGCTGAGATTGAGGCTCTAAAAAAGAAGATACAAGCATTGGAGGCGTATGGCAAGGACTACAAGGACAAGTACTTGGTCGAGAAGACAAACCGCCAACAGCTCGAGAAGGAATTGGGTTCCTGTAGAATTCGTAGCGCGCCGCTAACTAGGACTACTCTCCCTGTTTCATAATGTAAGGCCTCGATTCGCGATTCGTAATGAAAGGGAGTAAGAGATGGATCGCCGGGGAGTCTAGTTAGCTAGGGTTCCCATATAAAGTTACACCACAGTTATACACTACAATAAAGTTGTACTGGTGTAACACCTCAGCCAAACAATGATCCCATAATATTATCTATATATTTTTCACTCTTAATTTAAATCACATTTACTTATAATTTCAGCAACCAATGCATGGAATAAAATCGACACATTTCAACAATTATAACAATATAAATACATAAATGGTTAACTTTCACATCGCCGACGATCGAATCGCCGATTTTATGAAAATAAAAAGAGGAAAATGACGTGGAGTATCCTAGAAGAGAATGGGGGCTGCTCTTTATTAATATGAACTGGGATTACAAGACTTGACTAGGGACTATCTCCAATTACACTGAATGTATTGAATACTACTGCTTCGGCTTCTGTGTTGCCTTCTGTTGTTCGCTGTTGTGTCTCTCCTCGTCTTCTGCGTTCCACTATTAAATAACTCCCGAAGAGGCGACAGTTACTCCTAGAGAAGACGTCCCTGATGAAACGTTACAACTGGTCAGAAGTTTAAGGTAGTTAACAATGTGCTAACTGCCTTGTGGTTAAGTATTTGTGAGACTCTTAACCGTAAGGTGGTTTATCGTCAGTGTCTTGTATATCATCGTAAGGTATGGAACGTTTTGCACGTGTTCCATTCATCATACGGTTAAGGGTGCCTGTTCATAGCATTTCCGAGCAGCTACCTGGTCGAAACCTAGTCCGACCAGGGTACCCATCGTGTAACCTCTGGAATCCTTACGACCAGTGAGGTCGTTAGCCTTAGGGGTTACGACCATGAAGACGTATGGTCTTTTATGTATTTAAATTAATACATAGAGGGTTTTAATCCTCGCCACTAGCCCCTAACTTTAAATGAACAGGTCATGTGAACGCCTTCTTCCGATGAATTTGTATCGTGCACTCCCATTTAATGTCATGATATCCGAGGTGATTTGTATTCATTTTAAAGTTGAGAACTTGCCTTAGAACTCAAGAGTTTCTCATCTGGGCTTAAAAAGAAGCTTTTTGCCGTTCAGACTTTTATGGATAACCTCCGATCGTAATTTTAAAGACCCGAGGCTATAAAATCCCCATCGCTAGACCTTTTGGATTCTTTATGCTTCCAGATCCCCCTTTCTGATCTCTTTTACCAAGACAAAAAATCTTCGTCCTTTTCTTGTTCTTCCTACCACAAAAATCTCCTACGAACTTTACTCATCCTTGAGGATTTTCATCATGTCGAGCAAATCACAAAGTGGTTGCCTTCGGATTTAAGCAAGAAAAAGCTTGAGTCTTTGGAGAAGATTGGGATGCTTCCGACAAGAATTTGATCGATGGAGATTGACATTTGGAGAGCATTTCCCAAGTCGCTAAGATGAGGAAATTCTGCTTTTCCTCGCCTACATTGAATGTGGGTGAGATTGCCGGTACACAAATTCCTTCTTCGTGTTCTTGAATTCTACGGTGGAATTGGTGAATTTGGCTCCAAATTCCATTGCCAATATCAGCATCTTCACATATTTGTGTGAAGCATACCTGGGAGTGCCTCTGAGTTTGAGACTCTTCAGGTATTTTTACCGAATGGTAATGGGGAAAACCACAGATACTCCCAGGCAATGTACATTGTGTCTTCACGACGGAAGGCCAATGAGTACATTCATATGTACTCAAGTCCTCGTGGTCGCTATGGAAGAAGAATTGGTTCTATATGACTACGGTTCAGAGACGATGGCCTCTACTTCACGGATGAGAGCAAATAAAAATCCCAAATGGAGAAAGACCGTGGAGAAGACAGGAGTGGTCGGAAGATGGGTGGATGCCATCTACGACCTGCGAGTCAAGGGCTTGACCTCTTGGCACGAGTGAGGATTTCACTAAACGCCAGATTAGTCCATCAAACTTCTGACTCACTCCTGATTTGGTCCATTGGTCGTGATGAAGCTATCTCAGGAGGTGGTAAGTCTTTGAGATAAACTCCGACCAGTATTTTCATTTAATTAATGTACTGCCTTAAAACATGTTCATGTCTTATTTTTCTCTCTTCTTTTAAAGCTCTTTCCCCTGAGAAAATTAGAGAAAGGATCAGGCTGATCTGTGCAGGGGAGCCTGGAGAAAAGGCTGGATTCTCTGAGATCTTGGCCATAGTTCCTGCTGAAGAGAGAGCAACAAGGCTTAAGGTAAACAATAAAAAAATCTCTTTATCATGCATATATATATTCTCCGATCAGATTTTTGATCATGCTCTATTTTTGTAGTTGGTCGGGTTGCGAATCACACAAACTGGTGAGGCTAAACATCCCACTATTGTTCCAACCGATTCGTGCCCAGACGCACTGGAAGAGGATGAATCTCCCGAGGTAACAGAACATTTCATAAGAATATATATATATATATATATATATGTAGTTTAGATAAAGATTTCATCACCTAACCAAATTCATTTGTTAGTTTAGGTGGAGAAGGTCAAGGCCACCGGCTTGCGATCACGGAGGTTGTTAACCCTGCATCGGCCGTTGATTTAACGGACAGCTTGTTATCGAACAACTGGTATGGAAGCTGGTGAAACCACTCCACCCGACCAGATGATCAAGGACGTGACTTTTGATGAGCTGATCGAGGGCATCGCTTTAGACATCCTGTTGGATGATGCAACAGACTTGGCCAATCCTCGCTTCGTTCGAACCCAAGGTTAAAAGAAAAGAAAAGGAAGGATGATTGCAGATTTTACTCTTTTCGCTTTTAGAGTCAAATCTCGAAATTAACTAGGTACGCTCAAATGAAAGTGGTCGATAAGCGCATACCTTTAATAATTTCTTGATGATTTGATGCCCTCTTCTTTTTTTAACTTCCTTCTTTGCTTGGTATAGGTCCTCTGGCTCCGGTCGCTTCCACTGCATTCCTTCTAAGGACCGTACTTGAAGAGGTCCATGAGCGCACCACTTCCCAGATAAAGTTCCTAAGGAAAGGGTGGTCGAGAAGCCCCGAGCAAGCGTCGGGGCCAACAGCTTGAGTTGGAACCATTGGTGGTTCTAACTCCTTCATGAGGTAGATGCCCCTAAAGGCCCTCAACAGTTCCGACCATTGTTGGTAATTCTCCTCAACCCCGACAAGTTCCCTTTTCGCCTCGATTCATCGAGGATAAGGAGCTTGACGAGGCATGGGAAGATATCGGATCATCAAATCAAAATGCATCCCGATTCAATATTTGGCGGATATAATGATTTGGCGATCCGTAAGTATCTACGACCAGCTTATAATCTCTAAAAATCTTTTAAAGAAAAATTTTAAAGAGGAAAATGTTATTTGAACGAGATATGGTCGAGAATTTTGCCGTGGTCGGAGGATCCACCCAATGGATTAAAGACTTGGAGCGTAAACACTCCAATTAGAAAGTAAGAATTTCCCTTAGCCTTTTTTTTTCAATGCTTCGCCTTTGCTAATTATTCTCCTTATCGCATTTGATAGATTTGGAGAAAATAAAAGAAGAGATCCCGGCCGAGAAAGCCAAGACACTCGCTTGAAGAAGAGATCAAAGTTAAGGACCGGTCGATCGCCGAGGCTACGACCAAAGAAGGAAGATCTTAACAAGAAAATTGAAGGTAATAGGTCGTAAACTTGACTTATTATCTTCCTTCAATTATTTTTGTGCTTATCACCTGTTTTACTCTTGCAGAGCAAAAACAAGTTTTGGACAGAGTAGAAAAGACTCTAAAATTTGAG
Source organism: Phyllostachys edulis (assembly GCA_036346405.1). NCBI lineage: Eukaryota > Viridiplantae > Streptophyta > Magnoliopsida > Poales > Poaceae > Phyllostachys > Phyllostachys edulis. The sequence continues at coordinate 344,952 of JAYEVD010000792.1, read as the reverse complement.
CAAGACAAGGAGGCGACTCTCGTTCAAAGTCTAGATGAAAAGACTGTATGTTTGAACAAGATGATCTTTGATATGGGATCAAGATCAAACCTGCCTACCCTAAGAGATCCAGTAGAGAAAATGAACTACTTGGGTCAACTTCTAGAGGATCTTAATACTCTGCTCAAGACTACTCGGAAGAACTATGCCCAGGCCATGAAAATAGGCGTTGCTAGTGGAGTTAGTTTTGCTTTGGCAAAACTGAAAGCTTCCGACCCCTCCATTGATTTTCAAGTTGTTGAAGATGACTTCAACTGCCCACCTGAGGAGGCAACCAAGTTCATGGAAGAACTCAAGCCACTCGGAGATAAAGTAGTAGAGGAGATGGAGGTCGGATCCCCATCAAGCAGTAATTAGTCTGGGAATATTTCTAGAGTAGACTCCTGCAAAAAGTGTAAAAATATTGAATATGTGTAAAACTTACCTTTTATGTCATTAACAAAACCTTTGTTTATCCTGCTTGACTCTTTTTTAATTCTCACACACCTCCTAGTTCTCGAACGCTTTTATAGTAGAAGAACTTTACTATACAAGCGGTAGCCAAGAAAGAGAATAAAAGTAGAAACCATCATTTTGAAGGTATGTGCCGATATGAAGTCAAAACCGATCGTAGTAATACTAGAAAATCATTGTGGTGGAACCACTTATGACTTCGCCATTATAGATCTTTGTTTGTCATGATCGAAATACCAATCAAAAGTTATAAATGGTTGGATAAGAGACTTTGTTATTTGACATAAGGAGAAATGCAAAATGAATGCAACAAATTATAAGTGAACTTTGTTTATATCTATTATCCTAAAGTCTAGTCGGAAAGAGTGCTTAGATCTGAAATCATATATCATATTTCGCGCTTAGATCTGAAATCATATATCATATTTCGCTAAACATGTTCAAACTCTCTATCCGATCGTAGCGAGGATCGTGAAGAAAAGAACCATCGCTAGGAAGCTCCTTCTAGTGGGCGTGACCACGTCATAAAAAGGAGAGACTTCGACTAGGAGGCTTTCCGTGTCCCACCAAAGAGCTGACAAGAGCGTAATGAATCTTAAAATAATGAAATATAACCTTCATAATCTTAGGCATATCATTCAAGATAGAAAGTTTTTGTATGATGCTCGACACTCATATATTCCTTAAGAAAAGAGTGTTGTCGCACAGGAAAAATGCTCACGACTAGGACCAATACGACGATGACTTAGAGGTCGCTGCATAGAGTAACAGAGATCCTTTAAAAGGATGTCTGAGAGAAAATTATCTTCTCCCACCAGCTTTAAATTAACAATCATAAACGACTACTATAGGTATATATATATAAGCAAGGTTACTTATTTTTTAAAGAATAAATGAATTTATTGAAATTGAAAGAATTGAAAGAAAGTAAACAATAATTAAACATAGAACTTACGCAATTGATCAATGTTCCAAGAATTTGACAAAATTTGCCCATCGACATAGCCAACAGACGAACTCCGGTCGGGTAACTTCGACCCGCGATGTAAGGCCCTTCCCACTTGGGGAAAGTTTATTGCGATTTGCCCGGCTCAATTTTTCTCGAGTACCAGATCACCTACAAAGAAGGTCGCGAGGTTGCACCTTACGACTATGGTACCTTCGCATGGCTTGTTGGTAGACTACCGATCGCATAAGGGTTTGGTTTCGCTGTTCTTCAAGGAAATTGACGCTGCCGAGTCTTCGCTCATTCTCGATCGCTGCTAAAGCGATCGGCCGAAGCGAGCCAATTTTGAGTTCCGGAGGAAGCATGGCTTCAAATTTCAGTAAACCAAAAAGAATGGTGTTTCACCGGTCGCACGACTAGTCGTGGTTCGAACGCCCATAATATAGACGGAGTTCTTGAACCCAAGCTCCGACCGCTTGATTAATCGGTCGAATACCGGCGCTTGATCCCTTGCATAATGATACCATTAGTCGCTAATCGCCCGCTGTTCGAGGATGAGCAATGTATAAAATGAACTTTTACACCGAAGTTCATCGCAGAATTCTTGAAATTGATGCTAGAGAACTGGCGCCATTATCTCGTGATTATACGACTAGGTACACCAAATCGTGTGATCACATTTTCATGAGGAATCTCTTAGCGGTCTCGCTTGTTGTTTTAACAACCAGCTCGGTCTCGATCCATTTTGTAAACGTGTCAATCATGACGAAAAGGAATTCGAAACCCCCAGGTGCTCTTGGAAAAGGTCCCAGAATGTCCAGTCCCCAAGTTGCAAAAGGCCAAGAAAGAGGGATTGTTTGTAAGGCTTGTGCCGGCTGATGTACTTGTCTGTTATGAAACTGACATTGTACGCGACTTCGCCACAAGTTCTTTTGCATCATGAAGGGCAACAATAATAGTATCCTTGCTCAAGGCTTTACCGACCGTTGTTCTCAGAGGAATGATGTGCTCCACGACTCCTTCGTGGATTTCGATCAACAACTTAATGCCATCCGCTTGAGATATGCATCTCATCAACACTCCATGAGATCCTCGCTTGTACAAGGTACGCTCGATTAGAGTGTATGATTTGGCTTTTCGTGCTATACGATCGGCCTCTACATCATCTTCCTAATTATGTCATGTCAAGATAATTGTAGATCGATGTCATCCAATCTCTACCTTGATCGCGACAAATACCAACCGTCAATCTATTGTGGAGCATCCATGTTCCTTTGATTGGTTTGTTCGACCAGAAGAATCATGTATGTTCTCGGAAGGCTCGACACGAGGGTGAATCGAGTTGCTCGAGAAAAACTCCGGGGACGGTTGACCTTGTGGAGGCCATCCATGCCAATTGGTCCGCCAGAAAGTTTTTCTTTCTAGGAATATATTGATCCGAAACCGAAGAAGTGCTTTTCGAAGTTTTCGATTCCGCCAGATAAGATGACATCTTGGTACTCGAGCATTGATACTCTTTCCCTACTTGATTCGCTACCAGCTTGAGAATCACCTTTCACTAGTAATCATGAATCCCGAGCTTAACGAGTCGCCGAGTCCTACCAAGAACTTTCATATTCTCGCCATATTATTTGTGGCGTGAAAATTTAACCGATGACGACTTGATGTGTTTGCCAAGAGGGATATCAGATCACTCCACCCCCGACCCTTTTAACATGAAAGAACCGTCAAAGTACATTGTCCACTCCTCGTGGTGTTCGTACTTCGGCCCTTGGGTGGGTTCAAGGTTTGTCCATTCGCAATGAATTCGCCATCGCTCGACTTTATTGTTGTTCGTGAAATGAAATGGAGGTCAAACACCCCTAGCTCAACCGCCCATTTTGCTATTCGTCCCGATGATTCCTGCTTCAAGGACTTGACCAAGGGATATCCAATGGACGACCACCTTATGGGCTCGAAAGTAGTGCCTTAGCTACCTTGAAGACATAAGGAGACCGTAGAGCAACTTTTGTACCGTGGGTATCTTTCCTTTGGTCCATGTAAGACTTCGCTACGTAATAAACCGGTCGTTGGATATTATCCCTTTCTCCACCAAGACACCGCCATCGCTTGTGGTGTTGCCGCCCGCACATTAGCAAGAGCTCCGATCTCGAGAGACTAAAATCGGGCACTTGTAAGGTACTTTTAAGTTCTTCAAAGGCATCGCTTGCCTCTCTAGTCCATTCAAAACTCCCATGTTTCAAGAAGTTTAAAGAAAGGTAACCCTTTTCTCCTAACCTTGCTATGAACGACTTAGCGCCGCCATACAACCATTAGTTTTTGGACTTTCTTCTTCGTGGTCGGAGGTCGATCCGTCGATGGTCGCTATCTTTACCGGATTTGCTTCAATACCTCTAGCCGAGACTAGGAAACCAAGCAATTTTCCAGCAGAAACTCCGAACACACACTTTTCCGGGTTCAACTTGAGGTTATGCTTTCTCAAGTTGCTGAAAGTTTCTTGTAAGTCAGAGATGTGATTGCTAGCATTGGTGGTCTTTATGACCAGATCGTCAACGTAAGCTTCTAGATTCCGACCTATTTGTGGACTAAAGGTTTTTTGCATCAACCTTTGAAAAGTTGCACCAGCGTTTTTCGCACCAAATGGCATCTTAACATAACAATAGGTGCCATATGGAGTGATGAAGGAAGTTTTCCTCATCCTCTTTACACATACTAATCTGGTGGTACCAAATACGCATCTAAAAAACTTAGTAATTTACACCCAGAGGTAGAATCTACCAGTTGATCAATGCGTGGAAGGGGAAAATCACCCTTCGGACAAGCTTTATTAAGATCTGTAGAAAGTCGATATACATTCGCCATTTCCTATTATTCTTCCTAACCATTACAGGTTGGCGAGCCACCGAGGGTGGTTGACTTCACGGATGAATCCAAATTTGAGAAGCTTGTCAATCTCGACCGATTGCCTCCTTCCGATCAAAGCAAAACGCCGCAGCTTCGCTTGATCGGTTTCTTATCACCGAAAGCTAACTCTGCTCGATCACCTCCGGGGACTCCGTATATTGGACGCTTGCAGCGAATACGCCCCGATTTGCTCGGAGGAAGGAGACGAGCAATTCTTCCTTTTAGGATCGAGTCTTACTCCTACCGTAACCTTGCGGCGGTGGGCTAGCATCTTCTAGCCTGTAGTGACTTGGCGCCGTCCGAGAAGCGCCTTTGTCGAGGATACCTCTTTTGTCCGGCCGGAGGGTTTGGGTGTCACCTTCGGTCTTGAGTGCTTGGCCCGCATGGTAGAAGGATTAGCCTCTCGGTCGGAAGTTCATCGACCGCTTCAAAGGATTTTCGGTCACATGCATAAGCCATTTTACGATCACCCCTAATAGTGAGGACTCCTTTTTGCCCTAAGATTTTCAAACTTTGATAACCGTAATGCGTGGCTATCAAGAACTTTGCTAATGCTTGGTCGACCAAGAATCCTGCTGTATGCGGTTTCAAAGTTTACCACATCAAACGAAATTTTTTCCGCTCGAAAGTTATCGGCCTTCCTAACGTAACCCAGAAGAAAACTTGCCCTATCGGCTTAGCGGTGGAGCCAGAACTATGCCATGAAAAGCATATTTCATCGGGTTTCACCTTTGACATGGGGACTCGATTTCTTCTAAAGCTCCCAAAATAATATATTCAAAGACTTTCTCCATCTACTAGGACTCGATTAACCCTACAATTATTAATGGTTGGTTCAACAACAATAGGGAACCTACTTGGTCGAGTCGAAGGAATGGGGCGCTGCCTTTGTCAAGGAAATTGCGATGTTCGACCACTTCGATTGCTTGATAATGTTCGGAGATTCGACGAGGTTGACCTCCCGCCCATGGCTTTCAGATGACGCTTGGATTCAGATGAAGAAGATCCTCCAAAAATCATGTTGACCGTATGTTGGGGATCCCGGTACTCCATCTCTTCGCCGCCATCCTTGTCCTTTTGGAGCTTGTTTCTCCGGTTCTTGTATTGCGGAAATGGTCCTTCACCGCATAATAATCCTCTAGTTTCTTTTGCCGACTTGACAAAGCGAGATCATGCCCTCGTCACCGTGAAGTGGACACCACTTCTTCTTTTTCTGGAATCCCTCGGTCGGAGCTTTCGCCTTGCCCCGACCGGTGTAGTCCTTCTTACCCTTCATGAATTTATCAGGAATGGCTAGGACCTCCTTGTCATCGGCCCCGCGGTTCTTCTTCTTCTTCTTGAGAGACTTCTTATTCTTTTCTCTGCTTGTCCAGCCGGGTTGAGGAATCTTGTCTTTCCGATCAATGGCTTCGCACCACTCGATTGCTTTGCTAGCGGTGGCATACTTGTCGGCCATGTCAAAAGCTCAACGGTTGTTCTTGGAGGGTTCATTGCTATGTCCTCCGTGAAACCGCCGATTTCTCGAACTGCTTTTGAAAGCCTCAATAACAGATGACTCTACGACCTCTGTATAGCTTAACCCGGCCGAACCTCTTGATGTATTGACGAGAGTCTCATCGAGCCCTCACCGATTCGGTGGAGATCATCTTCCTTCTCGTATGGTCAGACGCACTTCTAAAATTTGTAATTAGAAGGTCACGAGTTGTTCCCAAGTATAGATCGATCCGACCGTTGGTTCAACAACCACGACCAGGCACCCTTCGAGCACGGTGGGTAGATAGTTGGCCATCACATTTTCATCGCCTCCAGCAGCCTCGATGGTGGTGGTATAGATTTGGAGAAATTCCAATGGATTTTGAGTTCCATTAAACTTGTCCAAATTGGCTTGGTCGGAACCGGTTAGGCTAACGCGACGCCTTGGAGCCCTCCGAGAAGGCTCGACAACTTGTAATTGATTCATGGCCCTTCTCTCGAGGGTGCCGGATTGTAATCGCTGGAGATCGGTTCCTAAGATTGGAACGCTGAACTCCGGTGGCCGATCCGGTGGGATATTGGTATGATGTCTTCATCGCCTACTTGATTCAGATGATGTCAAGATCGCCGTGTCCAAGCGATGGTTCCTCTCGATGTGATGGGGAGTGACTTCATGAAATAACCTTCTCCTCGTGACTCCTTGGTCGGAATCGCCGAGGAGGCCTTGGTATCGATCGTTCTCGAGCATGACCATGTCTGTCCCTCGCCGAGAGGAACGCGTTGGGATGAAGTCATGGTTTGACTCTCTCAAACCCTTTGTTCCCGATACGCTCCGGCGCCGCATGGTCTGTTGGAGAATTTCTGATACTTGACCCACAAGTCGCATAAAATTGAGTTCTCGCTAAAGCGTGATCGTAATTTTTAACATATCTTGAACACGCCGCAAGTTTTGTATAGTTACCGAAGGTCTCGGAGGTTTAGACCGGTCGTAGGTGCACGCAGACGTGAACCTCCCCGACCCTCGGATTTGATCTCGCCCTATCAACTACTCTAGGTGGGCAACGCCAGCGAATTAGTTGATGGACGCCGATCGCCTCGTGGACTCGAAGTTGGTGCTCGACGGCTCGGATCATCTCTAACAACACGTGATGGCGGTAGAGAATGTAGGACCGCAGGCATCTTGATTTTCATCTCCGATCACGCTGACTTCGTGCCTCCAACATCGATCTTCCGATGAGCTTCCATCATAACTAATGGAGAGCTTATCGCTTCTTCGCCAAGTTTCCACGACGGAGAGCGGTCAAAATGAGCACCTCTCGAGGTCTCCTCACCGATTCGCGATCGCCAATCGTAGATGTCGAAGGTGATCATCCCCACATGGCCTATGACCGCTGGAGGCTTCATCGACACCGCTATCAGATGTCACCGACTCGAATTGCCGAAGCCATAGGAGAATATCTTTCACCATGATTTCATCGAGGGTATAGAGATTTTCGAGTGGTGGTGCTGAAATTTCTTCACCGCTTTTGCCGGCCGGAAAGGCCGCTTGAAGAGATCCCCGACATTCCGAATCGACGGAATGGTCGGTTCTTCGGATTGCGCCACCGATAATGGTGGCGATCCTCGCCCATCCGGCCGATCTCGCTATCGCTCGGTGACGCGAAATGGCGGAGGATGATCGCCATTTTCCTCCATGGCACGAATGCATCCTTCCATATCGAGGTTGGCGAGTCCGCCAAGTCGAACCAATTCTCCTCATTCCAAACTTCGCATATTCGCATTAGCGATTGCGTGAACTTGGGTGAGGATTTGTATGAGCTAAGAGTTTCTTCAGAAACTTACGCCTTCTTCCCCACGGACAAGGTTAGCTTGTCGGCGATCGAATCGCCGATCTTATGAAAATAAAAAGAGGAAAATGATGTGGAGTATCTTGGAAGAGAATGGGGCTGCTCTTTATTAATATGAACTCGATTACAAGACTTGACTAGGGACTATCTCCAATTACATCAATGTATTGAATACTACCGCTTGCTTCGTGGTTGCCTTCGTTGTTCGCCGTTGTGTCTCTCCTCGTCTTCGTGTTCCACCATTAAATAACTCCCGAAGAGGCGGCAAGCATTACTCTGGAGAAGACGCCCTCGATGAAACGCTACAACCGGTCTGAGGTTTAAGGTAGTTAACAATGTGCTAATCGCCTTTGCGCTAAGTATTTGTGAGACTCTTAACCGTAAGGTGGTTTATCGTCGTTGTCTTGTATATCATCGTAAGGTATGGAACGCTTTTGCACGTGTTCCATTCATCATACTGTTAAGGGTGCCTATTCATAGCATTTCCGAGCAGCTACCGTTGAAACCAAGTCCGACCAGGTACCCATCGTGTAACCTCCGAATCCTTACGACCAAAGGAGGTCGTTAGCCTTAGGGTTACGACCATGAAGATGTATTGTCTTTTATGTATTTAAATTAATACATAGAGGTTTTAATCCTCGTCACACACGGGTTGAGACCTCGCGCCCAAGAACGCCCGGCCACACGCCCGAGAATGTTCTAACCATGCGTCTTGGGAACATTGATTAGCAACAAAATTAAATAAACAAACCATAATTAAATCAACCAACTTCTCATCATGAAGCTAATGAAAACATTGTCTATTAATTAACTCTAGATGAAAGAGACAAGTCTTTATATTTAATGATAGCAACTAAATAGTGTTAATTGCGTGATTGATAAGGGTATGTACAATGGTATAGACAATCGTTGTCTATAGTATCCATCCATGTCATCTATAGACAAAGACTAAAGACAGCTTTTATAATAGACTGTCTCTTTACATGTCTCTATAGACAGCTCATCCATGTACAATATGTCTTGTTTCTCGTGTTACAGTCGACTACTGCATGAGAGACGACTCAATTCTCTATGCATCCCTTCTCTCCTCCACATCATCTTGTGTCCTACATACCAAGACTTATAGACAGCTGACGTCACACCATTACGTCACACCATTGTACATGCTCTAACATGTCATGCGTATGTGCTACCTTATCCCATGCATGTCGCTTTCACTGATCACTTAAAAACAACAACAAAGCAAGGATAAGTCTAAGACTTAGCAAGTACATAATAGAACAATAAACATACAGTTTAACATCCAAGTAGAGCATTATCATCATCATTCATGTTTTCCATCGTCGTCATCATTCATATTTTCCATCATCATCACCTCATTGTTTCATTAATGTAATGCTTAGTACATATGGTAAATACCGTATTTACCATATATACCGAACCATATTTACCAAAATTACCGAATGAGTAGAGCATAAGATACCAAAGCATGCATGGGGTTTGATGCCTCACTAGGGTTGTTCATTTGGTAGTTTCAGTAAATACGGTTCGGTACATATGGCAAATACGATATTGTTAGTTTGGTAAATACGATATTTTTGAAAATACAGTTCAGTATCGGTAAATCCCAATTTATTTCGGTACGGTATCAGTAAATATCATATTTACCAAAGTTGACGCGAATTGCAAACGACATAGCGACCTTTATAAATATAGTAGGGAGTGTTGCTTTGAGTTGGTACCGCCTTTGCGTTGTCCCGCTTCTATGACTAAAAGACAAGTGCATGGTAGAGCGGTAGACATCGCTTTGTTTACCACTTATCTTTATAATTAATTTGCTATGATATATTTATGTTTTACTCATGCTTATTAAAATGACATGATGATCATAGTATGATCTTGATGATAATATGAAAGCAAACCTTACCACTTTTGGAAACTATGGAAAGCAAACCTTACCACTTCGAAACTATGGAAAATTACCCAACTAATCCTAGTTATGGTCAAAATTTTATTCGACCATCTACTATGGGAAAAGGAAAATAACACCGCTCCTACCAACAACGATGTAAATCGGACAATAGCGCTCCATAAGCCATAACGCTTTACACCACTTAACCAAATCCGAGAGTTAGCACTCTATGCAAAACTTAGGCAATGACCTACAAGTTTCATGTTATGAAAAAACCCTAATTCTGGAACTAATAATTACCACAACACTGTCCAATCATGACGATTTACCTAACAACCGACATGCAAATATCATAAAATTTAATCCACTAAACCAAAACAGGTGTTCCTGCACTATATGGAAAGCTAACAAAATTATCTAGAACTCTCTAGTAGATCAAATTCTTAGATTAACCACATAACATACCCAAACTTGCTCTACAACCACTGTCCATAGAATCAATCTAGTAATTAGGGTTTCGGCGGCGTTTAACATCTGCTGCTCGCATGTTGCCTACAAAAATCCACCAAAAAACCCATCTACCTGATGAAATAGCAGAGGGAAAAGATTTGGATCGTTACCCTAGGAATTAGATGTCAGAATCGGCGCTAACACGAATCCCTTCTCTCTCTTCCCCTCCTTCCCTTCTCTTTCCTGCCTTGCTTCTCCTTCCTTGTTGCTGGTCTCTCTCTATCTCCTGTTCTTCCCGCCTTCTCGCTTCCTCGCTATATACTTCCTCATGTAGTAGACTCAATGGCATGCAACAAAGACCAAAGACAAGATGTAGAGGCGCTATGGTGCTTGCATGCATTTTGGCAATGACCACGAGGCGGGCATAGCTAATCCATCGCAGTGTAGCAAATGGCAGCCAGAGCCTGTGTCGGGACCGGATTTTTAAATACTGAACCCTCTCAGAATTTTTGCACTAGTCCGTGATCAAGAGCTAGTGCATACAGAGAAACATCATTGATAACAAGTTTGAATCACAAAATAACATCAATAAACAAGCGAGTATCGGCCTTATGGACACTTATTACAAAAGAGGTCAAAAGATCTTGAGTCTTACAATAGCGAAAACAACAAATGATAAACTCGAGTGGTGGCCCATTAAATTGCCCACGGCATTCGATCGGGAGCGCAACCTAGTACTTTCGGTGTCCATCAAAGCCACAGTGAAGTAGTCGATTCGCCCTCGATATCATTGAAGGCTTATGAGATTTACATAAAGTACTCATGAGTGTTAGGAAAATGCATAGCTTAACAAATGAGGCTTACATGATTCTTTTGTACAAAGCAATATTTTAAGTTTCAATAGTTTTCATAAAGCACATTTGACCAAAAAGTAGTTTCAATAAATAAATTAATTGTATCACTAGTGGAGGTTCTAGCTACCAACCACTAGTATCAAGGCTCTAGCCGCCAATGTTTCAAGGATAGGGCTCTAACTGCCTAACTGGTTCTAGCTGCCAGAAAAACTACCTGAGAGTCCCAACTGCTCTTGGTTTTCTAAAATGCACTCTTTTGAAATCAAAACCAAAATCTACCATGTGAAAACACACCTTGCCCACCCTTGACCATAGGCACGGCTATTCAATAGTTTTACACTCGCAGAGGTTGTATAGCTTGACCCACACGAGATAATCAACTTATAATGTTGGCCATGACACGCTTTCTTGGGCATGTGACTAAGTGATTAACACAAGGCTTTTACAATACCACGCTCTAACACTAACCCGCCGGATGAGCTTAACTCCAAGTTATGGATGTCAATTACCATCAACCCGGAGCCGATCGTTGTGGGGGATAACCTGCTTGGATATGGACGTTTGTTACCATCGCCTGGAGCAAGCCCCGACAGACATGGACGTCAATTACCATCGTCTGCACATCCCAAAAAGGAACACCTAACAACTACAGCCTACGGGCATAATGCTGGTAAATTAGTTGGCCGGGTCCTTCCCATGTAGAACATGTTGTTGTACGGTAGTGCTCAGTTTGGATAATCACAAGCGTCGATCCTTAATATGACTTGGGCGAACTTACATAATACAAGTTCTCGTGCTCTAGCTACACCCGCTTGACTTACCATCCGCCCAAGTCTAAATATATTTTCACTATTTTATTTTATTTTATAAAACAACGGCAATACATATTGCCATACATTTATCAAACTAATTTGCATAAATGGTAATAATATTTCCTACCCATAGAATAAATTTTGACTGATAAAGCTTGTCTAAACAGTTCTACCGTTTTATACTAATCCATCGATAATGTATTTGTATAATCCAACAATAAAGTATTTCCATAATCCCACAATAATATATTCCTATAATCTAACAATGATATAATCCTATAATCCAAGAAAGATATATTCCTATAATCTAACAATGATATATTCTATTACCCAACAATGATGTAATCGATAACGATGTATTCCAATAATCCAACAATGATATATTGCATAATCCAACAATGATATATTGCATAATCCAACAATGATATATTTCTATAATCCAATCATGATATAATCCTATTATTCAACAATGATGTAATCCGATAATGATGTATTCCAATAATCCAATAATGATATATTTCTAATAATCCGATTATGATATAATCCTATAATTCAACAATGATGTAATCCGATAATGATGTATTCCAATAATTCGACAATGATATATTTCTAATAATCCAATCATGATATAATCCTATGATTCAACAACGATGTAATCCGATAATGATGTATTCCAATAATCCAACAATGATATATTTCTAATAATCCAATCATGGTATAATTAGTTCCACCAAGTTAACTTTATATTCGTTCTTAACAATTTATATATAATCCACAAAGATGCCCTTCACTTTATTCATCTAATTCCGCAAAATTGTATTTCCATTATCTCACAATAATGTATTCATTACTGAGGATTTTATGTACTAGGGCGACAAAGGATCATAGATAATCAACATCAAATGATGACAATACCAAGTTAGGATTAACTAACAACCTACAATTTAAACTCATCATTTTAAGTGAAATAGCAATGCATATTTATTTTGAAACTTAAAGAAGATTTTGGAAAACATAGGTACAAAATGTTCAAAGGAGACTCGCCGTCAGAGGTTGAGGTTACCATGTCCCGTAGGTTCAAACTTGTGTCGGTGGCGTCAGACTCTATACGCGTGAATCGAACCAAAATAAATAACAGAAAACAAATAAGAACTACAAATTATAAAATAAACAATAGAAGGTAGATAATGGATTTATAAGAATTTAGGAATAAGAATCGATGGATTTGGAGTTTGTATATATGAAGGAGAACGAATATGCAGAAGTTTGCAATCACATGAAATGATAGAAAATCTGAAAATGGACTATTCTGGAGTTTACTGTTCTGATGTTTAACAGAGCAAATGAATTGGGAGTCTGGCTTCAAGGACCACTTGCGAGTGATAACAGAGAAGAATTGAAAGGAAAATGGAAGAGGTCAATGACCAGATGGACTATCCTGTCATAGACTCAAAGAATACATTCACAAAGACATGCACATAGAGAAACAGAGTAGTTCCAGAATGCATCGGGCATGGTGGTGGCGTAGGCGAGGTGAGGGACGGCGGCAGCCGGGAACAGCAAAAATAGAACCCCGCGGGGTCAGGGAAGCCATGGGCGGTGGCGGCGACATGACTTTGAGTGGCAAAGGCGCACGGGCCTACGAGTGGCGTGGCAAACCAGCGACGCTGGGAGGTGATGGATGTGAGCACGGGCGGAGCACGGGTGTGCGGAAGGTTTTGGATCGCTCGGAGAGGTTAGAGAATGGCCGAGGAGGCAGCTCCACGTCGGTCGACGGCACAAAAATGGCGGTGGCGATGGCGACATACTTCGGCAACGGGGAAAACAAAATTGAGGTGGGGGATGGGAATAGGATTACCGAGAATACGACGTGACACGGTTGGTTTGGTCGGAGGATCACCAGAGAGAGATCGATTCGATTGCGTCGTTGCCAGTCATCAGGAAGGAGGTGGATGGCATCAGGTGTTCTAGGCAAACGATGATGAGTTAGAGGGTGGGATTTGAGGCGAAACGAAGAGGAGAGACGGGAATACGCGGTGCTTTCTTTATACTGTAGAGGCGACGCTCGAATTGACGGGGAACACCGCGTACCAAAACTATAATGAAGCGGCAAAACAAACGCCACAAAAACATAAATCAACATCAAAACAAAAGCCGTAAAAATAGTAAACATCCTTCTAAAAAGAAACAATGACATAAAAGTGTTTCAAATATCTCAAAGCTTGTTACATAGCTTCCACCCGTGCTCGTTGAAAATCTCCCTTGTAATAACCTCCAATACTTTGCTCCCAACTACCAATGCCCCCTTTCTTCCTTGGCATTGCAAAGCCGATGAAGAGTGGATCCAATGGATACATCTGAATATAACCTGCAGATGATGGCAACATAACCATATAAACAAGCATAGTGCAACTGCTCACACCAAAATAGTGGCTTTTAAATCCAAATTAAGACCTAATAACTACTTCTCAAAGATATTCGGAATATTATTAGGTCTGTTAAGATTAAAAGCAATTTGGACTATGCGCCAAGCAAAACGGGCAAAGCGACAATAAAAAAAACAAATGTTGTATGGCCTCCTTTTTATAACGGAAATAACAATTTGTGTCACCTCTCCAATACCGTTTTAATAAATTATCCTTAATCAAAGTAACTCCTCTACAAAGGTACCATAAGAAAATTTTTATCTTAAGGGGTACTTTAACTTTTCATAACTTTTGACATCGAAAAACGACAATTGGTATCACCCAAAACAACATACATAGATTTGACGGAAAATTATCCATTCCTATGAAAATTCCATCGAACCGTATCCTTATTCATGGTAAGATGAGCATTGGCTATTCTCACCATAAGATTATTGAAAGCCATCAAATTTGGTCCAATAATCGCTCTCCTAAAACTCAATATTAAATGCGTAGTTCCTAAAACATCTACAACCAAAACATTTTTCTTCCAGACTACCTCAAACAAAGTTGGATAAAGTTCATAAAGAGATCAATGCCCAACCCAAATGCCCTTCCAGAATTTGATTTGTTTCCCGTTCTCAAGATTAAAAGAACAATATTGAATAAAATCATGCTTTACCTTCATCAATCCCTTCCAAAAATGTGAATCCGCAAGTTTACTCTCAACTTGAGAGACAGACTTATCATTCAAATACTTATTTTTAAGCAACTGCCAAACACCTTCCTCATTCAAAAGTTTAAACAACTATTTAGCCAAAATACACTTATTTTTTATCTCATGGTTTTGAATTCCCAGTGCCACAATGGTCTTTTGGCCTACAAAGAATATTCCATTTAGCCAACCAATACTTTTTTTATGGTTGTCACTATGCCAATAAAATGTAGACCTAAAAATCCAAATTTTTAAGGACCCATTTGGGAACCTCAAAGAAAGAAAGTATAAACATAGAAAGGCCACTCAACACAAAATTTATAAGAACCAATCTAACACCACTTGATAAATTTTTCCCTTTCCAATTGCTCAACATTTTTCAAAGTGATCTTCCAAACCCCACCATTCATTATTCCTCGACTTTCTAAAATGAATCGAATACCCAAATATTTAAAGGAAAAGAACCCTCTCACATCCAAATATCTCTAAGTATTGCGATTCAAAATTTATTGCTTCTCCAAAGCAAAAGAGCTCACTTTTATGAAAATTAATCTTTAAACCAGAAAGTTGCTCAACCGCACAAAGAATAAGCTTCAAATTTTTGCTTGATCAAAATTGTGATCCATGAAAAGAATAGTATCACCAAAGATATTAAAGGATTGAAAGACCATCATCAACCAAATGCGGTATTATCCTCTCGATATGACCCTCATTCTTAGCCCTTCCAACAAAAATGGCTAACATATTCACAACATTATTAAAAAGAATTGGAGACAGATGGTCCCCTTGCCAAGCCCTTTCTTGGTTTGGAAATAAGGCCCAATACTATCGTTAATCTTAATCCCCACACTAACCCCTGCAACGAATTTGTCAATCCAAGCACACCAACTTAGAGAGAAACCCTTCATTCTAAGAGTTTGTTGCAGAAAAGGCTATTTGACCTTCTCATAAGCTTTTTCAAAATCAATTTTAAAAATGATTCCATCTAATTTCTTTTTATGAAGCTCATGGATTGTTTCATGTAAAACAACTACCCCTTCCATAATATTTCTCCCTAGCATAAAAGCCGTTTGAGATGGTCGAACAACCTTTTGGGCAACACCGATGAGATGATTAGAACTTACCTTAGTAAAATTTTTAAAACTCACATTTAATAGACAAATCGGTCTATATTGTTGAATTTGCTGTGCATCTTCTTTTTTTGGAAGTAAAGAATTGACACCAAATTTGAGCCTGAAAAGAGGTAAATGAACTCTATGAAAATCTCGAAAAAGAGTAATCAAGTCATTTTTAATAATATTCCAAAAAACTTGATAGAATTCATCTGGAAAGCCATCTAGACCCAGAGCTTTATTTTGCTCCATTTGAAAAATTGCATCTTTCACTTCCTTTTTAGTAAACTTAGCATTAAGAGTCATTTTCAAAGTAAGAAACTTGAGGTATATCATCCGTGATAGTCTCAACCATGGAAAAGTGATTGCTATCAGGAGGTCCAAAAAGACCTTTATAATACGTTGTGATGTACTGCTTTAAATGGGCCACACCCGAAATAATACCCTCCTCCTGTTCCAACCAAAAATTTTGTTTTTTCCTATACTTACCACTGGCTATCAAATGAAAATGCCGAGTATTACTATCCCCTTCAAGCAAATGCTTCGTCTTAGCCTGTTGAAACCATTTGATTTCTTCCTCTCGCAGTAAATGAGCAAGACGCTCATTAGAACTGTGCTTAAGATTAATTTCAAAATTAGATAACCCTATAGACTCAGATTTTTTATCAAGATTATCAATGATATTCAAAAGATGTTTTTTCTCAAGCTTATATGCACCACTAGTATTTTTAGCCCACCCTTTGAGAAATTGTCTAAGCATTCTAATTTTGCTTTGCCATCGGTCAATTGCAGAATTACCAACATTATCTTGTTGCCACACCCGTGTCACTAAATCAAAAAACCCATCCCTCTTAAGCCAACCCAACCCAAATTTAAACAGATATATTGGTTCCCAGTATCAGAGGCAACCCCAGTGTTAAGAACAATAGGCGTATAGTCAGAAAGAACATGTTCCAAAGCATTTACAGTAGTCAAAGGAAATTTTTGTTCCCAATCCGTACTCACAAGGATTCTATCAAGTTTTTCAAAAGTAGGATTATCCAAATTATTTGCCCATGTAAATTGCCTAGCCAACAACCTAAGTTCTCTTAAGTCCAGGCTCTCAATAACAGCATTAAAAAGAAAAGGGTAATGCCCATCACAATTATCATTATTTTTCTATTCACTATGCCTTATGATATTAAAATCACCATAAATTAGAATATGCAAAGTTTCCTTATTACACGCCTGAACTAATTCAGTTAAATTTTTTCCTTATAAGCTGGTTGTGCAGCACCATATACAGCCACAAGTATCCATTGGAACCCATCTTTCTTATTACGTAAATGAAGCTTAATAAAAAAATCTCCCTAAAAAAGGAGCCAACTTAAAAAACAGTCATGTTCACACCAAATTAAATACCCCCAGAACGGCCGTGGAGAGATAGCCAATGCCAAAAAAATCCATACCACCGCTAAGATGTTTTAAATGTGAATTTGGAAAATAATTCTTAACAGTTTCTAAAATAGCAACAAAATCCATATGTTGTTAATAAGATAGACAAAAGTTATTAATAAAAATAAATTGAAAAAGGCTAAATAATAATTAAAAAATCATTTGGTGCAGGGGTGACCAGATAAAAGAAAAAAAGGGCTAATTCTTTATATGCCACTGAAAGTTGGCCTCATTCCTTATATGCCACTCACTGTGTTATTGACATATAGGCCCTGACCTCATATGTGAATGACACAATCAGGGATTGAGACCAAATTTCAGTGACATATATAAGGAATTAATCCAAAAAAAAAAAGTGGAAGAGAGCCCAAATGCTACTTCTCTCAATCAGTAGTTATGCGTGCACAGCGACCCAACAAATGGCTTAAACTCTTAGGAAAAAGAGAAAACCTTTGCATTTTTAAATGCAGACCATATAGAGGAGGGGATAGGTTTGCGAAAAAGGTTTTCCTGAATGGAAGATTACACCTTGATCTTAACTTGAAAAACCTATCAGACTTGGATAATACCGACCGAGGGACTTGAAAAAAAAAAGAACTGTCAAAGACTAGATAATATAGACTGAGGAGAGTGGCAGCAGAATGACAACAATGCGATCCATAGAGGCAGTAGGACTTGACTTGGGACTTGGGCGGGTAGTTCTTTGAACTTTCTAACTGAAAACTGACGAATACTAGAGGAAAACAAATTGTGAGCAGAGGGAGTGTCAGGTTGTAGATACAATGATACTTTGCATTAGAATGTTTGGATACGTTTGTGAAGAAATGATAGTCCCAGAAGTGGATCATAATTACCCTGATCTAGCTTCTTTATATGATTTATGTGCTGACCTTGTGGTTCAATCTCCTGATATAAACACCACTTTGGATGTTTTCCCAGTGGTAAAGTCCAGGAGGAAAACTAGGAAGACAACACAAGAAGCATAAAACAAAAAATAAATCATGAAGGGGCTAGTTTGGAATAGCAGAGTATAACATCCCAAACAATGGTTTGTGTTTCAAATGTATAAAAATGAGGAGAAATTAAAACTTTTGATGCCTCATGTTGTCATTTGAAATTTTCTAGAAATTTCCCCTAAGGGTTTCCTAATTTCAAAGGCCAATGCTTCAATTGATGAAGCATAATCCTTGAAAACTCCTTAAGCAAACCTTGTGATCATCCTCTGGAGATATTTTTCCTAGCTTCTAGATCACACAGTGACTCCTCTGAAAAGTTTCAAAATTTTTAGAATTATTTTGCTATTTTTCAGAGGCTAGTCAAATCAATTGGGTCCTTAGTCGAACCCTAAGGTAGAACCTTGAAGAAATTTCTAGAGAAAATGTATTGCATAAAAATCTCTAGAAATTTTATGCTAGGTTAATCTTGGAGTCAGAAACCTCCAGTAAAAATTTTGGAATTTTTGGAGTTATGAAACTCTCTCTAAAAATTCGTTAAACATCTCAGCTCTATCTTTCCAAAAATCAGAATTCACTATTCCTTGGGCTTAGACCCAACCCTGGCTCGAGCCACTTGATTTGGTTGAACCGCCTAATTGCATCGGCGCGCTCAACTCAAGCTAACCTTCGCATGAGCCGTCTGATTCGTTTTCAACGTACCAGATTGATTGGGCTGTTCAGACCATCCGAACGTCCATTTCAATCAGAGCCGTCCATTCTCAATTGGACCGTCCACACTGAGTGGGCTGTTCGGACCATCCAAACGACACACTCAATTGGGGCCATCCATTTTTAATCCAATGGTCCAAACTTACGACCGAGCCTCACACTGTTGCACCGTACCCGAGCCTGGCTCGCTTCGCTCCTTGCAGCCACTAACACGCCTGGCCCACATATTAGACCTATCTTCTCCAACGTGCTGGCTCGCGGGCAGAGCTCAAGCGCCACACGCTCTTTGCATGCTGCGTGGCTCCGTCACCACCGTGAGCCACCACCCTTTTCGACCTATCCGGGGGTTTCGTTGCTTAACGCCACCTCCATTGCCGTCATCTTCCTCGGTTAAAACCTCTCCAAACCCTAGTTCTTCTCACTTCTCCTCTTTTCGGCCGAGGAGAAGGAGGCTCCCATTGACTCATCTCCGCGGTAAAATCCTCACCACCAAGTCCTTTAGTTTCCTTCTTGCATGCCATTTCCATTTTGGCTAATGCGAGATCTTGATTTCTTTTGTAGCTCTCGAACTATCTTTCTGCTCATTGAAGTTCTAGAGCGCATACCCGAGTGGCATCACCGTGCCATTTTCGTGCTCGGTAAGTATTATCCTAAGTCTTTTGTGTCATATCATGTCTTAGGGTATGTGGTTGAAAACCCCTCAATCAATTTCAACAATGCACGACATGTTTTCGTGGATTTGAAGAAATTGCATTTTCAGCCGACAAGATCCATTTTCATCTCCTTGACGATCCGGTAAGACTTTTTCCAATTCCTTGCTCTTAGAGCATCTTCTGTTGATGCTTGAGCTATCTTGATGCTTCATGGATCTTTTCCTTTCTCAGGCCATTCTCTCCACGTGGAGCCAAGCGCCGTCGTCGCCATTAACGACGTCAAGCCATCTCAGAGCTTCCTTGGACCTCTCCATCCCTTGGTAAGGTCCCTAGTAACCTTTAGATATGCATGCATGCGATTTTTAGGCTCAAGGCACACTCGGGTTGTAGCATGCACGTTTGGTCGTAGCTTAGTGCCACCCTTCTCTGGCTAGCTGCCGATTCAGGCCATCTCCGCCGCTGCAACCACCACCATTCGGTGCGCAATAGTATTAGGCACCCATCCCTACCTCGCTCGCCCACGTGGTCGGGAATGCCCGGTGGCTCTAAGCGAGCGAGAGTTCATTGTCGGAACGCCCGACACACTGTAGCAAATCATTAGGACTAATGGCAGTCATTAATAGCTAATGATTGCTTGGATGTCAGTAACAGCTGCCTTTACGTGCTTTGTGTCTATGGCATTTGGGACCTGCGTTTAGAAAACGTTTGGTTTAAGCGTAGGTTAGAGCTAGAGTCTCTGACGAGTAGGACCCACCTGTCTGTGCGCTTGAGTTAGAGTTCGAACATCTCGTTTCTTTTGAACTGTCTGTTCTTGATTCAATGATCCAGATCATTTGGGTTGTTCGGACCATCCGAACGCCCCATTCCATTTGGACCGTCCGATTTCAATTCAACCGCTGGGATTAATTGGGCCATTCTGACCATCCGAACATCTCTCTCGTTTGAACCATCCGATCTTGATCTAACGGTTAAAATCGGTCCCACTCGTTGAAAGCTTTCCAACGCCTTTTGCCTCGCTCGCTGACGCGTGGGCCCAAAGTCTAGTTGATCGAGTCAAGTTGGCTAGGCAGCCCTCACGCATAGGACCCACCGGTCATGCGCTGTGGCTAGCTCAGTGCGGGTATAAAAAGTTTTATATGCTTATATATATATACCGAAATGCTTTATTTATGTTATGTAAAGTGTTAGAACTTCAAAAATGTATAAGTATTTCTCTGTAACTCCTTTTTGAGCAAAATCAATTTTGTTGGATTCCTCTGGTAGTGTACTTATTTTAGAATAAGTTTTGAAGTTTGTTGCTGTTTCTAATAATCTTATTTTACATATGGTTTGTGCACTACTTTCTTGACTTTTAAAAATCATAAGAAATTCATTTTAGTTCCAAATAAGGTGAATCAATTTCCATTGTCCATCTCATGTAGTGCTCTGTCTTTCATAAAATTTTCATATTCACCACCTCTCTGAAAATTTTCGCCAAAAAATTAATTTAGGATGAACAGTAACCGAGAGGTATTTTCCAGCATTTATTCAAAAGACTGATTTTGTTTTAACTATAACTTTTGCATGTAAACTCCAAATCTTTTGATTTCTATTTCTAAATTCATTTAAAATAATTCTCTACCTTATGTGAAAATTTCATGATTTTTAGATGACTTTGCATTTTTGAGTATTCTCGGTGTTATTCGTTCTTATTGGTCTTCTCGAATTTTTCGATAGGTTTCGACGAATTCACTAAGTACGAGAGTGATCCTCTACAGCAAGAAAATTATCTCCAGCAAGGCAAACAGCCCCCCCTTGATCATATTGCTCCTATTACTTTCAGTACAATATCTTGTTTTACAATTGTATGTATGCATGTTCTACTTTGATTAATTTCTCGTTTAGAGGTAGTTAATCTGAGTAGTTGCATAAGTTGTAGGTAAATGTTATCCTTTGCCACTGAACTTAGGTTAATATCCCCGCCGATGAATTAGAGCTCGGTGGATGAGTTATGATCATAATATGATGTATACGAGTTGTGTCGCTTAGCACTACTTAGAACGATAGAATGGGGATCATCGCCTCAGCGATGGTCATTTTATCATCACTTTAAATTACTTGGGTTAGAGTACCCATGTATTTATTGTATTTGAGAAACAAAAAACTGAAAATAAAATATTTTAGACTTGGGCACATTAGTTGGATGGTGTGATTGTCTGGTGTGCATGTATGGTGCTCAAGTCAACAAGGACCGAACATCTTGGACACTGACCCAAGCACTTTTGCATGCTAACCACATAAGAGGGATATGGGACCTCTCTTGACTTAGTACTTTAGCGTGTGTTGGCTCCGAGTCGCAGGTGGTGGTTATGTGTTGTGTTAAAAAGAAATGTTTTGTTTATGTTGGGCATGACGGGATGGGTTCTAGGTTTAAGTCCCTTACCCCAAGGAGCATCGGTAAGTTTTCTCTCTGCCGATGACTTCGACACAACGTATGGTTTCTATCATACGAGCGACTCGTAGTTAATACTCAATATTGAAAATGCCTCGTAGGACTTAGCTTTGCTGGCATACCTTCGGAAGTGTGCTTTATCTAATGGCAAAAGAGGCGGTCTGGCATGTGGGTACATTGGTACACCCCTGCAGGGTATAATCTATTCGAATAGCCTCGTCCTAGGTCATGGACACGCTTGATTAAGTCTCTACAAGAGTTAGACTCAACATTTTCGATAAAACTTGAATTTGGGTGGTACGAATATGTAATTCGTGCTATGTTGTGGTGGCTGTTGGGAAGACACCTCCAGGATGTTATTATGTTTATAAATGTTGTCTCGCTGTTATTTAAGCAAATAAAAACAGATTGCTTAAAATTGCTTTACAATCTATTACTCTATTGCAAAAGGAAAAATTGCTTTATACTGAAAACTGCTTAATGTAGTAGCCTTCCTTTGATACATGAATGCATCTATATATTTTTTTTGCTTGAAGTCTTGCGAGTACAACTTTGTACTCAGCTGCATTGTTTAATTATTGCAGAGGAGGTTGATCCCCAATGGATTAACTATTGTGAGACCGACTTCGTACAAGACGACTAGCTTGGCGGCCCGGTCGATTACCTTGTGGGTAACAACAAACCGGTCAGCTTTTGTTTATCGCCATCTTATGGCTTTTGCTTCCGCTGCTACTTGTTTAATTACCTTGTCAATTTGGCCGGTCGGCCCTACCGTTGTTTCTGGACTTGTGTGTGGAGTTGATGCATAATTTTTGTATGGGGTATGTGTACTGCAATTCTGGGAAGTACATGTACGGCGAGGCATGGGATATTTGGTTTGTGATTCTAGGGTCGACTGGATGGCTAAGTATTACAAGCTATATACATCGGGTTCTCACACAGAGGTTTGGGAAATGAAGAGAAAAAAAAAGATTTCTCACTGAAATGAAGGAAAAATATTTGGATTTCCTTGGCATTCAAGGGCTATTCAGGAAACTATGTGGTGGTCTTGATTTTTTTGGGCATGTTGCAGCTGCTAGGGGTAGATCTGGTGGTATGTTAGTGGGGGTAAATCCAGAACTTTTGACATAAGTAGTATTTATGAAGGAGAGTACTATGTTAAGTTTCACCTTAGAACACAAAATGGTGGTTTTCAGTGGATTTTGGTAGTTGTTTATGGTGCTGCCCAATTTTGTGATAAAGTTAATTTTTTTATTGAATTGGTTCAAGCTTGTAGAAGGATCTCTCCAAATTTTAATGGGAGGAGATTTCAACATAGTAAGAAGGCAGCAGGAGAACAAAAATGATAATTTTGATGCTAAATGGCCTTTCTTGTTTAATGCAGTGATTGACTCTTTGAATTTAAGGAGATTTTCCTATCTGGCCGAAAATTTACTTGGGCCAACAATTTGGAAAACCCAACTTATGAAAATTAAATAGAGTGCTTATGAGTGTTAAATGGGAGGAACATTTCCCTTTAACCTCTGCTCGAGCTTTGACTAGAGCCTTGTCAGATCATACTCCACTAGTTTTGGATACTGGTTGTAGTAGAAAACATTATCAAACTACTTTCAGATTTGAGCTTAGTTGGCTTCTGAAAGAGGGATTTGATGGTCCGGTGGCCAAGATATGGAACAAACCCACTTATGCCACATCTAGTTTTGTTGTTTGGCCATGCAAGATAAGGTCACTCAGGCAGTTCCTGAGAGGCTGGTGTAAGCATATGAATGGGATATACAAAAAAGAAAAGCAACAACTGTTGGGTGTCATTGTCAATTTAGATAAGATTTGTGAAATTTGAGATCTAAATAATGAACAAAAAAAAAACTTTTGGCTGAACATAAACTTTCTCAACTTTTCAGAGAAGAAGAGCTGAAATGGATTCAAATGTCTAAAGAAAAGGAATTAAAGGAAGGAGATAATAATACCAAGTACTACCATTTGAAAGCAAATGGGAAACATAGAAAACAACAAATTAAGAAACTAGAATAAGAAATACATTACTGAGTACTATAAAAGCTCTTTGCCCCCGTTGAAAATTTTGTTTAGATGGATGAGTCTATTCAAGGAGACCTTCCTCAAGTCTCTCTTGCTGATAATGAACAACTGATTAAACCTTTCACTGATAAAGAAGTTAGAGAATCCATTTTTCAAATGGAACCTAACAGCGCTCCTGGCCAGATGGTTTCCAGCTGAGTTTTATCGGCACTTTTGGGAACTGATAATAAGATGATTTGATAGCTCTCTTTAGAGACTTTCACAAGGGTGTTTTACCTGTTGAAAGACTCAACTTTGACATCATAATTCAACAATACAGACCCATTTGTGTCCTTAATGTAATTTTCAGAATTTTGTCATAACTGGTTACCAACAGAATAACTCATGTGGCTTCTCAAGTTATTGGATATATTTTGGATGGGGTTGTAGTGTTACATGAAACATTACATCAAATTCATAGGAGGAAACTTTCTAGTGTGGATTTCAAAATTGATTTTGAAAAGCCTATGAAAAAGTAAAATGGAACTTTTGCAACAAACTTTGAAACTGAAAGGCTTTTCCTCTACTTGGTGTAAGTGGATTCAGGGGCGATTCTACCAGGGAGGCTTCATCAGGCTCCTCCTCGCACCCCCCCCCCCCCCACCCACCCCCACCCCGCCACCCCGAACCAACCTCCGGCCATCCGGTGGCCATGGCCGACGGCCCGAGCTGCCGATTTGTAGGAGGAAGAAAAACCTGGCCGGGGAAAGGATTTGTGGGCCTTTGCCGAAGCTCACAAGGCCCAAGTGCGCCATCACTGCCTCACATCCACCCCCACGTCCACACCACACGTTCCCCATTATAAATTTCCAATCGATCAACACTGAGGAGAGGAGATGCACCCGAGGCGGCCGGCAGCGGCGCAGCGTGACGAGGATGGCGGCCAAATCCCTCCGACAGCCAGCTACCTCTTCGAGGAGAACGGGGCGGCAGCGCTGGCGCGAGCGCGAGGAGCCGAGGAGGGGGCGGGCGGCCGTGGCCCGTGGCAGCGGCGCAGCGCGAGGCGCCACCGAGGAGGGAGCTAGGGCGGGGGAGCCGGAGGAGGATGAGCAATGGGGTGGCCTCGGGTGACGACAGGACGGGGATGGCAGTGGCGGCTCGTATCTGCTCAGGTGTCGTCGGGTTAGGGGCAGTCGGTGGTGTCCTGGATCTAGTGTCGCCCGGGTCGGGGGCAAACGGTAGTGGTCGGATCCAGTGACGATGGGGCGGGGATGGCCTGGATCCAACGGCGGCGGGCGGTGGGGACGGCAAGTCTTCGGGCGGTTGTGAAGCTAGCAGGAGCGGGAGGTGGAGAAAGGGTGTGGGAGGGAGGACGGCGAGAGCGCGGGATTCGGTGGACGCCGGCGCCAGAGTGGCGGCTGGGGGCGGCAGCGGGGGCTGGAGCCCTAGGTCTCCAGGGGCCCGCCA
The DNA here is from genome assembly GCA_036346405.1 of Phyllostachys edulis. NCBI lineage: Eukaryota > Viridiplantae > Streptophyta > Magnoliopsida > Poales > Poaceae > Phyllostachys > Phyllostachys edulis. Next base: position 319,365 of record JAYEVD010000792.1, on the reverse strand, counting down.
GTCGCATGTTGGGTTCATCTCCTTAGCCATTTACACTTATCGGTACGGTAGGTAAAAGATGATGATACCCGACACTTTCTATTAATGTTGTCATATGACTCATATCTGATTCAACCAAAGAGATTTGGACTGTAATTTAATCTTGATAAGATTTATAATTTATTCGTGGTATGTTTCGTTTATTTTGAATATTCATGATTATTTACAATTTACTATTGTATTACCAATTTTGCTAATTTTGGTATACAAATGACACATCGCTACTTATTGAAAGCATATTATGTTTTGGGGTGTACTTTCCATTAGCGAGGTACTTTCATGGTATCTTTTTTTTTTTTTTGCTTCTCTTCTATTCATGTATGGATTTATATTGCACAATAGTACAAGACTATGTTTGTGTATTTAGGTTTGTCTTTTGAGTTTACCCTTTATTTTTATCATCACTTTGTCATTGAGTGCATTGAAAAGTTAGTTTAAGGGGGTTGTGCGGGGAATGGGGTTGAATCAAAAACAACGATGAGATTGGACTTTTTTTTCCATACTTATAAGGGAGTAAGGCAGGGTGACCCTTATCCCCTATTATCTTAATATCATTGCTAATATGTTGGCTTTCTTGGTTTCCAAAGCTAAAGCTCAAAATAAAGTTGTAGGGGTAAATGAGTAATACTTCACATAGTTGAAGATGGTTTGTTTATCTTGCAATAGGCCATCCTCTTTATGGACCATAATTTAGAGCAAGCCACGAATATGAAATTGACCCTGTGCATCTTTGAACAACTTTCTGGCCTGAAAATTAATTTCACAAGAGTGAGCTATTTTAGTGATGCTTTAAATTGTCAAGAAGACTACGCTACAATCTTTGGCTGTCAAATGGGAAAATTACCTTTCAAGTATTTGGGAGTGTCAATTCATACTAGAAGGCTTAAATGTAGAGTGGAAGGGTGTAGAAGATAGGACTGAAAAAAAACTGGGATGTTGGCAAGGTAAAACGTTATCAGTAGGTGGGAGAATCATTTTGATTAATTCCACCCTCACAAGCATACCTTTATACATGCTGTCTTTCTTCCTTTTACCCAAAGGAGTCTTAAAAAGACTGGACTTTTATAGGTCCAGATTGTTATGGCAGGAGGAGAATGGTGGGGAAAAGTATCACCTTGTCAGGTGGCCCGTGATGTGTTTACCTAAAGACCAATGTGGTCTTGGGGTCTGTTATGCAAATGGCTGTTTCGATTGCACAATGAAAGTGGCTTTTGGCAACAAATTCTGAGGAAAAAGTACTTAGGAAATCACACTATTTCTGATGTTAAACATAAAGTGGTAGATTCAGACTTTTGGTCACGTTTGATGTCTGTAAAAGGCATGCTTTTCAACTGTTGTGAAACTGTTATTGGAAATGGGGAACAAACTTTGTTTTGGGAAGATGCTTGGTTAAGGTAACCTCTGCAAAAACAATACCCCAGGTTGTATTAATAAGCACTGGATTCTGGCTGAGGTGTTTTAAAATCAGCTAGGAATATGCATTTTAGAAGAACCCTGATTGGTGATAATGCTGCACCTTGGGAACATTTGGTGCTTAGATGTAGTAACATGAATCTCACTGAGACAGAAGATGTTCTGAGATGGAAATTGGCTATGGTAAATTTTCAGTGCATTCCATGTACTTGGCCTTGATAAATAATGGGGTGGTATTGACACACAAATTTATTTGGAAAACTAAAATCCCTCTGAGGATTAAAGTTTTCCTGTGGTATTTGAGCAAAAAAGTTATTCTTACTAAGGATAATTTGATTTGAAGGAAATGTAAGGGTGACAAAGCATGTACTTTCTGTGTTGCAAATGCGATTATTGATCAATTATTTTTTGCGTCCTGTAGCTCAATACACCTGGCATGTGGTGGCTACCTCATTTGGTGTTTCTATACCCAGGAACATGACTCATATGCTGGACATATGGATTCAGAGTTTTGACAAAGCAATGGAGCCTGTAGACTGTAGTATGTGTGGGGATTGCTGCACTTTGCTAGGCTATTTGGCGCTTGAGAAATGTCATGTTTTGAACACACACAAAAAAGGACATCTCTCGAATCGATCTTCTTCCTTATTTCCGACCGCCGCAACCCTTTTTCCAGTTAGCTGCCACCTCAGTGAGTCTCTAATCGATTCTTTCTATCCCTACCATCCTCAGTGTGCATGCAAGCTAATGCGAACCTCCTTGTAGCATCCCCATCACTACAGCACGCTGTCATCGACAGCCTCCTTTGCGCCGCCATTGCTCAATGTCGCCAAGCCACTCTGGTCATTCTCCGACGCCTTCATGGACCTTGGTGAGCTTCTAGTAGTCCTCTAGAGCTTTTGCGTGCATTAGATGGGAGGATTTGCTAGTTTAGCGTAGACTTCGTTATAGCCGTTCATGGTGCCGTCGCGGGAACCTTTGTCGTCGCCGCTCCATTGAGTATTGGTCCCCAAGCCGCTGCCAACAGCATCGTAAACATCCCCTAGAGCCAGTGTGTACCACCTTTCGCCGCCGATTGACTCAAATCGCGAAATCCACTTCGAACTTGAGGAGCTCTGCCGCTTATCGCCGGTGTAGCACCGCCTCTGGCCTCCACCACCACCTAGTGGCATCGCCGTTGAGAGAGTAATCCATTTTGGCCATCCTCGAGCCTTGCCATCACGCCGATCGTCAGCGACGAGCTTGCCATGGTGCACGGCCATGCACGCTAGCTCCGTCCCTCTCCCTCTCCTAGTAGCCCCCATAAGATTAAGGGTTAAATAGCGTAAGTAACTAAGGTTAAACATGATTAGTCAATGACATGTGGGATCAGTTAAAAAGGTTAAGAAAAATCTAATTTCAAATGTTTTTAATGAATGAGTCACTGGCAAGTAGGCCCACGAGTAAATTAATAAAAATTAAAAGAAAAGGAGAAAAAACGCTTTTCGTTAGAAGAGAATGTGCTTTCTCTACTAGAAAGCGTAAATCTCAGTAGAACTCTGAGGAAAATACACTTTCTCTATTGAAAAGCGTAAACCTTAGCAAATACACTTTCGACGTCAGCTCTTTTCTATTTTCTGGAATTTTCGAACCGAAACAAATTAAAACGTTAATAACTTTTGCATACAAACTCTAAATTGAATGAATATTTTTTATAAATTCATATAAAATCATGATCTACCTGAATATGCAAAAAAAATTTGGATTTTGTTAGTGTTGGAATTATTTTTCTATATTTAATTTGCTTCGGACTCTCTTTTGATTAGACGTCGATTGTTTGAACGACTTTTATGATGATTCTCCAACCTCGTATAGAGATCAACCAGAGTAAGACAAGCAACTTCTTTGACTATGTTGATCCTACTATTTTAAATATTGTACTTCTTTTTGCAAAATCTATTATTAATGCGTGTATGTTTGATGTAAAATTGCTATACCGGTAGTTGTAATCCTATTCAATGCATGAATCTCATTAGAATATTGATATCCTTACTGTTGTAGCCATTAGGTTATGGTTTAGACAATAGATTATGTCAATTTGGGAATTTTGAGTGCGAGTATCACATAATTGCTTAGTCAAGCTATAGTCTTTACTAAAATTTGTTAAAAGGATGACATGATGAACACGAAATTGGGAGTTTTGAAATGACGGTCCAGAGGGGTTTACCACTGTTATTTTGTATAAAAATAAAGATGAAAAACTTAGTTTGTGATGCGGGCGAGTTATACTATATTCTGAGAAGAGTGAGAGGTGTATCTCATAAGTAGATTGGGGGAGATCATTGCCCAGGTCGATTAAGGACCGAACGCCGGTGCCACCAATCTAAGCCTAAGCGTACAACCACATGTGCCAGTATAGGACGACCTTAGCTAATTAAGTCATTGAAAACTAGCCTTGCACGTTGGTAGGCTGTAGTAGTGTGAGCATGACCAGTGTAGGCATGTTCGAAGGGGCTCCCTTCACAATGGTGTTGGGCACAAAGCTTGTTGACACAACGGTGAATACCTCACTGAGACGGGGGTGTACTCGGGTGAAATGAGGGTGTTCATTCATCGGGCTAGTGCAAGGTTAGGACTAGATGATGTAAAGGCTTTGATGCATACTCTAGACTGCTTACCAAAGGTAGTGAGCGGTGGTATCGACGGATGCCAAATAAACTAGAGAATTCGTTTGTTGTGGGTAAAGTTGTGCACCTCTGCAGAGTGTAAATATATTTAAATAGCCATGCTCGCTATCATAAGCATGCTTAGTGCAGTCACATCGGATATAGTCTTTGTTTTCGCAAAAACAGTTTCGTTGGAAAATTTGGGAAATAGTTTGTTGGTTTATATTTAAGTTGAGTGCCATGTCTATGGCTGAAAATAAGATGTTGCTCGCAGCCAAGGAGGGTTGTGAGTTGTTATTTTTTTAATTACCTATCTGTTGTCCTTTACCTAGTTAACTGCAGCTTGTAGTGTAGAGCCCCCTTCTTTGATAGCCTTGCATTTATATAAATTTTACGATACACTATACAATATACTCAATCTTGCTTAAATTGATGTTTAGAGTTAGAGTATGAACCTACGACAGATGACGTCTTCTTTGCACCCGAAACCAGATGGTTTGGTGATGTGTCTTTCTAGGACTTGTCTCTTGTCGGTTGCCTAAGGGCTCAGATGGGCATGTTGTTGGAATTTTGAACTCTTATTACTTTTGCTTCCGCTGTTACATTTGTTACTTCTCACACTTAATCTTTTATTTCACCGGTCGGCCCTTGTGCTGTAAATAATGTAATCGCTTAAGTCATGTGCCATATTTTCTTCATTTTGTATGTATGAATATATGGATGTGAATGCTAATGTTGTGGATGTGTGTACTAGCCATCGATCATGGGACTAGTACGGTACACCCACGAGAGCTTTGGGTATTCAACATCCGGGGTGCGACATTTTTAACATCAATTAGCAGTAAATTACAGCAAGTATATCAATGATAAAACCCATCCACAGGTCACACTAACACAAGCATTACGATATGTCAATCATATATGATTAATTCCTAGGAAGCATGGAAAGATAATAAACAAATATCAAAGCAAAACTAATCGAATCAAATCTATTGAATGAATAATCGACTCTAACCTATCAACTAAGGTTAAGCAATAATATCAAGTACTAATTATAAATCATCATGCTAATAAAGTGTCTCATGGCCAATGTTTCAAGTAGTTAAATGTATGACGTGGTCCCAAGTCGCTAGCCTTCCCATATGCAATGTCATCAATAGTCACCTAAAAGCAACAATAGAGCAAGAGTGAGTCTATGACTCGGAAGCACAATAATAAACATTGAACAATGATCAATTCAACCATAAACATTATCATCATCAACATTACTATGTATTCATCTTTCTTCTCATACTCAAGTCTCAATTTCTCTTATCATTAAATGCAAGGTGTCTCTACACTACATGTCCACATGCAACTTCTTTTGCGTATACCGGTATAGCGTGAGTGAACACTCGTGACAATTTTCACTCTTAAGCCCGTCCTCCAAAAGGATCGGGGACCTCCTCCACTCCCGTGGAGTCTCTACCAACAAGGTAGATATGTGATCACCATTATCACGTTCTCTTCATGAAAATACTTATGGATGCTCAAGTTAACATAAGTTCATCAATAATACCATCATCCAACATTCTTGAATTCATCAATTCAATTAATATCATGACCATTCATATTGTTTGTAATTAAATAAGATGAAAACATAAACAATATAATAGTAATTATTGATAAAGAATACAGCGATCCACCATCGATTACTGTCTACCATGAACTTGCCTCTATATCCCCTTGGCAGTAGGGCGACGTGGCGCGGTAGTGGCAGCGATAGGGGGTGGTGGCCAGAGGAAGAGGAGCACAGGGGGCACCCTTGGGGTCCTATTAAAGGCCAAGGGGCTGGAGGGTCGTGGCTTGTATGTGGTATGGTTGGAAACAACTGGTATTAAATTTGATTCGAAATACACTTTGAATTCGAGTCGGTTTTCTACATTCCTTCTGTGCTGCGAACCTTTCGGAGATCATAACTTTATCTCCCTAACTCAGAATGGAGTGATTCATTTTTCCTGTTTATCTAACTCATAGTACTTCAACTTTCTATTTGCTGAGCTTTTCTGAAAACGTCGGCCTCATTACCAACTTTGCTTTGTAAGTTGACTCGGTTGCGGACCTTGATTCTTTGTGTAGCCTGTCTTGCGGGCCCCATATCTCACATATTGGAACTCCAAATTAGGTCGATGAGGATTCTAAATTGGACTATGGAAAGAGATCTATAACTTTATAGTTATGAGGTTTTCCATTCGAAATCGTTCCAATCGCGAAAATCATATTGCAAGATGATTACAGATTCTATCTCTTTTCTTGGCGAGGCAAATAAGGAATATCCCAATCTCCTTATGTTCTCTTTAAATAAACGGGATATTACACCTAACCAGATGATTTTTTATTTGTGCCATTGGGTTGCATACTTGGTCTGATTTGTAGAGGGAGGAGTGCGGATAGCATTTCTGGTTGTTTCGTTGTCTAAAAAAAGAATGTTTGGATACAGACTTCGGTCTTATCTGAGGATCTTCAACTTCAATTCAAAACCACTTTTGTACTAACCAGGGTTTTCATTACCGAATTTTTGTTTTTATCAGAGGTCACCGGTAGGACCGATATGACCGAAAATCAGCAATTTTGGCCAAATTAAATGAAATTTTCAAATTAAAATTTGAATTTGTTGATGTTAAAAACAAAAAATATACAAAAAAGTGCACTTATCAAGGCTTGAACACAGGACCTCCGTTTCTAACGCTACGAGACTTAGAACCTGAGAACATGCACTTTTGTACATAAGTGTGGTTCTGAATTTCTGTTATATTTGACAAATATCATGTGAATCCCAATTTTTTTGGCCAGTTTAAAATTAACTGTACACTTCCCATGGTGAAAAAAATGTGAGCAGAGGGAGTATCCGATTAATTATAGGATATCCTGATACTAATGCAAATCTCTACAATAGCAGCTTGGCACATTTGGAAACAACGAATGGAAAGGTTTTTGAGCAGAAAATCCCTAGTCTAAATGCTTCCAAAAGAGCTTTTAAAGAAGTAACTCTGCATATGCACATATTGTACTATTATTTTTATTTGATATATTGCAGTAGGAGTCTCTTCTACTGTTTTCCCTAAAAAAACGATACTAATGCTATAAAATGTTTGGTTAGGAACTTTTGGTCCTATTTAGGAACTTCAGCTTCAATTCAGAGCCACCTTTGTACAGTTGTACTAACAAGGTGAAAACATTTCCACTGCTCAGATTCTATAAAGCACTAAGCCCCGCCACAGGGTTTTGGTATCTTATGAGCATCACATGTCACCTTCGGCATATATATCCATATATAGCTTTTAGGGAGAGTCTCTAGATATATGCTGCGGTAGTGGGCTCGGTCAAATTTCCAACATATCGGGCGTAGGCTTAATAATTCACTACCACATAGATGGTCATTTCAGACGGCTCTAAACCCTTATTATAGACAGTTTTTGAATCGTTTGATTTATTGTGTCTATGATAACAGGCGATTATCACAGATGATTTTTTAGCCATCTTTGATAAATCACAACACAGACAGTTCGTATAAATAATCGTCTGTAAACGCCAACTATCACATATAATTTCTTGGTTTAAACCGTCTGTGATATGTTGGTCATCATAGACAGTTGTGTTTAACAACCGTTTATGATATGTCGACCATCATAGATGGTTGTGTTTACCAACCGTTAGTGATGGGCTATATATCATAGACGATTTGTGCACAAAATCGTTTGTGATAGTACTGTTCGCAGATGGTTTATACCACAAAATCGTCTGTTATAGTTCGCTCTATATAGAGAAATTTTTCTGTTTTTCGGCTAGCCTCAGGAAATGCTAGTCATGCCCTTTGAAAATAATATGCAGATAACAGATACAGGCAAATACATAGATATATCACAGATGCACATATATATCACAGATAAACAAATTTACAGATTAATTATAGATGAATTGTCATAATGTTTTTACAACATGTTTGTATAGATACAGTAAGAAAACATTGTTTGTCACTAAAAATTTTATTCAATCTCGGCTGTGTGAAACTCTCCTTTTGGGTCAATGACCTCCGTCATTAAGAAGGTGGCGAGCCGTCCTTGAATTTTAGAGAGTTCATTTATTTGGATTGTACTTAAACGGATGTTGATGCCCTATCGCTAGGAAGAATAAAGTCGTAAGCACTTATATATATTAATTGATACGTAGAAAATAATTATTGTGAGATTGATAGGCCTCTGGATCCTTGGGCCTACTACTCATGATTTCTTGCATATGGCGGCAAACATAGAATCCACATACGTTACCCTGTAGCTGCTGGTGGCTCTGCAAAAATAGAATTGCATACATAAGTTTGTTTAGCTTGAGAGGCATCATTATGAAGTGTGATATATGATTATTGTGTACTAGCGGGTATAAGAAATTGTGTCACATGTCATAGTGTGGTGTTCCCTTCCACGTGTCTCCTTCTTTTGGCAATGTACGCGGCGAACCACCTACGTGATTCGAAAAAGTTAGCCTCAGCCATTGCAAACGAAGGGTACATAGTGTTATTTATGGATGAAATGAGTTTACCTGTCGATTAATTGTTGCACAAGTGTGAAGTCATGCTGGCTCTTGATTAGGCAATTAAGGTATATTACCTTATTTCACTTTGGTACAATGACAATTAGAATCCAGTGCCACCTACACGTGTATACCGCCATATTCCTTAAAACTAAGTTCGTGTTGCATATGAAGTACAAATCAATGAGTATAGCAATGAGTGAAGTACTTACCCCTGGTTGTAGGGTACAAGTATGTACTCCTTGTCATTGTGAGCATACAGTGTCGTTGTTACGTAATCCTTGACGTAGGATGCATTGTCATTGATGCATTGCTCATATACCAAGTGTGGGTCGAGAAAACCGACCGGTTCTTTTCTTCGTTTGGCTTTTAGGATCATGTGTCTATACATAAGCAAGGAGTTATGGAATTTATCGGTATTACATGAATGTAGACCGTACGTAATTGTACACACTTATAGTGTCCAGTATCTTAAAAGTGAGGTGTCGAGGATGTCGAGGTTGAAGAGATCGAACAAGTCGTAGAAGCCCACCACAAAGAAGCCAGGCTCGTAGAGAAAATGCCCCGTCGTGTACTTGACAGTGAAACCCGTAGGGTGTTGTGTCCTCGTCTGGTTGGTCTTTCCTATGTACCATGCATGCAAAGAAGCGGCACCATTCCAAGGTTGACTAAGAGCGTATCCGGGACCAACGACTTTCCTAGCGAGAATGTCCAGCACTTTTGAGGTGCCTTGATTTTCTTTGATTTGGTCTTGCTGACACATGGGTATGTGTTCTTCACGGGAGACGAATGGGCACGCTGTTCGTATATGCTTGGTGTGGTCTTCATGTGAGCTGATATGGTGGCCTACTGATGCGGATTAGGTGCACGTGGGGACATCGAAGGGAGGATCGGAGAGGCCGTAGGCTGTAGATGGTCATGTAGAGAGGCCAGTTGTTCAAGATGGGTAGATGCCATTACGGAAGGGTCCAGGGCGACGTCCCTCTTGGACCACTGGACGAATGTTTGGACGACATCCCCTAGTGTCATGATCTCGTCGTTTGGGGCTTCCTAGTGGGACGACCCTGAAAACATCATGTACTATGTCCACTTGAACCTTCACGAAACCTTTCCCTAGCTAAGCACCGTGAACCAGCGTCCCTAGCGGGCATGGATACGCCATCCCCCGCCCAGCCTCAACGGGAATGGAGCCAACAAGCCTGACTTTGAGGTTGCACGGCGTGGGCTCCTACATAACAATACACGATTACCTAAGGTGTCCAACAGGTCTATCTATGTAGCATTTCAGAGATGTACATTACCTGGATGTCGTCGATAGGTAATTCAACGTCGCTATGTCCAGAAAGTGGAATGGACGCGTAGCTACTCCGACGTTGAGGGGGACTGACTCCGAAAATAACGGGAGCGGCTTGCGACTGGTTGAGGACTTGATTTAGTTTTTCCTCCAATGATGATATCTATCCTCGAAATTCTGCACGAATCTCTGCTTTCAACTGTTCCTCGCGGTCGACCTTGGATCTCTTCCTAGTCCTATACACCTCGGAGTCGTGTGAGAATCCCTGCCTCTAAGGTACGTAAACCACAAGACCTCACGTGCGACCCGCGTGTTCCTTGTTTCCCAGGGCCATGGACAATATATCTCTCTCCCTGACTGTTTCGAACCTTGGGAAGATTCGATACTCAATGTTTGCTACAAGAGGCCATCATGTTATTTTAGACCCTATGAAGTTATGGACTTATTAACATCTAGGTAGTTCTATATATCTTACCAGATGTTGGAACACTTCCTCGTTTGCGGGGTTTATGAAAGAGATGGTGCCCAAAGACGTGGTTGATGACCTCGCTCTTAACCAATTTCGAGTGCACTCGTCTGTGATCCTGGCAAATGGCGGGGAGGCCTCTGATCGGATTGCCTCCTCGTCCTCCCTCCTCCATTGTAGGATTTTTCCGTTTCTAACCCTATGAGACTGACAACCTGAGAACATGCACTTTTGTACATACATGTGGTTCTGAATTTCTATTATACTTGACAAATATCATGTGAAACAGCAGACTAAAACAATCTACTAATTTATTTCCCCTGACTAGAACCTGCTAATTCTCTCTCTAATATTGTTTTCAAATTAACAAAACCAAGAGAAAAATAACAGATCGTTACCCAGGAATTTCGTCACTTTTCTCCCCTTCTCCCTCTGATTCTCTTCCTCTTGCCTCTGCCCTTCTTTTCCCTCCCTTGGTTGGCGCAAAATAGTATCGTGGCCACGCGCTTGCAACCGAGCCATGCAGCGCTGGCGTTGGGCAGTGAGTTGGCGTGGCAGATGGCGCTAGCTCGCACGGGCGGCGCCGATATGGGCGGGTGCGTTCACGCGGCTGGTGACGCATGCTAGCCGAACGGCGGCAGGTGGCTTCCTCGCGTGAGCGGCAAAGGCCTGGGCAGTTCTTCACGCACGCGGCAGGAGCAGTAGTGCGCTGACCGAGCGGCAGCGCTACAGATGGTGTCTGCTCAAGCGATGGCGCACGGGGAAAACAAAACAATACGGCTAGGGTTTTCAAGATCCCCTAATCCCCACGTCCCCTTTATCACGGTACGAGATCCAATTTCTCCGGTACGAATCGTTCCAGGAAAACAGGTCCTCCCTAAAACTCCAAAGCATTCTGTTTTCACGTATCATCTTTTATTTAATTACGCATAGGTCCTCAAGGGTTATTTTAAGAATATTACAGCAATAATATCAAGTACTAATTATAAATCATCATGCTAATAAAGTGTCTCATGGCTAATGTTTCAAGTATTTGAATACATAACGTGGTCCCAAGTGTGCTAGCCTTCCCATATGCAATGTCATAAACAATCACCTAAAAGCAACAATAGAGCAAGAGCGAGTCTATGACTCAGCAAGCACAATAATTATAACATCCCAAATATGGGTGTGTGTTTCAAATGTAACCAAACCAGGGTTTGTGTTTCAAATATAACCAAATCTAGGTGTGTGTTTCAAATGTAATTAAATGAGTAGAAATTAAAACTTTTCTCACATCTTGAAACTCTTGAACTTTTCTATAATTCTTGTCAAGAGTTGTGGAATTCAGAAACCTAAATCTCCTGCTGACTAAAGTCAAACCCTTATTCAACTTTGTCAAGAATCGGGTATTCAACCTTTGGAAATATTTTTCCTTGGTTCTAGGGATGATGTTGGATCCCTCTGAAAAATTTCATAATTTTTAGAAATTATTTGATAATTTTTGGAGCCAAGTCAAACCAATTTGTCAATTGGTCAAACCCTAGAACATAACCTTGCAGAATTTTTGGAGAAAAATGCTGTACATAAAAACCTCTAAAAATTTTATGCAAGGTTAATCTTGGAGTGAGGAACCTTCAGTCAAAATTCCGAATTTTTGGATTTAGTTTGCTACCTCTAAAAATTCTTCTAAACTCAGCTTCAAATTCCAATCCAAATTTGTTTGCACTGTTCCTCGGGTTCGAGCCAATTTCGACTTGGCTCGACCCAACCACCTAGCCGTACAGGTGCGGTCGTTTTGGGCGTGAGCATTGTGAGCCGTTGGATCGAAATCCATCGGCCACGACCTCCTATCTCCGGTCAACGCCGTTGGATCGAAATCCATCGGCCACGACCTCCCATCTCTGGTCAGCACCGTTGGATCGAAATCCATCGGCCACGACCTCCCATCTCTGGTGTGCGCCATCGGATGCAAATCCTTCGGCCACGACCTCCCATCTCTGTTGTGCGCCATCGGATGCAAATCCATCGGCCACGACCTCCCATCTCCTGTCAGCACCGTTGGATCGAAATCCATCGGCCACGACCTCCCATCTCGTTTTGGCGCTATTAGATCAAATCTAACGGTTGCGACCTCCGCCTTTTCCTGTTCGGACCCATCCGATGCAAAACCTGTGGTCCACGATCACCCCAACCAGATCTAATGGTCCACGATCACTCTGATTCAGATCCAATGATCCACGAGCACCCCGATAAGATCTAATGGTCCACGACCACCCCGACCTTGATCTAACGGTCGAAATCATCCCGCTCGTTTCCACATCGACTTAACCCGCTCATGCTTGTTGGTTGGGTGCGACCCGTTCGCGTCTGTTCCAGCTCGAGCCGTTCCCTTTCTCTTCCGCTGACTGGTGGGCCTGCGTCGCACCTGTTCTTCTACTTTCTTGGTCGCTCGCGCGTGTGCGCCATGGCAGTGGGGAGAGCAACGCCTGGTCACCTCCATGGAGTACTTTAAACGACTCCTTGCTGCCAACATTAAATGCGCATCGTGCGTTCGCTCCCGAAAGTCCACTCTCTCTGTTCCTCACCTGCTCCCGTCGCTCGACATGTCCATGGCAGCAGGCTTGACCGTGGAGAAGGCCGTTGCTCCTTCCCTTGCTTCTCTGGCTACTTAAGCCCCTCAAGCTCTTCCTCTTGTTCCTTTAAACACCCCCATAGCTCTAGCTTGCACCTTCTTGGCTTGTTGAGCTCAAACCATCCAAAAGCTCCTCGACCGCCATTGTTGAGCTTGGAGCACCTCGGTGAAGGCAGTGCCCCAGTGGCTTTTCCTCTCCTCTCTTTGCTCCAGCTTGAGCCTCTCATCTCGGTGGACCTTAACCCTCATTCAATTTTGGTTTGTCTCCCCAGGAAGTAGTTGAATTTGGAGTCCCCCCTTTTCGGCCGAACTTAACCCCCTTCTTCCCCAAGTCCGGTAAGGACCTTCTCCCTTCAATTCCTTGCTCTGGGAGCATCTCCGAGCTATATGGAATCCATTTTGATGACGCGGTCTGGTTAATTTTGCTCAGGCTGCCTCGTCCTCGTTTTCGTCTTCAGCGCCGGCAAGCTCCTCCGCCGCCAGTGCTCCTCCGACCACCTTCAAGGCTCCTCCATGCTCAGGTAGCATCCTAGTAGCCTCTAGATGCTCGCACCGCCATGAAATTGAACTGCATGAGCTTTTCTTCTTTGTCATCTTGGTAGTGTTGGCACGTTGCCTCGCCCGGCTCGCTCTTGAGAATGAGTTTTGGTGGGTCGCAATACTATTATGCGCACCAGAGTCGCTTTGGTTGGCGCCGCCATGCCTAGGTCATGGCGACGAGCTCGGGACCGCGTCGGGCAGTTTGTCGGACGTAAACAGCGGCGTCATTTTGTCATTAGGACACAGTAATGACATCATTTAATACTTAATCATTGGTTAGTATTAATGTGTCCTTAAGCCGGCTCTTTAGTGCCTCTGACATGCGGGCCCAGGCCTTAATAAAACCCCCAGGCACAGTTAAACCCTCGCATGGGCCACAGCCACTGACAGTGGGCCTCGTTACTATGTGCGTGCATTTTAACTGGGTTCGCTGTGGACCGTTGGATGGCGCATCAACGACCCATATCAAGCCACGCCTATTTCTTTCGGTTAATGTGTTTCTTTTCCTCGGTAAGCTTTATTTTGCAACTGAAAATTCCAGTAAACTTCAAAAATGCATAACTAATTCAATTTAGCTCCATTTGAGTTGATTCAAATTTTGTTAGCTCTGGTTTGAACAAAGCTTTAATCTAAAAATGGTTGTAAGCTTGGTTCGGCTACAAAAATGAATTTGAAAATTTGTTTAGAAATTGACTTTAAATGTTGCTCTAAATGTTGCCTTTAACTTATAAATTGCATAAGTAATTCTCTATAGATCCTTTTTGAGTGAATCCAATTTTGCTGGCTTCGTTTGTTAGTGTACTAAATGGTGGAATAGGTTTTAGGCATGTCACTATTTTCAAAATCTTGGTGGGTGCATTTTGTCTTGTACTAATGTGCAAGTCTTTGAAAAATCATACCAAATGCATTCTAGCTCCAAATGAGGTGAACTCAATTGTGTTATTCATCTCATGAGGTGCTGTATTTACCATAAAAATCCCAGATGCAACACCTCTTTGGAAAATTGTGCTTGAGAATTTAATTCGGATGAACAGTAACCGATTTGAATTTTTCAGCAATTTCCAAGCTGAGCAGATTTGTTTTGGCCATAACTTTTGCATTGAGAATCCAAATCAATTGGTTCTTATTGCTAAATTCCTTAAAAATCATGCTCTTGCTGCTGTAAAAATTTAAGAGCATTTAAAGAAAGTTGATTGTGGAGTCTTTTCGGTTTTCCTCGTTCTTATCGGTTCTTTTTCGCTTTTTCGTTAGGTGCCGACGAGTGCGTTGATCCCGTGAGTGACCTTTGCAGCATAGTGAGCAGCTCCAGTAGGGCAAGCAGTTTGATCATGTTTAATCCCATTACTTTCAAAGTCTAATATATTGTTTGCAAAGTGTATGTATGCATGCTCTATTTTGTTGTTAAATGATTATCGATTAGTTGATCCTATAGATGCATACTCTGTAGTTAAATGTTCATTCTCTACTACTAAGCCTAGGAATATCTTGCTGTGATGTAGAGTTCGTTGGATGAGCTCTCATCACTTAGTAGATCACGTGTTGGTATTGCTTAGAAATGCTTAGATTGCGGTAGAATTGGGTGGTCATCGACTTAGTCGATGATCTTGATCACACAAATCTAATTATTATTTCATTATGTCCAGCACTTATGCTTTGTTAATTTGTAAAGTCAAAACAAAATTGAAAATGAAAACTATTTGGACTTGGGCACAATGGATGATGGTGTGATCTGTTGGTATGTGGAATGGTGCCTAAGTCAACAAGGACCGAACATCTTGTTACACTAAACCAAACAATTTTGTGTGCTAACCACATGAGGGGGATATGGGACCTCTCTTGACTTAGTACTTTGGCGGGTGTTAGCTCCGAGTTGCATGGTGGGCTATTGGGCGAGCAGTAGTGGGGTTTATCCACTGCAAAGAGCACCATCCGTATAAGGAGGTGAGCATCTTTGATGACTCCGCATCAACGTATGGGGAGGTTGTATCCCCATATGGGCGACTCGTTGTTGACACACAATATTGGAAATGTCTCGTAGGACTTAGTCGTGCCGGCATACCAAAGGAAGTGTGCTAATAGCTTGGCGAAAAGGCGGTCTGACGTGTGGGTACATTGGTACACCCCTGCAGGGTTCAAACTATTCGAATAGCCTTGTCCTAGGTTATGGACACGCTTGGGAAGGTCTTTCGAGAGTTAGACTATAACCTTTTAATTAAAACTTGATGTGGGTGGTATGAATGGGTAATTCATGCTATTGTTGTGGTGACTATTGGGTTAGTCACTTCCAGGATTGTTGTTGTCATCTATCTATTGTTATTATGTTGTTGTCTCACTGTTATTTGCAAATTAAAAATGAATTGTAAAACTGCTTTGAATCTATTTAATTATTGCAAATGAAAACTTCCTTTATACTGAAAACAACCTACAGCCTCCACTTAAAGAAGCTTACATGTAGCATATGTATAGGTCTGTTACACTACACATAAGTCTTGCGAGTACATTTTTGTACTCATTTGCTTTGCTTAATTAATTTGTTGCAAAGGAGGTTGATCCCCTTGGGTATCACTTTTGTGAGATATGCGGTGGATTTGACGACTAGCTTGGCGGCCCGGTTGGTTGCCTTGTGGGTTAAAGGCACACTAATTGGCTTTTGTTTATCGCCATCTTATGGCTTTTGCTTCTGCTGTTATTTATCTTCTCTTA
The DNA here is from genome assembly GCA_036346405.1 of Phyllostachys edulis. Classification (NCBI taxonomy): domain Eukaryota; kingdom Viridiplantae; phylum Streptophyta; class Magnoliopsida; order Poales; family Poaceae; genus Phyllostachys; species Phyllostachys edulis. The sequence continues at coordinate 303,085 of JAYEVD010000792.1, read as the reverse complement.
GTTGTATTTGGCCGGTCGGCCCCTTTTGTAATAACTCTATTATGTATGTCTTTTGTTTAATCTAGTTCGTGCTTTGGTTCTATGTCTTGAATAGAATTGATGCATGATTTTGTAAAGGGGTGTGTATACTGCATTTCTGGGAAGTATACATATCTCGAAGACACGGGTTATTTTGTTTGTGATGCTAGGGTCAATGGATGACTAAGCATTACAAGCCAAATAAGCCGGGGTCCTCACAATAATGAACATTGAACAATGATCAATTCAACCAAAAACATTATCATCATCAACATTACTATTTATTCATTTTTCTTCTCATACCAAAGTCTCAATTTCTCTTATTGTTAAATGCAAGGTGTCTCTACACTACATGTCCACATGCAACTTCTTTTGCATACACCGGTATAGCGTGAGTGAACACTCGCAACAATTTTCACTCTTAAGCCCATTCTCCAAAAGGATCGGGGACCTCGTCCACTCCCGTGGAGTCTCTACCAACAAGGTAGATATGTGATCACCGTGATCACCTTCTCTTCATGCAATGATACTTATGAATGCTCAAGTTAACATAAGTTCATCAATAATACCATCGTCCAACATTCTTGGATCATCAATTCAATTAATATCATGACCATTTATATTGTTTGCAATTAAATAAGATGAAAACACAAACAATAGAATGGTAATGAGTGATAAAGAATACAACGATCCACCATCGATCACTGTCTACCATGCACTTGCATCTTTATCCCCTTGGCAGTAGGGCGGCGCGGCGCAACAGTGGTAGCGATAGGGGGTGGCGACCAGAGGAAGAGGAGCGTAGGGGGGCACCCCTGGTGTCCTATTTAAAAGCCAAGGGACTGGAGGGTCGTGGCTTGTACGTGTTAGGGTTGGAAACAACCGGCATTGAATTTGATTCGGAATACACTTTGAATTCAAGTCGGTTTTCTACTTTCCTTCTATGCAGCGAACCTTTCGGAGGTCATAACTTTCTCTCCCGAACTCGGAATGGAGTGTTTCATTTTTTTCTGTTTATCTAACTCATAGTACTTCAACTTTCTATTTGATGAGATTTTTATGAAAATGCCAACTTTATTGCTAAATTTTCTTTGGAAGTTGACTCGGTTGCGGACTTTAATTCTCTGTGCAGCCTGCCTTGCGGGCCTATATCTCACACGCTAGAACTCCAAATTAGGTCGATAAGGACTCTAAATTAGACTATGGAAAGAGATCTACAACTTTGCAGTTATGAGGTTTTTCATTCGAAGCCGTTCCAAGCATAAAAATCACGTTGCAAGATACTTACAGATTCTATCCCATTTCTTGGTGAGACAAATAAGAAATCTCTCAATCTTCTTATATTATCTTTAAATAAACGGGATATTACACCTCACCAGATGATTTTTTTTGTGCCATTGGTTGCATACTTGATCTGATTTGCAGAGGGAGGAGTGCGAAGAGCATTTTTGGTTGTCTCCTTGTCCAAAAAAAAGGAATGTTTGGATACGGACTTTGGTCTTATCGGAGGATCTTCAACTTCAATTCAAAGCCACCTTTTACTAACTAGGGTTTTCATTACCGGATTTTTTTTTTTTATCGGAGGTCACTGGTAGGAGGACCGATATGGCTGAAAATCATAAAATTTCAGCCAAATTCGTCTGAAATTGTCAAATTAAAATTTGAATTTGTTGATGTTAAAACGAAAAAGATACAAAAAAAAAAGTGCACTTATCAAGGCTCGAACAGGACCTCCCTTTCTAAGCCTATGAGACTTAAAACCTGAGAACATGTTTTGTGTCTAGATGTGGTCCTGAATTTCTGTTATACTTGACATATATCATCTGAATCCGAATTTTTTTGGTCAGTTTAAAATTAACCGTACACTTCCCATGGAGAAAAAAATGTGAGCAGAGGGAGTATCCGAATAATTATAGGATATCATGATACTAATGCAAATCTCTATAATAGCAGCTTGGCACATTTGGAAACAACGAATGGAAAGGTTTTTGAGCAGAAAATCCCTAGTCTAAATGCTTCCAAAAGAGCTTTTAAAGAAGTAACTCTGCATATGCACATATTTTACTATTATTTTTATTTGATATATTGCAGTAGGAGTCTCTTCTACTGTTTTCCCTAAAAAAACCGATACTAATGCTATAAAATGTTTGGTTTGGAACTTTTGGTCCTATTTAGGAACTTCAGCTTCAATTCAAAGCCACCTTTGTACTAACAAGGTGAAAACATTTCCACTGGCCAGATTCGGTAAAGCACTAAGCCCCCCCCCCCCCCCACCCACAGGGTTTTGGTATCTTATGAGCATCACATGTCAGCTTCGGCATATATATCCATATAGCTTTTATGGAGAATCCCTAGATATATGCGGGGGTAGTGGGTTCTGTCAAATTTCGAACATATCGGGCCATACGTGAATGAAGGTGACCTCAACGCTTACATGGTTGGCCTAATTATTAGGTTCAATCTGGGATTTGCCGTAAGGTGTGCTTGCTGTGTTGTAATCCCGATTTGGCATAGTCAGTTCAATCTGAAATATTTACCGATTCTAGTACACTAATTTTGTAATGGCTCTAAAAAGAGAGTATGCTATCACATATAGTTAATATATCTAAAATTAATAAAGTACAACTGCAAATTTGAGGTGTACTAATGCTGTAACGTGGAGAGTTGGTTGAAGGTAAATATTTACCAATTCTAACGTAACATTTTTGTTGCGGCTCTACAGAAAGGAGTACATCATCATCTAGTTTACTGTAAAGTTCTAGTTAATTTACATGAAATAGTAAAGTACAACTGCCAGTTATAAGCCATCACAATCCAAACTAAGCAAGAATCAATTAGTCCTTAAGGATATTTGGCGATGTCTATTTAGGATAGTGAGAAATGAATGCATACATTGTGTATCTCTGTATCTTAAGAGAGAATGATGTTAGGGATATATGTATAGTGTGTTATTCCCCATTGTTATAAGGGGTTATTTGCATATTCACCACCTGTACTTTGTGTATATATATTGGCCCATTGGCCTCATATTGAATACAAGCGCTATTCATAACATGGTATTAGAGCGTACCTAGGGTTTGTCTTCGTCGAGCCACCGCCGCCCGACTTCGCTTGACGTCCGGACCCGGACTCGGCGCGCCTTGCTTGGCGTCGCCTCCACCACAGTCGTCTCGGTGTCGCCACGCCTCGTCCTCAGCGTCGCCACCGTGCACAAGCCGACCGAACTGCCACGCCATGTCGTCGGGCCGACAGCCACCCTCTTCGGACCGACGACGACACTCTCCCCCGCCGGATCTTCGTCGCGCGCTGGTCACAACTCCGCCTTCGGGGGCTCCTCACTCGGCCTCGGCTACGCGCTCGTCTTCGCCGAGGCGCTCCTCGCCCCGGCCATTCCCTCCGCTCTTCGTCGTGCTTGTGCTCAAGGCGCTCAACCTCCTCGCCGAGACCGAGGACAAGTCCTCGACGGATCCGCGCCCCTTGAGCGCTGCCTCCTCGACCAAATCCGAACGGATCCGCAACGGTGGGCTTGGGGACGGCCGCCTTCTTCTCCGTCGGCAAGCGAGACCGCTCCATCCTGCCTCGTATCCGGCTGCCCCGTCGCCACCTCCTCCCGCGTCATTGCGCTGCCGTCGCCGCTCGAGTTTCGCCATCGCCGCCGTCACAAGCGGGGAACCCTAGTTCGGTTCCCGTCGTCTTCGTGTCTTTAGTCGGTGGGCCGAGTGTCTTTAGTCGGCCGCCGGCCCGAAAAAAAAATAAAACGTCGCTCTAACCGGCGCATCCGTATACTTTTTGAACCGTTGCCTTAATCGCCAGCGAATCGATGCCACCTACCAATGGGTACTGTTTCTCTCCCTCGCTGCCCGGTGATCTTCGATGGTGTTAATTACACCGACTTCGTGTCTCACATGCGCATCCACATGCGTGGTCTTCATCTTTGGGGTGTTCTCTCTGGCGATGTCATCTGCCCGCCTTGCCCTACTCCTCCAACGGAGTTTATACTGTTCAGGCCGCCCGACAAAAACAAAGGTCTTTGTTGAGGCCGCTCACTTTGCTGATGATGAGGCTGCCTCTGCCTACCAAGAGGCTCTGGATTCCTACAAGGATCGACTGACCGCCTATACTCAGTGGTACGACGACGATGCTCGGGTTGTTGCTGTCCTCATTGCCAGTGTCCAGCCTTAGTTCTCTTCTGAGGTTGTGGGACTCTCCTCGGTTTTCGAGATGTGGACTCACCTTAAATCGACACTCTGAGCCCTCTGGTGATGCTCTCTACCGTCCGTGGTCCGCCAGAGCACTCTCTTCAGCAGGTGATGCTCTTGTTGATGCTTTCTCGCCTGAGCTCTCTGTCATGCGGTGTCACTGGACTCTCTCCGCTTACAGTGGTTTATCGACTTTTGTCTGTGCTACGGATGTCCGTCTTGACACAGGTTTCAGCGTGTCTCGATTTCGTTACTTTCGCCTCAAATCTGAGTTCGAGCGGGCGTGCCCGACTACTTGCACGCCACCCTCGTGTCACTCTCTGGAGGCTCTTCCGAGATACGCCTGAGAGAGACTACTTTGAGTGGTCTTTGATCGATGCCGCTCCCTCGTGCTCGCCACACGTCCACCTGCTACACCGATTGCTCCATGCTTCAGCACACTGCCTCCTCCAGCGGCTGCCACAGGTGGTGGTGGCCGCCCTCCATCTGGCGGTGGCCGCCCTCCATCTGGCGATGGCCGTCCTCACTGCTCCTACTGCGACAAGGTCGGCCACATTGAGTCCCAGTGCTATAAGAAGAAGCGGCATCTTTCACGCCATTCTTCTACTAGCACTGGCACTGGTGCTTCTACATCGACGTCTGCATCGACTACTTCAGCAGTTTCTCTCACTGAGCAGGAGATAGCCCGACTTCGACGCCTGCTTGCCGCTTCAGGTTCTCCCTCGACAGGTTCTGCAGGTTCTGCTACTGACTCTCCGGGCACTGAGCAACCACCCCCTACACAGTCAGGTACCTCCCCGTGGATTCTTGACTCTGGAGCATCTTTTCACATGACTTCTGATTCTTCCACTCTGTCCTTCATTACACCTCTTGATTCTCCTGTTAGTGTTCTCACTGCTGATGGTACCTCTCTTTCTGTCTCTGGTCGAGGACCTCTTAGCAACTCATCTTTTCATGTTCCTTCTGTTGCTCATGTTCCTCGCCTTACCATGCAGCTTCTTTCTGCTGGGCAGATTACTGATCTTGGTTGTCGGGTCATTCTCGACTCTGACTCTTGTTGTGTTCAGGACCGCCACACGGGAGCTCTGGTTGGTTCTGGCCCTCGGCTCCTTGACTCACAGCATCTCTGGGAGCTTGACTGGCTTCACCTTCCTTCCGCTGCCACCGTAGCCACCAGTCTCTCCGCTTTTGCCACTCCGTCTACCGGCTCTTTCCAGCAATGGCATCACCGTCTTGGCCATCTGTGTGGATCTCGTCTGTCGTCTTTAATTAAATGCGTGGTCTCACAGGGTGCATCTCGGAGACGTGTCTTTAGATTGTCGTACGTAAGTTAGGCAAACAGATTTAGCTTCCTTATCCTCATAGTGAGTCAGTATCTCAGCGTCCTTTTGATCTTGTTCATTCAGATGTTTGGGGTCCGGCTCCTTCGTTTGAAAGGGGTCATCGATATTATATCATATTTATAGATGACTTCTCTCGCCACACTTGGATATATTTCATGTCTTCTCGTAGTGAGGCCTTGTCTATCTATAAACAATTTGCCACTATAGTTCGCACACAGTTCTCTACTCCTATTCGTGTCTTTCGTGCTGACTCTGCTGGCGAATACCTCTCTAGTTACTGCTTGCAGCTTCCTTCTTTGGCGAGAACCTTTGTCGCTTCGATTCTCTTGTCCTAGTGCTCATGCTCAGAATGGTGTTGATGAGCGCAAGCATCGTCACCTCCTTGAGTCGGCTCATGCTCTGATGATTGCGGCCTCTATTCCACCTCACTTTTGGGCCGAGGCTGTTTCCACTACCACCTATCTCGTCAACATCCAGCCTTCTTACGCTCTTGAGCGCAATCCTGTTGGCGTCTCGTGGTCTCATTCGACTACTCGCTCTTAAATCTGCTTGGTCTGCGTTTGCTCGTTCTCCTCACCCCTCGAGAACGCACTAAACCGATCGCTCGATCTGTTGAGTGTGTCTTTACGGGATCTGATCGTCGGGCACAAGGTCTATCGGTGCTGGGATCCTGTTGGTCGACGGATGCGGATTTCTCGAGATGTGACTTTCGACGAGTCTCGTCCCTTCTACCCACGTCCTACCTCTCCTTCGGCTTCCTCTGTGGAGTCTCTATCCTTTTTTACCTTTCCAGATACACCTATATCTGTCTTGCCCTCGTCCACTCGTCCCACTGAGTCTCCACATATTCCTCCTGTGGCCTCTCCACCGTTGTCGCCGCCTGCTTTGTCTCCTGCGGCTCCTCAGGCTCCCTCCACCACAGTCATCTACACTCGTCAACCTCGTATTGAGGATCTTCCAGATGAGCCATCTTCTCCTGATGTTCCCTCTTCTTCTGATGCTCCATCTTCCCCTGATGGGTCATCTTCTCCTCGCTACGCTCTCCGCAATCGCCAGTCGATTCGGCCTCCTGCACGTTTTGCCTTTCTTTGGCCTTGACTACTCGTGAGCTTGCCTCGCCTCCTACGGGATCTGTTACTCACCCTGAGTGGCAGCATGCCATGGCCGAGGAGATTGCTGCCTTTGAGCGTACTGGTACTTGGGATCTTGTTCCTTTTCCATCTCACTCTCGTCCCATCACATGTAAGTGGGTCTATAAGATTAAGACTCGCTCTGATGGCTCTCTTGAGCGCTATAAGGCGCGTCTTGTTGCTCGTGGCTTCCAGCAGGAGCATGGTCGTGACTACGATGAGACTTTTGCTCCTGTGGCCCACATGACCACTGTCCGCACTCTTCTTTCGGTGGCGTCTGTTCGCCACTGGTCTGTTTCTCAGCTTGATGTCAAGAATGCCTTTCTTAATGGTGAGTTGCGTGAGGAGGTCTACATGCATCCGCCACCTGGGTATTCTGTTCCCGAGGGCATGGTCTGTCGCCTTCGTCGCTCTCTCTATGGCCTTAAGCAAGCCCCTCGTGCTTGGTTTGAGCGCTTCTCCTCTGTGGTCACTGCTGCTGGCTTTTCAGCGAGTGATCATGATCCTACGCTCTTTGTCCATACTTCGTCTCGTGGTCGGACTCTTCTTCTTCGTATGTTGATGATATGATCATTCTAGGAGATGATTCTCGAGTACATTGCCTTTGTCAAGGCTTGTCTTAGTGGCGATTCCTTATGTCGGATCTTGTTCCTCTTGGTACTTCCTTAGGATTGAGGTTACTTCCACTCGAGATGGTTTCGTTATGTCCCAAGAGAAGTATATTCAGGATCTTCTTGATCGCGCCTCCCTCGTGATCAACAGATTGTTGAGACTCCCATGGAGCTCAATGTTCACCTTCGACCCTCGATGGCGAGCCTCTTTACGATCCGACTACGCCATCGTCATCTTGTTGGGAGTCTTGTCTACCTTCTTTGCACCGTCCGGATATCACTTATCATGTTCACATTACGAGTCGATTCGTTTACGCTCCCACTCAAGTCCACTCTGACCACCTTCTTGAGTTCTGCGATACCTTCGTGGGACTATCTCTCGCCTTCTCTTCTTTCCACGCTCATTTCGTTCTGACTTGAGCTTATTCGGATGCTACTTGGGCGTGATCCTCTCGATCGCGGTCTATCTCTGCTTCTTGTGTTTTTCTTGGTGGTTCGCTTATTGCTTGGAAGACGAAAAAACAGATCGCAGTTGTCCTGTTCGAGTCGCAGAGGTGAGTTGCGAGCTATGGCTCTCTTGACAGCAGAGATTACTTAGCTACGGTGGTTACTTGAGGATTTTGATGTTTACATTACTACCGACTCCTCTCTTGTCGAACAATCTGAGTGCTATCAAGTGTTGCCGTGACCTGTGAAGCATGAGCTCACCAAGCATATTGGTGTTGATGCTTCCTTCATGAGGTCTTGTGTGCATGATCGGTGATTGCTCTTGATATGTGCCTTGAGCTTGAGATAGCGGATTTCTTCACGAAGGCCCGGACTCGAAAGTCAAAGACGGCTTCTACCTCTCTAAACTTCGGTGTTGTTGATCCACCATGAGTTTGAGGGGGGTGTTAGAGATATATGTATAGTGTGTTATTCCCCATTGTTATAAGAGGTTATTTGCATATTCACCACTTATACTTTGTATATATGTATTGGTCTATTAGTCTTATATTAAATACAAGCGCTATTCATAACAAATGATACCTCGACCCCGCTGGCTAAACCACCACATGCAGCTTTGTGCGCAACCATGGTGCTATATGAGCAGTCACAGGGTCTATTTAAACGATGGCCAGGCTTCATCGAAGAAAGCAAGAAGCAAGCTTATGAAGGGACACTAGCTCTCACGAGTCACGATGAACCGAACGCAGGTAGTAGAGATCGTTCATCTACAGAAATTTAATTACCCTACTTTCTGTGCTTCTTTGGTCGAGTACGTAGCACTTCATTATTTTTTTCTTTTTTGAGGAGAGCACTTAATGTTTTCTTTGGGAGGAGACTAATATTTTGTTTTCTTTGGGAGGGCTAATATTAATTCTTTGGGAGGATTAATATTATATATTGTTCTGTTGCCAGGCTGACAAGAAAGAAATCGAGGGCTTGAAGTTGCAAATTGAGGCTCTTAACGCGAGGATTCAAAGCTGGGAGAAGAAATACGAGCATGAGAAGAAACGTCGCCTTGAGAAGAACAGGCAGTACGAAGAGCTGGAGAAGAAATACGAGCATGAGAAGAAAGATCGCCAAAATCTGAAAAAGAAATTGAGCAAATTGGAGGGATTGAACTTAGCACTTGAGGATGCATACATGAAAGCCACAGGCTTAAGGTGACTACTAGTAATGGAAGGCAGTAGTCTTACTAAATTCCTGCAGGAACTTCTTTCAAATCTCTAAATTCCAAACTTTAAGCTGTAACGATGGTTCTGTTGTATATCACCCTTTTACGCGGGCTCGATTTTGTGGATATATTACCTAAACAAATGTCTATCAGGGACAGTCAACCCACGAGGCTCATTAGCGTAGTTTAGTCTCATATGGTTTATTCTATTATGAAGGTACCCCACCTCTCTCTATATTAGGGGCTGCTTATATATTGTACAAGGAGGCCAACGAGCAAAAGGGCAATAAAGTTAAGAGAATGCTTAGGACTATATCTTATATCTCATGTTCTACTTTTATATTATTATGAGTTGAGTGTTTGATCGTGGCTAACGCGACTCCGAATATGCAACAGGTATCACTTTATTGTGCATAGTTTTGCTCCTTAATTCCTCCGGTGCTAAATCCAAGTGCTCGGCGTAATAAATATATTGATCGTACAGAAGCTATTGAACGTATGAATTTCATGCTATTACATTTCGGATTCTCAAGACAGAGGCGACACGATATACTGAAGACCGAGATAGGGATTTCTTGATGTCCACATGCAAGGAGCCTATAGTCCATTCAACTCAATGTCGTTCAACAAATTCTTCATGTGCGAGTAGGTGTACAACGAGGCAGCGAAGCAAATCTTTGAATATCCGGAGCCATTGCAACCATGCTTGAAGGACACTAATTCTGCTAACGAAGAGGAGAATGCAAATATAACTGTTGATGCACCAGACTTAGGGTTGTAACATTCCCATTTTCGAACGGTAAATAGTATCTACTAATTTGGTTTTCGGCTTTCATTCATAATTCAAATTAGCAATTATTTTCCGAAAATCTTCTTTCTTCCTCTAAGCTTGAGTTTGTGTTTCAAACATTCTTGATTTTCGAAATTCAAATTTAGGTTTGAATTTCTCCTCTTTGGAATTTCGGGCATTTTTCTCATTTGGCCTTCTATTCTTTCTTGGGCTCAGCCCACTCTTTCTTTGGGCCGGCCTGACTTCCTGGCCCGTTTCCCTTTTCTTGTCTTGGACCTGGCCCACCAGCCCTTTTCTTTTTCCGGACCCAGCCGCTTCGCCGGCCCATTTTCCATTCGGCCTGCCTCGGTCCAACTCCCCTTGGCCTTTCTTCTTTTGGCCCGGCTCCTCTACGCCCGGGTCATCTTCTTCCTTCGGTCAACCGCAGCCGAGCCACCCTCTCTCTCCCCTCGTGCTCTCTGCCACCAGCGCCGAGTGACGCCACTGCCTGACCAGGCCCACGAGCTCCCTCTGACGCCACTGCCTGGACGTCGCTGTTTTGGGGTATATTGATGTCCACATGCAAGGAGCTAGTCCAGTCAACTCAATGTCGTTCAATGAATTCTTCATGTGCGAGTAGGTGTACAACGAGGCTACCAAGCAAATCATTGAATATCCGGAGCCACTGCAACCAAGCTTGGAGGACACTAATTCTGCTGACGAAGAGGAGAATGCAAATATAAACCGGCTTGGTGGACGTGATTGGTTGGTGGACGTTGCGGTCTGGAATAATATTTTAGTTGATGAATAATTAATATTATTGTTTACTGATGTTATTTGAGATGTTTGGTATGTGTGAACTTATATCGGTTAGGTTGGAAGGAACTTGTGCCGGAAAAAAATGTTGCTTTGGCATTTGCATGTGTAGGGTAACTCAAAGACGATCATGTTCTACGGCGAGGGTTGGGAGATGGCTTAGTACGAAGTCATGGTTCAGAGGGTCGAAGATGCTGGAGAAGATGGTCCGAGTTGAAACGCGTGGAGATCGAAGATGGATGATGATGCGTGTTGGTCTTGTTGGCGTCGGTGGCCGGGGCTGATGTTCACGCGTGTGCATCACGTGTACAAGAGAAAAACTCTTTTGAATTGAGTTAATGAAGACGAAGCAGCGGTGGATTTACCGTCCCTTTAGTATGGGCAGTTGCTCGGGTTTCCTCATTGGAGCTTGGATAGCTGTTCGAAGTGAACAGAGTAAGGTAAAATAATATTTAATCTAGAAGGCTATTTTTTATTAAGATTATTGTTTATTAATTTTAATTTTAATTTTTGAGATTCTTAACAGGAACAACCTGCTGATCAGACTAGTTCAAGCAGTCAAGTTCCTGCTACAAAGAAGGCCGGACACTAGCTCAGGACCTTCAAAGATAGTGGACGGGAAGCCTTCAACCAAGAGCAGTGTGATAGCAGCGGTTCCGACTAGTACTTCTACTACACCTGCCGTTCAGTCTAAACGTATACACGATAGACCACAGGCACTGGAAAAATTGGTTAAGGCTGCTAAGGTTATCCGGGAACAAAAAAGACATTTTTGGGCTCCTTATAAATATCCATTTTAACATATCCCTCACCCTTTCACAATTTTCACGGAGAGAGTGAAGAATTTGTAGAGGAAGAAACTACTCCTACTAAGATTGGAGAGGCAAGATTAGCAGAATCTACCTTCAAAGTCTCTTCCAATGAGAAAGGCAGTGGTAGTTTCACTTTCCATACTACCAATGCTTTGTTAGAAATTGGAGGAGAAACCAGTCTCTACTTTAGGTAAACAAAATTTCTCTTTTTTTTTTCTTTTTTTATGACATAGACAAGATTTTTACTTTTGTGTTTGACAATCCTCCGATCACTTTTGTCCCTGAAATTGAGAGACAAGGAGAAGGGGTCGAGCAGGCACGTTGCCTTCTACGAAACTGGTCGAAGAGACTCCAACTGTAGAAGAGTCAACTCTTGAGACGGTGGTCGAGGAGGCTTCTACCACAATAGACGATACGACAGTTGAGAAGACTCTGTCCAGCGCATAAGAGATAACTATTAAGGAAGTGGTTAGGGAAACTTCGAGCACCATAGAAGAAATAATTGTTGAAGAGATGGACAGGAAGGCTCCAATCACTATAGGAAGACTAACTGTAGAAGAGTCAACTCTTGAGACGGTGGTCGAGGAGGCTCCTACCACAATGGATGATACGACAGTTGAGAAGGTGGTTGAGAAGGCTCTGTCCAGCGCATGAGAGATAACTACTAAGGAAGTGGCCAGGGAAACTTCGCGCACCATAGAAGAAATAATTGTTGAATTGATGGTCAGGGAGGTTCCAAATCTCCAATCACCATAGAAAAGACAACGATCGAGATGGTAGTTAAAATTCCCACTAAACTCCAAGATTAAGGCTCTGATCCTATTATCCTGGTAAGTTTCTCAATCATTGCTTAAGATGATTCATAAATTTTTCAGCCTTAAATTTGCTTTTTTAATAGAATAAGATTTCTTTTGTAAATAAAAATACTTTATTTGTTTCCACCAGGGGACTCCTTTCCTTCTTAGAGGGAACTCTTACAGCAGAGATCGATGCCTAAGTTATTTGGAGACCAGTTTCTGAATTTAGTGAGCCCATGGATTCAACCAGCTCTACAAGCACTACTGCAGAAAAGATCATCACAGACAGTTCAAAAATATCATCATTTTGTGAGCCGTCTGAGTTTATGGATCGATAATGGCATGAAGTTAATCATGAGCGGTTTTGAACCGTCTATTATCTGATCATCACAGATGGTTATTAAGTTAGAACCATCTATGATAGTTGAATATCAAAGATGGTTTGTAGATGAAACTGTCTGTGATAGCTTATGTATCACAAACAGTTTGTAGATTAAACCATCTGTGACAGCTGATGTATCACAAACGGTTTATCCTAAGGAACCGTCTGTGATAGTCTTTGCCTCTCGCAATTCATTTTACCTTTGTCTGTGTAACCGTGTTCATGCCGGTCAAGTTTTCCTCCGTTGCGTCCTAGGGTCCTACCAATCCATTCCTGATCTCTTCTCTATACAATCTCCATGTAGTGTCTGCTTGTGCCTTTAAACCCCCCCCCCCACACACACACACACATATATATATATATATATAGTTCATATTCCCTTGTTAGCTAACTCGAGGTCTGAATTCAGCTAGCGTGCAAGTGAATCATGGCCTACTTCGTCAAACCTGATACATTGGAGTGTGTGATTTGCTTCATGGCATGAACTTGGGCTACCGTGGCATGAAGCAAATCACACACTCTAGTGTGTTAGGTTCGATGAAGTAGGTCATGGTTCACATGCACGTTTAGGATGAACGCCCAAGGAGCGCGGTAGCTAGCTGAATTTAGGCTTTGAGTTAGCTAACAACCTGTCAAAAATAGATGGATAGTGATGAGGTACATTTTTTACAGTATACCTTTCTTTGTATGCTCGCATGATGCGGATTGTAGTTTTGGGTTTCATTTAATGTCATATGCTCTATTTACAGTGATAGCAATGCGTGTTATGTATGTCTTGCTTTATTATCGGATAATACTATTGATTCGTTTCGCCCAACCTAAATTTTAATCATGGGTCTGTCACTGTGTAGGATGAATGATGAATAGATCATTTAGCACATATATTTTCTGTAGGATGAATGCATCATTTAGTACAGATATTTTTAAATTGCAAAAAAATATTTTCAAATTGAGTGAGAATTACTCAATTTGTGAGATCAGCACTTTTGTTCGTCCATGAGCCCTGGTGGCTGTAGAAAAGAGGCCACGGTTGTGGTCCTATGACTACAGAACTTCGGATGTGATTGATGTGCATGCGGCTTGACTTTTTGGGTGGAGGTGAGGTGCATGCGGTTGGAGCATACATGCTGTCCAGGTATTGGGTTCCTTGGTAGGTGAGATTTTTTGGGTGATTAATTAAGAGGTGTAGAAGAAACAGGTCGCGTAGAAGGAGGCCGCGCGCTCAAGGTTCCTCGTCGCGCGCGGAGAGCAGGAGAGGCACGCCGCCAAGGCCGTCAAGAAGATTTTGTGTAGTGTTTTGGCAGCTGTGCTTTTTTGCTAGGGCGTGAATACAGAGAACCATCCAGGGATTCTTGCCGTGCGCACATTACTATAAATAGCTAATATTGGACATCTTATCACAGACAGTTAATCAAAACCGTCTGTATTACATACGATCACAAACGATTTTTATTTTACGACCGTCCGTATTACTGGCTACGCTAAAAATCATCTGTGAAAGAGGTAATATCACAGACGGTTCATTATGAAAACTGTCTGTGAAGTATCACAGACGGTTCTTAACAATAACCGTCTGTGATATTTCGAAATATCACCGACAGTTTTCAACAAACAACCGTCTGTGATACTTTACAGACGGTTTTCATAATGAACTGTCTGTGATACGACACCATATCACGGACGGTTCCACTGTGGAACCGTCTGTGATAAGTACTGATGGTTCCATCATAGAACCGACTGTGATAAGTCTCTTTATTAGTATGAGTCTGCTAGGGTTTGCGCTCTAACTTGTCACACCCCAGCGCCCTTACTCTCGTCCGTTCCTCTCCCCATCCGAGTGACCCTATCGCCGACGCCACCTTCTTCCCCTCTTCCTCCTCCACGGCGTCGTGACCCGGCTACCTCGCGACCTCACGGCTACCTCTATCTCTCTGAGCCTCGGCCTCGGCTACCTACTTGCCGAAACTTTGGTGATGTCGATCGAGGTAAGACAGATGTATTGGTTTGTGCTGTTGGTATTCATGTGAACTGAGTTGCAATGGGGCTACCTAACTAGCTTGTCGGTTGATGGTCGGTTTGGATACCCTTAGCCTTGTTGTCTTGCTGTCTTGCCCTTTGTGACTGCTGGCTGGATGGATGGATGGATGGATCTGGAGGTGGGGAATGGGATTGTGTTTGGGTGTGACTGCTGCATGGTATGTTCCTAAAGATATTTTTTGTTTTCGATACGTATGATGCAAGGTGTGCTGCTGAAAAAAACACATTGATGCAACCTTAAGAAGTGGCAATCTGAGGGAGGCAATTTGGTTGCCTCCTAGAGAGGATCTTAACAAATGGTTGTCTGTTAATAGTAAGTCTGATCACTATCTATTCTTAGGGTAAATAACAACATGTAAGTATATAAATAATGAATCTCTAGGGACAATAGGATGAACTGTATATGAATAATTTTGGAATGAGAGCTTATGAATCTATGGAATTCATATGTGCAAACTATGTGCAAGGATTTTGATTCCACATATTCATAAGCTCTCATTCCAAAATTATTCATATACAGTTCATCCTATTGTCGTCCCTGGAGATTCATTTCATATCTCATCAGTGAACACAACTAGTAACATTCGTGGTTTTTATGTCAAGCAGATAAGAGCAGCAACCTGTAGAAACTCACTTATATCCATTTATGAAACACTTAATTACATGGTGTTATTTATCCTAAGAATAGATGGTGATCAGACTTAATTACGACTATTAACAGACAGTTATTTGTTAAGATCCTCTCCAGGAGGCCACCAAATTGCCTCCCTCAGATTGCCACTTCTTTAGGTTGCATCAATGTGTTTTTTCAGCAGCACACCCTGCATCATACGTATCGAAAACAAAAAATGTCTTTAGAAATATACCATCAGTCACACCCAAACACAAACCCTGCCCATTCCCCACCTCGATCCAGATCTATCCACATCCATCCAGCCAGCAGTCACAGAGGGAAAGACAACAACACAAACCAATAGATCTGTCTAATTACCTCAATCGACATCGTCGGTGTCGGTGGTGAGGTAGGCCGAGGCTGAGGTCAGTGGAGCTAGCCGGGGGAGGTGTGGAGCTAGAGGTAGCCGAGGCTGGGGAGTGACGAGTTAGAGCGCAAACCCTAGCTGGCTCCTATTAATAAAGAAACTTATCACAGTCAGTTCTATTATGGAATCGTCAGTGATACTTATCCCAGACGGTTCCGCAATGGAACCGTCCGTGATGTTGTCTCATATCACAGGCAGTTCATTATTAAAACCGTCTGTGAATTATCACAGACGGTTGTTTGTTGAAACCGTCAGGATATTTAGTAATATCACGAGCGGTCCTTGTTGAGCCGCTGCGTGATACTTCCTGACGGTTTTCAACATGAACCGTGCGTGATATTATCAATCACGAGCGATTTTTAGCACGGCCCGATAACACGCATGCGATGCAAAAAACTAAGACCGTGCGTGATTACATATATCTGATAGATTTTGAGCAACCGTCTGTGATGAGGCGTCCAGCATTAGCCTTTTTGTAGTAGTGGAATAACCTTGAGCTACAAGCCTAGCCTTGTTGCGAACTACCAACCCATCCTCACTTTGCTTATTTTTTGAAAATCCATTTTATTCCAATTACATTGTGATTAGGTGGAGGAGCAACTAAGGTCCAGAACTTTGTTTCTATCAAAAATTTCAAGCTCTTCATGCATGACATTGATCCAAGAGGAATTAGTACTAAAAATCCTCTCAAACCTAGAGATCCCAAAGACATGCTCACCCGAGGAGTCTAGGTCTCTACACTCACTACTCTTGAACCTCACTTCTAGACCCTCATCAAGAAGCTGAGAGACAGATAGTAGATTATACCTCAGCTTACTTACCAAAGCTAAGTCCTTAAGCATGAAGTTGTTGTTGACACGCACTGTGCCCTTGGCTGTCACAGTCCCGGTAGAAGCATCCCCAAACGTGATCAACTTGTTGCCGGATGCACGTGTGAGGGAGGAGAACCATCTAGAATGTCCAGTCATGTGTTGAGAACACCCAGAGTCAACAAGCCATATGCCCTCCTTACTCGCACGACGGACCTATATGACATAAGCGGGGAACATCTGTGCCTCAGTACTGGGGTTAGTGATAAAAGACTTGGGAATCCAGTACTGAGCCACACGATGCTTAGGAACAACAGTAGAAGCAGCAATAAAATGGTTAGTGGGATAATCATAAGAATGCACACGTGCAATACCTAGACCTCTCCGAATCGACCTCCCAAAAGGTCAGCACTCCCCCTGTCTAGATGCTACCCGTGGTCTATCCTCACGATATCCTAACCCAAAATGCTGTCTAGAGCCACCAAAAGAGTCAAAGAAGTCATCTACGAACCTAGACCTATGTCTAGTAGGAAAGACATGCTGCTTGGCTCTAGAGACAGTCGTAGGTGAAGGAACTCCTCTAATGGACCTCAAATCAAGCACTCTCTTCTTCCTCTCACTCTTAGCTCTACGGAAGCAGAACTCAACTATGTGGCCATCCTTCTTGCAGAAGATACAATGATAATTGATCTTTTGAGAGGTCTGACCTACTGAAATAGAGGCATCTGTCTTGCTAGAAGGGGTTTGGGCAAAACCTGCAGATCTAAAGACTAACTTAGATGGCTCAGGGGGTTCTACCTCAAACTTGCCACTCTCAATAGCTCTCACAACCTTAGGTAGGTGGTTCTTGGAATACTCTAGAGAATTAAATCCTATGTCACTCTTCTTTACACTTACCTTAGATTGATCGAGGATCATGTTAAGGTTCTTCTTCCCACTAGAGAATCTCTCAAGGTTCTTCTTCCCACATGAGGCACACTTATTTGACTTAATTGCCCTATCATACCTTTCCTTATGATGAGCTGCCTCAACCTTCAAGGCCTCACAAGACACACAAGAGGCATTCCTAATCCTACCCAACTGCTCTTTGAACTTGACTCTAAATGCCTCTTATATCTCATCTACATTATGCCCAACTTCAGTACAAAAGGCACAAGAATTAGAATCAACTACTTTCTTGGATGCAGTCATGGACATAGATTGTTTAATTTTAGATTTCTCCTCTAGAGTCTTGTTTAGAGCATCATTCTCAATCGTGAGTTTATGACAGTTTTCACATGAAGCAATCTTAGAATGAAGAACCATTTCAGTCATTTCCTTCAGTTTAATCTTACTATCCTCACAATGAGAGCAAGTGTGACTAGCATTAAATTTCAGTAATACCTTAGTAGCACTATCCAATTTCAATTCGAGCAAGGCACAATTTGAGCAAGATGAAGGAATAGCATCTACTGAAGTCACATCTAAAGCAATAGCATCCAAGCAAACATGACTAGGACTAGATTTGAGAGATTCTAGTTCATCTAGATCATCTTCAAGTTGATTAACAATAGAGGAATGAGCAGATTTCAGTTTTGCTAATTCATCATACAAGCTAGAGCAAGAATTATAATCATCAGCATGATTAATGGATTTGAGCCTAACCACTTCTAGGTTCAAGTTGTCAATCATGATATCCTGTCTCTTAATTATTTTAGCTTGCTTTTTCAGAGTTCGTTCAGCAGCAACCAAAGTGCGTTTCATCTCATTGAGTGAGGGCATACCTAAATGCGGATCCTTTGAAGGGATCATAAATGCGTTAGAGGAATCGACGTCGTGGCTGTCCTTGGCCATAAAGCACATACCGATGAAGTCCTGTGCCTTCTTCTTGCCATGGGAATCATCCTCGTCGTCCTCCGTCCCCGAGTCCACATCGCTTATATCAACATTCTCAAGAGCGGCAAGGACCCAATTGACGAACTTTCGGTAGTTGGGCTTCTTGGCTTTTGCATCTTGAGCTTGAGGACGCCTCCGGAAGTCTTTTTTCCTTCTTGCCCTTTAGCTTGGGGCACTTAGCCCGAATGTGGTTTGGCTCACCACACTCAAAGTAGGTAACAAGGCCACTTCTTCTTTTGCTCCTCATTTTATTATAGGCTCTCGTAAATTTTGTGGATAGGAGGGCTAAGTTATCATCAGGTAACATCTCTAGCTGCTCATCACTCAAGGAGTGCAAGGCGGACAATAAAAAACCAGATGGGCCAAAATCTAAAGAATCAGAAGTGCTACCCTTAGAAGGGTCAACCACTAGAGCCATCGGCTCTATCTTGGGAAGACGTGCGATGAAATCAATCTTATGCGTCTTCAACCTCGAGTAGAGCTTATCCATGGTAAGCTCACTCATGACAATGTTGTTATTGATGGAAGTGATCTTCATCCCCCAAACTCTCACGTCAAGTGCACCCAAGAACTAGAGTGCATTCTTAGACTTAGTAAACACAAGATCCACAGCACGCAAGTTATGAATGATCTTGGAAAACCTTCCTAACAACTCATCCAAAGATTCACTAGGCCTTTGTTCGATCTTTGAATATTCTTTCTTAAGTTGGTTCTGTCTCACTTCCTTGATCGCGGTAGAGCCCTCATGGTAGTCAGCGAGGGTCTTCCAGATCTCATGAGCAGACCTCAAGTGAGCGACACGCTCAAACTTAGATCGACTAAACCCTTGAATCAAGAAGTTCCGAGCCTTGCCATTTGCCTCCACATCAAGTGAGATTACATCGTCATTGGCCGGCACTACATAAGGATTTTTGACCTTAAGCCAAATTGAGTGCCCTTGAGCCTCGATGTAGGCATGCATGCGAGCCTTCCAGTAAGAAAAATCGAATCCATCAAACACATGTGGTTTGGTGGAATACTTGTTAGACGCCATGGCTCCTAAGACCGGTTAAGATCTATGAGAAGAGCTAATAGGGCTCTGATACCACTTGTAGGACCGAAAAGGCGCCTAGAGGAGGGGGGGTGAATAGGAACACGCCTAATTTTTCACCTCGATCAGATTCAACACAATTTTTACTTCAATAGCTATTAAGGCTATGAAGATCAAGGTGCAAGCTCAGCGAAAGACTTGTATTAAATCCGATCAACACCCCAAAGCAAAACAATCAAAAGCTCATCACATAAACAGCTGAGCGGTCAGATCGAAAACACAAGGACGGTTTGACCGGGGTGAAAGCGATCTGACCGCTACCTCGAGTGATCGATTATCGGAGTCGAGCAATAAAAAACAGCCCGACGCCCAAACCACAATTTGGTCTAACTTTTGATCTACGATTCCAAACTTGACCAAACTTGAGACACACCTTCTTAAGGATATCATGAACCTATTCCAAGCAATGATCGTCAAGATCTTTGCCAAAGTTCTGACCTTTTTCCGTTTGAGTGAAGGTTGCTCCAAAACCGGGCAAAAACGAAAACTTGATCCAAACACTTGCTCGTGGGTGAATGATGATCAAGATGATCCTAGATGTATTCCCACATATCACAGCAAGGTAGATAGGGATAAGAAACCAACAGAAAATCAAAGGATCAAAGAAGGCCCCAAAATCACAAAATAGGTAGCAAGAACACAAAGAGACTCATCTTTGAGGAATCTTGCATAGATTGATATGAGATTGTTGAGGGTTTACAGCCACTCCATCCAGGAGGACAAAGCTCAACTCATGAGCACACAATCATTCCAAAACTCTCTAGAACCCTAAACCTCCACTTTCCTCTCTAAGCCCCTAAAACCAAAACTAGGGTTTAGAATGAACAAAAGGATTGAGGGGGTGCAGCTACCTCTCTCCTCTATTTATAGTAGAGGCTAACCTTCTAGAAGAGTAATCCTATTAGGCACCCGTTAAGCCCACACAC
Organism: Phyllostachys edulis; assembly: GCA_036346405.1. Lineage (NCBI taxonomy): Eukaryota > Viridiplantae > Streptophyta > Magnoliopsida > Poales > Poaceae > Phyllostachys > Phyllostachys edulis. Next base: position 282,771 of record JAYEVD010000792.1, on the reverse strand, counting down.
AAACGGATTTAACTCATGCACGTATTTTAAAGTGCCGTCTTCATTTCCTCTTGATCTAATCTGCTTCTCCTTGTGCCGTCTTGCGCCGCGGGTTGGCAAAAGGTCACCAAGGCGGTATTTAGGTGAAGTTACCAAAATACCCCTTCTCGATCTTTTTCCAAAGACCGAGTCCCATCTTCGTGAAGCACTTTCATGCTTCGCCACATATAGGTTGATTAACAACTCTCATTATGTCGGCAAGTCTCTCCCATCTAGCTTCCACCGAAACCACCATGGCACTTGCACCGACCCCCGCACCGCTTGATCCAACCCGACGCACCGAACTGCCCGTTCGGTCAATGTGAGACCCCGGGGTATTTAGCTCATAATACCTAGTCATCCAATTGACCCTAGTATTACAAACAAAATATCCCGTGCCTCGGAAAAATATGTACATCCCAGAAGTGCTGTACATACACCCTTTTACAAAATTATGCATCAATTCCATTCAATCACATAGAACCGAAGCACAAGATACAAAACAAAAGACATACATAATAGCTTCATTACAACAAGGCCAATCGGCCAAAGGACATACAAATAAGTAATTAAACAGCGGAAGCAAAGCCATAAGATGGCTATAAATAAGAGCCAATTAGTGTGCCTTTACCCACAAGGCAACCAACCGGGCCGCCAAGCTAGTCGTCAAACCCGCAGTACATCTCACAAAAGTTGATCCCTTGGGGATCAACCCCTTCCTCTGCAACAAAACAATTAAGCATAGCAAATGAGTACAATAATGTACTCCGCAAGACTTACGTGTAGGGTAACAGACCTATACATATGCTACATGTAAGCTTATTTAAGGGGAGGAAGCTCTAGACTCATTTTTAACATAAAGCAAGTTTTATTTGCAATAACGTAATACATTTAAAGCAATGTTTGTAATCTGTTTTTAACATTTAAATAACAGCGGATAAACAATATATAATGACAACAACAACCTGGAAGTGACTACCCCAATAATCACCACAACAATAGCATGAATTACCCATTCATACTACCCATGTCAAGTTTTAATTAAAGGTTGTAGTCTAACTCTTGGAAGACCTCCCCAAGCGTGTCCATAACCTAGGACGAGGCTATTCCAATAGTTTTTACCCTGCAAGGGTGTACCAATGTACCTACACGCCAGACTGCCTTTTTGCCAAGCTATGAAGCACACTTCCTTAGGTATGCCAGCACGGCTAAGTCCTACGAGACATTTCCAATATTGTGCATTAACTACGAGTCGCTTGTCTGGATAGAAACCCATACGCTAGGACGGAGTCACCGGCAGAGCGAGAAGTAACCGGTGCCCCACAAGGAGGAGAACTAGACAGCCCACCCCGTCCATACAACACTCAACAACCACGCCAACCACCTGCGACTAGAAGCTAATACCCGCCAAAGTACTAAGTCAAGAGAGGTCCCATATCCCTCTCGCGTGGTTAGCACGCAAAATTGCTTGGTTTAGTCTAACAAGATGTTCGGTCCTTGTTGACTTAGGCACCATTCCAATCACACCCGACAATCACACCAACATACCATTGTGCCCAAGTCCAAATCAGTTTTCATTTTTAGTTTTGGTTTTACAAATTAACGCAGTACAAAGTGTTGGACATAATGGAATAATAGTAAGATTTTGTGTGATCAAGGTCATCGACATAAGTCGACAACCGCCCAATTCTACCGGTAGCTAAGCATTCTAAGCATGACACCGTAAAAACAATAAAAGAGCATAATTAAATCACCGGGCTCTAATTCACCAGCGATATTAATAACTTATGTTTTGTGGCACGGGATAACAATTTAAGGGCAACTATGCAATAGGATTAGCTACCTCTAATCGATAAAATTAACTTTGACACAAAAGCATGCATACATACAATTTGTAAACAAAGTATTATACTTGAAAATAATGGGAATTGTATGATCAAACTGCTTGCCTTACTGGAGATAATTCACTTGCTGTAGAGGATCACTCTCGTATACAATAAAATCGTCAGAACCTATCGAAAGAACCGAGAAGAACCAATAAGAACGAATAACACCGAACAAACACCGAAATTCAAAAAGTCTCAAAATCAAGAAGTTAAAACAGAAGGTAGATAATGATTTTTGATACATTTAGGTGAAAATTTTAGTTAAATTGGGGTTCGGATGAATTTCTTATAAATTTTCACTGTTTAAACAATTTCATGAGGTAAACAATTGATTTAGGATTTTCAACTAAGAGTATGATCCTAAAACTTTTAGACCAAGATCACATGACTTCAAGCTAAATTTATGAATTTCCATCTTTAAATGTTTTACCAATTTGTAATATCCATCTCAAAATTTGTTTTCATATGAGGTTGCTTCTGTTTATATTAAGGTCCAAAGGCCATCTGGAAATAGCCCTTTCTAAGAAATTGTATTAGATAAGTCATTAGTTCCTGCAGTCTTTTCCTTAATCACTTGGTTCCTCATTTGCTTATCTAAAACATTTTGCCAAAAATCTGATTTCAATTTGGTTTGTCATTGTCAACTAAGTGTTTAAAGGCTAAAAGAACTAATGAGATTTCTAACTACTAGGCTAAGCAAGGTTATTAGCCTATGGCAAACTTTTATTAACTTCAGATTGCCTTTTCGGTTTAAACATCAACAATGCACAAACTTCCTTCAAATCTTCGGATTTCAAACTTGGTTAATTTAGTTGAGTGACCAAATGGACACCACAACATTTGTTAGCAATAGGTGACTTGATTAACAAGGAGTTCTCTGACATTTCAAATTAATCACCTTCTCTGCTTAACATTTTATCAAAAGGACTTTTACTATTGTGCTAACTTGGTTTGCTTCATTAGTTCGAGTCTAAAACAAAACTCAATTGGAACAATAAAACTTCTAAGGAAAATGAATTTTAGAATGGTCATCAACCCAACCGCCATGAACAAGATTTTACTTTGGGAGCTTTTCTATTCATACATCTTAATTGAGGAAAATTGTTTGTTTAGAGTGTTGTTACTTAACCTTCCTTTTAACTCACTTATCCAAAAGGTTTTCAATTTAGGCTACTACTAACAGTAAATACCCAACTATGCTGCTTGAAATAAGGGCATTACCAACTACTGCATTAACAAGGTCATAAACCTATTGACAAAATTCTAACTATTGCATTAATCATATCATTAGCTAATGGACAAAACTGATCTTAGATCATTGATCCTATAACCTACAACATAAACATCTTGTGAACTACAGAGACCAGCTAACTCAAACATTCGTGAACATTACTAACTACTGGAATTGGCCATGAAGCTAACCTCCTTATCAAATATGACATTTTTCAGACTAACATTCATGTAACCTCTCTACAGCAAAATTCTCTGTTCAACAACATTTAACATAATATCCTCGGACGAAAAGGACACTAGCCAATCTTTCTACACACCTCAACTTCAGATTTTGGTTAAGCCATTGAGCGATCAACTAGTTAATCACAACATTTAGCTAAAAGCACTAATCATCTTATAGGAGGTTCATCGGTTCATGCACCCAGACATGATCGCCAGGAAGGCAGAATGTGGCGGCCTGTGGTGGCTTCAGTGGTGATAATGGCGCTTCTTGAGGCGAAGGTGGCGGCCGGACGGGACAAGGGAGAAGAAGGAGGCGATAAGCATGAGGAGGCCCAAGGGATATCACCAGAGAGAAACAAGGACACTCTTTGAGACATTTAGACAAACACGTAGAGGGCAAGCAAGAGGGAAACCGAAGGTGGCTCGAGGAGGCCGATGGCGATGTTGCAGGTGGAGAGACGACAGCGCCTAGGATGCTGGGGTGTGGCGCGGCTAGGGCCGAGGCAGACATGGGCCGGCGCGGGCGGGCGGAGCTGACAGATCTAGGGCGCCTTGGGCCAGGAGGTCTGAAGGAGGAGCCGAGGCCGCTGGGCAGAGCCGAGCCAGCTAGGCCGAGGAGGCGGCGGCGGCGTGTCTGGTGGCGCCATGGACAGGAGGCGCGAGCAAAGATTCTCGATCGAGGCGAGCTCAGATGGTGGAGGCGGCCGGCAAGCAGCGGGAGGGCCGACGCCGAGGGGCGATCGAGGCAGATCCGTGGCAGAAGCAGCCGGTTGAGCGGAGGAGGAGCCAAGAGCTGGGAGAAGCCGGGCGACAGCGGCACCAGAGGAGAGCACCAGGGGCGACAGCGCTCGGGCTCCAGGCGTGGAACTGGCGGCAAGAAGCGGAGGCGGGCGGGCTTGCTAAGGCCGGCGACGGAGGAGGAGCCGGGCGGGCGGCGGAGGCAAGGACTGGAGGTGGGGCGGCAGAGGCAAGGAGTCAGTGAGCACCCGAATTTATTAAGCTCATAATACTTAGTCATCCAATTGACCCTAATATTATCAACCAAATAAACCCAGTCTCGAGAGATGTATACTCCCGCACGCAAGATACATACCTCACAACAAAAGAATGCATCAATTCCATTCAAACACATAGAATGTAAACAAGCAACAACCCGTGGTTAATATTAATAAGGAATAGGTTATTACAAAAGAGGGCCTTCGGCCAAATAACAACAAGAACTACTAAGATAACAATGAAGCAAAAGCGCCATAAAGATGGCTATAACACAAAGCCAATCGGTGTGCCTTAACCCTAGGCATCTGGACCGACCGCCAAGCTAGTCGTCAAACCCGGCGCATCTCAAGAGAGTGAAGCCCTTGGGGCTCACCTTCTTCCTCTGCAACAAAAGCCACAAAAAAATGCCACAACCACGGGCGATGAGTACATAAAGTACTCCGCAAGACTTACGTGAGATAACAGAACTATAAATAGCTACATGCAAGCTTTATTTAAGTGGATGAGGCTTTGGACTCATTTTAGCATAAAGCAAGTTTCATTTGCAATAACATAATAGATTGAAGGCAATTTGGCAAAGCATTTTAATTGTTGAAATAACAACGAGATAATAACATAGTAACAACAACAAGATCAACTCGAAGTGACTAACCCAATAGTCACCACAACAATAGCATGAACTCCCGCTCATGCCAACCATGTCAAGTTTTAATTAAAGGTTGTAGTCTAGTTCTCACGGGCGCTTCGAGCGTGTCCATAACCTAGGGCGAGGCTATTCAATAGTTTTAACCTGCAGGGTGTACCAATGTACCCACACGCCGCATCGCCTTTCCTTTAAGCACACTACCTTTGGTATGCCGCACGGCTAAGTCCTACGAGATATTTCCAATAGACGATGCTAATTAAGAGCCTCCCACGGGATAAGGATACATTAGACACCCTAACCGGTCATAATGCTCCCTCCCAACACCACACACACACATTTTATTAAAACATACCCACCGACCAGCTCATAATTAACACCTTCCAAAGTACTTAGTCAAGAGAGGTCCCATATCCTCTCGTGTGGTTAGCACGCAAAATTGCTCGTAACGGTGGCGCAAGTAACTCGGTCCTAATGACTCAGCATACTACCACATTCCAAAACCACACCATCCATCCAATATGCCCAAGTCCAAATAGTTTTCATTTTTATTTGTTTACAAATCATACAAGGGGACATAATGGAATGATAGTTTTTGTGTGATCAAGGTTATCGACATAATGTCGACAACCGCCCATTTCTACCGCTATCTAAGCATTGCTAACCATGACACCGTAAAAGCAATAAAAGAGCATAATTAAATCACCGGGCTCTAATTAACCAGCGATATTAGTAACTTATGGTTGGTGGCAGGGGTAACAATTTAGGGGCAACTATGCAATAGGAATAGCTACCTCTAAACGATAAAATACTTTGACACAAAAGCATGCATACATACAAGTTAAACAAAATATTAGACTTTAAAGTAATGGGACAATGATGGAAATGATCAAACTGCTTGCCTTGCTGTTGCTGGACAAATTGGTGCTGAGGATCACTCACGGAATCAATACAATCGTCGGCACCTAATCGAAAAGACGAAAAGAATCGATAAGAACGACGAAAACGACAAAGACAGCACAGCAAACGAACTCCAAACACTCTGAATTTTCTACAGCAGCAAGAGGGTGATTTTTAGGGAATTTAGCAACAAGAACCAATGGATTTGGATTCTTAATGCAAAAGATATGAGCAAAACAATTCTGCTCAGCCCTAAAAATACCGAACTGCACTATTCACTAATTTAATTATGAGGCAACATTTTCTAGAAAAGTGGTGACACTGAAATTTTTACAGCAAAACCAGCACCTCATGAGATGAATAACACAATTGAGTTCATCTCATTTGGAGCTAGATTGCATTTTCTAAAAAATTTCAAAAACAAGAACTTGAACAAAATTATAATGCACAAGTCCTCATTTTTATAACAGCAACATGCTCAAAACTAATTTTCACAGTGAGTTCATTAATAGAGGAAACCCACAAAGTTGGTCTCACTCAAAAATAATCTACAGAGCATTAGTTATGTATTTTACAAGTTAGACATTATTTTGAGTGTACTTTTAAAGTTAGTTTTAAAACCTAAAGGCAAAACTGTGCTCTGGAGCTGAACTCAACTTACAATCATTTTTGGATTAAAGTCAAGTTCAAGACAGAGCTAACACAATTCGAATGACCTCAATTGGATTTAAAATGAAAAAGATATGGAATTCTAAAGTTCATACCTTATTTCAGTTTATAACTAAGAGCTCACTGGAATTTCTAAACTTTCAAAACAGAGGGGGAGGACGTGAACCGTCGATCTAAATCAAACAGTCCAAGACCTCCAGAGGAAAACGCGCACGCGCCTGTGCAGGTCCAGAGAACATGGGCCGTTGATCTTGGATCCAACGGTCCATGTCCTCCCTGCCACGCCACAAGCAATGTAGGGGAGGTCGTAGCCGTTGATACCGCATCCAACGAACCACAACACATGAGGGAGGACCGGGACGGTCCAGATCAAACGAGGGAGGTCCAGAACGGCTGAGATCTTCCAAAGGAAGATCTAAACTATCAAGATCTCCCCAAGGAAGATCTACATCGCCAAGACCTCTCGAGGAGGTCCCGGGCGGTCCAGATTTTCCAAAGGAGGACCTTAGTGGTCTAGATTGTCCCAGGGAGGACCTTAACGGTCAAGACAACAACAAAGAGGTCCTGGGCGGTTCAGATCCACTTGGGGTGGTCCTGAACGGCCAAGATCTAACAAAGGGAGGTCCTAAGCGGCTCAGATTTCCACTGGGAGGTCTGGGCGGCTAAGATTTACCCGAGGAGGTCCACAAGGTTAAGAGGACCTCGGGGAGGTCCTACACGGTGGAGATCAACACAGGGAGGACCTCAACGGCTAAGATCTCCCACAAGGAGGTCCTAGCGGTCAAGATCGCAAGGAGGGAGGTCCTGGGGGTTGTCCCTACAAAAGACCAGGGGTGGTCTTTTGCAAAGAGGACCCCGAGGGGAGGTCTTTGGGGAGGTCTTTGCCAAAAGTCCACGGGGTGGTCCTTTGGCAAAGAGGTCCCAGAGATGCACGCTGCGGGAGATTAAGGCGCTGCCTTAATTACGCAACAAGGACGTAAAACAAGGCATTAAAGGTGACAGAAGTTTACCAATGCTAAGCAATGATGATCGCATTTAAGGGGAGATCTTTGTCCTAACGACAATGGCATCGTGCCATTGTCGTCCGACAAAACCCCGAGAGGCTCCCAAGGCTTGTCGCCGGCGATGAGGACCTCACGGCGCCATCCAGGGCACCAACGTGCGCAATAGTGTTCTTGACACGCCAGACCATTCCCTACCGCGGGTGGCCTGAACGGCGACGAGTCAGAGATTGGCGCGCAAACACACGGCCAAAACACAAACAATGATAATGAGCTCCAGCAGTACATTCTGCTGCAGTGCCCAAGAAAAGCTCCGCAACAACATACATCGCGGTGCCAAGATCTACTGGACTACCAGAGGGTTACCTGGAGGTCGCGGAGGTGCTGAGGAGGTTGGGGACGTGAAGGACCGGAGTTGGGGAAGAAGGGTTGCTCCACGGCCAACTCCAAGCTCCAAGCTCCAAGTTAGGCCTCTTCTGAAAATGTCAACCCAACCAATTAAGTTAGGGCTTTTGGTCACAGAGGGTAGTGGCTTAGATTGAAGCAAAGAGACGGAGAGGAAAAGCCACGGGAGCACTGAGCCACCGAGGAGCTCCAAGGGCATCGATGGCGGCCAAGGAGGGGAGGTCAGTGGAGGGGATGCTCAGCCAAGCACAAGCAAGGCCAAGCTCAATGGTGTGTAAAAGAAGCCAAGGGCAACAGTGGGGGGTTTTATAGCTAGGGCAAAAAGAGGTTGTGAACCACGGGTTAAGCTCATGGTGAGCTTAGCCCAAGGAGGTCCACGGAGGTCCCCGAGTTGGACAAGATGGATAGGACAGAGTAGGTCGGACGGGGCATGGGCTAGGGGCGAAAAGCACCGACATGCATTTAATGCCCCAGAGCACTGAGCCGCTGGATGTGACAAGGCTCGACTTTGCTCATCGCCATGGCTCGCACGCATCCAAGGTAGGAGAAGAACAGACCTCACATCCACCGCTGGATTACGTGGATGGGGAGGTATCGCCCTCGGATTTTAAGTTTGAACCGTTATGTTTTAAGTGACCGGGAGGAGGTCCCACCACACGATTTGGAAAGGGAGGTTGTGGCCTCCGATTTCCATATACGAATCTTGCGTGGAAAAAGGGACAGAGGTCCAAAGCGTTGGATCTCAATCCAGCGGTCGCGGACCTCTGTGAGGTCTTAACCGCATACCTAACTTAAGAACATGAGGGGAGGTCATGGCCTTTGGATTTAAATCCAAGGGCACACAATGACCGGGGAGGTCTTAGCACTACGCGTAGCGCACAAGAGGTTATGGCCATCAGATTAAGATCTAATGGTGATGAAAAGGTGAGGGAGGTCTGAGATGTTGCGAAAAAGGCAAGGGAGGTCAGGACCTTTGGATTTTTGATCCAACGGTTCTGATCAAAAGAGGGGGAGGTCCCGAGCTTGCATAACGCACTGTGAGATCATGGCCTTTAGATTTAAATCTAAGGGCTACAACCTCACGTCTTGTGAGGGGAGGTCTAATGCGCACAAGACAAGGAGGAGGTCGTGACCGTGGATTTTAAATCCAACGGTGCACAACATGAGATGGGGGAGGTTGTGAGCGCTAGATTTTGAGGGGAGGTTGTGGCCTTTGGATTGGATCCAACGGCTACGACCTCAAGTGAGTGCAAAAGGGGAGGTCTGAGTAGTTTGAGCGAGGAGGGTCATGGCCATGGATCGCTGATCCAAGGGCGATGACCTCATGTGAGCGGGAGGACTTGGTCAAGTTAGGCGAGGAGGAGGTCGTGGCGGTTGGATGTTAATCCAACGGCTCACGACTGATCAAGGTGGAGAGGAGGTCGATGAGCCAGGAGAGAAAAGGTTGAAATGGACCACTTTGGGAAAGTGGCTAGCCCAAGGAACAGGTAGGCTTTTAGATTTAGTTTTTAACAATTGAAACTTAGCGTAATTATTTGAGATAGCAAATGAACTCCAAAATTCATGAAATTTAAACTGGAGCTTGCTGACAATGAGATTAACCTTGCATAAAATTTCCAGAGGTTATTATGCAATGCATTTTTCTCAGGAAATTCATGAAGGTTGTTCAAGGATTTGTTTTACCTCCAAAATTTAGCAAACAAGTTTTACAACTTGTGATATTTTTCAGAGGGGTCCCACATCAGCTTTAGGACCAAGGAAAAATATTTCCAAATGTTTGGCACAAGATTTAGACAATTGAAAAATGGGTTTGACTTTTGGTCAACAAGAGCTTTGTGTTTTTGGATTACACAACTCTTGGACAAGAATCACAGGAGAAATTAGGGGTTTTCAAGATGTGAGAAAAAGTTTTAATTTCTACACATATAATTATACTTGAACAAACCCTGTTTATACAGTTGGGATGTTACAAGCTGGAGGTGGGGAAGCAGCTTGGCTCCCATTCGGTGGAGAAGAGGGGAATGAAAGAGAGTGGCCTGGGCAAGGAAGCATCCGACTTGGGGAAAGAAAAAAAATGGAGTGTTGTATAGGATTTGAAAGAATTTGAAATGGAGGAGGGGCAAAGAGTCGTTGTGTAGAAAAAGAAATGGAGGGCTCAACAATTCATAATGGTAAGGTGATAAGGTTGGGTGTGTGGCAAAGAAAGCTCGGATCAGGGTCCTACCGGTCACGAGAATAGTGAGAGAAGGGCGGATCGAAAATGGCCAATCGGACCGAATGAAATGGATGGTCCAGATCGCGCCACTAGAATGATGAGTCGGACCGTCGATCCTTGATCGGACGGTCTTCATGAAAGCACTTTCGGACGGTTCGAACAGTACCGATCAATTTGGGCCGTTGAGCTAGGATCGGACGGCCTGCATGCAATGGTGCAGTTAGGCGGTGCGGTGCAGACAAGTTTGCTCGGGTCGAAACAGTGCGATGACTGGAGTCGGTGCAACAATGCGAGCCCGAAGTTTTAAATTCAGTTTTACCGAAATACAATAGGTTTGACTGAGGCTTTATAAATAGCAAATAAAATCTATAAATTCTGAAAATATTTGGAGGGGTCCCTGGGGTCACCTAGTGACCAAATAAAATTTCAAATCTCATTTTTCATGGGTTATTTGCTTATTTTAAATTCAAACTTACAATAGGTTATTGAATTAAGTTTGAATTTTCTGTGCATTGAGTTTAGCTCCAAAAATTTGGAAAAAATTATATTTATTCATGATAAATATTATAAGATTTAAATAAATTATGTCCAGAGTTTTAATTGAAGTAAATTCTTCCCAAAAAATTATTTTAAGTGCATGCTCTTGATATTTGACTTAGGGTTTTGATCACAAACTTTTCTCAAAAAGTTTTAAAGAGGTCCTGACTTTAGTCAGCCAGAGATTTTGGTTTTTGATTTCCCATAATTCCTTTACAAGAATTACAAAATTATTCAAAAACTTCAAGATGCAAGAAAAGTTTTAATTTCTACTCATTTTCTTACATTTGAAACATAGACCTAGATTTGGGATGTTACAAAACCTACCCCCCTTACAGAAATCTCGTCCCGAGATTTGGCTTGCTCGGGGAAGGAAGATGGGTAGTTCGCATGCAGACGATTTTCCCGTTTCCAAGTAGCTTCATCCACAGAATGATTTGACCGCTGAACGTTTAGGATCTTGAGGACACGATTCCTTGATCTTGTTCAGCTTCTTCAAAGATGCGAACCTTCCTTTACAATTCTTTATCCCTTTATAATATTTTTGTTGTACTTGGATCTAATTCTCAAACTCTGTTCAGTCCCATCAACACTTTATTTACTTGCATATTGTTCCCAGCTCGTTCCTTGTCGAGCCGGATTTTATTTGATTTGTTTTATTGTATTGTTTCTCGTTAGGTCATGATTTTGACCTATATTCTTGCACATCAAGAGTTTCCAACGGAACTTCCTCGGTTGGAACGCGGAGGCACTTCTTTAATTGGGACACATGAAACACATCATGTAGCCCTACCAAGTGCAGCAGGTAATTTCGATTTATAGGCGACAGCCCCTTTCTTTTCGATGATGTGGTAAGGACCTACATATCGAGGAGCTCACTTGCCTTTGACGTTGAAACGTGGATGGCCCTTTCGGTCTGACCATCAGTTTTGAGGATGATAAGCTGAACTGAAAGAAAGACGAGTTCCCATAGCCTCTTGTAGACTATGCCAAAATCAAGAAGTGAATAGTGAACCATGATCTAACACGATCGTTTTCGGCACACCATGCAAACTTACGATGCGGGATTTGTAGAGATCCGTTAGAAAATCTGCACGAAGGTCATTTTTTGACAGACTGAGAGCTTTTTGTCTGGTTGGTGGTGCATGGCCATTGTTAGTTGGTGGAACGATTTGTCTGGTTAATTCCGGAGTGATTTGTCTGGTCAGTTCCGGAGCGATTTGTCGGGTTAATTCCACTAACAACGGGATCTTAGCCTGCTAACTAGCTATGCGGAGTCATCCCTCCCCAGCTAGCTTCTTAGAGGGACCATAGCCGTTCTTAGTTGGTGGAGCAATTTGTCTGGTTACTCCACTAACGAACCAGACCTCAGTCGATTAACCAGCTATACGGAGTCATCCCTCCGTAGCTAGGTTCAAAAATGGATTATGGACATTTAGGCCACGGAAGTTGGAGGAAATAACAATTATGTGATGCCCTCAGATGTATAGGGAAGGAAATGTGCCACTTTAGTCACACGATCGATGACAACCCAGATGGCACCATTTTTCTTGGGGGTTCGGGGTAGACTAGTAGACCTTTTTGAAATCGAGGCGGTACTGGGTACCAACTCGATGACGAATTCGAGCTTTCAAACTGGAGGCATGCTAGGCAGATCTTTGGGGAAGGCATTGATGAAGTTACACACTGCTGGAACTTCACGAATATCGAGAGAAGGCTTTGCTTTAAGGGCGAAAAAGAAGTGGACCTTGCAGCTTAAGCGAACCTGCTCACCGAAGGGACTGGTGAGGTAGATAAGCTTCCTGACTCAATCAATTTGTCCCTAATGCTGAGACAACCGATCCATTTCAATGGTTTGCACAGGTTTAGATGTGATTCTTGGCACGGATTCTACTTCCTCGATCTCAACAGGGACATTCCGACACTCGGATTCAACTCTCAACTCTGAATCGGGAGAGCGAATGAGGAACGAGATCAACAAAGAGCAAAAGAAGGTCACCAACAATGCAAAAGATCAAGGGTACAAAAGAATGAGAAGCTCCTGATTTGAACAAAACAGAAGCAGGACGAGAGTTGACAAGAGGCGTACCCAACACGACATCAGGCGCCTCCAAAGCTGAAGGGATGGGTTAGCAACGCAACCCGAAGACTAGAAGTTTAGAGAAAGCGAAGAATAATGCAAACGACTAGGGGAATGGAACATCACCCTAACCGAAAGCTAACAATTTAGATAGCACATATCACTACCGAGTTAATAATAGATTAGATGGTAGTAAATGTAAACTAAATGAAACAAGCAGAATGAAAGAAGAAACAAGAAAAGCCAAGAAACAACTCTAAAAGCTTATAAAGAGGCTTAAGAAATAGCAAGAGAAACACAAGATCAAAAGATCAACTTCCCAACACAACTAACCCGTATTGAATGAACGAGTAATCGGTTGAGAAGACAAAAATCAGAACGCAACTCGAGATTTAATCACATTTAAAGAGCAGAATAATACCATCTAAAGGGTGTTAGATACTTAGCCAACTAGTATCACATCTTACCCTTTTATTCCCATAAATTTTAGTTGAATTATCCTCTCATTATCTATCTTATTTAGAAAACTTTGAGATCGCCGTTTGGAAATTTTGATGCTTGCTGTCCAGATTTCGCATCCAAGCTCCTAGTCGAATCACCGACTCCAGAACTTCAAAACCTTGAAAAGGGCAGCTCACACTTCAATTCGCCAATCTCATTGTTTCCCTAAAACCCAATTAAACGATAACACTATCTTTTGAGAGAAGGAGAGGAAAACAACTCTTAAAACTCAATTGAGAGCAAGATGAGATGAGCAAGCTAAGATAGATAAGGAGTAAAATCTGAGAATTTGCTCAAGCTTTCATAAATCATTTGATCCTTTGAAAATAAGTTTTTCAAATCATCCTAAAGACGACCAAGCTAGGGTTACTACGGTCGGTATGGCTATGATACCAAACTTTCTGAGACCCCGGGGTATTTAGCTCATAATACCTAGTCATCCAATTGACCCTAGTATTACAAACAAAATATCCCGTGCCTCGGGAAAATATGTACATCCCAGAAGTGCTGTACATACACCCTTTTACAAAATTATGCATCAATTCCATTCAATCACATAGAATCGAAGCACAAGATACAAAACAAAAGACATACATAATAGCTTTATTACAACAAGGCCAATCGGCCAAAGGACATACAAATAAGTAATTAAACAGCAGAAGCAAAGCCATAAGATGGCAATAAATAAGAGCCAATTAGTGTGCCTTTACCCACAAGGCAACCAACCGGGCCGCCAAGCTAGTCGTCAAACCCGTAGTACATCTCACAAAAGTTGATCCCTTGGGGATCAACCTCTTCCTCTGTAACAAAACAATTAAGCATAGCAAATGAGTACAATAATGTACTCCGCAAGACTTACGTGTAGGGTAACAGACCTATACATATGCTACATGTAAGCTTATTTAAGTGGAGGAAGCTCTAGACTCATTTTTAGCATAAAGCAAGTTTTATTTGCAATAATGTAATACATTTAAAGCAATGTTTGTAATCTGTTTTTAACATTTAAATAACAGCGAATAAACAATATATAATGACAACAACAACCTGGAAGTGACTACCCCAATAGCCACCACAACAATAGCATGAATTGCCCATTCATACCACCCATATCAAGTTTTAATTAAAGGTTGTAGTCTAACTCTTGGAAGACCTCCCCAAGCGTGTCCATAACCTAGGACGAGGCTATTCCAATAGTTTTAACCCTGCATGGGTGTACCAATATACCCACACGCCAGACTGCCTTTTTGCCAAGCTATGAAGCACACTTCCTTATGTATGCCGGCACGGCTAAGTCCTACGAGACATTTCCAATATTGTACATTAACTACGAGTCGCTTGTCTGGATAGAAACCCATACGCTAGCACGGAATCACCGACAGAGCGAGAAGTAACCGGTGCCCCACAAGGAGGAGAACTAGACAGCCCACCCCGTCCATACAACACTCAACAACCACGCCAACCACCTGCGACTAGAAGCTAATACCCGCCAAAGTACTAAGTCAAGAGAGGTCCCATATCCCTCCCGCGTGGTTAGCACGCAAAATTGCTTGGTTTAGTGTAACAAGATGTTCGGTCCTTGTTGACTGAGGCACCATTCCAATCACACCCGACAATCACACCAACATACCATTGTGCCCAAGTCCAAATCAGTTTTCATATTCAGTTTTGGTTTTACAAATTAACGCAGTACAAAGTGTTGGACATAATGGAATAATAATAAGATTTTGTGTGATCAAGGTCATCGACATAAGTCGACAACCGCCCAATTCTACCGGTAGTTAAGCATTCTAAACATGACACCGTAAAAACAATAAAAGAGCATAATTAAATCACCGGGCTCTAATTCACCAGCGATATTAATAACTTATGTTTTGTGGCACGGGATAACAATTTAAGGGCAACTATGCAATAGGATTAGCTACCTTTAATCGATAAAATTAACTTTGACACAAAAGCATGCATACATACAATTTGTAAACAAAGTATTAGACTTGAAAATAATGGGAATTGTATGATCAAACTGCTTGCCTTGCTGGAGATAATTCACTTGCTGCAGAGGATCACTCTCGTATACAATAGAATCATCAGAACCTATCGAAAGAACCGAGAAGAACCAATAAGAACGAATAACACCGAACAAACACCGAAATTCAAAAAGTCTCAAAATCAAGAAGTTAAAACAAAAGGTAGATAATGATTTTTGATACATTTAGGTGAAAATTTTAGTTAAATTGGGGTTCGGATGAATTTCTTATAAATTTTCACAGTTTAAACAATTTCATGAGGTAAACAATTGATTTAGGATTTTCAACTGAGAGTATGATCCTAAAACTTTTAGACCAAGATCACATGACTTCAAGCTAAATTTATGAATTTCCATCTTTAAATGTTTTACCAATTTGTAATATCCATCTCAAAATTTGTTTTCATATGAGGTTGCTTCTATTTATATTAAGGTCCAAAGGCCATCTGGAAATAGCTCTTTCTAAGAAATTGTATTAGATAAGTCATTAGTTCCTTGCAGTCTTTTCCTTAATCACTTGGTTCCTCACTGTTTGTCTAAAACATTTTTGCCAAAAATCTGATTTCAATTTGGTTTGCTGCTGTCAACTAAGTGTTTAAAGGCTAAAAGAACTAATGAGATTTCTAACTACTAGGCTAAGCAAGGTTATTAGCCTATGGCAAACTTTTATTAACTTCAGATTGCCTTTTCGGTTTAAACATCAACAACAGACAAACTTCCTTCAAATACTGGATTTCAAACTTGGTTAATTTAGTTGAGTGACCTAGTGGACAGCCACAACATTTGTTAGCAATAGGTGACTTGATTAACAAGGGAGTTCTACTGACATTTCAAATTAATCACCTTCGCTGTTTAACATTTTCTCAAAAGGGACTTTTACTATTGTGCTAACTTGGTTTGCTTCTGTTAGTTCAGAGTCTAAAACAAAACTCAATTGGAACAATAAAACTTCTAAGGAAAATGAATTTTAGAATGGTCATCAACCCACTGCCATGAACAAGATTTTACTTTGGGAGCTTTTCTATTCATACATCTTAATTGAGGAAAATTGCTGTTTAGAGTGTTGTTACTTAACCTTCCCTTTTAACTCACTTATCCAAAAAGGTTTTCAATTTAGGCTACTACTGACAAGTAAATACCCAACTATCTGCTTGAAATAAGGGCATTACCAACTACTGCATTAACAAGGTCATAAACCTATTGACAAAATTCTAACTATTGCATTAATCATATCATTAGCTAATGGACAAAACTGATCTTAGATCATTGATCCTATAACCTACAACATAAACATCTTCTGAACTGCAGAGATCAGCTAACTCAAACATTCAAGAACATTACTAACTACTGGAATTGGCCACGAAGCTAACCTCCTTATCAAATATGACATTTTTCAGACTAACATTCATGTAACCTCTCTATAGAAAAATTCTCTGTTCAACAACATTTAACATAATATCCCTCAGGACAGAAAGGACACTGGCCAATCTTTCTACACACCTCAACCTCAGATTTTGGTTAAGCCATTCGAGCGATCAACTAGTTAATCACAACATTTAGCTAAAAGCACTAATCATCTTACAGGAGGTTCATCAGTTCATGCACCCAGACATGATTAGCAGGGAAGGCCGTAACAGGGGTGGCCCAGGGTGGCTCGGTGGTGATGACGGCGCCTACTGAGGAGGCGAAGGTGGCAGCCGGAGGGGACAAGGGAGAAGAAGGAGGCGCATAAGCATGAGGAGGCCCAGGGATATCACCTGTAGAGAAACAAGGACACTCTTTGAGACATTTAGGCAAACACGTAGAGGGCAAGCAAGAGGGAAACCGAAGGTGGCTCGAGGAGGCCGATGGCGATGCCGTGCGGCTGGAGAGACGACGGCGCCGGGATGCCGGGGTGTGGCGGCGCGGGCTAGGGCCGAGGCAGACAGGGGCTGGCGCGGGCTGGGCGGAGCCGGCACAGATCTAGGGCGCCTTGGGCCGGGAGGCGCGAAGGAGGAGCCGAGGCCGCTGGGGCAGAGCCGGCGCTGCTAGGGCCGACGAGGCGGCGGCGGATCTGGTGGCGCCATGGACAGGGAGGCGCGAGCAGCATTCTCTGGATCAGGGGGAGGCGAGCTCAGTGGTGGAGGCGAACGGCGCGGCAGCAGTGAAGGGCCGACGGCGCTGAGGGGCGACTTAGGCAGATCCGACGGCAGAGCAGCCGGGTTGAGCGGAGGGAGGAGCCGGCGTAGCTGGGAGAAGCCGGGGCGACGGCGGCACCAGAGGATAGCACCAGGGGGCGACGGCGCTCGGGCTCCAGGGCGCAGGGCCTGGCGGCAGCAAGCGGAGGCGGGGGGCGGGCTTGCTGAGGCCGGCGACGGAGGGAGGAGCCGGGGCAGGGGCGGCGGAGGCAAGGACCTGGAGGTGGGGGCGGCGGAGGCAAGGAGCTGGAGGTGGGGAAGCAGCTTGGCTCCCATTCGGTGGAGAAGAGGGGAATGGAAGAGAATGGCCTGGGCAAGGAAGCATCCGACTTGGGGAAAGAAAAAAAATGGAGTGTTGTATAGGATTTGAAATAATTTGAAATGGAGGAGGGGCAAAGAGTCGTTGTTTAGAAAAAGAAATGGTGGGCTCAACAATTCAAAATGGTGAGGTGATAAGGTTGGGTGTGTGGCAAAGAAAGCCTGGACTGTGGGTCCGGCTGGTCAGCGAGAATAGTGAGAGAAGGGCGGATCGAAAATGGCCAATCGGATCGAATGAAATGGATGGTCCAGATTGCGCCACTAGAATGATGAGTCGGACCGTCGATCCTTGATCGGACGGTCTTCATGAAAGCACTTTCGACGGTTCAACAAGATCGATCAATTTGGGCCGCTGAGCTAGGATCGGACTACCGCATGCAATGGTGCAAGAAGGCGGTGCGTGTGCATAAGTTTGTTCGGGTCTAAACAAAGGCGATGATCGAGTCGGTGCAACAATGCGAGCAAAGTTTTAAATTCAGCCATACCAAATACAATAGGTTTGATCGAGGCTTTATAAATAGCAAATAAAATCTATAAATTCTGAAAATATTTGAGGGGTCCTCGGGTCACCTAGTGACCAAATAAAATTTCAAATCTCATTTTTCATGGGTTATTTGTTTATTTTAAATTCAAACTTACAATAGGTTATTGAATTAAGTTTGAATTTTCTGGCATTGAGTTTAGCTCCAAAAATTTGGAAAAATTATATTTATTCATGATAAATATTATAAGATTTAAATAAATTATGTCCGAGTTTTAATTGAAGTACATTCTTCCCAAAAATTATTTTAAGTGCATGCTCTTGATATTTGACTTAGGGTTTTGATCACAAACTTTTCTCAAAAAGTTTTAAAGAGGTCCTGACTTTAGTCAGCCAGAGATTTTGGTTTTTGATTTCCCATAATTCCTTTACAAGAATTACATAATTATTCAAAAACTTCAAGATGCAAGAAAAGTTTTAATTTCTACTCATTTTCTTACATTTGTAACACTGACCTAGATTTGGGATGTTACAGTCAACCTTGTCCATTCTGCACCACGCTTGAGTCTCCTTACTTCACCCGACATCCTTGATCGTTCTGAACCTAAACTCTCCAAGCCTAGTTTCGATCATCCTCGCCGTTGACCGTCGTTGACCTCCAAGCAACCTGCACAACGATAGACAAGGAAATCGAATCCGGGAACAAGTTCTTCACAACTTGACCCACGTTAGTCAAAACCTGCATCATGCAACACATATGCACTGAAACTTATGAATATGACCTAACCAAATAATGATTGCCACCGAGTTGGCTGATGAACAAGCCAAAATCGGTCAGACCACCACTTTGGCCGGTCTGACCGCCCCTAGGCCGGTCTGACCACGTCCTGAACGCTGGTCTGACCGCGTCCTGAACGCCGGTCTGACCGCTCAGCTGGGACTTAGTCAAATATCCTCCTTAGAAATCCGAAACCTACTAGAAATTTCAAACCAAAAGAACTTTTGCCTAAAAGCTCTAAAAATTATGAGACCAAGTGTAGGAGAATCCCCTTTCTTGCCTACACCCTCTATTTTTGGCCCAGCTCCAAAATCCAAAAACATTTATGGCCGGTCAGACCGATTTCCCAAAGCCGGTCTGACCGCCACCTGTTGGCCGGTCTGACTACCACTTGACTGACAGCACTTTGAACTTCGTAAAAAACGCGTGATTCGACAAACCTTCAACGCCATTGCCAATTGTATCATCATTCTAAGATCGTGAGTATATCCCCATGATATCCACATACGTCGAGCTATCTATCCATCGGGTTGCATGAGCGTAGCCGAGAGCGGCGAAAACTATGAAAAATCTTTCACAATCATTCACCTCTATCTGATTGTCATTAATGATCCTACAATTTCGTGGAGTCTTTTCGGTCTACCATCTATTCCTCTATCTTTTGTGTGGTGACGCTCACAATTACATTATGAGGCTAGATGGTAGGAACGTATTTATAGACTCCACTTCCAGGTGTTACTAATTGACCCACCTGTTTTCTGGAACACCGTGAAAATCCTGAACTATATCACCAACCATGATCAGACATGCCAGTTTTATTATTCTAAAATATATTAGTTTCTAACACACTTGTGTGAGTCTGCGCTATGATCAAATTGTTTACGAGATCAATTCCAATATGATCATATGGGTCAATAGCCTGCAGAGCCGATCCTGCAAAACAAACCCAGCTATTCCGCCCTGTGCTGTATCTGGATCAATCACATGTATGCATATTAAATTCCAGTAAACTTGATCTCAATAAATACGTCTACCATATTCCAGCACGGCCGTCCTCGGCACCTCGAGTATTAATTCCTCGAGTTAAATTCCGCATCAAGTTATTTCCTATCACATACATCAATAATATGAATAATTCCATGTTGAGTTGAAACAGACAATAACCACAATAAATATTGAAAGCTATATAAAAATCCAACGGTAACGTGAAGAGTTAGTTGAGGTAAATATTTACCAATTCTAACATAAGATTTTTGTTGCGGCTCTACAGAAAGGAGTACATCATCATCTAGTTAACTGTAAAGTTCTAGTTAATTTACATAAAATAGTTAAGTACAACTGTCAGTTATAAACCATCACAATCCAAACTAAGCAAGCATCAATTAGTCCTTAAGGATATTTGGCGATGTCTATTTAGGATAGTGAGAAATGAATACATTCATTGTGTATCTCTGTATCTTGAGAGAATGATACCTCGACATGACACCTCGACCCCACAGGCTAAACCACCAGTCACAGCTCACAGGACCTATTTAAACGATGGCCAGGCTTCATCGACGAAACCAAGAAGCAAGCTTACAAAGGGACACTAGCTCTCACGATGAACCGAAAGGGTAAGGTAATAGAGATTGTTGATCTACAGAAATTTAATTACCCTACTTTCTTTCTGTGCTTCTTTGGTCGAGTACGTAGCACTTCATTTTTTTTCTTTTTTTCTTTTTTGAGGAGAGCACTTAATTTTTTTCTTTGGGAGGAGACTAATATTATTATTATTTTCTTTGGGAGGGCTAATATTAATTCTTTGCGAGGATTAATATTATGTATTGTTCTGTTGCAGGGACTTGATTCAATTCAAGCACTGCAAGCCCCGTCTGACAAGAAAGTAATCAAGAGTCTTGAGGGCCAAATTACGAACCTTAAAGGCCAAATTAAGAATCTTAGCGACCTAGTCGAGACTCAAAAGACAACGATTCAAACGTTGGACAAATCTTGCCGTGAGAGGAAAATGAAGTACGAGAAAGAGAAGAAGAAATACGACGAACTGCGAAACAAAGTGAAGATCGCGCAAGATGCGTTGAACCAAGCACTATGATATATATCGTCCTACGGTCCGTTTCTTACTAAATTCCTGCAGGAATTTCTTTAAAATCTCTGAATTCCAAACTTTAAGCTGTAACGATGGTACCGTTGTATATCACCCCTTTACGCGGACTCGATTTCGTGGATATATTACCTAAATAAATGTCTATCAGGGATAGTCGACCCACGAGGCCATTAGCGTAGTTAGTCTCGTATGGTTTATCTTATTACGAAGGTACCCCACCTCTCTCTATATAAAGGGGATAGGGGCTGCATATATATTGTACAACCAGGCCAACGATCAAAAGAGCAATAAAGTTAAGAGAATGCTTGGGACTAAATCTTGTGTCTCATGTTCTCCTTTTATATTACTATGAGTTGAGTGTTTGATCATAGGCAACGCGACCCTGAATATACAACATGTATTACTTTATTGTGCATAGTTTTGCTCCTTAATCCTCCGGTGCTAAATCCAAGTGCTCGGCGTAATAAATATGTTGATCGTACAGAAGCTATTGAACGTATGAATTTCAGGCTATTACATTTCCGATTCTCAAGATAGAGGCGACACGATATACTGAAGACCGAGATAGGGATTTCTTGATGTCCACATGCAAGGAGCCCAGTCCATTCAACTCAATGTCGTTCAATGAATTCTTCATGTGCGAGTAGGTGTACAACGAGGCTGCCAAGCAAATCATTGAATATCCGGAGCCATTGCAACCATGCTTGGAGGACACTAATTCTGCTAACGAAGAGGAGAATGCAAATATAACCGTTGATGCACCAGACTTAGGGTCCACTATCGAACTTACGGGAACATAGAATGCTAATCATCCAGAGACTTTATTGTTGTCACTACTACAAAATAGATATTTTCTCACGATCGAAAACCGTTAAAAAAATAGAAAAAACCGTCGGGTTTTATTTTCCTGACGGGTAACCGTCATGCAAATCCCCTCAGGTCTAGGCGGTCAGGAAAATTCAATTTGTCTGATGATTCACCGTCAAGAAAAATTTTGTTGACGATTTTTCCCTATTTTGCTGACGGTTTTGCAACCGTCCATAAAAAGAATTTTGTTGACGGATATTCACTGTCAACAAAACTATACCTGACGGTTTTTGAATTACCGTCAAGAAAACTATAAAACGTGACGGTTCTTTGACTGTCAGGTTTACGAATTTAGCTCACAGGGCCATTACCATCAAGCAAATAAAACTTGATGGTTCTTGGCCTGTCAGGTTTACAAATTTAGTTCACAGAGCCATTACCGTCAAGCAAATAAAACCCGACGGTTCTTTCCCGTCAGCAAATTGTTTTTTCCTAAGTGTATTACCGTCAGCAAAATGAATTTATGGCTGTCAACAAAATTATTAGCAGCCAAGAATGCTAGCAGAAATTATCAATGATCACATATACATCACACTTATATTTGATTCATACACATCCATACATCATATAATCCACAATACACATCCATGCATCATATAATAGACAATACACATCCATGCATTACTCCACACACAAATAAGAAGTTTAAGCTTAAATTAGCATCAATTCAAGCACAATACCATCCATGTGATTCACTTGCATAAAGCAACATTGTAATCCGCACAAAAGACATCTAAAAGTCCAATGCTACCACAATACACCTAAAGACAAATATCACATACAAGTCATGTAAGTCCATCTAAAATTCCAGTAATACCATTCATGTTCAAATATTCAAAAAGCTAGAAAGGCATCATCAAACACTACTACAGTAAACATCATCACAGACGGTTTTCGAACCGTCTGTATTTCTATGTATGTGATACGCCTGTTATCACAGACGGTTTTTAAACCGTCAGGATATAGGCTATCACGCACGGTTGGGAAATAGAACCGCTCAGGATATTCTCATATCACGCATTTGTTCTATTTACCAACCGTCTGTGATAGCCCCATATCACAGACGATTCTATTTATAAACCGCATGTGATACCTAGGATATCACAGACGGCTCTATTTATCAACCGTCTGTGATTCGATATATATCACAGACGGTTAGTAAATAAAACCATCTGTGATATCTGACATATCACAGACGGTGTTGGCGAAACCGCTCGTGATAATATTCTTCACGCATTTGCTAAAGGATAAAACCGCTCGTGATAGTTCTTTAAACCTATCTAAATTTTCTGGATTTTCGGCTAGCCTCAGGAATTGCTAGCCATGCCCTCTGAAAACAAGTAGACAAAAAATAGATACATCACTGATGAATCAATGGTTGACAACTCAAAGTTATCATTTATAACTCAAAATCAATTACAAAAGAATATGTTCAAGTATCGTCGCTACAGTTACAATTGAATTACAACTAAGTAAATTACAATTGAATCAATTGTTTCGAGGTCGTTCAGTGGTGTCGACGGAGTGAAACTCTCCTTTGGCATTAATGATCTGGCCTTGATGAAGTCAAGAGCGCCCTCTAACATCTCGCGATCTCTCGCAATGAAAGTGCATCTAAATCTATGTGCAAGCCCTGTCGCTAGCAGCAGTAAAGTAGTAAGCATTTATATTTAAATTTAGGGAAAAGTCTACTTTTCAACCCTGAACTTTTCGAAAAGTCCGAAAATCAACCCTAAACTACAAAACCGGGTATGAGCCAACCTCCAACTCTCAAAACCGTTCATTTTACCCCCCCAACCCAAACAGGGGTGGTTTTGGGTGATGTGGCGCTGACGTGTCAATGGTTTTGACATATAAGATTCTTTTCGATGACATGGCAACCACTTAGCAAATAAAACAAAAAAAAATCTATTTACAGGGCCCACATATCATCCTCTCATTCATTTCTTTCCACTCACGACCAAACAGCTGGGGCTAATTCCACTCAACCGTGCGACGAAGTCGTAAACGAGGAGCTTCTTCTCCCAGAGGCCATCGCCCGACGCCGGCAGAAGCAGATGAACCTGTGGACATCATGAGGATATGCTCATGATCTTAGGTGATGTTACAATTGGCAATTCGATTGAAGGTTTGTTGGATTTCCTATCTTTCAGAAAGTTTCAGTAAAGTGTCAGGTTTTGCGGTAGTGCCGGCATTGTGGCCGCGGTACTACCGCCGGGCGGTATAACCGCAAGAGTGGAGCGGAACTACCGCAAGTCACTTTGACCGTAGGATTCCTTGAGACGTCCGATTGAAATCGGACGGTACAAATCACGGAGAACGTTCGGACCTCCGAATGTGAAAGGGATTGTGGGACGTCCGATTGAAATTGGATGGTCCAAAATCATGTGAACGTTCGGACCGCCGAATAGTGCCAAAATCCGGCGACTAAAACATGTGGTCCAATTGGCCGAGTTGATCTAGAGCGTCCACGTGGCAGGGCGTGTGCTTCTGAGGGTTTTGCGAATTTTCATGGAGCGCTAGTACCGTAGTATGTATGGCGGTAGTACCGGATTGCGGTAACACCGTTTTTTACATTGCGGTATGGTAACTCCAGAGAGCATGATTTCGAGGAGTTTTGAGTTTTACCTGATAGCGGTACGACTGCAATGTTGAGAGCGGTACTACCGTCATACGGTTGTACCGGGTATTACACGGAGGTAGTACCGCATTTACTGTGAATTTTGGTTATCCTTGAAAATCTAATTTGGGATAGGTCATATCCTTGTTTAACAATGCATGTGTTGCATATTGCATGTTTTGAGCTAACGTGGGTCAAGTTGTGAAGAACTTGTTCCCGGAGACGAATTCTTTGTCTATTGCTGTGTAGGTGGCTTGCAGGTCAACGACGGTCAACGGCGAGGAGGATCGGGACTAAGCTTGAAAAGCTGAGGTTCAGAATGATCATGGATGCTGGGTGAGGTCAGGTGACTCAAGCGTGGCACAGGATGGACATAGATGATCGAACGGGCAGTTCGATGCAGCAGGTTGGATCAAGTGGCGCAGGGGTCGGTGCAAGGGCGTTGGTGGTTCCGGTGGAATTCGGACGGGAGAGACTTGCCGACATGATGAGAGCCGTTGATCAACCTACACGTGGCGAAGCAGGCGATTACTTCATCAAGATTGGGCTCGGTTCATGGAGAAGCATCGAGAAGGAGTATTTTGGTAATTTCACCAAATACCGCCTTTGTGACTTTTTGGCTAAACTGCGGCGCGGGTCGGCGCTTGGAGAAGCGGTTTAGGTCAAGTAAAGATGAAGACAACACTTTGAGATACGTGCGTGTGTTAACCTGTTGTGTGTTAGGGTTTAACGGGTGCCCTAATGGAATATTTTCTAAATGCTAGCCTCTAGTATAAATAGAGTGTTGTCACAGTAGTCTCAAGCAATTCATGGAGAGAAACCCTAATCTGTCTTAGGGCTTGGAAGAGAAAAAGGAGAGGCAAGGGTTCTGGGGATTGATTGATCATATGCTCATGTATTGAATTGTGTCCTCCAAGATGAAGTGGCTGTAATCATCAAATCTCAATCTCTATTCAATCCAAGCAGTTCTCAAAGATGAGTCTTTTTCGTTCTTGTTCTCTATTCTTGCATCCTATTTTGATGTTTTGGTGCTTTTGATGATCCACTGTTTTTCTCTTGAATCCTTCTGTTGATTTTGCTTGCTGTGACTTATGGGAGACCATCTAAGGTCATCTTGATCATCCATAACCCACGAGCAAGCCTTGGATCATATTTGAGTTTTTTACTCGGTTTTGAGTCTTTCTTCATCAAATCTGAAAAAGGTCAGAACTTTGTCATGGATCTATTGAATAGATGATTGGAATAGGGTCCTGATCTCTTCTAGAGGATATGTTTCAAGTTTGGTAGGGTTTGGTTGGATAAATCACAAGTTGTGCAAATTTTGGTTTTGTTTTTCTGCTGTCGGCAAGAACCCCAGGAAAATCTGTCATACCGCACTATGAACGGCGGTAGTAATCGCAATGCGTAGTACCGCGCTCATAACAATGTAGTACCAATTTCGTATTTCTTCACAGAGCTTCAGATTTTGTTGTCGCTTTTGTGGTTTGCAAAATTATTGAGCTCCTATTCAACCCCCCTCTAGTCGCCTTTCCTGGTCCTACAGTGGTATCGAGTCCGATTAGCTCTTCTCATAGATCTTAACCGGTCTTTGGAGCCATGGCGACTGACAAGTATTCAACCAAACCACCTGTTTTGGATGGAGTTGATTTTGCTTACTGGATGGCTCTCATGCATGCCTACATCGAGGCTCAAGGGCACGCAATTTGGCTTAAGGTCAAAAATCTCTATGTTGTGCCAGCCAATGATGATGTGATCACTCTAGATGTTGAGGCTAATAGCAAGGCTCGAAACTTTTTGATTCAAGGGCTTAGTCGATCTGAGTTTGAGCGTGTTGTTCATTTGAGGTCTGCTCATGAGATCTGGAGGACTTTCTGTGACTACCACGAGGGCTCTACTGCGATCAAGGAAGTGAGACAACCAACTCAAGAAAGAATACTCAAAGATCGAGCAAAGGCCTGGTGAATCTTTAGGTGAGTTGTGGGGAGGTTCTCCAAGATCCTTCATGACCTACGTGCAGTAGATCTTGTATTCACTGAATCTGAAAATGCACGTCAGCTCTTGAGTGCTCTTGATATGAAGGTCTGGGGGATGAAGATCACTTCCATCAATACCAACACTATCATGAGTGAGTTTACCATGGATAAGCTCTACTCGAGGTTGAAGACGCATGAGATTGACTTCATCTCTCATCTCCCCAAGACAGAGTTGATGGCTTTAGTGGTTGATCCATCTAAGGGTAGCTCTTCTGATTCATTGGATTTTGGCTCATTTGGTCTTTCATTGTCCGCTTTGCACTCTTTGAGCGATGAGCAGCTAGAGAAACTACCTAAGGATGATTTAGCCCTCCTATCCACAAAATTCTTGAGAGTTTACAACAAGGTGAGGAACAGAAGGAGAGGTGGTCCTGTCACTTTCTTTGAGTGTGGTGAGCCAAACCACATTCGGTCCAGGTGCCCCAAGCTGAAGGGCAAGGTGGAGAAGGACTCTCAGAGGCATCCTCAAGCTAAGGATGCGAAAGCCAAGAAGCCCAACTATCGAAAGTTCGTCAGCCGGGTCCTTCCCGCTCTTGAGAGTGTTGATATGAGCGATGTGGACTCGGAGACAGAGGACGATGACGATGATTCTCATGGCAAGAAGAAAGCCCAGGATTTCTCCGGCATGTGCTTCATGGCCAAGGACATGCACGACGTCGACTCTTCCAACGATGACGACCCTTTCGGTGATCCCGATGAGGTATGCCCTCACTCAATGATATGAAACGTGCTTTGGTCGCTGCTGAACAAAAACTGAAGAAGCAAGCTAAAATGATTAAGAAACAGGACACCATGATTGATAACTTGAACCTAGAAGTTGTTAGGCTCAAATCCATTAATCCTGTTAATGTTTGTGATTCTTGCTCTAGCTTGCATAATGAGTTAACCAATCTGAAATCTACTCATTCCTCTGTTGCGAATCAACTTAAAGATGCTCTTGATGAACTAGAATCTCTCAAGTCTAGTCCTGCTTGCATGAATGTTATTGCTCTAGATGTGACTGCTGTAGATGCTATTCATTTACCTTGCTCAAACTGTGCTTTGCTTGAATTAAAATTGGATAGCGCTACAAAAGAATTGCTAAAATTTGATACTAGTCACACTTGCTCTCATTGTGAGAATAATAAGATTAAAATGAAAGAAATGACTGAAATGGTTCTTCATTCTAAATCTGCATCATGTGAAAATTGTCTTAAACTCACAATTGAGAATGAAGCTCTAAACAAGACTCTAGAAGAGAAAGCTAAAATTGAAAAATCTATGTGCATGACTGCATCTAAGAAAGTAGTTGATTCTAATTCTTGTGCTTTTTGTATTGAAGTTGGACATAATTTAAATGAGATACAAGAGGCGTTTAGAGTCAAATTCAAGGAGCAAGTGAATAGGATTAATAATGCCTCTTGTGTGTCTTGTGAGTCTTTGAATGTTGAGCTAGTTCTTCTTAAGAAAAGATATAATAAGGTAATCGAGTCAAATAAGTGTGCCTCATGTAAGGATCTAGCCAAAAAAAATGATTACCTCAAAAAGACCCTTGAGAGATTTTCTAGTGGGAAGAAGAACCTCAACATGATCCTCGACCAATCTGTTGATGGCAAAATTTGGCAAGCTTCAAAGACCTCCTAAGAGGTCCTGAGCACCTCGTTCAAAAATCTCCTGGAGGCCCTGGCTTCAAGGATCTCTTGAAAAGTCCTAAAGACCTCTTCGAGGACCTCCTGGGAGGTCCTGGCTTCAAAGGAGGTCCGGAAGACCTTTTCGGAAGACCTCCTGGATGTCCTGGTTTCAAAACGGTGATATCGGAAGCAAACTGGCAGAATTACCGTTTAAAACGGTACGATCGTGCATCTCTTGGCGGTAGTACTGTGTGTCGTTCGGACCGTCCGAACATCATCTGATCGTGTGGTTTAAACGTGTGGTCCGAACGGCTCATTCGATCTGGGCGGTCCACATAATCGGTCCGATCGTCTCAGCCAACTGGTTGCTAAAGGCGGTACGACCGGCTCATGGTGTGGTACTACCGCAATGCGGTCGTTCCGATTAATAGTTGGCGGAACTACCGAGGATTGGATTACCCAGGACCTCCCCAGGAGCGGCCACGTGGATTCATCAGAGCCATTCAGGACCTCAAGGACCTCCTCAGGACCTCCAAGACCTCCTGCGAGGACCTCCAGGACCTCCCACGCGGACTTTCCGCGTGGACCTCCACGAGGACTTCTTCAAGGCAGCCAGCTGTTTGCTAAAACGGTACGACCGGTTTATGGTGCGGTACTACCGCGTTACGATCATTCCGGCTTTTAGTTGGCGGAGCTACCATGTACCGTCCAAGACCTCCCGTGCAGACTTACCACGTGGGCCTTCTGCGAGGGCTTCCTCAGGACTTTCCGTGAGGATTTCTTCAAGATCTTGCAGAGCATCCAGGACGTGATCAAATAGGAAAGATGTATCAGTTATAGAAGGCATAACCGAATCATATCTGTAAATCTTATTCGGTTTAGAAGTCCGGGTTGTTTACGGCTAAGACCTACCGCCCTTTAAATAGGGGGTCAAGGCCGATTCAGAACAACACACACAGATCAATCTACAGAATCGTTCTTTTTAATTTTCATCTACTTTTCGCATCTAGGTCTAGAGTAGCATAGCTATGCTTTGCTAGTTTGCTTATAAACCAGCCGTCAGCTCCTGCGCCATTGGAGTACCTATCCTTTGCTGTTCTTGCTTGTAAAACAGCCGGTTCTTCGCCGTAATTGGAGAATTATCCTCTTTGCTAGTTTGCTCGAAAGCTAGTCGTGCACTTCTACAAAAGTGAAGCAATCTGGTCAATTGCGACCTCCTGTGTTGATTTCTGCGTCAACACAATCTAAGGTGAGTGTAAAGAAAAGTAGCCTAGGATTTAATTCCCTAGAGCATTCCAAGAACCATCCACCTAAGGTTTTGAGAGATGTTGAGAGTGGTATGTTTGAGGTAGAACCTCCTGAGCCATCTATGGTAGTTTTTAGATCTGCAGGTTTTGCCTAAACCCCTTCTAGCAAGACAGGTGCTTCTACTTCAACAGGTCAGACCCCTCAAAAGGTCAAGTACCATTGCACCTTTTACAAGAAGGATGGCCACATCGTTGAGTTCTGCTTCCGTAGAGCCAAGATTGAGAGGAAGGAGAGGATGAGTGCTTTGAGATCCATTAGAGGAGTTCCTTCACCTGCTATAGTCTCTAAAGCCAGGCAACTTGTCAGACATAAGCCTAGGTTTGTAGATGACTTTTTTTGACTCCTTTGGTGGCTCTAGGCAGCGTTCTGGTTTATGGTATCGTGAGGAGAGACCACGCATAGTATCTAGACAGGGGGAGTACCGATCTTTTGGTAGGTCGATTCGGAGAGGTCTAAGTGTTTCACGCGTGCATTCTTATGATTTTACTCCTAACCATTTTATTGTTGCTTCTACTGCTTTGCCTAAGCATCATGTGACTCAGTACTGGATTGTCAAGTCTTTTATCACTAACCCTAGTACTGAGGCACAGATGTTCTCTGTTCATGCTTTATAGGTCCGTCATGCGAGGAAGGAGGACATATGGCTTGTTGACTCCGGGTGTTCTCGACACATGACTGGAGATTCTTGATGGTTCTCCTCCCTCACACATGCATCCGGCAAAGAGTTGATCACATTTGGTGATGCTTCTACCAGGACCGTGACAGCCAAAGGCACAGTGCGCGTCAACAACAAATTCATGCTTAAAGACATCGCTTTGATAAGTAAACTGAGGTATAATCTGCTATCTGTTTCTTAGCTTCTTGATGAGGGTCTAAAGGTGAGGTTCAAGAGTGGTGAATGTAGAATTCTAGACTCCTCGGTGAGCATGTCTTTGGGATCTCTAGGTTTGAGATGATCTTTTGTGCTGATTTCAGTGTCTCTTCTGCTTCCAGTCCTAGATGTCTTGTGGCTTCTGATTCTTATGATCTAGTTTTGTGGCATCGTAGACTTGGACACATAGGCTTTGACCATTTGACCAGGGTCAGTAGCAAGAACTTGATTAGAGGTTTGCCTTTACTTAAGAATGTTGGAAACCTTGTGTGCACACCCTGTAAACATGGTAAGATGGTTTCTGCTTCTCATCCACCTCTTACTTTAGTGATGACTGATGGGCCAGATCAGCTCTTGCACTTAGACACAATTGGCCCTTCTAGAGTCCAGTCTGCAGATGGGAAATGGTATGTGCTTGTGATTGTGGATAATTTCTCCAGGTATTCATGGGTTTATTTTCTGGTTTCTAAGGACGAGGCTTTTGGCTATTTTAGAAAATTGGTCTTTAGACTAGCTGTTGACCTTCCTGGAGCTTTGAGAGCCATTAGAAGTGACAATGGGACAAAATTCAAGAACTCTTCCTTTGCCACTTTCTACACTGATATGGGACTTGAGCACCAGTTCTCTTCTCCTAGAGTTCCCCAACAGAATGGTGTTGTAGAGAGGAAGAACATGACTCTTGTAGAGATGGCCAGGACCATGCTAGATGAGCATAGTACACCTAGGAGGTTTTGGGCTGAGGCAATCTCTACTGCTTGTTATGTTTTAAATAGGCTTTTCTTGAGATCTGTGATTGGCAAGACTTCTTTTGAGCTTAGATTTGGTCATAAGCCTAAGGTCTCTCACTTCAAGATTTTGGTTGCAAGTGCTTCATTCTTAAACATGGCAACTTAGATAGATTTGAATCAAGATGTTCTGATGGCATTTTTCTTGGATATCCTGCTCATTCTCGTGGCTATCGTGTATTTAATTTAGATACTAACAAAATTGTTGAGACTTACGAAGTCACTTTTGATGAGGCTAGTCCTGGTACTAGACCCGATGGTGCAGGTACACAAGTTTCTGAACGTATCTTCGTCGATGACGACTTTGAGGATGAGGACCCGATCCATCCTCCAGTCACTTCTGAGATGGTTGGAGAGACAGCTTCTACTTCTCCAGTTTTAGCTGAGCAACCTCCTCCTACCTTCACCAACGATGTGAATGGCTCTACTCCTACCTGCATAGCTCATGAGGTAGACGCCACTTCTGCACTGGACCTCCTCTTCACATTCAGCGATAGCATCCATCTGAGCAAATGATTGGGGATCTTCATGAGCGAGTCACTCGCTCCAGGTTTATCTTTCTAGATTCTCATGCACATTCTACTTTTGTCGCGTCTTTTGAACCCCGAAATGTCACCCATGCTTTATCTGATTCCTCTTAGGTCAATGCCATTCATGAAGAGCTTAAAATGTTTGAAAGAAACAAAGTCTGGACTTTACTTGAACCTCCACCTAATTATAATGTAATTGGAACAAAATGGGTTTTCAAAAATAAGCAAAGTGAGGACAGGTTGGTAGTTTGCAATAAGGCTAGGCTTGTAGCTCAAGGTTTTTCCCAGGTAGAAGGCTTAGACTTTGAAGAGACATTTGCTCCTGTAGCTAGATTAGAAGCCATTCACATTTTGCTTGCATTTGCGGCATCCAAGGGCTTCAAGCTATTTCAAATAGATGTCAAGAGTGCTTTCCTTAATGGCTTCATAGAAGAAGAGGTCTTTGTCAAGCAACCTCCTGGTTTCGAAAATCCCAAGTTCCCAAACCATGTTTTTAAACTCTCCAAAGCCTTGTATGGATTGAAGTAAGCCCCTAGAGATTGGTATGATAGGCTTAAGAGTTTCTTGCTTAAAAATGATTTCAAAATGGGATTGGTAGATAAAACCTTGTTCACTCTCAAGCATGGCAATGACTTTTTATTGGTTTAGATTTATGTGGATGATATCATATTCGGTGGTTCTTCTCATGCTTTGGTGTCCAGATTTTCAGATTCTATGAGCAGGGAGTTCGAGATGAGCATGATGGGCGAATTGACTTTCTTCCTTGGTCTTCAAGTCAAGCAACTGAAAGAAGGTACCTTCATTCATCAAAGTAAGTACACAAAAGACCTTCTTCGGCGCTTCGATATGGGAAGCAGTAGGCCAATGTCTACTCCCATTGTCACATCCACCGTATTGGACCCTAATAAGGATAGAGAGCTCGTGGACCAAAAGGAGTACCGCAACATGATTGGCTCCTCCTCTATCAAGACGGCCGAGGCCGACATGCGATTCGTAGTGTCTCAGGCGCCGATTCCGTGCTTCCTCGTGCCTCTCATCGTCAAGCAGTGCGTTGCATTTTTAGGTGCCTCCAGGACACTCTTGACTTTGGACTTTGGTATTTCTTCCGATTCTCGCTTCTCTATTCTGCTTTTTCTCGATGCCGATTTTATGGGTGTAGAGTGGATAGGAAGAGTACTTCTGGCACTTGTCATTTCTTAGGCACATCTCTTATCTCTTGGTCAACTAGGAAATAGTCCTCTGTTGCACAATCCACTGCCGAGCCCGAGTATATAGCTGCAACCAGTAGTTGCTCTCAGGTTCTCTAGATCTTGTCTACTCTACAGGACTATGGGTTATCTTTGGATAGTGTTCCTCTCTTCTGTGACAACATTAGTGCCATAAACATTGCTAGAAACCCTGTGCAACACTTTAGGACCAAGCACATTAACATTCGATACCATTTTCTTAGAGTCCATGTTGAGAAGAGGTGATGTTGTGCTTCACTTTGTAGAGTCCGACCAGCAGGTTGCAGATATTTTCACTAAAACTCTTGATTCTTCTCGTTTTGCTTCTTTGCGGGGAGAGTTGGGGGTTATTAGTCCTCTTGGCCTGTTTTGAGGGGGAGTTTGTTCTTTTGCATTTATTGTACCATAATGCATTTTAAAATTCAGCATCTTGCATTGTAATATAAACTTATGGAGTTTTGACTATTATCCTTGTATGACATGATCTCATACTTTGTACCCTGCCATGTCTTATGCAAGTTTGCTAGATTTCTTTTATGGCTTTTTATGTATGGCTTAGCTTTTGCCATGCTAGCTTTATTATCTGTGAGAAAATTGAATCAAAACATGACTTGTTGGATCTTGTGACTAGTTTTGCCATAGTGATCCTCTCATGATTCATGCCATGTCATATAGGCTAAATTGAGTTTTGAATTGAGCTATGCAAGTTCTTAAGTCAAGCAAATGAAAAATGAGTTTTTCTGTGCGAAAAAACTGATCTCACCAATTCTTTCTCATGAGACGGCTTACCATTGCATTAGGCATGAACTCAGGGGGATCGTTTTGGATGACCTAGACCACTCTTTTAAGCTTCTTGCTTGAGATGGTCGCGGCAAGGCTTGAGATCTAACACAATGCTAAGAAAACAAATTGTCAATTGGTTGAAGCTTAGGAGGCAATTGTGGATAGCTCCTAGTCTAGGACTTGTTTTACTTAGATAAAACCAAATATTTTTAGCAAAATGCTCAATGTGCTAAATTCCAAATGCTTGAACAAATTGATTCATAATTGAACTCATAGCACTCAAAATTGACTCATTTCCTAGTGTTTAGGTTCCATTTTGCTTATAGACATGGCTTGACTCATTTTTAGATACATTTAGTTAAACTATGATCTTGAGCACTTTGTCATGTTACCAATTCATTTCACCTCAGGTTATTGCTGTTTTGGCCTTAGCTTTGCTGTACATGTATTGCCATGATAAAACATAGCTTCTTCACATAATATGGCTTGGTGTAATACTTGTACAGTCTTCTTGGATAATTTTCATGGCTCCTTTTACTAAAAATTAAAAAAAAAACTGAAAAATTGAAAAACTGCAGCCTTTCTATGTCATTCATGCTCTAACTTCCTCCATGCAACTTGATAACTCTATTGTCAAAGGGAGAGAAAAATTGATAAAAATGTTGTTTTGTTTTGGAGTCTCTGTGCAAATTCTGCAAAAATTGGGAGTGCAAAAATTGGGAGTTTTCAATGTTCAAGTCATATTGAAAACTTGCTCTTTCATTTGAACCTTAAGTGAGAATTTTTGTCTTGTTTATGGAATTTGAAGCTCTCTTGACTTCTTCTGCTTTATCTCACTTGCTGAAGCTATTCTAAAGCCAACTTGATCATTTCCTTGCATTCACTTGCTTTTAGGACCAAATTGTGCCTTTGTGCGAAAAACTGATTTCTTTTATTTTCAAACCTCAAAATATTCATTTTTAAGAAATTGCCAATGTGTTCATCAAGGAAGGATTGTGGACATCATGAGGATATGCTCATGATCTTAGATGATGTTACAGTTGGCAATTCAATTGAAGGTTTATTGGATTTCCTATTTTTCAGAAAGTTTTAGCAAAGTGTTAGGTTTTGCGGTAGTACCAGCCATTGTGGTCATGCAGACCCAAGCAAGATAACCACAAGATTGGAGCGGAACTACCGCAAGTCACTTTGACCGTAGGATTCCTTGAGACGTCCGATTGAAATCGGACGGTCCAGATCACGGAGAACGTTCGGACCTCCAAACGTGAAAGGGATTGTGGGACGTCCGATTGAAATCGGATGGTCCAAAATCATGTGAACGTTCGGACCGCCGAACAGTGCCCAAATCCGACGGCTAAAACATGTGGTCCGATTGGCCGAGTTGATCTGGAGCGTCCACGTGGTAGGGCGTGTGCTTCTGAGGGTTTTGCGAATTTTCGTGGAGCGATAGTACCGTAGTATGTATGGCGGTAGTATCGAATCGCGGTAACACCATTTTTTACATTGCGGTATGGTAATTCCAAAGAGCATGATTTCGAGGAGTTTTGAGTTTTACCTGATAGCGGTACGACCGCAATGTTGAGAGCGATACTACCGTGATACGGTAGTACCGGGTATTACACGGAGGTAGTACCGCATTTACTGTGAATTTTGGTTATCCTTGAAAATCTGATTTGGGATAGGTCATATCCTTGTTTAACAATGCATATGTGTTGCATATTGCATGTTTTGAGCTAACGTGGGTCTAGTTGTGAAGAACTTGTTCCCAAGACGAATTCTTTGTCTATTGCTGTGCAGGTGGCTTGCAGGTCAACGACGGTCAATGGCGAGGAGGATCGGGACTAAGCTTGAAAAGCTGAGGTCCAGAACGATCATGGATGCCGGGTGAGGTCAGGTGACTCAAGTTTGGCGCAGGATGGACATGGATGATCGAACGAGCAATTCGATGCAGCAGGTTGGATCAAGCGGCGCAGGGGTCGGTGCAAGTGCCTTGGTGGTTCCGGTGGGATCCGGACGGGAGAGACTTGCCGACATGATGAGAGCCGTTGATCAACCTACACGTGGCGAAGCAGGCGATTGCTTCATCAAGATTGGACTCGGTTCATGGAGAAGGATCGAGAAGGGGTATTTTGGTAATTTCACCAAATACCGCATTTGTGACTTTTTGGCTAAACCGCAGCGCGGATCGGCGCTTGGAGAAGTGTGTGACATCCCAAATGTATAATTAGGGTTATTCAAGCATAATTATATGTGTAGAAATTAAAACTTTTTCTCACATCTTGAAAAACCCTAAAATCTCATGTGATTCTTGTCCAAGAGTTGTGTAATCCAAAAACACAAAACTCTTGTTGACCAAAAGTCTAATTCATTTTCCATCCATCTTAAATCTTGTGCCAATCAATTGGAAATATTTTCCTTGGTCCAAAAATCGATGTGGGACCCTCTCAAAAATATCATGAGTTATAACACTTGTTGATAATTTTGGAGGCAAAACAATCCTTTAAACAACCTTCATGAATTTCCGAGAAAAATGCAAAGCATAATAACCTCTGAAAATTTTATGCAAGGTTAAGCTCATTGTCAAGAAGCTCCTGTAAAATTTCATGAATTTTGGAGTTGAA
The DNA here is from genome assembly GCA_036346405.1 of Phyllostachys edulis. NCBI lineage: Eukaryota > Viridiplantae > Streptophyta > Magnoliopsida > Poales > Poaceae > Phyllostachys > Phyllostachys edulis. The sequence goes on along the minus strand of JAYEVD010000792.1, from coordinate 246,330 downwards.
ATGCTATCCCAAACAATTCATTAAGTCTCAAATTAGAAACTAAATTTAAAAGCCTACACTGCTCCTTGGGCTAGCCATGTTCAAGCCGGTCCAAATTTCAACCATGTCCGCACCTCACAGACCTCATCCCCATTTGATCAGTCGTGGTCATGGATCTACATCCAACCGCCACGACCTCCTCTCAGTCAACACCGCAAGGACCTCCCAACCTTGTCCGGTCATAGCCCTTGGGTTAACATCCAACCGCCCCGACCTCCCCGCTATCAAACCTCAAAACCACCTTCCACCTTGTTGAGGTCTTGGCCCTTGATTCAAGATCCACGGCCGACCTCCCTCACCGTTAAGCTAAGCAAACATCCCACTTACATGAGGTCACACTGCTGGATCAAAGATCCACGGCCATGACCTCCCCCGTGTCAAACCTCAAAGTCTACATCCCACCTTGATGAGGTCACACCATTGATCAAAAATCCATGGTCACGACCTCCTCCTCTCAATCTAACTAACAGACCTCCTTTTAGCTTTTGTTGAGGTCGTGGCCGCTGGATTCAGATCCAAAGGCCACGACCTCCTCTGAAAAACATCACTAAGAAGGTCCTCCCGCTTGGTGAGGTCAGAGTCTTAGATCTAAATCTAAAGGCCATGACCTCCTTGTGCGTTATGCAAGCTCAGACCTCCACCTCTTTTGATCGTAGCCCTTAGATCTAAATCTAAAGGTCCTAACCTCCCTTGCCTGTTGCGCATCATATCAGACCTCCCCGGTCATTGTGTGCCCTTGGATTTAAATCCAAAGGCCATGACCTCCCTCATGTCTTTTTGATCACGTGCGGTTAAGTCCTCACTGGAGGTCCGCACTGCTGGATGGAGATCCAACGCTTTGGACCTCTGTCCCTTTTCCTCACGTATGTTTTCTCGACATGAAATCGGAGGGCCACGACCTCCCCACCTTGATCGTGTGGTGGGACCTCCTCCCACCACTTAAAACATAACGGTTCAAAAATTGATCCGATGGTTAGGACCTCTCCTGTGTCTTATCCAACGGCCACCAAGACCTCCCCTGTTCTTCTCCTTCCTCTGCGCGCATGCAAGCTCGAGCAAAGGCATTAATGCGTGTCCGACCTTGGGGTACATTATAATAGACTCTTTCTCGACCAAGATTTAATCTTGGTCGACTTTTCCGCCTTATTGGTCACCAAAGACTTTGTCACCTTGTCAACCTTTATGTCTTGTCCACCCCATGGACCAACCTGTGGGCTTAGCTCACCATGGAGCTTAGCCCCACTCATAACCTTCACCTCGCCTATAAGTCACCCCGAATCCTCCTTGTCTTCCTTTGCACACAATTGACCTCACTTTGCACTTGTGCGTGGTCGAGCTCCTCATCCCCAAACTCACCTCCCATCTTGGTCGCCATGGTTGATGTCCTTGAGCTCCTCAAGGAGACAAGGGTTCCAAAGTGGCTCCTCCTTCAAACCTTGCTCACTTTTGCTCTGAAAACCTCTTGAAGTTAACCCTAACTTGAATTGTTTCAAGATTTTTCAGAGGTGGACAAAGTCGAGCTTGAGTCGGTGCCTTGGGTCAGGAAGCTTCACCGCCTTCCCCAACTCCGGCCATCACCTCCACGACCTCCCGGCACCTTAGGACCTCCAGTACACCTCCCGTTAGTCCTTTAGATGTTGGCACCCGCTGAATGCATGTTGCGGAGCTTAAGTTTTGGCACACGCTGATTGTCGCGCTGAGCTCCATTTTGCATTTTCGTATTTTGGCCGTATGGTTGTGTTTGTCCTCTCGGCCATGGCGATTAAAACCGTCGTCGCCGCCGAGAATGAGTCCATGGTGTGCGCAACACTATTGCGCACACACGGATGTCCTTGGTTCTCGCCACGATGACCAAATCTTTGAGCTCGGGTCTTTGTCGGACACTGGCAAAGACCGTTGTCGCTTTTAGGACGAGATTTGCCGTGTTTAATGCGGTCATCAATTGCTCAATCTTGCAATCATTGGTTGGGTCTTGATGTTCTTAAATCCACCATTTATTGTGCGCAAGATTAAGACCTCTGACCGGACCTCCCCGTGTCAAGATTAACCTCTTGTCCAGCACGTGCGTGCGCAAGCACGTGGTTGTGAGCTCTGGCCGCCCGCACCTCCTCCAAGGAAACTGAGCGCCCAAGACCTCCTTGCGCAATCAGTGGCCGTCGCACCTCCTCGGAGGTCTGTGATGTTTAGATCTATCGCTAGGACCTCCTCGAGGTCATCTCACCGCTGAGGACCTCCCTTTAGATCCGGGTCCGCTCCGACCTCCTTTACGTGTTGTGGTCCGCTGGATCTCCCACCCACGGCCACGACCTCCCTCACCTCGCGCATGTGAGTTGCTAAGAGGTCCAGACCTCTGGACTTCACGTCTTGGCAGTGTGATGTTCTCTGGGAGGTCTTGAGCCGGGATCTCGAGATCTGTGGCTCACGCCCTCCCATACCCTTGTGAGTTTTAGAAATTCCAAATAAGTCTTAGTTATAGACTTTAGAATTTCATATCTTCTTCGTTTTAAATCCTTTTGAGGTCATTCAAATTGTGTTAGCTCTGTCTTGAACTTAACTTTAATCCAAAAATGATTGTAAGTTGAGTTCACTCAGAGCACGCTTAGCCACTAGGTTTTAAAACTCCTTTGAATATACACTCAAAATTTATGTTTAACTTGTAAAACCCATAACTAATGCTCAGAGGTTATTTGTGAGTAAACCCAATTTTGTTAGCTTCCTCTAATAATGAACTCACTGTGAGAATTAGTTCGAGCATGTTGTTTGTTATAGAAATGAGGACTTGTGCATTATAATTTTGTTCAAGTTCTTGTTTTGAAAAATTATAGAAAGTGCATAATAGCTCCAAATGAGATGAACTCAATTGTGTTATTCATCTCATGAGGTCTTTGGTTTTACAATAAAAATCTCACCTCACCACTTTTCTAGAAAATGTTGCCTCACAATTAAATTAGTGAATAGTGCGGTTTGGTAATTTTTAGGGTCGAGCGTAATTGTTTTGCTCATATCTTTTGCATTGAGAATCCAAATCCATTGGTTCTTGTTGCAAAATTTCCTAAAATCATCCCCTTGTCAGTCAGAGAAAATTCAGGGTATTTGGAGTTCGCTTTCTTTGTCTTTGTCTTTGTTGCCTTTAAATCGTTCTTATCGGTTCTTTATCGCTTTTAGTTAGGTTTCGACATTTGTGGTGATCCCGAGAGCGACCCTCGCCACAATTTGAGCAACAACAACAAGGCAAGCAGCTTTGACCATTTCCCATCATGTCCCATTACTTTAGAGCTTAATACTTTGTTTTACTTCTATGTATGCATGCTACTTTGTGTTAAATGTCGTTAGTAATCCTATAGTCGCATAATCAGAGGAATTCTTTATCCTCTACTACCAATGAGCCTAGGTTATTCGTTGTGGTTTGAGCTCGTTGGATGAGCTCTTATCACTTAGTAGTTGCGCTTCCTCTTGCTTAGACATGCTTAGCTATCGGTAGAGTTGGGCGATCATCGACTTAGTCGATGATCTTGATCACTCAAAAATGATTATTACTCCTATATGTCCAAAGACTTGTGCTTTGATTAATTTGTAAAATCAAAAGTGAAAATAAAAGATTGATTTAGACTTGGGCATATTGGATGGATGGTGCGGTTTTTGGAATGTGGTGGTATGCCCGGTCCCTAAGGACCGAGTACTTGGGTCACTAAGCCAAGCGCTTTTATGTACTAACCACGCGAGGGGCATATGGAACCCTCTTGACTAAGTACTCTAGGAGGTGTTAATTATGAGCGAGCTCGGTTGGTGTGTTTTCAAAACAAATGTATATGTATAGTGTGGGAGGAGCATTAGCTTCCTGGTAGGTCGCCTAATGTCTCCTTCTCCCGTGGGTTGTGCAACTCGTAATTAGCATTCATCCTTTGGAAAGGTCTCAGAGGACTTAGCTGTGCAAAGACACCTTCTAAGTGTGCGTAAAGGAAAGGCGATGCGACGTGTGGAATGCAGTGGTACACCCCGCAGGATAAAACTATTCAATAGCCTCGCCCTAGGTTATGGACATGCTTGGTAAGGTCGTTCAAGACTAGTCTCAAATTTTTAATTAAAACTTGATGGGTTGGTATGAATGGATGTTCATGCTATTGTTGTGGTGACTTGGGTTAGTCACTTCGTGATTGTTCTTGTTGTTGTTATTATGTTATTATCGCGTTGTTATTTCAACAATTAAAAATGCTTTGTCAAATTGCTTTCAATCTACTATGTTATTGCAAATGAAACTTACTTTATGCTAAAATGAGTCCAAAGCCTCATCCACTTAAATCAAGCTTGCATGTAGCTAAATTATAGTTCTCATATCTTACACGTCAGTTTTGCGAGTACAATAAACAAGTTATTGTACTCATTTGCTTTGCTTAACAACTTTGTTGCAGAGAAGGTAGAGCCCAAAGGGCTTTACTTTTCTGTTGTCTTGATGGTTGGGAGAGCGACTAGCTTGGCGGTCCGGTCGATTGCCTTGTGGGCTAAAGGCACACCGGGTTGGCTCTTATTTTGGTCATCTTTATGGCACTTTTGCTTCATTGTTATCTTTTGTAATTATTGTTATTTGGCCTAAGGGCCTCTCTTTGTAATATCTATTCCATATTAATGTTAACTTCGGTTTGTTGCTTATGTACTATGTGTTGTATGGAATTGATGCATTCTTTTGTTGTGAGGTATGTGTACTGCATTCTGGGAAGTATACATCTCTCGAGACCGAGTTTATTTGGTTGATAATACTAGGGTCAATTGGATGACTAAGTATTATGAGCCTAATAAATCCGGGTGCTCACAAAGTGGTTTAGGTCAAGTAAATATGAAGATGACGCTTTGAGATGCGTGTGTGTGTTAACCCGTTGTGTGTTAGGGTTTAACGGGTGCCATAATGGAATATTCTCTAGAAGCTAGCATCTAGTATAAATAGAGAAGGTGTTGTCACAACAGTCTCAAGCACTTCATGGAGAGAAACCCTAATCTGTCTTACGGCTTAGAAGAGGAAAAGGAGAGGCAAGGGTTCTAGGGATTGATTGATCGTATGCTTATGTATTGAGTTGTGTCCTCCAAGATGGAGTGGCTGTAAACATCAAATCTCAATCTCTATTCAATCCAAGCAGTTCTCAAAGATGAGTCTTTTTCGTTCTTGTTCTCTATTCTTGCATCCTATTTTGATGTTTTGGTGCTTTTGATGATCCATTGCTTTTCTCTTGAATCCTTCTGTTGATCTTGCTTGCTGTGACTTGTGGGAGACCATCTAAGGTCATCTTGATCATCCATAACCCATGAGCAAGCCTTGGATCATATTTGAGTTTTTTACTTGGTTTTGAGTCTTTCGTCATCAAATCTGAAAAAGGTTAGAACTTTGTCGTGGATGTGTTGAATATATGATTGGATTAGGTTCCTGATCTCTTCTAGAGGATATGTTTCAAGTTTGATAGTGTTTGGTTGGATAAATCACAAGTTGTGCAAATTTTGGTTTTGTTTTTCTGCTGTCGGCAAGAACTCCAGGAAAATCGGTCATACCGCACTATGAACGGCGGTAGTACCACACTCATAACGGCGATAGTACTGATTTCGGTATTTCTTCAGCAGAGCTTCTGTATTTTGTTGCTTCTCTTTGGGGTTTGCAACAATTGTTGGAGCTCCTATTCAACCCCCCTTCTAGTAGCCTTTCCGGACCTACAGAACCCCACAGTGAGCACGACCACAGCGTCGATGATGATCCCGATGATCGCACCATGGAACAGCCTCTTGCTGTCCCTGGACGACAATGGCCCAGGCACAGGGTTGTCGTACGCGATGAGAGGGCCGCCGCATAGAGCCGTGCTGAGGAAGGCACTCGCTAGCATCCCCTGGTGCGATGCCGGCCACCACAATGTTGAACAATGCCATGGACGCCGCCACTGCGGGCCGCGCCGACTCCATCAAGAACTCGCCACCTCCACCTTCGCTATGCCGACGCCAAGACACCGCCTCTTGATGGCAACCTCACACCCGCTATGAAGCCACAGGCACGCAAGAATCATGGCGACGGCGTCGGAGGGGAAGAGGGGAGGAATGGGGGTGAGCACGAGCACCCGGAGAGCGAGGGAAACTCACTTGTGCAATCGATCAGAGACGAGGAGGCCGGAGGCGAGCGAGCGGCAGGAGCTGACGGTGACGCGAGCGATTGGCCGTGGGGGTGCCGCTCGGGTGAGGGATAGCTCAGGTGGAAGGTGGGGGAAGCTTAGGGAAGGTGAGGAGCTCCTCCTCCTTAGAGGAATCGGTCCGAGACTTGCCGAGGTGACCACGACGATGGGGATGGCGGCTTTGACTGATGTTGGGGAAGAAACCGACGACGGCGAACTCCTGTGGTCAAGAAGCAAAATAAAGAGGGGGTTATTGCTCCTTTGGACCGCAGACGTCGCCGGAACCTCCATCCCCTCCGCCTCCGGCCGATTCCAGAAATGTACATTACCTTGATGTCGTCGATAGGTAATTGGACGTCGTCATGATTAGAATTTTTCGTGGACATGACGCTACTCTAATGTCGAGGACTGGTTCCTAAAATAACGAGGGCGGCTTGCGACTAGTTGAGGAGTACTTGATTCAGTTGATCCTCCAATCTTGCTATATGTCCTTGAAATTTTGCAGTAAGCACCTGTTCCAACACTTTGTCTTACTTGGCCTTGGATCTCTTCCTACTCCTATACGTGTAGTAGTCATCTGCGAATCCATCCCTCCAAGGTACGTTAACCCCCTTGCCTCGCATGCGACCCGGGTGCTCCTTGTTTCCTAAGGCCTCCGATAGTATATCCTTCTCCTCGTTGGGTACGAAGGAGCCTTGGGAAGATGCTTCCGTCAATGCATGCTGCAAGAGGTCATAATGTTATTATAGACAATATGAAGTTATGGACTTATTAACAACTAGGTAGTTCGACATATTTACCACACGTTGGGACACTTCGTCGTCTGCTTTGTTTGTGAAAGAGATGCCGCCCGAAGACGTTTTTGATGCCCTCGCTCTTAACCAGGACAGAGCGCGCTCGTCTATGATCCCAGCAAATGGTCCGGTTGCGTTCTCGCCCTCCGCCACCCATTGCTTGGTTTTACCCGTGTACCTAGCGATGCTTAGTTTGTGGGGGGTGAGTGTTTTGTACCTAGAGAGCCTTGTGCGCCGTACTTTCCTCCTTAAATTCGATCGTCATCTTCATCTGCACAAAGGCCTCCCATATATCCCGCGACAAGAATTCATACTTCGTGAAGGGCGTCCGACCCATGTTCACGTGCTTCGTGACAAGCGTGCTCTTGAAGGTCCTCCAAGCATGATCCATCGCGAGCAACGCCTGTCGTTCCACGCGTGCCTGGTCTGCTTGTGGGATATCGAACGAGCTTGAAAGTTCTTTCCACAGCTCGGCTCTCTATTCCTTCGTCAGAGACTTCCAGGTTGGTGTGGTGATGGGGACCCGTTCCCTTGCAAGTATCCCGCAGATGGTCCGGAATCTCGCCGCTCCTTCTTTGGGACTTAGAGGGACCACAACGTCACTGACTTCAGTGATGATCATTTGGCCCTTAGGCAATTTCAATGTTCCTCTGCCATCTCGCTTACATACCACTTTGCTCGGAGATCCAGACGCATTCGGCGGCGGCGAAGACGGTGCGGATGTCACTATCTATATAAGTTACATCGCAATGAACTAAAATTTTATATAGAAAAAATAGATGTTACCCAACGAATTAACTAAAATTGCCTTGTAAACAAATTAACTATATAAACAAATAGTGCTATATATAATTAACACTGCTGACTATTCAAACAGAGTATTTATTACTCAAATAGTATCAAACGATACATTCACATCAATAGACAATAAATTCACAACAAATGAAAGCAAATACCAAGAACTATCCAATCCTACAAATTCAAAGAAATTAGCACCTACGAATGATCGTCAAACATGTGTCAAGACAGTCTAATCCCTCTGCTCCCGCAAATAAGAATTAATCATTGCCATCTTTGCCCGAGCCTACTTCATCAAACCTAACACACTCAAGTGTACGATTTGCTTCATACCAATCCTCCACGGCATGAAGCAAATCGTAAATTTACGATTTGCTTCATGCCGTGGAGGATTGGTATGAAGCAAATCGTACACTCGAGTGTGCTGGGATCGACGAAGTAGGCTGTGTCAAAAATGGCTAACAAAGGCTACGAACATACATATATGAAGCCAGTTTTAAAGGCAAAAGCAGCCACTGCTTAGAGATTTTAGAATAGGCTCCTATTCTAACCCTAGCTACATAGTTTGATGATTGTATGTGCTCTCAGAAGGAGAGTTGCAAAAGAACAAGTCTTTGCCATCTCAACCCTATTATTTATACTCTTCATTAATTGAACTTGATAATGTAGTTCCAAACTTTGAGCTCTACATGAATTTTTGCTTAACTGTCAAGAAAATATAAAGGTAAAAATACCAAAGATTCAATTTCAGCTAAACAGGATTAAAACCGTAAGCTGAAAAACTGGACAGCCACAGAACTTGACTATCTTCAGAATAAACTCTTAATTGCAAACTCCAGTACAATGCAAATTGCTATGTAAGATGGGGAAGAAACAACACACAGATCCATCTTGTAACATCTGTGATAACAAATTGCTAGGTAAGATGAAGTATCACAGACGGTTCTATTTAAAAACTGTCTGTGATAGTGTCATCATAGACGGTTCCAAAGGAACCGTCTGTGATGAGCCGTCTGCTCTAGCCTGTTTTGTAGTAGGGAAAGTACTCATGTGGACAATTAGTTGCATCCGTCATGGTCGATGTTGTTGGCATCATAGTTGTTGCCGCTATTAATGTCACAATTGCAGTTGTTGCTATCATTGTTAGCATCCTTGCCACCAATGACATTGTCATCCGATGCTAAGCCCACATGGGAGAATAGAGTGTGCCAATATTATGAGTCTTGCGATAGCCTTGATAGTACAAATATCAACTTGCTAGGAGTTAATTTATTAAAGTAACATTTGAACTTATCCTTAACATCAGACTGCTACTTACTATTTGAAGAATATAAATATGTTTGTGACCATTGGAACACATGATGTGTCAGTTCAAATTAGTCACTCTTGTTATCTTGGAAGGCCGTGTGAAAGTTCAAATTAAAACAGATGCATGGACCCAATGATTACATGCTTTGGTGGAGAGAATTTAATACCTAAAAATTGAAAAATTAGAAGTTCTTTTCCAAAATATATGTCAATGACTTAGGAGTTGCAGTTTAGAATTGAATAAGAATAAGCATAATGTAGTAAAGAATTATAGTCGGTTCTTGAAAAAGATTTTTCCCTATACGAGAATTTGGGCACAATTTAATGGACTATATAAGTGAAATCATTAAATCAATAGCATCACAGTACCATGAGAATGAACAGTCATGATTGGATCCATTCCAAGATGTATAGTTGAATCGTTACTTTGCTGGAAAAGCAACAAAATCTAGCTTTCCTTGGCTTTGATGAGGTGGGAAATTTCGCGGTGAACCAAACTTAGGGGTAATTGACTACCACAAAAGAGAAAACATATATCAAACCAATCTAGAAACTACCAAGCCCGAACCATTTGTAAATTGCAATTGAAGGGGATGATGCTTAAAATGGCCCGTTGGCCCATTTTGTAGTGGTAAGTGGTAACTACAAATGATGAGTTTCTCCTTTGAAAACATTACAGGATAGTACTACCTGGAAAAAGTTTATTGAAAGTTTAGACGTGATGATTACAGTAAGTTGCAAGTACCTAGTATTTGAAAATAACACCACAGGGCTGCATTAGTGCAAGGTCCAAAGCAAAGTCGCAAAAAATCTTGAACTAGATTTTTCTTGGTCTAGGGAGCTTGGGGTATCCAAAACTTCCTTCAAACTATGCCTTTAACAAACAAAACCAACACAAGATTAACAGAAAATTAGGTCTATCAAAAAAGTAAAAATAGAATAGATGACCCAATAAATATACAAAATCGATCACTTAAAAGTCATTTAGCAAATACAGATTTAGCTTAGTAGAGGATTATATTATTCCAAAAGAATGAAGCAATTGGTCACAGGCAAATGAACGACTTGTATCAGACTTGGTTTGTGTTTCAAATGTTTGAAAATGAGAAGAAAGTGTATGTTGCTTATGTTGTAAATTATAATGACTCAGTATTGTAATACTGTTGTATGGAATTGACTCGGTATTAGTTCCTCCTTTAACTGGTTAGTCAACCGTCAACAGAGTAAGAAACATAAAATATAATTAAATTGCATCATGATACAAGCCCAACCTAAATACCAGAACTTACGACTGTTCTAATTCAAGGAACACAATAAGTATGATAGAAACAAGCAACTCACCGCCTGTACTACCGTAACGGGCTAGAGCATGGCGAGACGGGTAGGAACATGTCCATACACACATTGGATGGGTTGCTGGACAAAACAGATTAACAGATTCTGTTAGACAATGGAAGTGATGTAAGTTATGACTTTAATAGAAGGAGAAAAGCAGAATATACATGGTAGAGATCCTGCGAGTTGATATCGAAGGAATGGCATATGTTGGTCCTGGTAAGTTTCTCATCCCAAGGTCTGTATCTCTTAGAGGCAATCAGCTTCCGTAGGATGAAAACTCGACGCTTGTCTTTACTTGAAATATAAACATAATGGTAAGAAATTACAAAAGGGCACCACATTCAAACTTGAAGATAAACTAGTTGAGTGCCCGTGCGTTGCAACGGATGTTAAATAAATGATAACACATGTTCTAAACTCGCATTATTTTGTTTATAAAGTTTAGAACTTGTGGTATCATGAATCATCCATTTGAGTTCTGTTCCAAAGGACAAGCACTTGGCTAGTACTCCGAACATTTGAATGAGTTATTGAGTATCAAGATAACATGATCTGTGCTTACTAAGTACTTATCAAACATCTCCAATTATAGGAGATTTTGTTTTCTAACATGTCGAAATAGCACATGTGCACCAGGAAGAAGCAATGCAACATTCCCAAATTTTGGGGGCTGTACAAGTTTATTGCTCTCCTTACTATCCTTTCTGTTCCATCTATTAATAGCTAAATACATATATGCTAACTATCAATCTAACTATTGCAGCAATGCCTAATTATCAGTATGAAAGAACTAAATTTTGTTCCACAAGATCGATGCTTATTAATCCAATATTTTCAAAAGATGATTACCTGATTTAACTGCTTGAGACACTCTGTTGAGTTAGAATCATCAGATATAACCTTGACCTCTTTAATTGCACACATTTGGCCACCTTCACTGCATTGTTTGAATAATAATTCAGTACACCATTTTAAAAAAAATCATAAATCATGAGAATAACTACAATATGGATACAACAATTTCTCTGTAAAAAAATTCAGTACACAATGTAAAAAAAAATCTTATTTTAAAAGATGCCCACAAGCTTTTCTAACATTAACTCTTACCACCACCATATTTGCTAACTACAATATGGATACAGCAATTTCTCTATAAACAATTTCTGAAATAAAACTCTGATACAAGTGGGGACAAACCATATGTATTTACAATCCTTTTCCATTGTTAGAACATCATCAGTAAAAGGTTCCTCAGGGGTCAAGGTGTGTCTTACATAAGAATTCCTAAGCACAACTTTGTGTTCAAGTAATCCAGATTATGTAAGCACCAAGAAGCAACTCAGGGGGTCTATGAGCAATTAATAGAATTGAGCAAGTTGTAGTGATGCCCGCATCAGCACATGGAGATGGGAAAAATACAATGATATAAGTCTGTAAGGAGGTTGGGCAAGATATATTTTCCTTGATTCTTTATTCCACTTACCGGTACCATAAAGTGATCACATGATTTGTGAAACTTCCATCTCTAGTAAATGGCCTTGCAAGGCCAAAATCGGCAATCTTTAACATATTACCACCATTTATTAGAAGATTAGCTCCTACAAATGGTTCCGTAAACAAGAAATTCTGAGGGCAGAATGAAAATTGATCAAAGAGGTGAAAGTTGAAGTTAAATCCAAATTCAAGAAACCTTTGATATCATGATGAAGTACATTGTTGACATGGCAGTAGTGCAACCCTTTTAGCAGATGCTCCATATAAAACTAAAGAAATCAAAACTAGACAAAAATGAATAGGCCATTCTTAAGAAGTGCACCAACAACATGTGCCCTTCTTGGAGGAGCATTGCTTCTACTGCAAAGCTGGCATATCAGAGAAACTGGTGGAGAGGAGCTTCTTGCTTTGGTAAGTTTACATTTGATCTTAATAGTTCTAGAAAGTTGACAGGACTTCGTAGAGAGAAACTGTGAATTCATATTTCTTCAGTAAGTATATTAGAGTACCTTGACTCGGGATGGGGTACTATGGTGCAAGGCTTTCTTCAAATCATGGTCCATGTATTCAAAAACCATGTAGATATCTCCCCTGTACATGTGGTCATCTGTATATACTTAGCATAGGTTAATCAAGGATTTCTATACGCAAAACAAGAAAAAAAATAATTAAAAAAGACAAGAAAAATATATCAGCATGTGTCAAATCAACGAAGAATATAAGCAACAAAGCATAAGCCAACAAACCTGATCCTCCTGTTCCATGCGCAGAGCCTGAAAAATATTTAATCGTGATTGGAATGTGCAGTTTTGGTACTCTTGGATATCTAGAAATGACTAGATGAACATTTGTTACCAGGAGGTACTACAATCTCTTTCAATCTGATGATGTTCTTATGATCCAGCTTTTTTAATAGTTTAATCTCATGCAAGATTTGGCGTGGAAACTACAGAGGTACTGAACAGTTCAGAGGGGTGTATACAATGTCCATCAAAGAATGTGTTTGCTCATCATAAAAGAGTAGCATTAGCTTTGTTGAAATTGTAAAGCTTACCCCTTCTTTGCCATCATCCAGCTTGATTTTCTTAAGTGCTGCTCTTTCCCCGGTTACAATATCCATAGCCTCAAGTAAACAAATATACTTTGCGAGTCTCCTTTGAAACCACTACAGAGTACAAGGCAATGCCATGTACTCTTTTCATTCTCCAGATTCTGAAACTAAGATGATATCAATTATTGCATAGTATGACAGAAGATTATCAGATTGAATTGAGGGATGCACTAAGCATCACTATATCATAATATCTATATACCTGAGGCTCAGTAAATTTTACTCCAGGAAAAGATGCTAGGCTAGCTAGGTCATGCTCCATGTACTCAAAAACAAGATATAAGCTGCAAGACATCCTTGAAGTTAGTAGACCCTCCAGCTTGATAACATTTGGATGATCAAGCCGTCGCAAAATGAGGATTTCCCTGGCCATAAAATTCACACTCTCAGGCTCCAAATTATCAAAGCGCACTTCCTTTAGAGCAACAATCTTCTTCTTTTCAAGATCGCGAGCTCTGTAAACATTACTGTATGTTCCCTGACCAATCTGTATACAAAGAACAATGATTGAAGACAACATGGTATAAAAAAATCAAACTCCAACCAGGTAAACCATATTCATGCCCCACTGCCATCTTGCTATTCCAATCCCCACAGTATGAACTCACATTAGGCAAGAAGAGCTCATCCACTAGTCTTGTATTCTTCTACAATAAAATTCATATATGAATAAAAACAAAGAAATACAAAAAAAGAGAAATACAATGAACGTACCTCGCTAATAGAAAGCTCGCTAATGGAAAGCGCATCTCCCCCGCCCCCAAGCCAGCTCCCTTCTCCGGCCTCAGGAGCCACTCGTACAGAGGAGGCAGCTCCAAGAACTCGACAAATCTCTCTATCAAATAGCATCTCCATGACGTGCAGTGATACCCAGTCTGCAAGATACAACACATAGCACATTAGAGTCAACCAAATCCAAATGCTGTAAATCCACATTAGAGCCCGGCTTGGCCGCGGCGGCGGCGCGCACCCGACGGCCTCTTGTAGCAGCAAACGAAGGGGACCCGCGACACTCGCGCCCACCTGCTCTGCAGGAAGCGGAGGACCTTGCAGGCACGCGGCTTCTCGGGCTCGGTGGACGCGGGAGCGCAGCCACATTGGGAGGTGACGGCGAGGCGGAGATGGAGGAGGAAGGAAAGGCGCTCGCCGCCGTGCTCCCACCCGGGGAGGACGTTCTCCGCGGTAGCGTAGATCTCCAGCCCGTCGCGGTGCCTCAGGCACACGGTGACCGACCACTCTAACGGGCAGAGGAGCAGCACGAGGAGGAGGAGAGGCGAGGTGAAGGGCAAGGGACCAGAAGGGGTGTGGGGAGGTAGAGCAAGCTGACCTCGTGGGCGCGGCATCTCGGGCGACGCGCAGTGGAGGGGAGCGGGCGGGGAGGCGGCGGGGCGGAGCCAGAGGTGGATGTGGCAGTGGATTCGCCCCTGGGCGCGAGGGAGCAAGGGCCGGGAGTGGCAGCGGCGCAGGGGGAGGCACCGGCGGAGGGGGATCCGATTTCGCGGACGCGGCCGAGGGGAGGAGCGCTACGCTGTGCAGATTTCGCTTTGTTTCGTAATCTCTGCAGTGGTGCGCAGGCCCCATACTTATAGTAATCTAGCATGCGGTGGTTAATGCTTGAATAGATGCCTTAATTCTTCAGTATGTATCTTTGTCGTGTCTTGAACTGTCACGCCCTTCGTCAACCATCATTACTTGGCGGATGTATTATTAACTACTCTCATGTGTTAAACCAAAGGATCACGTGGTAAACTATCAAGACCCCGACCAGTTATACTCTATTCTAAAAAAAAACGTATATCCACTGGTCGGGGACTAGTAGTTATTGTCCATGGCTAATCGTCAAAGGGTATAACTGGTCGTCAACTAGTTATATTAAATAAAGGAGGCATGACCAGGGTATTAAATGGGCCCTATTTAAGATACTAAATGGGCCTTGGCTAAATAGTCCTAAATGAAATTCTATTTTAACTTCTCTTGACTGAAAATGTTGACCTAGTCAAGGGTCCAGGTTAGCTAGCCCCTAAGCCTTAAGTAAGTAAAAATATTTTCTTAAGGCTTCTTGCCTCAAAACAAGTTTCGAGAAAGCATTTTCACCCTCAAATCATATTGGTGATTTAATACAGATGTGGGAGAGAGAAATATTTTCTCCTCCAATAAAACCACACATCGTATTTGAGTGTGACACGATTGTGATTTTGCTGTTGAAAGTGGGGAAGCAGTTTTACGGTAAAGGGTATAAAAGATTCTCTAAGTTTTACCTTATCCTTTTACCATATGTTCCACAACTTTCACCTCAAAGCCTTTCGTCTTCCTCAAAACATTATTCCATTCCTTTCATCTTTTTTGAGCTTGTACGATCTCATCCATGGCAGCTTGGAGCAAGTACATCCTTTCCGAGGAACAAATCCAACAGCTTGAGGATCAAGACTACGTTCTAGCCAAGGCTTTGGTTGAATGGAATCCGGCTGGTGATGAAATCGAACCAATCCTTAATCCAAGTTAAATTCCTTTGTTTAGATCTTTTGTTTACTTGGGCTTTCGTTTGCCAGAAAGAGATTTCTTAGCAAATTTCCATGAACATTACAATCTGGAATTGGTCCACTTGGGTCCAAATTCCATCTTGATTCTTAGTGTTTTTGCACATCTCTGTAAAGCTTTTGTTGGCATTCCTCCTTTTGTTCTCCTCTTTCGCCATTTCTATCAATATCCTCCCAACAATAGGAGTCAAGGTTTATGTGGTACTATTTATTTCAAACTTTATGATAACACTACCGACCAATACCCTACTCTTCCAATTATAGATTAATTGTAACATCTTGACTATGCGGAAGCCAAGATGCAACTAAGATTTACAAATCTAAAACTGAACTTACGTTTAACTTAATTAAATAAACATCGAATGACAGCTAGACAACGATTAAATATAACTACTATAGTAACAACGTAGAAATTTCAGCAAGAGCCTAAACTCAAAGCTACAGTTAAAACATCACACTACAACACAAAAGCCCTGTAGAGATGCCTATTTTATGGGTTAAAGACATTTTTAATCATCTCTATAGCGTCGTAGAGTCGTTTTTGTAAAGCGTCTCTGGAACGCCTCCCTACGTACCGTGTCAAATATCGTAGAGACGTGTTGTTAAACGCGTCTACACTGATATGAGTCGTTTAGATTGCGTCTCTACAAGCTTAGAGACGCTTTCATATATGCATTTCTATATCGTCTCTACTCTCCCTAGTGACGCTTTATTGCGTGCCAAGAAACATAGATACACATTCATAGACGTATTTATATTGAGCTAGAGACGTCTATTTTTATTTTGTTCTGTAGAAATATTTTATCGCTAGTTAAACTACGATGATTCAGAGAATATAGTATCACATATTTTCATAAGATTGACATCTTAGGTAAAGCCATTTCAAATGTAGAATTACATTGTCGATATATAAAAACACCAGAAGAAAAAAACATAGACACTCCGTTGCGGATTGAATCGAGTTAACAACTGAATCTATGATCCACATACAAAGGTGCAACCTACTGGATAACATCATACCCTGAGAAAACAAAACTAGAATCTAATAGATGTCCAAATTTGTCTTTGAATGCATTCAATCTGCATCATTCTCTATTTTCCACGCTACGAAGTTGTCGTCGAATATTTATCTTATCGATAACTATTTTATCTTTTCAACCTGAAGAAAATTGATGTCCATATCCAAACGTTATTTAAATCCCTTGGGTTGCGATCTTACAAGAACCGACTTGGCAAAGAAGCTTCATTTGAACCTATATAGAACATTTCCAAAGTTATTTTGGCCAATATGAATTCTCGAAAATAAAGTGACAATGCATATATTAAAGAAACACATAAAGACAGACACAGATATTCATTGTTAGAGTGACTTGTTTTCCAAAATTCTATCTCCGTAACTATCAAACTCCATTCAATCACAAGTGTCACGCCAATGTAGTATAACCATTCAAGACCACCAAGGATACAAAATGAACTCAAACTTGAAAAAATGATGAGGGCTCAAAAGATCAAAGTCGGTTGAGGCATGATATAGTAGGTACTAAGTAATACATGGGTTGGGTTAAGAAGAAGGATCTCGATTGATCCCTTCCTTTTAAAATAGGAGGCTGGTTTGGTTGCCCATTGGATTGTGTATTTATAGGAGTGAAAAGTTGACTACCATTGCAAACTTGGTCCGAGGCGAACTACACACGACCACCTCAATCAAGATTTATACACCGACACTACAAACTTTCTATTATAATATACACAAGTCTAGCACAAACATTATCTTAGCATGGAATACTACATGTTTCCTAAATGTTACAACAAATCCTTGTTATACTCGCAAGGAAGTTGGTTCAGGTTGTAGAAAATTATGTTTGCCCTGTTCTTAAAGCACTAATTGCGTACACACTCTTTCCAGGCACGCATGCAAAGATGAGATGCAGGCACAAAAAAGGCACATGCAAAGATGAGAGGATTCAAGTCTATTACCGTTATAAATTCAGAGCTATATGTACCACATAGGTCTATCAGCTTCAATTTATCAACTTTGAGCTGCAAGAAAAATGGGGAAAGCTTCAGTACTACAAGAGGCAAATCATTTATACAACTGCAAAAATGCAAATAAAACATTACTATTGATTTTGCTAGCACCGTATGCCTCTTTGAACATAAATAGAATCTTTGCTGCGATAAACACCGGTCGATCAAGTCGATTGCTTGCTGGCGAGAAGGTGGCAATTCAACCAAGAAACGCTCCTTGTAGCTGAAACAGAAAAATCCTACCCTCAATACAATTTTGAAGCATCAAATAGTTTGCATCTCACACTCTATTGCAAACTTGGCCATACGGTACTCTACTGGTCTTAATGATCTAAATTTAGTAATGGTGACAATATCACTTCTCCACCAAGAGACTAATGGACACAAATCTAGGATTCCTAAGACAACCAAACAATCAAGAGAAAGCAGACTTACAAAGTGGCAATCCTTCGCACAAAAGGTATCGACCTAACATGCCCAAACTGGATGCCCAATTCACACACATCCAATGCTGTCCTACAAGAAGAAATTTCGGTCTATTCATCAAGAGTCATTATTTGAACGCATCAATTGGTGGAAGATAAGTGCCAAAAAACATACTTGACACCAAGACCATTCTGCAGTGCATTGAACGATCTGATGCACGCCTTCTCCGACATCCCACTCATACGCACCGCCTCTGCCCGATCAAATATCACTTGAAACCTATGAAATCCACAGATAAAACAAGACGGGTCACACCTTTAACCAACATGATCCCCCGCATGGGCAATTCATCAAACACTTGGAGAACGAACCGAACTCACTTGGATGCCACGATCTCAAGGCAGATGATCGCCTTGCACACCTCCCCCCTAAGCAAAACCAACATCAGTGATACATACACAGCAGAAAGAAAGGGGGGAAAACGAGAAAAGGGGATGGTCCGAGTTGCTCACAATGCCAAGGACGGAGGAGTCGAAGGTGACGTCGCAGAGACAACGGAGCCCGCTGCCGCCCACGCTGCGCTCCCTCGCCGCCTCGCCCTCTGCCCTCGCCCGCCACCGTGTGCCTCACGTCGTGGCTACTGGACGCTAGGGTTAGCGCCGAGACTCGAGACGGAGAGCGCGGGCGGCGGCGGCGGCGGACGAGGACACGACTCGCGAGGGCTGTGGAGCCGTGGAGGGAGGGGTGGCCACTGGGCATGGAGGGAGGGCACAGACAGAGAGCACGTGGCGGCGGCGGCGAGGTCGCGACTCGCGAGGGCTATGGAGCCGTGGGGAGGGGGTGGCCGCCGGGCGTGGAGGCGAGGGCGCGGAAGGAGGGGTAGCTGCCGGGTGTGGAGGCGAGGGCGCGGCGCCGGGCGTGGAGTAAGGATGCGGAGGGAGGAGTAGCCGCCGGGAGTGTTGGGAGGTTGAAGACAAAGTGGGGAGGTGGAGGGAGGGGGTGGGGGTGGGGTTGGGATGCCTACGGTGAAATTTGGTGACGCCGTATAAAACGTCTTGAGAAGCGTCTTTACATACGAGGTGTTTTTCGGTGTAGAGATGAATATAAAAGCGTCAAAATAAAAGTGTCTTTACGTGATAGTTTTGTTGTAGTGTCACCATCAAGGTTATAAGCATTGTGAATAAGTTCCAACAAGAAATAGGCATCATCTAATATCTAAAGGTATGAAAGGAACCAAATTAAGTACCAACAAGCCAATTATTACAATTATCGAGTCTCATTAAAACAAAGTAATAGAGTTATTATTTGGTAATGGATGTGTGCAGTATTGTGAGATGCAACCGTGAGCTAATTTCTCCCAATGAATATCATCTTCGACGGTCACCTAGATAATAAAAAACAAGCGTGAGTCCAAGATTCAACAAATACAATTGAATATTGCAAGAAACATCGAATCAAAGACAGCACATTCTCAATATATCGAATACACAAGAAAATGCTATGCACTTGATGCAAATATGAATATGATATCCACTTCTCTTTTGCATATACCGGTATAGCTAGTGATACACCTGTCGGTGTTCACTCAGGCCCGCATTATCCAAAATACATGAATCCAAGGTCCGTATGAAGAATCTTTCATACGGGGATCTATTTACCCATATTGGAATGATGAGAGACTTATTTGCCGATATTGGAATGATGGGACTTTTAATACCCACTTCCATGGGTAAGGCATGAATGATTGAATTGAAATGAATGCATTCTCACATAGTAACAATTTTGATATCACCAATGAACAGAATCACGTAAAGGAAGGAAAATACTCATAGTTCAAAAGAATTACTCATGTCATAATCATATAGCCAGATTGAACAACAACCATACAAGACGATCCAATTTGTACTTGCCTTTCATGTTGCAACATGTTGGATGGTAAAGAAGGTGCAACTAATCCCAAAGTCACTCCTCCTACAAGAATTAATTTACTCAAATAATTAATCTAGTCAAGCGAAACGACAACCTAACAGTAACTCAAAACTGGACAGCGATCTTCTAAAATACGTATCTCCCAATCTGCTTAACGTAAAAATCCATTTTCAGTCTCTTTAGAAATATTACAACTTGTTCTACAAAAGTTTAGTTGGCAAGATCCCTTAATTATGCTTTAACTAAATTTAACAAGCAGGTGAATAAACAATGATAGAAATTGCCCGACAGTCTGAACAGTAGCCTTAAAATAGCTATAACTTTCACTAGGATGTTCCAAAAATTGTCTTCTTTATCATTCTGCAAAGCTAAGAGTATTTCCTAAAAAAGTCATGTTAGTAGACAATCCTGATTCGGTCATTAACAAGTTCTAATATGCCAGTTACTATGGCTACTATAACTCGACAGGGTTTTTGGACAGCAACATTGTGAATGTCATAACTC
This sequence comes from Phyllostachys edulis, assembly GCA_036346405.1. Taxonomy (NCBI): domain Eukaryota; kingdom Viridiplantae; phylum Streptophyta; class Magnoliopsida; order Poales; family Poaceae; genus Phyllostachys; species Phyllostachys edulis. Next base: position 225,884 of record JAYEVD010000792.1, on the reverse strand, counting down.
ACAAATTACAACTACAAATACTATGAACTTAGATCCTACAGAAACATAACGAAACAACCTACAATTCTTTAGGAGACCCAAAAACCTAATTTCGCAATTACCAAATTCAAAACTACAGTACAATGAACAGCAGTAAAAACCCGATCTGTACTACCCGAAACAATCGCATGAAAACAAATTAAACACAAACATCCAAAAATTGAGAAATCTGTTAGAATTGGGCCCTTATTTGTAAAGGCCCATTCATTCCTAAATTCCAAAGCATGCATGGTTTAGTCCCATACAGCCTAACCAAGTAGTGGGAGAGCAATTTATAAGGTGGAGTCCTTGCCACCCCTTGATACATGTGATACATGTCATGGGGTGACATAAGGAGAACTATAGCTAAAGTCACACACGCACGTACGCACGCGCGTTTATTCGCGTGGCAATCGTGTGGCTTGTGATTTGCGATGCACGACCGTGAACGTGTCGTGAACCAAGTCCATCTTTCTTTTGCTAACCGTGCATTTCTCTCTCAATTCTAGTGTTAGATATGACCAATGAGAGTTTTCCTTAGACCCCCTCTTCGACCTCTTCAAGAGATCCTCGTGGACCTCCCTTGGAGATTTCTCTTGGACCTCTAGGACGTCCTCTTGGACCTCCCTTGAAGATTTCTCTTGGACCTCCAGGACGTCTCTCTTGGACCTCTAGGACGTCCTCTTGGACCTCCCTTGGAGATTTCTCTTGGACCTCCAGGAGATCTTTTGGACCTCCCTTGGATCACTCTAAGAGAGTGTGGTCGGAACACTGTGGTCCTATTAGACCTCTTCGGGAGATCCTCTTGGACCTCCCTTGGACACGTGGTCAAAGTTGTAGACAGTAGTCAAAGCTGAAGACCAATGTATAATCAGGATATGGTAAATTCTGCTTAATTACCATTAATTGGTTTTTAATTAGCAGTTACCAGTGTTCTAATGTGTGCTTTATTGAGCAGTTACTAGAGAGTAATTGACTCGACCCTTAAAAGGTTTTTGAGAGGTCCAGACCAAATGAGATCTTTTCCATTCCAATTATTCGTCTTCTTCCTCTCTGTTCTCTTGTGCTGGAGGGTTGTGCTGTTTGAACCAAGCCGTCCCTTCTCCTCGGCGTGCACCGAGAAGAAGGGTGAGCGGTATCTCTGAACCATTGTCGCAGAGTTCACCTGCACGGGGCGGCAATAAGGTTTCTAGGCAGCGTAATTGTGCGACCGCTTGCTGCACTACGACGTCTACAATCTGCACTGCATCGAGTCTGCCCGCTTCCTGTTCTTCATCGAGACCTATTGTGAGTTGGTCATACGACTAGTTTATTCTGCTATAATCATATTGTTGAGTATGTTTAGAAGTACAATAAGTTGTCTACTGTTAGTATCGTTTTATGCATCTGATGTTTTAACTGATCTTTACCTCATAATAAAATCCAGAATTAAAATGTTGTCCACATTTCCAACAATCCAGAAACCTTATTGTGGATATTTTTGTGATCTAGCAATGGCTGGTGCTTCTGATGCTATGAAACCTGAGAGGTTTCCTAGTCAGAACTTTCGTAGATGGCAGACAAGAGTCAAGTTTTGGCTCGTGTCTTTGGGGCTGTGGTGGGTGATCCATACACAGTATCCAATTATGGATGAACAGACCAGGTGTTTTGACACAGATAACAACATAGCCCTTGGATGCATACTGACCATACTATCTGACTGACCAGCTCTATGATGTATACATGGACTTCAAGTTCGCCACAGAGTTGTGGGATGCGCTCGAGCACAAATATACCGAAGCTGAGGTTGGTCGGTGGCTCTATATGTGCGAGCAATTCTTCGACTATAGCATGGATGATACTAAGTCGATAGTTGCATAGGCTCATGAGCTACAGTTACTGGTCGGAGAGATTTCACATCTGAGTTGTGTTTTGCCTCTTAAGTTTGTGGCTGTGGGCATTGTTGCCAAACTTCCTGCTTCTTGGCAGGGTTTTGCCACTGGCTTAAAGCACAAGAGGGAAGAGATATCTATTGAGGATCTCATTGCTGCTCTTGATGTGGAAGAAAAGGCAAGAGTAAAAGATGCACCAAGCACTTCCAGTCAGAACAATCAGATCAATGCAAATGTCATAGAGAAGAGATATGGCAAGAATAACAAAGGATTTAAACCAAAAAAGATAACTAGCTTTAAGAAGAAAACTGAGAAGAAGGATATGAGGAACATCACCTACTTTGTGTGTGGGAAAAACGGTCATATGACGAAAGACTGTCATTTCCGCAAGAGCAAGGATGGTGTACAGCCAAAGAAAAAGGCTATCAACGTGATCATAGTCGAGGCCTCAACAAGAGGTTATGATAATCCACCTGTTGTATTTTCAGCATGTTAATCCACTGATTGGTGGGTTGATACTGGAGCTAATATTCACGTATGTTCTGATATTTCCTTGTTTTCTTCTTATCAGGCAGCCGGGGCTGCCTCCGTCCTGATGGGGAACGGGTTGCATGCTTCTATTCTTGGTGTTGGCATGGTGGATTTGAGGCTTACTTCAGGGAAGATTGTCCACTTGAAGAACGTGCAGCATGCACCAACCATAAACAAGAATCTTGTTAGTGGTTCCCTCCTATGAAGGGATGGGTATAAGCTAGTATTTAAGTCAAATAAAATTGTATTGTCTAAATTTGGTAACTTTGTTGGTAAAGGCTATGAGATTAGAGACTTGTTCCGCATGAGTACTTTAGAGTATAATCTGAATGTTGCAACTGGTTTGAATAAATGTGAGGCCAATATATGGCATTCTCGTTTTTATCATATTGGTTTTGATAGCATTGCTAGAATGTCTAGATTAAATTTAATTCCAAAATTTAAAATTGTCAAAAGATCAAAGTGCCAAACTTGTGTGCAAGCAAAACAACCTCAAAAACCCTTTAAGGGGTTACAAGAGGAAAAGAACTTGGCACCTTTAGATCTTGTCCATTTTGACTCGTGTGAGATGAATGGATTATTGACCAAAGGAGGCAAAAGATATTTTCTAACTCTTTTTTATGATGCATCACGATATTGTTATGTGTATCTACTTAAAACAAAAGATGAAGCTTTAAATTACTTAAAAATTTACAAGGCCGAGGTTGAGAACCAACTAGAAAAGAAAATTAAAAGACTAAGGTCTGATCGTGGAGGAAAGTATATATGTCATGAATTCTCTCCATTCTGTGCTGAACATGGAATAGTCTATGAAGTTACACCACCATACCCACCTCAATCAAATGGGGTGGCTGAGAGGAAAAACAGGATACTAACAGACTTAGTTAACGCCATGTTGGAGAGTGTCGGTATGCCTAAGTTATGGTGGGGGAAAGCTATTTTGATATCAACTTTCGTTCTAAACAGAGTAATCACTAAAAATAGTGAGATTACTCCGTATGAGGGATGGAAGGGGAGAAAACCCAATGCTAATTTTCTGTGAACTTGGGGGTGTTTGGCAAAAGTCAATATACCATTGCAGAAAAAGAGAAAGTTTGGACCTCAAAATAGTCGATTGTGTCTTACTGGGATATGCTCATAATAGCACGGCCTGTAGATTCTTAGTAGTAAAATCAGAAACTCCTGAGATTATTGTTAACATAGTAATAGAGTCTAGTGATGCTTCATTTTTTGAGGATATTTATCCAACGAGAACTGCAGGCAGTACTTCTTGAACTAAGGATAATCAAACTATGAATAATAGTAATTTTGAACCTACCACCATCTCTGAACCAATGTGTGATATACCACCAGTTTGTTATTTTTCTAAGGAAGATAACAATTTAGTCGAAGAGGCTCCTCATAGGAGCAAGCGACAAAGGGTTGAGAAAACCTTTGGCGAAGACTTCATTGTATATCTCATGGATGATGTGCCAAACATTCCTACATGGGGCAATATTTTTCATAGGCTTATGCATTACCTGATGCTGAGTATTGGAAAGAGGCAGTCCATAGCGAGACGGATTCCATCATGGCTAACGGGACTTGGGAGATCACTGAACGTCCTATCGGGTCTAAACCTGTTGGATGCAAGTGGATCTTTAAAAATAAAATGAGGCCTGACGGTACTATTGATAAGTATGAGGCAAGACTTGTGGCCAAGGGTTATACCCAGAAAGAAGGTGAGGATTATTTTGATACTTACTCTCCTGTTGCCTGATTGACCACCATTCGAGTGCTCATTGCATTAGCTTCTTCCCATAGTCTGCACATTCATCAAATGGTGAAGACAGCTTTCCTTAATGGAGAGTTAGAGGAAGAAATCTATATGGAGCAACCAGATGGTTTTGTGATTTCTGGACAGAAAAGTAAGGTATGCAAATTAATCAAATCCTTGTATGGTCTAAGCAAGTACCTAAACAATGGCACAAGAAATTTGATAAAACTTTAACATCTGCTGGTTTTTCTGTAAATGAGGCAGATAAATGTGTGTATTATGGTTATGATGGGGGTCAAGGAGTGATTTTGTGTTTGTATGTCGATCACATACTTATATTTGGGATAAACACTGCTGTTATTAACGAGGTCAAATCTTTCTTATCTAGATGCTTTGATATGAAAGACCTAGGAGAAGCATATGTTATTCTAAATATTAAATTGATCAGAAATGAGGATGGGATCACTTTGAACCAATCCCATTATGCTGAGAAAATCTTGAGCCGGTTCGGTTTTGAGAATTGCAAGATTTCCCCAACTCCTTATGATGCTAGTGTTAAGCTTCGAAAGAATAAGGGATTAGGCAAAGATCAATTGAGATATTCACAAATTATTGTGTCCCTTATGTATCTATCTGGTGCCACAAGACCTGACATATCATTTGCTGTGAGCAAATTAAGTTGGTTTACTTCTAACCCAGGAGATGATCACTAGGAGGCACTTGAGAGATTGTTGTGCTACTTGAGAGTCACAACCTCATATGGAATTCACTATATAGGGTATCCATCTGTGTTAGAAAGATATAGTGATTCAAACTGGATCTCTGATGCAGATGCGATCAAAGCTATAAGTAGGTATGTGTTTACCCTTGCAGGTGCTGCAGTTTCATGGAGGTCATGTAAACAGACCATATTGACAAGGTCAACCATGGAATTAGAACTTGTAGCACTAGACATAGCTACTATTGAGGCTGAATGGCTTAGAGAGCTTCTGTTGAACTTACCACTGGTTGAGAAACCAATACCGGCAATCCTAATGTACTGTGATAATCAAACAGTGTTGATTAAGTTTACAAGTACTAAGGATAACATGAAGTCCTCCAAACATGTGAAGAGTAGGCTTAAATCTATCAAAAAACTGAGGCACTCCGGAGTGATTACTGTGAATTATATACGAACTGAGAAAAATATGGCAGACCCTTTCACAAAGGGGCTAGCACGGAAGGCGATTTCCGTTGCGTCTATGGACATGGGAATGAGGCCCATTGGAGTTACAACTCAACACTAGCCCATACCTTTTTGATCGGAGATCTCGTGACTTAAGCAATGGGAAAAACAAGTTGATCTTTGAACAAGAGAGTACATTTTAATAAAATATGTACCCGTGTCCTGATAGACAAAGTACTCTCAACTATAGATTCAAAACAAGACATCTGCTGTTGTGTAATACCCCGTCTATCATTCGAGAGTGCAATAAAAGTTGATAGAGAATTAAGAGAACAACCTTTCATAATATACCAAATATTTAAAGAGGAGAAATACTTTATGGATGAGAATTGTTTTAGAGAAATGTTTTAACTGGAAGTTTAGGGGGGTTTTCGCAAGTTTCAGAGAACCTGGGCTGTGGGCTGAAAGCCCACAACACTTAGGCCCATTAGTGGAGGAGGAGGGAGTGAAGAGACAAACCCTAAGCCACCCTTTGCTACAGTAGCTTCCATGCTACAGTACCTCCCCCGCTACACCTCCTCTCCCCAGCGCCATCGTCCATGCTGCTGCTGCTGGCCAAAGAGAAGGGGAGGAAAGAGGTTCGGTCAAGAAGAGAGAAGGAAAGGGGAGAAGAGAGAAGGGAGCAGAAGAGGGATCACATGGTGTTCATCGCGATTGACAGTGGGTTCTTCAAGGGTAATCCCGATCCCCATTCATTTGGTGGTGTATTTGATTAATTAGGCGACATCGGTAATAGATCTGTTTATGATAGTCAGGTTTGGCCGACGTTTTTGATGAGGTTAACTGCAGAATCAGTCTTGGACGCCTCCTAGAGAGTTGTAGACGACATCGCTAGGTTTCCGTAGAGTATTGAATCATGTCGTTTCGATGAGCGGTTTAGGAGTTATGAATTTCGTAGCGCTGCTGTTTTGTAGTTCTGTCATAATCCTGACAGATATTGTTAATCGGTCATTAGCAATTAGATAATTATTTTTATGGAAGGTCTCACCAAACGAAAGTTGTAGGTTATTGTCTAAGGTTTTCAAAAAGGTAAAGATCATAATTTTTGGATGTCTGGACTGAAAGTTATGTTAGATTTGGTGCCGCTATCCAGAAGTCCTAACGAGAATTAGCTATTCTGTTAATCAGTTTGGTAAGGGTAGAAGATGGCCGAATCTGAAAAGCTCACCAACTAGGTTTAGGTGGGGAATTTGATAAGATTTTCAGAAAGTCTAAGAATGCCACATTTGGATCTTGTAAGAAAAGTTATGGATTTTTGAATGGGACTGTATATTGATGGGACAGACTGATATTTAGGATTTTGGAGTTGGGGTTGCACTAAAGATTATAACAAGTTCGCATTTGTTTCAAGTTTTGTTTTTGTCCGGAATCACTATCTTAGATGCTTATTAAATTAATCCAGGTGGGGGATTGGTTCCGGGGGCAGCACCCTCTTTGCATCTTCCATCGTCGTACAGTTGAGGCAAGTACAGTTAGTGGTAGAATATTCATGAGTGATTGTTTATGTTTGCTAGTATTATGAATGTATGCTCTATTCATGAATGCTAGAATGAGATGAATGTCAATGGTCATGAATGCTAGAAGTATGAGTAAGTTTGATTCATGCATGATGCTGTTGTTTTTACATGTTAATGATGAATAGAAGAATTGACTTTTACATGTTAATGATGGATAGATGAATTGTACATGTGCATCATGTGATCATATTTGAGGCTTGGTCACGTGGTGACCAAGCAATGTTTTGAGGTCCCCATCATGTATATGACGGGCTTATGGTCCCCACATTTGTGGAGTGTGGGCTTTTGGTCCCCATACTTGTGGAGTATGGGCTATGGTCCCTGTGCTAGAAGGCACAGGCATGGGTATGCATCGACAGATGCATACTCCGCATTACCGGCATATGCAAAAGAGAAAGAGAAAGAGAAAGTGCATTTGAGCATATTGCATAGCATGAACATACGGATTGTTTATTATAGAGATTGTGGATGGATGATGATGATTATTATTTATTATAGAGATTGTGGATGGATGATGATGATTACAGTTGTTTATGCTATTGTGTCCATTAATTGTACTTTGCTGAGTCTTGGACTCAGTCTTGCTGTTGTTGTGTTTTTAGGTACCCCATTTCGTGAACGGCATGCATGGGAGGGACTAGAACTAAGAGTGGTTGCACATTGGCATGAACCATTCACTTTTGAATTAAATGGTTGGTGATTTAGTTTTGAGTAAACTACTTAAAAGATTGTTTATGATTACGCCTTATGCTTGGAATAATCTGTAATAGAGTTGATTAGAGGATTATGGATGCCATTTTGATTATGCTTTAGTTGTTAGCATAATTTGGGTGTTCTTTGATGATTAGTTTAAATTGGATGTTTGGAATATTGAATGTTGCTAGATTAATCTGTTAGAACCTCCGGTATAGCCACCTATACAAAAGAGGTTCTACCGGAATTTAGTAAAAAGACTTAGTTTTTATTTTGTTTCTCTATTAGTTTGGTAGCATGCCAGGCTCATGCTGGCCTGGGGTGTTACAGTTGGTATTAGAGCGGGCTGTGGGTCCATGGTGGCTAGATTAATTAAAATTTGCTAATGGCTAATCAACTTAAAATTTTTTTGACACACTGGTGCACAGTAGGATGGGAATGGGCAAAACATTGCATTTACGTTTCCACTATATCGTATTGATGATTGCTGATATGAATTGAGTATGATTGTTCATTAATTGATTATATGATTATTATTGTGTCGGGATAATCGATGTTGAGATGTCGAGGTCATGGTTGTGGCCCTGGGCTTTACCAGGTTACACCACTGTTCGTAGTGAGAGAATAGTGAAGTGGTTACCTCGGATATCTTAGTACAGGCGTTAATAGTGGGTATCTTTAGAACAGTTGTTCCCTTCCTTGAATTTGAATTTGGTCAATTCTTGTCCAATTGTGGTTGATGAATTTCTCTTGGGTTATTAGTTCATTGCGGTTGATGGGTTGCTTTGGGAAAAGTTGATATGTTTCCATTGGCTTAATTTTCCCCTTAAAGCAATTATTGTTTTCCCAACTATTGAGTTATTCTTGCGACTGATGAACTTGATTAATTGTCAAGGTTGACCTTTGTATTGGAGTTCTGTCTTTCTTATTGGAAAACATGACCCATTTATTTCACTTGATGATTTGGATAATGAAAGTTTCCTTTTGCAAGTCTTTTAGTACGCGGAAGCTTTGACTCAATGTAACTCTTTTGGGTATTTTGAGTGATGAAGTTGAATGGTTCTCTTTGATGAAAGAAAATGTTAAACCCTTTAGCAATGTCTTCTCGTGGTTAAGTGAGAGGCTATAATCAAAGAAATTAATGGATATAATATGGGTTATCAAGTTGGGTCGGTAGTGTGGTGCATAATTAATTCTAACGAGTATCCTTGGGAGTGAAATCAAATAAGTTAATGTTGTCCTCTAGTAGTTTTTGTTGAGCTGTGATTATGAGTATGACAACACATAGTTGGAATCAATAGAGTTATTAAGAAGTGTGGAACATTGATGAAATAGTTGATCATTAGAATTGTTTAGTTTGCTAAATTTGTTAGATTATTTGGTCTCAATGGATTAATCTAACTGTGTAGGAAGAGAGATATAAGGATGTGTTCGACTGTTGTCTTTGAAGATAATAATATCGAATTTTCTTTATTAGGCTATTTGATGATCTTATTTATGCCCGTGGGAATACAAATAGAGAAAGGACCATAAATTCGTCCATGATCGAATAATCATGAATGGTTTAAGATAACCTATAGATTGGAATTACTGTGTACTAAATTAGTGTGAGCATTCCTAATAGGTGAAGGGTTGAAATTTGAAAGTGATTTATTCACGTGTATTTCATGAGGATGAATTGTGGCTGCATGCCTTTGTTAAAAGAGATTTGCTCAGAAAATGCGGTTGGTGTATTAGATATACTCTAGAACAGGTTGACTACTGCAATCTTATTGAGATAACAAAATATTACGAAATAATCTACTGTGTTTCTTTTGGAAAGGCTTATGATGGGATTTAATAGGTGATCTGTGTTGGCATGATAGTGGAATTGTCAAAAAATAGTATGCCTTTGATGAAAGGGTTTTGGTATAACCTTTTAATTTGTATAGTAGGTTCCCTCCAAAATAAAGTGGTTGTTGTAGTGAGGGTGTAAGAATTTGGTATACACTCAATTGAGGATGAGATGATAAAGGGGTATGTAACATTTTGGTAAGCCTGTGGGGGCTTTATAAAGGAAGAGTTGGCGATAACGAACTTTGTTAAGAGTGAATTATTCTTGATGTTAGTAATATGTCGACAAGAGATTGTGACGCGTTGGAGTGGTGATGATTCTTCTAGAGAGAAAGTAAGTTGATTGTTTTTCGTAATATCGATTAAATGGAAAGTTTGGAGTTTTACATTTGTGATCTTTTGGGAGTTCATGATTTATGTAGTAGATGAAATTAATTTGAGCAACGTGACGCAGTGGAAGGTTCTAATTGGTTCCTAAGTGATTTGTTTTTAAAGGCATTTTTTGTTTGGGTTGGCAAGTAATGCTGTAATCAAAGAAAATTGTTTTCCTTGTTAACGGAAGATGTGTATCATAAGAATTTGAGGTTGGAGTTAAGAATTGTAATCTGTAACTTCTCTGTCATTACAGCTTATGAGTTTCTTGAGTTTTCATAGCAATGTTTTATTATGATTTATGGAGGTTTGAAAATTCCTTCTTGTGGGACATGTGCCCTCAACTGTGGATTCGTATTTTGCTTTCCGAGATCATTACTATTTGACTGTTTCTCTTGGTCTCGTGCTCACTCCGAGGAGCAACGTTTTCTTGTGTGTTGAAACTTGTATTTGTCTGTTTCTTCCTTTTGGGAAAGCAATCAACCAACTTTTGTTGCCAAGTCTTATAAAGTGTAATATGGCGATTGGTTGGTGGTGGACAAGTATATGGTAGTGGTGAGATTTTGGGACCTAATCTATTTGAAGAACAGTAGAAGGTAAATTGGTTTTGACCCATAACTCTTGGAGAGAATTCTATTTAAATGGAATGTTTGTCGTTGGAATACAATTGATTAGTGTTACAACCAGTGGAACCTATGGCGAATTGTAATCCAAGAACCTTTGTCCATGTTGGAATGATGGGATTATCGAAAGTATGGAATCTTGATAAATTTATTAGAGTATCGCGATTGGGTAATTAACTTTGAGAGGTTGTGTAGGTGATTTATGATGGTGTGGTTTAATGAGTGGGAATTAGCAAAGTAATCTAATCATCATGGCAATTAAAGAGACAACATGGATTATGGAGTTGTTGTCAAGTATGACTTAGCTTCAGTGAGTAATCCGTTGGGAGTTAGAATCTCTCTAAAGATAATTTGGTCGATAATATGTTTACATGTCAGTGCTAATAATTGAGTATATTTGGATTGTGTGAATTTTAGCCATCAGATTTGTGATTTTCATATCAGTTGCACCGAATTATATTTATAGGGGCCTTGGGGATTGAATTTTGGGTTTGGTGATCTATACTAGACCCTTAGTTGCTCAATGACTATATGTAGAGGTAGTAGAATAAAGAGTGGATTCCAATAGTGTGATGATCTTTGAATAGAACCCTTCTGATGTAATAAATGAGAGTGTGAGGTGTTGGAAACCATTTGTCCAAAATAATTCCTTTGGCATAGGAATGGACTAAAGAATCCTTTTGTGGATTAGTAGAATCCCTCTAGATAAGTGTGGATGTTCTTTCGGTTTGAGGATCGTTTTGGGGTTGTCGGTTAAAAGGAAGGAGTTAGTGTGATGATTTGGAAACCCATGATTTGGGAAAGGGTTATTTCTTAAAAGAACATCTGAGAAAAGAATATTTTCTCGAGTAGAGAAGTGCTCTATTAGTTCTTGTTTGAGTTGGGTTTTATGATGGAGATCATGTACAATTTGACTTGACTTTATGATCGACAAGGTGGTTCTTTCCGGTTCAGGAGAATAAATGAATTGTTTGATTTGGGCAGTCGAGTGAATTCTCTGTTGGCCTATGTGGTGTTTAATTGCAAAAGGCCTAGTTGGAAGGTGAAAAGGCTTTCTTGATGAATCTTTGATTTTGGATTTGAGTGTTTTGGAGGAAGGTTGGGTAAGGTTGGGTTGCATTGTGAATCATTTGTTTCAATTGAATCTGATTATTAAAGTTTGATTAAAATAATGTGTGATGCACGTCCTTGATTATCGAAGGTTCTCCTTGTAAGGATGAAGAGATCGACTGAGAGATGGAACAAGAGTTCTATATGTTTATGCGCATGTTTTGTGATTTGGTCCCGAAGAGAAAGATAGCTCAAAGTATATTCGGTTGTTCTGGAAGTTACGGGGATTTCAGAAGATAGCCATTCTCTAGAATCGACTCGAGTCCTGGAGCTAGGTATATAACGTTTGGTATGACCTCGTGTTGAGAGAATGCTTGAGGTATTTGGAGTGTAAGGTTTCATAAGAGCCGTTGGCCAACAAGTATTTACCACATCTTCAAGTCTTTTCCGATGAGTGGTTCTGGTGAGGGCGATACGAGTGATGTTGTTTTTTTGGCGTTAAGTGCGATTAGAATTCGGGGCCGAATTCTTCTTAAGAGGGCTAGAATGTAATACCCCGTCTATCATTTGAGAGTGCAATAAAAGTTGATAGAGAATTAAGAGAACAACCTTTTGTAATATACCAAATATTTAAAGAGGAGAAATACTTTATGGATGATAATTGTTTTAGAGAAAGGTTTTAACTCAAAGTTTAGGGGGGTTTTCGCTTGTTTCAGAGAACCTGGGCTGAGCCCACAGCACCTCGGCCCATTAGTAGAGGAGGGGGGGGTGAAGAGGCAAACCCTAAGCCACCCTTTGCTACAGTAGACGCCGTGCTACAGTAGTCTATGCTACAGTACCTCCCCCGCTGCACCTCCTCTCCCCGGCGCCATCGTCCCTGTTGCTGCTGCTAGCCAAAGAGAAGGGGAGGAAAGAGGTTCGGTCAAGAAGAGAGAAGGAAAGGGGAGAAGAGAGAAGGGAGCAGAAGAGGGATCACGTGGTGTTCATCGCGATTGATAGTGGGTTCTTCAAGGGTAATCCCAATCCCCATTCGTTTGGTGGTGTATTTGATTAATTAGGCGACGTCGGTAATAGATCTGTTTAGGATAGTCAGGTTTGGCCGATATTTTTGATGAGGTTAACTGCAGAATCTGTCTTCGACGCCTCCAAGAGAGTTGTAGGCAACGTCGCTAGGTTTCCTTAGAGTATTGAATCATGTCGTTTCGATGAGCGGTTTAGGATTTATGAATTTCGTAGCGCTGCTGTTCTGCAGTTCTGTCATAATCCTGACAGATATTGTTAATCGGTCATTAGAAATTAGATAATTATTTTTATGGAAGGTCTCACCAAAACTAAAGTTGTAGGTTATTGTCTAAGGTTTTCATAAAGGTAAATATCATAATTTTTGGATGTCTGGACTGAAAGTTATGTTAGATTTGGTGCCGCTGTCCAAAAGTCCTGACGAGAATTAGTTGTTCTGTTAATCAGTTTGGTAAGGGTAGAAGAAGGCCGAATCTGAAAAGCTCACCAACTAGGTTTAGGTGGGAAATTTGATAAGATTTTCAGAAAGTCTAAAAATGTCACATTTGGATCTCTGTAAGAAAAGTTATGGATTTTTGAATGGGACTGTATATTGAGGGGACAGACTGATATTTAGGATTTTGGAGTTGGGGTTGCGCTAAAGATTATAACAAGGTTGCATTTGTTTCAAGTTTTGTTTTTGTCCGGAATCGCTATCTTATATGATTATTAAATTAATCCAGGTGGGGGATTGGTTCCGGGGGCAACACCCTCTTTGCATCTTCCGTCGTCGCACGGTTGAGGTAAGTACAGTTAGTGGTAGAATATTCATGAATGATTGTTCATGTTTGCTAGTATTATGAATGTACGCTCTATTCATGAATGCTAGAATGAGATGAATGTCAATGGTGATGAATGTTAGAAGTATGAGTAAGTTTGATTCATGCATGATGCTATTGTTTTTGCATGTTAATGATGAATAGAAGAATTGGCTTTTACATGTTAATGATGGATAGATGAATTGTACATGTGCATCATGTCATCATATTTGAGGCTTAGTCACGTGGTGACCAAGAAATGTTTTGAGGTCCCCGTCATGTATAAGACGGGCTTATGGTCCCCACATTTGTGGAGTGTGGGCTTGTGGTCCCCACAGTCGTGGAGTGTGGGCTTTTGATCCCCATACTTGTGGAGTATGGGTTATGGTCCCTGTGCTAGAAGGCATAGGCATGGGTATGCATCGACGAATGCATACTCTGCATTACCAGTATATGCAAAAGAGAAAGAGAAAGAGAAAGTGCATTTGAGCATCTTGCATAGCATGAACATACGGATTGTTTATTATAGAGATTGTGGATGGATGATGATGATTATTATTTATTATAGAGATTGTGGATGGATGATGATGATTACAGTTGTTTATGCTATTGTTTCCATTAATTGTACTTTGCTGAGTCTTGGACTCAGTCTTGCTGTTGTTGTGTTTTTACGTACCCATTTCGTGAACGGCATGCATGGGAAGGACTAGAACTAAGAGTGGTTGCACAATGGCACGAACCATTCACTTTTGAATTAATTGGTTGGGGATCTAGTTTTGAGTAAACTACTTAAAAGATTGTTTATGATTACGCCTTATGCTTGGAATAATCTGTAATAGAGTTGATTAGAGGATTATGGATGCCATTTTGATTATGCTTTAGTTGTTAGCATAATTTGGGTGTTCTTTGATGATTAGTTTAAATTGGATGTTTGGAATATTGAATGTTGCTAGATTAATCTGTTAGAACCTTCGGTATAGCCACCTATACAAAGGAGGTTCTGCCGGAATTTAGTAAAAAGACTTAGTTTTTATTTTGTTTCTCTATTAGTTTGGTAGCATTCCAGGCTCTTGCTGGCCTAAAAACACAAACTAGGGTTTAGAATCATCAAAGGGTTGAGGATGCAGCCAGCACCCTCCTCTATTTATAGTGGAGGCTAGTCTTCTAGAAGAGTTGCCTAATGGGCACCCATTAAGTCCACACACAAACGGGTTTAACTCACACACGTATTATAAAGCGCCGTCTTCATCTTCTCTTGACCTAAACCACTTCATCTTGCACTGTCTTGTGCTGTGGTTTAGCCAAAAGGTCACCAAGGCGGTATTGGGGTGAAGTTACCAAAATACCCTTTCTCGGTCCTTCTCTAAAGACCGAGTCCAAACTGCACGAAGCAATCGCCGGCTTCGACACGCGTAGGTTGATCAACAGCTCTCTTCATGTCGGTAAGTCTCTCCCATCCGGCTCCCACCGAAACCACCATGGCACTTGTACCGACTCCCGCGCCGCTTGATCCAACCAGCCGCACCGAACTGCCCGTTCGGTCACCCTTGTCCATTATGCGCCATACTTGAGTCTTCTGACTTCACCCGGCATCGTCGATTGTTTTGGACCTCAGCTCTCTAAGCCTAGTCTCGATCATCCTCGCCGTTGACCATCATTAACCACCAAGCTCCCTACACAACAACAGACAAAGAAATCGATTCCGGGAACAAGTTCTTCACAATTTGACCCACGTTAGTCAAAACATGCATCATGCAACACATATGCACCGAAACTCATAAACTTGACCTAACAACAAAACAATTCTATGAAATTGGCCGACAATCAGACAGAATCGGTCTTACCGCCATGTAATCAATGGTATTACCGCACTATGGTAATACCGTTCCATAATTGTGGTCTTACCGATTTCTGAAGAAGACCAAAACTCCGAAAAACACCTTCTCTAGAATTTATGTACCGCCAAGTAGAAATTGGTACTACCGCATTGCGATAGTACAGCTACCAAACTGCGGTATTACCGTTTCTCTGAAACGTTCAAAACCCTTAGAAACATTCGGACTGCTACATGGACGGCTCAGATCGAAATGAATGTTCGGACCACTCGTCTTAGCCGCACGATCTGAACAACGTTCGGATGGTTCGAACATTCCTCTTGATTTGGACCGTTCGATCCGCCTCGTGAACGTTCGGACCATCGTTTAAACCGTCCGATTGAACCATCCGATCGGCCCACGCGACTTGTGGTAATACCGCTATCAACTTGCGGTCATACCGCTCCATACACGCCGGTACTACCGATAATCCTGGCACTTGCTGAAAACAACAGTTTCGATAAACCTCAAGAGCCATTGCCAATTGTACCATCATTCTAAGGTCATGAGCATATCCCCATGATATCCACAGGTCGAAACACTATGGTCCCATTGGACCTCTTCGGAAGATTCTCTTGGACCTCCCTTGGAGAACGTGGTCAAAGCTATGGACCAGTAGTCAAAGCTGAAGACCATCGTGTAATCAGGATATGGTAAATTCTACTTAATTACCATTAATTGGTTTTTAATTAGCAGTTACCAGTGTTCTAATGTGTGCTTTATTGAGTAGTTACTAGAGAGTAATTGACTCGACCATTAAAAGGTTTTCGAGAGGTCCAGACCAAATGAGATCTTTTCCGTTCCAATTATTCTTCTTCTTCCTCTCTGTTCTCTTGTGCTGGACGGTTGTGCTATTTGAACCAAGCCGTCCCTTCTCCTCGGCGTGAACCGGGAAGAAGGGTGAGTGGTATCTCTGAACCATTGTCGCAGAGTTCACCTGCACAGGGTGGCAATAAGGTTTCTGGGTAGCGTAACTGCGCGACCGCTTGCTGCATTGTGATGTCTACAATCTGTGCTGCATCAAGTCTGCCTACTTCCTGTTCTTCATCGAGCCCTATTGTAAGTTGGTCATACGACCAGTTTATTCTGCTATAATCATATTGTTGAGTATGTTTAGAAGTACAATAAGTTGTCTGCTGTTAGTATCGTTTTATGCATCTGTTGTTTTAAGTGATCTTTGCCTCATAATAAAATCTGGAATTAAAATGTTGTCCACATTTCCAACAAAATCAACCTTGAAGACCCGTTGTGACTCGCTGAAATCCCCGTGAGAAACTCCTCTCCCCTTTTTTCTCCCACTCCTCTCCCTTTCTCCTTGGCCAATGGCACCCGAAGTGATCTTTCTCCTACCTTCTCTTGGCCGGCAGCAATGGAGGGACATAGGGAGTAGGGGAGGCGCCACCAAGGGATGAGGGCATTGCTACAGTACCTCCAGGGTTTGGTGCCCCCTTCTTAAACTAGTTTCCCACTTGGGCCAAACACTGTGGGCCGAAAGCTCACAGCCCAGGTTCTCCAATAAAAGCAAAAACACTCATTTAAAACCTCCAATTCCTTCTCTAATTCTATTTAATTTTAGTACTAATCACTTATTTGTTTTATGTTTAAACGGAATATTATATTAATAGCATGATTACCACAAGGAGTGGTTTTATTTTGATCTCCCCGAAGGTAATCATCTGTGGTATACCAAGAAAATACCTCCAACTTGGACGAAGAAAGATAGGGATCAGGAGAATTCTTTTACCCTAACTGCTAAGGAGTAGAGGGTGGTCGGACTTGTTGCAACCTTAGTAGGGAATAGTCTTACTGGTCATAAGGTTGCTCATGACTTCCTCACAAATAGGATCAGCCCTTTAGAAAAGAGGGTTCATTTGGCATGCGACATCGAGGAGTCTGACGACTCTACCAAAGATGAAATTGGAGGTATACTGCTCCCCATCTGATTTTATTTTTCAAGAAATAAATTTATTTACTTTGAATTTTGTTTCTTTATTTTAGTATTACCAGATGCCCAAGTTCTGAATAGGGCATCAAAAATTCGAACGACGCCAAGGATAATTCTAAGCCAATTCCACTTGAGAGGCAACTAGTCACCTCATTGAGTTTCTGATAGTCGTCAAGTGAATGTAATAAGGTAAAATAATATTTAATCTAGAAGGCTATTTTTATTAAGATTTTTTTTGAGATTCTTAACAGAATAACTCACGACTGAGACTAGTTCAAGCAAATAAGTTCTCGCTACAAAGAAGGCCTGACACTAGCTTAGGACCTTCAAAGATAGTGGACGGGAAGCCTTCAACCAAGAGCAGTGTCATAGCAGCGGTCTCGACTAGTACATCTACTACACCTACCATTCAATCTAAACGTCATCCGGGTACGAAAAAGACATTTTTGGGCTCCTTATAAATATCCATTCTAACATATCCCTCACCCTTTCACAATTTTTACAGAGAGAGTGAAGAATTTGTAGAGGAAAAAACTACTCTACTAAGATTCTAGAGGCAAGATTAGCATAATCTACCTTCAAAGTCTCTTCCAATGAGAGGCAGTGGTAGTTTCACTTTCCATACTACCAATGCTTTGTTTGAAATTGGAGGAGAAACCGGTCTCTACTTTAGGTAAACAAAATTGCTCTTTTTTTTCTTTTTTTATGACATAGACAAGATTTTTACTTTTGTGTTTGACAATCCTCCGATCACTTTTGTCCCTGAAACTGAGAGACAAGAGAAGGAGAAGGTGGTCGAGCAGGCACATTGCCTTCTACAGAACTGGTCGAGGAGACTCTAACTATAGAAGAGTCAACTCTTGAGACGGTGGTTGAAGAGGGTCCTAGCTACCACAATAGACGAGAGGACAGTTGAGAAGGTGGTTGAGAAGACTCTGTCCAGCGCATAAGGGTATGTACAGTAGGTAACATCAGCAGTCTATAATTTTTGCCACGTAAGATTTTTAATGATGTGGATGAGAGAGAACAAGGAGAGAGAATGAAGCCGTCTAGCATGCAACAGACAGTCTATAAAACCCTTATAGACAACACAAAACACCATTGTATGAGTTGTTGTCTATAACAAATATTTTTTTCCAAGCAAAAACTAAAAGATTGTGGGATCTCATATAGACAACTTAACAGACAACTCATTATATGAGCCGTCTTTAGTGCTGTCTGTAGGTGACATGGATGGCTGATATAGACATCCATTGTCTGTATCATTGTATATGTCCTAAGAGATAACTATTAAGAAGTGGTTAGGGAAACTTCGAGCACCATAGAAGAAATGATTGTTGAAGAGATGGTCAGAGAGGCTCCAATCACGATAGAAAAGACAATGATCAAGATGGTGGTTGAAATTCCCACTAAACTCCAAGATCTAGGCTCTGAGCCTATTATCCTGGTAAGAGCATCTATAATAGTTTGTTTCTTATCTTGTTACTAAGAGGAGAGAGAGTACTTAATATAATAAAAAGAAATAACTATTCCAATAGATTGTTTCTTAAGCTTGTATCTAAGACTTTAATTGCTACAAGCTTGTTGGTAGGCAGTGGGACCCATAAAATGAGTGTTTAGGTAACAACTAAGCCTCTAATAGAGTTTTTTGTTGTTTCTTATGTCTTGGTATTAACAATCGATAGTTTCTTCATGTAGAAACAAATTTCACCTTCTCTCCTCATCTTCTCTCCTCCACATCATCTAAAAGCTGATGTGGCAACCTCTTAGTAACAGCTGAGGTGGATTGTTGTAGATACTCTAAGTTTCCCAATCATTGCTTAAGATGAATCATAAATTTTTCAGTCTTAAATTTGCTTTTTTAATAGAATAAGATTTCTTTTGTAAATAAAAATTACTTTATTTGTTTCCACGAGGGGACTCCTTTCCTTCTCAGAGGGAACTCTTACAGCAGAGATCGGTGCCTTAGTTATTTGGAGACCAGTTTCTGAATTTAGTGAGCCCGTGGATTCAACCAGCTCTACAAGCACTACTGAAAAAAAGGTTATCACAGACGGTTCAAAAACATCATCACAGATGGTTTCGTAAGCCGTCTGAGTTAATGGGTCAGTAATGACATGAGGTCATCGCAGACGGTTTTCGAATTGTCTATGATGCAGACTATCACAGACGGTTATTAACTTAGAACCGTCTATAATAGTTGACTATCACAGACAGTTTGTAGATAAAACTGTTTGTGAGAGCTGATGTATCACAGACAGTTTGTAGATAAAACCATTTGTGAGAGCTTATGTATCACAGACGGTTTGTAAATGAAACCGTCTGTGACAACTGATGTATCACAGACGATTTGTCCTAAGGAGCCGTCTGTGGTAGTCTTTGTCTCTCGCAATTCATTTCACCTTTGTTTGTGTAACCGTGTTCATGCCGGTCAAGTTCTCCTCCCTTGCGTCCCAGGGTCCTACCATTCCATTCCTGATCGGAGTGTTAGTGATTTCAAGGCATTGTAAAATCGGAGTGTTAGTGATTTCAAGGCATGGTAAAATCGGAGTGTTAGTGATTTCAAGGCATGGTAAAATCGGAGAGTTAGTGATTTCAAGCCATGGTAAAATCGGAGTGTTAGTGATTTCAAGCCATGGTAAAATCGGAGTGTTAGTGATTTCAAGCCACGGTTCGTATTAAAAACATACTTATCACAGACGGTTTTTAATACAAACCGTTTATATTAAGATATATATCACAGACGGTTCTTAATACAAACCGTCTGTGATAAGATACTATCACGCACGCGGTTCGTATTAAGAACCGCTCGCGATATGTCCTGACGCATGCTTTTGTATGAAACCGCCTCGTGATTCGCGATCTTGAATTGAAAAATTTTGAACGTGTGCGCGGGAGGCGAAATATTTTGGTGATGTCCTTATATATTATAGCCACCCCATCCTTGTCTTCCATCAGTCTCTCCTCTCCCCACACCGAGCTCCGGCGACCACCCTCGATTCCCCGTCGCAGTTCGGCAAGGAGACATAGCCGACGACGATGACGAGGAGGGATACAGAGGAGCTCCTTGTCTGCCGCAGGAGGTAGACTGTCGGAAGGTACGTGTACATCCCCATAACATACACAATTTGTTGGCTGTTTATTGTAAAGAAAATTATCTTTGTTTTTGTGTTACCTAAGGTCGGAGCGCCACTAGAGGTTTTCAGCCGTTTCTCCTTGCCGACGAGCTTGAGTCGAACTCGATGACATGTAAGAACATCTTGTGATATGCTGGTGAGGTACAGACAGGAGCTCACAAGACCAATCTAAGAAGCCGATGAGTTCTTCAGGAGCTTGGAGGCATAGATGGTTTCTAGCTAGTTTAACTTTGTAACTTTATTCTTTTTTTTTTCCATTCGGAGGGGATGTTGTGAAACCTTTTGATTTCCATTTCCTATAATGTGTTTGCCATCAGAATTTTAATTGGATTTTAGTTGTCTTGCTAGAGGTTGCATATGGAAACTACTGTCTAGCAATTGATTGGTTTGGCTCAAAATTCGATTTTTTTGCAATAGAAGAAACTATCACGAGCGGTTCGAACAAGAACCGCTCGTAAAATAGATTACCACAGACGGTTACAACAAGAATCGCGTGATACGTAATTATCACGAGCAGTTCTTGTTCGTAATCGCATGATAGCTTTTTCACAGACGGTTCAAAAATCGTCTGTGATGACCTCATGTCATTATTGACCCATAAACTCAGACGGCTCACGAAACGGTCTGTGATGATGTTTTTGAACCTTCTATGAAGACCTTTTCTGTAGTAGTGAAACGACAAAAAGATGAGGTCAAGGCCTCAAAGGGAGGTCACGGCTAAACGACAAAAAAAGGAGGTCGTGACCCAAAAGGGTGGTCCTTGCAAAAAGACCAACCGAGATGGTCTTTGCAAAAGACCAAGAGGGTCGTCTTTGCAAAAAGACCACAAGGGCGGGGAGGTCCAAGATAGTCCGAAGCGCGCGCCCGAACTCAACTTGATCTATCCGTCTGACCATAATCGGACGGTTTGGACTGAGTGCACCCGCGCGAAAAGAGAGAGAAAGGGGATTGATGGCGGGGAGGTCTAGACTGGGGGAGGTCTGGACCCTCAGATCCAAATGAAGGGAGGTCTGAACCCTCAAATCCAAACGAAGGGAGGTCTGGACGGCCAAGATGGAACACAAAGGAGATCTCGACGGTCAAGACGAACACGGGGGAGGTCTCGACGGTCAAGATGGAACCAAAAGAGATCTCGATGGTCAAGACCAATGCAAGGGAGGTCTCAACGGTCAAGATGAAACCAAAGTAGATCTCGGAAGAGGAAATTCAACCCGACCGTTGGATTTCAGAAATCAAGGACATTTGAAACACAAACCCGGGCTTGGAGCACCTCAGGGGTGGTCGTGACCCAAGAGAAGGTCAAAACCGAAGGAAGGTTCAAACATAAAAGGAGGTCTAAACCACGAGGAGGTCTAGACCAAGAGGAGGTCTAAACAAAGAAGGAGGTCTAAACGGGGAAGAGGTCTGAAGAGGTTAAGGGAGATCCAGAGAGGTCTTGAATGAATAGAGAGAGGGGAGAGCAAGACCAGAGCTCGAACAACTCCAAATAAACCAATCTTCCGCATTAGTTGGAGTTTGATTAAGTCATGTTAAATCTCCAAATTTCCAAAATCTTCAAGTTAAGCTTTGAATTCTCAGCAAAACCAAATGGTTCTTTTTATTTTGAAAGTTTTTAAGAACTCCAGAAAATTGGGATGTTACATCGAGCCACTCGACGCAATGGGAAAATAACTCCTTAAATCTAGCAAATCAAATAATCAACCAATCACAATCCAATGGAATTCCTAGACAATAACATAATATAAATGATAAATCACTGGAACCAAATCAACCAATTCTTACCCTTGCCTTTGGACTTAGAATTGACATTTTGAGGAACCATCCCGATTTCTAGCCACTGGACCCGGCCGCCCACCTCGTCTCCTCTCCGCAACTGCAAGCAAGAAGAACTGAATATATAAAGGATGAAGTCGGTGGACAGAAGGGACACGGGGCAATCGGGAGTACAAGCAGTAGTCTTTCTCTTGATTATAATCAGCCTACTCAATATAGCCACACAAGAGTAGGGTTGTTATTCTCTCAGAAGAAGGCCTGAACCTGTAAAAAATCCCTGTGTCATTCTCTGCATGGTTCTAGTCTAGGAGATCCCCCGAAACAAACAATCATACGTAAGATCAGTACTAAAGCACCGACACAGGCCATCACAAATCTCTGGGCTTTAACCCATCTTTTCATTCCACCCACAAATTATTTTATAAAAATGAAAGCTAATTCAAGTATGTTCTCGGCACCGCCCATGACCATGGGCACGGCTATCCAGATAGTTTTGTCACCCTGCATAGTTTGTATACTTTACCCACAAGAGACAATCAACTTATAATGTCCCTGACACACTTCCATAGGTGTGCAACTAAGTTGATTATCATAAGGCCATTACAACACCCCACCTCAATGCAACCCCACACCTCTAGGTATCACCTCCTTGGGCTTCGCCTCCAGGAGGTCTCCCATTTGCACCGTGTAGTTCCAGTGGCTTCATTTCCCTATACCCACCCACACACCCACCACTGGTGAAGTTGCGATGATGTGAACAAATTAGTTAGCCAGGTCGTACCCATTATAGACTTGTGGTTGCACTGTTTTTATATGAGAAGTCCGTTACAAGAACTCAGTCCTTTATTTTACAAGAACACAGACCACTTTGGTTTCTTTTGTTTTGAAATACCTTTCTAGTCAACAAACCCAAATCCAATTTCAAGTTTTAAATGATGCCAGGTCAAATCATTACTCGCATAGCAATGTACCTAAGCAAGGCTAAGCCTGACACTTAGGTACGGACTTAGTAGCTAGTATGTATACCATTAGTCTAGGGTGACAAAGGATAGTGTCCAAGTTCAAGGATTGGTAGTTTTTACACAGTTATCATTAAGGTAGTAGCTATGAGCTAAATCAACATACTTGTATAGATCATAGCAATGCAATTTCATAATTTTAAAACAATATAATTGCATTTCAAAGTAGTAGGTGCAAAATGATCAAAATGTTGACTCGCCTTGCTCAATGTTCTGATACCCTTGGTCCTATTCGTGCTCAATGTTCTAATAATCTTGATCTCGACCTCGTACTTGTTGGTGCAGTTGTTCCTGTCATAGCTTCAGATTCTAACTACGCAGAATACGATTGAACCCGAGAACATCTGAAAGCAGCCAAATGAAATCTAATAAATCCAAAGACTAGTAAATAAGAAAACACTTCAAATGAAAGTCAATCAAACCCACAGTGTTAGAAGTAGGAATATTTAAACGAAACTAAGTATACCCAAAGGTATCCTATAAGAAGGAATTACTCTAGATTAATCTAATTGTACTTAGTGTAGTTGATGAAGGAAATACTTTAGACGACAGGAAGCACATCCAGTGATAGTTGGAATGAAGGAAATACTCCAGACCAAAGTAGATAGACCAAAACTATATTCGTTTGGTCTAGTGATGGGGTTTTGGGTTGATAGTTGTACTTAGGGTTAGGTAACCATTTGATCCGGAATAAAATGATAGAATTAGGGTTTTCCCTAATTTTTTAGAATTAATTTTGTAAAGGAATATCAGTGAATTGTCACGCGGGCGCCACTGGACAGCCACATCAGCAAAGGGGTGATGTGGCCGCTGACTGGGCGTGACATGGCTCCACGTGGCTCGGCCACATCGGACCCGAGCGGCGTTGCACGGGAGCCGAGGGCTCGCCGGCGAACGACCGGGTCTTGGCTGGCGGCGAGGACATCGACGGCAAGAGGGGAGTAAGGGGATCATGATGCGCACGGATTTGAGGACGCGGTGGCACAGGGAGGCCGGCGGCGAGCGAGGAAGGTAGTGGCGGCGGTGGTTGAACGCGGCGGCGGCGCTCCGGTAGGGCTCCGGGGACGGGATGGCGTGCACGAGGAAGCCCTCGGTCTTGCGAACCCGTAAGTGGAGGCGGAGGCGCCGAAGGGACCTTGGAGGCGGCGCTAGAGGCGACGGCGTAGCTCACGGCCAGCGGTGAAATTTCTCGGATTACGGTGAAGAGAAGGCGAGAGAGGGAGAGTGAATGGGGGGGAAAGCAAGAGGAGCGGGAGGTGCATCCGGTGCTCCCTCTTATAGAGGATGAGAAGGCCCGAAGGAGGAGGATGGTGTGGAGCGGTGGCGGGATTCGTGAAGCTCCGGTCCGACGCGGTATGGGGAGGAGGCGTGGGGCTAGCAGGGCATGGGGGAAAGTGGGGGCGGCAGCGGGTACGGCAGAGGTGGGGATGGCCGGAGCAACCGGATGGGACGGGGTAGGCTGCTAGGGCATGTCGAGGAAGTGATGGGAGCCGGCGGGATTCACGGCAAGGCGCACGACGGTTTGGACGGAGGTTGAAGATGACCAGTGGAGGGATAGTCTGCGGTGACGAGGCGGGCAATGTGATGAAGAGAGAGGAAAGTGGAAGTGTGGCGTGGCCGCGTGGTGGCCATGGGCAGGGCCGGCGGGATGAGGTGGGCGAAAAAGAAATTGGCCCAGAGCCGGATAGAGGATTTCAATTCCTTTTTGAATAAAATAAATGCCAGAAAAGCAAAAGCTTTTTAGAAAATAGTTAAAGCCGTCCAAAAATTCTAGGAAAATTCACAGAAGTCCCATGAATTATTTAGAACTTAATAAAAATACTTTTAACTATATTTTAGCTTTTAATTTTGCAAATAAAATAGATTTTAATTTCGGGCCAAAAGGAAAAACCAATTTTAAATCAAGAAAATCCAGGAAAATACTTGAAATAATAAATTTGGCTTTTAAAACCAATAAAAGCTAGAAAACTCCAATAAACCAAATTTTAAATTAATTGAAGTTTGATTAATTCAAGTTAAATTGTTTTTTATTTCTAAATTTCAAGTTAAGCTTTAGCAACTTAATAAAATCGAATGGTTAATTTTTTAAAATTTTTGAAATTTTTCAAAAACTCAGGGAATTTGGGATGTTACAGGTTGCCACCTCTTTGGGAACTGCTCTGACAGACAGGTCTGTGAGGGTCGCTTGAGATTCTTTAATTTGTCTGTTCGAGAAAACCGATTATGTCTTAACAACTCAAGTGAAATTACCTTTTTGTCCAACTCTATTTCTGGTCAAACGAAACACTAGTCAGAAAAGCTTTACTTCCGGCCACTATTCTACGACTATCCTATAGTCGTAAGACCTTCTACGACCTTCTTTCCAAGTAAGTGATTTTAGCTTGAAGTTGGAGGGTTAGATGACGAGGATATAATAATCCTTATTTAATTATTTATCTGTAATTATTATTATAGATGTTAATATTTTTACGTTAATCTTAAGTATACCCCTTAATGTTGATAAGGGAAAGACTTAACCATATGGTCGTAAGCCCTTCTATGACCACCATATGGTCGTAAGCCCTTCTGCGACCATGGCATAGTCGTAAGTTTCTTCTACGACCACCTTGTGGTCGTAGATCTTTCTATGACCAGGTCAACAACGACTACCCTATAACTGATAAGGCCTACAGGCATGTGGGCCTAGTCGATTAGGGAGTCTTACACGTCGTGTTTAACACATGGAGTAGTTCACATACACTGTTATTCTCTGTGAATAACTGCACATTTTATATCTCTGTCTCTAACAATGACTACCTGGCGACGTGGGGAAGTTATTTCTCAAATAGTAATCTCCATCAGCGGTTCATCATTTGGAATGTTGGGATGTCTCTTGGCCTAGAGGAACTGCCACTGCTCCATGCGTTATATAAAGGATGAAGTCGGTGGACAGAAGGGACACGGAGCAATCGGGAGTACAAGCATTAGTCTTTCTCTTGATTGTAATCAGCCTACTCAATATAGCCACACAAGAGTAGGGTTGTTATTCTCTCTGGAGAAGGTCTGAACCTGTATAAAATCCTTGTGTCATTCTCTGCATGGTTCTAGTCTAGGAGATCCCCCGAAACAAATAATCATATGTAAGATCAGTACTAAAGCACTGACACAGGCCATCACAAATCTCTGAGCTTCAACCCATCTTTTCATTCCACCCACAAATTATTTTAGAAAAATGAAAGCTAATTCAAGTAAGTTCTCGACAGCGCCCATGACCATGAGCACAGCTATCCAGATAGTTTTCTCACCCTGCAGAGTTTGTACACTTTACCCACAAGAGACAATCAACTTATAATGTCCTTGACACACTTCCATAGGTGTGCGACTAAGTTGATTATCACAAGGCCTTTACAATACCCCACCTCAATACAACCCCACACCACCAGGTATCACCTCCTTGGGCTTCACCTCCGGGAGGTCTCCTATTTGTACTGTGTAGTTCCAGTGGCTTGATTTCCCTCTACCCAGCCACACACTCACCAATGGTGAAGTTGCAATGAGGTGAACAAATTAGTTGGTTAGGTCGTACCCATTATAGACTTGTGGTTGCACTGTTTTTACAGGAGAAGTCCATTACAAGAACTCGATCCTTTATTGACTTGGGCGGTACTTTCCCATACCCACTTTGTCGTGCTCTTATACGCACCCGCCATGCTTTCTAGCCGCCCAAGTCAAAATCTATTTTTGGGTTTCTTTTGTTTTGAAATACCTTTCTAGTCAACATACCAGCCACGCTCCAACCTCGACTGCCCAAATCCAATTTCAAGTTTTAAATGATGTCAAGTCAAATCATTGCCCGCATACCAATGTACCTAAGCAAGGCTAAGCATGACACTTAGGTACGGACTTAGTAGCTAGTATGTATACCTAGTATAGGCTGACAAAGGATAGTGTCCAAGTTCAAGGATTGGTAGTTTATACACAGTTATCATTAAGGTAGTAGCTATGAGCTAAATCAACATACTTGTATAGATCATAGCAATGCAATTTCATAATTTTAAAATAATATAATTGCATTTCAAAAGTAGGTGCAAAATGATCAAAATGTTGATTTGCCTTGCTCAATGTTCTGATAACCTTGGTCCTATTCTTGCTCAATGTTCTAATAATCTTGATCTCGACCTCGTTCTTGTTGGTGCAGTTGTTCCTGTCATAGCTTCAGATTCTAACTACACATAATACAATTTAACCCGAGAACATCTGAAAGCAACCAAATGAAATCCAATAAATCCAAAGACAAGTAAACAAGAAAACACTTCAAATGAAAGTCAATCAAACCATAGTGTTAGAAGGAGGAATATTTAAACAAACCTAAATATACCGAAAGGTATCCTGTCAGAAGGAATTACTCCAGACTAATCTAATCCAACTTAGTGTAGTTGATGAAGGAAATACCTCAGATGACAGGAAGTACATCCAGTGATAGTTGGAATGAAGGAAATACTTCAGACCAAAGTAGATAAACCAAAACTCTATTCGTTTGGTCCAGTGGCGGGGTTTTGGGTTGATAGTCGTACTTAGGGTTAGGTAACCGTTTGATCCGGAGTGAGGGTGAGAAGGATCAGGCTCTTGGGAAGTTTGTTGGTGTAGAAAGTTATGAATCCAATGGAGAGGGAGAGAATGTACATAAGAACATTCCTTAATGGTTACCTAAAGGGGAGAGATCACCCAGTTAGGTCGACCTCTCTTATCCATCTTTGGGTAACGAATTGTCCAACTACTAGGAATAGATAGCAATAGATGATAGCTAGAGTCCATACGATGTCGATTGGTGGTAGGACTACTATCATCCACCTAGGGGCATATCACCACTATCCATACACGACGCGTAGTTGCTCTAACGATTTCTTTAGTTATTACTTCCTATATCGAGGAAGTTCCATAATAGTTAGGTGAGACTTATGTGTGGGTTCAAGGTTCGCGTAGGGTAGACATAAGTCTCACTGACACATAGGGCCTAGTTCTCTTATTGGCTTTCTTATCGATTTATATTTATCAAGGAAGTTCTATGAGTCTTAGCTGGAACTTTCAAGCATTGGTTAGACATCAGCCTTACACCCTTAGTGGTGTCTATGGGTTTGGGTTCATTGTTGAGGCGATTTTTAGCTAGCTTCATTACTTGCGTGGCTTGACATACACTAAAGTAAACCTATCATACTATGTTGATCCTTAGCCACGACACTTGCTCTCAACTACTCTTAGTTAACTAAATGACTGCTTCTAGTCAAGTGGGTAACTACAATACAAGGTCTATGGGCTCTTATCTACTAGTCCTCGTGTAGCGATCATCCCTATAATCTTGGTTACTATCACTCGTTGACAACGTTCCTCTTCCCCTTGGCAGCAAGGTGGTGAGGTACGGCAGGGGCAGCGATAGGGGGCGGCTAGAGGAAGAGGAGCACAAGGGGCACCCCTGGGGTCCTATTTAAAGGCCAAGGGGATGGAGGGTCATGGCTTGGATGTGGTAGGGGTGGAAACAACCGGCTTTGAATTTAATTCGGGGTACACTTTGAATTTGAGTCGGTTTTTCGCTTTCATTCTGTACAATGAACCTTTCGTAGATCATAACTTTTTCTCCTGAACTCGGAATTGACTGATTCTTTTTTTCCGTTTAGCTAACTCATAGTACTTCAACTTTCCATTTGACGAGCCTTTCTTAAAACGCCGTCTGCATTGCCAAATTTGCTTTGAAAGTTGACTCAGTTGCAGATCCTGATTCTCTGTGCAACCTGCCTTGTGGGCCTTATATCTCACACATCAGAACTCCAAATTAGGTCGATGTGGACTCTAAATTGGACTATAGAAAGGGATCTATAACTTTGTAGTTATAAGGTTTTTCATTCGAAGTCGTTCCAGTAGTGAAAATTACGTTGCAAGTTGATTACAGATTTTGTCCCGTTTCTTGGCGAGGCAAATAAGGAATCTCTCAATCTCCTTATATTCTCTTTAAATAAACGGGATATTACACCTAACCAGATGTTTTTTTTATTTGTGCCATTGGTTGCATACTTGGTCTAATTTCAGAGGGAGGACTTGAAAGAGGCTCTTCGGTTTGGCGCAAACAAGATCAGTTTGCTGGCAACAGAAGTTTTTAGGAGCATTTTTGGTTCTCCTTGTCTAAAAAAAGAATGTTTGGATACGGACTTTGGTCTTATCTGAGGATCTTTAACTTCAACTAGAAGATCGGCCCGCCTTGCCAAAGGCGGGCCCGCTTGACACGTGTCGTGACACTTCGCCAAAGCCGTGGAGAGGCCGATGTGGACCGCTCCTCATCAAGCGCAGATGGACGGCCATGGATGAGCGAGCACGCGATTGGGCGGGCGATGCTAGTGCAACGATGTGGCGTGCTCTCCACCAAGCACTCCGTCTCGGATCAGGTAGTCATGCGCCTCGCGCGATCGGATGGCACACGCACTCCGCGCGGTGTGGACAGGCCCTCCCTCCACGCGATCCCGGCCGTCCGTGCTCATCCGATGGGCCTTTTTTTCGGGCAAAGTGGCCCACTAGCTGGGGCCCTTTCCACCAAAAATTAATATAGGTAACTCAAAGCCACCTTTGTACTAAGCAGGGTTTTCATTACCTCACCGGTAGGACTGATATGGCCGAAAATCAGAAAATGTTGGCCAAATTCTCAAATTAAAATTTGAACTTGTTGATGTTAAAACAAAAAAAAAATAGTGCACTTATCAAGGCTCGAACATAGGAGCTCCGTTTCTAAGCCTATGAGGGTTACAACCTGAGAACATGCATTTTTGGGTCTTGCTGTGGTTCTGAATCTCTGTTATATTGGACAAATATCATGTGAATCCAATTTTTTTTGATTGGTTTAAAATTTAAAATTTAACCGGGAGTGACTGGTAGAACCGATTTTCTGTTAATTTCATCCGAAATTTTGAACCCTGGTACTAACAAGGTGAAGCTATTTCCACTGGCCAGATTCTGTACTAACAAGGTGAAGGACGTGTGCGGCGGAGCGGCAATGCTTTAGAAATCCAAGACGTGCGCCGGTGCGCGGATCCAGCAGGACGTGATCCGGACGAAGAAAACCACGGCTGAGGTGCGGATTAATGACGAAGAGAAGCCGGCAGTCGCTGACGTTTGGGGTGGACGTGATTGGTTGGTGGACGTCGCGGTTTTGGTGTCGGACGGACGACTGCGACGTCGTTCGCAATAAGGGTATCTTCATTAGTATATTTATTATCGTTTTTTAGTTATATTACGTTAACAAAATTTTATGTAGAGAAGGGTGAGAGAGGAGAGAGATCATATATTGTCTCTTTCTGAAGAGACTATTGTACACGCGAGACAAGATATGTTGCATTAATCTACTCTAGTTGACATGTAGACCCGTTTTAAAGGAAAATTATAAAATATAAATATTGAAGAGTATGCTAAAATTATCTATTAGAGTTGTTATCTCTAAAGATAAATAGTATATGCTTAAAGATAAAATTATCTGTAACTATTAGAGATGCCGAAGGAACAGGCAGACGTCCACGACCAGGCTTCGGACGGATAAATCCAGTCACCGACAGACAGCGACGTCCTGATGACGATCGAGGCAGGCGAGATAGGGATCTCTTGATGTCCACATACAAGGAGCTAGTCCAGTCAACTCAATGTCGTTCAATGAATTCTTCATTTGCAAGTAGGTGTACAACGAGGCTGCCAGGCAAATCATTGAATATCCGGAGCCACTGCAACAAAGCTTGCAGGACACTAGTTCTGCTGACGAAGAGGAGAATGCAAATATAAACCGGCTTGGTGGACGTGATTGGTTGGCGGACGTCGCGGGTTAGAATATTTTAGTTGATGAATAATTGATATTTTTGTTTATATGTTATTTAAGACGTGGGTTATCTATAAATTTATGTCGATCAGATTAAAAAGAACTTGTGTCATGATATTCTTTATATCAAGCAAGTCATTCTTTATGTGAGTATCCATGTGAGTAACCAATTCGACTAGAATTTAGCTGGCAACAACCAAGCTAGTTTTGGAGGGTAGCTGTCCGGAGTCAGACAGAGTCGAAGCATTCAGATCCGCAAACATCATATCCTCTTACATATAAAATTGCCAATAAAAGCTACCCTCCAAATATCGGGAGTTTGGACAAATGAAAATATTGTTAGTGAATTTATAAAAAAATACTTTCATCTTATTTCATATTGATAACTTTTTAAATATACGATGATAAAAGTTACTGGTCTAAGTGGGATCCTCTTGACTTTGAAAAATCGAAAATGTTACTCTTTTATGATTGGAGAGAGTAATTATTTATTTTTTTGCTAGAAGTAGCGTAAAACAAACGGCGAAGAATAATTGGCTTGCTGCAGGGAGAAACATATTGCTTTCAGGAGTCATCTTGTTCTACAAACTTGACTAATACATGCTACCATCAGGCGGTCGTTAGTCGGAGCTTCAAACAGGCACCTTGATTTCTTTTTGTCCTTTTTTGGAGAATAAAAGAAAAATAAATGCTCAATGGCTAGAATTAAACCAAATTTAGTCTCTGCTTGGAGACTTCTTCCTTTTTTTAGTCATAACAAACTGTTCTAACATGTATGTATATTTATTTTAGAAAATGATGTTTGCTCATTTATTTCATTCAAAACTGCATGAAAATTTGATGAAATTAAGCACTGATGCGAAAGCTTCAATTCAGCATCAAGGCCAAAGCATAGTATGCATCAAGCAAATTAAACCTTGGCAACATGCTCTTAATCAATAATTAAACAAATTAGAATAGCTTACAGGTTACATCGACGGTGGTGAGACCATTGCTGAACCTTCCCAACAGCCCGCTGGCGGACGACCGCCGGCAAAGTCGATCCCGTAGGGCAGGTAGTCCGCGCGCGCTAGGGTCATGATGTCATTGTTGTTGCCATTGTTGACGAGTGAGTCCCCGAACACGAAGTAGCATAGCACCTGTGGTAGCGCCGCATGACCATCGTCGACGAAGCTGAACACAGGCGCCGACGCCAAGGACGCAAGCAAAAGAAACCAAGCGTAGTAGTACGCCATCTCTAACACGTACAAGTGTGTAAGGTACGTAGCTACGTGTATGTGATATCAGTTAAGTGGCGCACATATACAGGAGATGTGCGTGCTCGAGTGTTTATATATAGATAAAATTCCTTCTACACCATTAACAAATACTCCAATGTACAATTTGTCATCGACAAACTCATTATTCCCTGTATGCTATCGACAAGCATAAGTGATCCCCTTTGTGCCATCATTGTCTCCCCCCGTCATTTACACGCTCTTCCTTTCCTTGCTCTTCTCCAGCTCGTCAGTGAGAGGCCGACGGCGAGGGTGGCTCGAGAAAGGGCGGCGATAGTGGGGATGAATGCGTAGAGCCTCAGAGGTGAGCTGGGGGATGGTTCATGCTGAACGGATATGGGTTGGCTACAATTGTAACAAATCAAAAATTCTACCACATAAATCGAAGCCAAGCAAGTAGATGATCACAGATCGTTACCACTAGACGCGTAGAGCAGCGGAAGAAGAGGTGGAGTAGCCTGGTCCAACGTAGAGCGTATCGATGTAGTGGTCGTAGTCGATCGGCCATCATCCTCGCGAGTCGATCGTCTCCTCCAGCAACCTTTGCAGTTCCTTATGAAGATCGCGGACCGTCCTCAAGCGCAACAGTAACCGCAGTAGCGCCTCTACGGTATTCACACGTCCAGAAAAGAAACAACCGTACACCGGTGTGCTAGCATCAAGTCGTACGGCAGAGCTCTCAGGAAGATGGTGACTAGGGTTTCGGTGGAGCAACTCACGTCAACTCGTCTGTTTCTCAATAGCCTCAAACATCTCCTTATATAGTGCCCATGACGGATCCTATCCGAACATGTTTTGTTCCAACCCATTACGTGTGTGACCCGTTAGGTTTATGTGTAATCGGTTGTGACTTGAAAACCCTTTCCGACGATGAGTCGTTAGCGGTTTCTAGCAGAACATAGCGATTCCCGAATATACATAAATTATATCGGACGAACCTTAATGCAATATGATCTACAACCAGGTCCTCATCACTTACGACTAGGTCCTATCTCTATACGACTAGTTCGTATTTGGTCACGACCAGTTCGTAACTCCTTACGACCAGGTTATGACCACTCTATGATTATGTTTGACCAGTTTACGACCAGCTTGTATCTTCATATGACCAGTCCGTAATTGATCGAACTAATGCAATATGATCTACAACCAGTCCTCATCACTTACGACCAGGTCCTATCTCTATATGACGGTTCAGATTTGGTCACGACGATTCAAACTCCTTACGACCAGGTTATGACCACTCTGTGATTATGTTTGACCAGTTTACGACCAGCTTGTATCTTCATATGACCAGTCTGTAATTGATCGAACTAAGCGACCTACTCGTGTATTCTCCCTTTGCCTCACGATATCTGGTTGAGCTCCAAGTGAGATGTTGTGTCATCCATGGACTGTTCAATACTTTCTCGATCGAGTGTCGAATAACTTCATGTGGTCGAACGCTTCGACCACTAGTGGCATGGCTATGCACTTACTTTATCCGACCACAATGAGGGGCCCAGAGACATCTATCCTGTTATGTTAGGAGGGGCAAATCTCATATCCGACCAGTTACATTCCTCTGCATGTTTTAGAGCATACCCGAAAGCTACCTTATAACTACCCAGTTACGAGTAGCGATTGGCAACCCCTAAGAGTGCTATACACATGTACGAAACCATGTTGATCTCAGGTCTAAGGATTATACATCATCATTGTTTGAGACCAACTAACGACACATAGAATCATAACAATCTCAATAGTGTCTCAAGGTGGGTCTATCCAACACTATGTTCTCTAACATGTGTCCATATTATTGGTTTGGTATCTCCATATCCATGACCTGTCAAACATAGTCATCAACCAATACATATGCTAGTCTATTCATATGTGTTCCCATATGTAACTGACCAGGGAACGTTTAAGAATAATCATCGCAGAAATATAGAGTTTCACAATCAAGTCACATACTTGATAATAAATATTAATGATATTATTCCAAGAACAAGATAACATATTATCCAATGTTATGAACATAACAAAATATAATCTTCTCTATGATTGCCTCTAAGGTATATTTCCAACTGTGGATATCATGGGGATATGTGCATGATCTTAGGATGATGATACAATTGGCAATGACATTTGTGGTTTATCGATTCAAGCGTTTTCGCCAAAGAAAGAATTGCTCAAGTTCTTGGCGCGTCGACCGGCATTTTAGGCGGTGGACCGCCAAGCCTTAAGCGAAATTCGCTAACTCCTGTGGCGGTCCGACCGGCGAACGGGCGATCTGAATCGATTTTGACTTGATTCGTCGAGTTGTTTGGCAATGCTTGTTGGGTTAGCTTAAGGGCATGGGTTTCAGTGCATATGTGTTGCATGTTGCATGTTTTCACTAACGTGGGTCAAGTTGTGAAGAACTTGTTCCCGGATTCGATTTACTTGTCTATTGGTGTGCAGGTTGCTTGGAGGTCAACGACGGTCAACGCAAGGAGGATCGGGACTAAGCTTGGAGAGCTGAGGTCCAGAATGATCAAGGATGCCGGGTGAGGTCAATGGACTCAAGCGTGGCGCAGAATGGACAAGAATGACCGAACGGGCAGTTCGGTGCGACTAGTTGATCAAACGGTGCGGGGGTCGGTGCAAGTGCTATGGTGGTCCGGTGGGAGCCGGATGGGAGAGACTTGTAGACACGATGAGAGCCGCTGGATCAACCTACACATGGCGAAGTATGGATGTGTTTCGCGCAATTCGGACTCGGTCTTCGAAAAAGATCGAGAAGGGGTATTTTGGTAATTTCACCAAATACCGCCTCTGTGACCTTGGGCTAAACCGCGGCGCAAGACGGTGCATGGAGAAGCGGTTTAGGTCAAAGAGAAGTTGAAGACGGCGCTTTAAATGCGTGTGTATGTGACTCGCCTGTTTGTGTTGGGCCTTAACGGGAGTCCATTAGGGTTAACTCTCTAGAAGCTAGGCCTCCATATAAATAGGGGTGGCTACTGTGATACAGCCCCCAAGCACTTCATTTGTAAACCCTAGTTTAGTTTTAGGGTATTAGAGAAAGAGGAGAGGCTTAGGGCTCTAGGGAGACGTGTTGAGTTGTATGCTCATGGATTGAGCTTTGTTCTCCATGGATGGAGTGGCTGTAAACTCTCTCAACCTCAGATCAATCTATGGATGATTCCCAAAGATGAGTCTCTTTTGCGTTCTTGCTCTATATTTGAGATTTTGGAGGTTTCTTTGATCTAGTGCTTTTTGGTTGGTTTCATGCCTTCTTCCTCCTTGCTGTGACATGTGGGAACTTATCTAAGATCACCTAGATCATCAATCTCCCACGAGCAAGTGTTGGATCAAGTTTTTTGTTTTGCTCGTTTTTGTACCCTCCTTGGGTAAAACTGTAAAAGATCAAAACTTTGACGTAGATCTACTCAACCGCTACTTGGAATAGGTTCCAAATATCCTTAGGAAGGTGTGTTCCAAATTTGGTCAAGTTTGGCCGTGTAGATCAAAAGTTTGATCGATTTTCGTTTTGGATCCCGAGCTGTCTGCACTGTTTCTGGTCAGGGCCGGTCAGACTATTTTCATAATGCCGGTCAAACTGCCTATCGGTCTGACCGATTTCCAGGTTAGAGTTTGGTTCTATTGGTTCTTTGCTTTGGGGATTTTGGTTCGAGTTCAACACAAGTCTTCTGCTCTTGATCCTCATAGCTCTCGTAGCTATTGGGGTGAATCTGGTGTTGAATCTGAACGAGGTGAAAATTAGGCGAACTCCTATTCACCCCCCCTCCTCTAGTAGCCTATCCGGTCCTACACCAACACATGCTAGAGACCACACGCTAGATACCATCGGCGGCCTCCGGGTTGGAACAGAGGAGGAGAAATAGAGATAGAAACCACATGCTGATATTTTAAATGAATATTCTTTATGTGTGCGAGTAGGTGTACAACGAGGCTGCCAAGCAAATCATTGAAATATCCGGAGCCACTGCAACCAAGCTTGGAGGACACTAATTCTGCTGACGAAGAGGAGAATGCAAATATAAACCGGCTTGGTGGATGTGATTGGTTGGTGGACGTCACCGTCTGGAATATTTTAGTTAATGAATAATTGACATTATTGTTTATTGATGTTATTTAAGACGTGTGATGTGTGTGAACTTATGTCGGTCAGGTTGAAAAGAACTTGTGCGAGAAAAAGATGTTACTTTCTTCTTTGCATTTGCAAGGTAACTCAGAGACGATCGTGTTCTACGGTGAGGGCTGGGAGATGGCTATGTTCACGCGTGTGCATCACGTGTACAAGAGAAAAACTCTTTTGAATTGAGTTAATGAAGACGAAGCAGCGGTAGATTTACCGTCCCTCTAGCTTGGGTAGTTGCTCGGGCTTCCTCCTCCGCTGCTTCTCTCAGCCATCGTCTTCATCTCGTCCGGCTCCGAGCCCGCTCCCGAGGGCGCACGGCGCATTCGAGGTGGAGGCAGCTACCTTGGTGAGGCTCCTGGCCGCCGCCGGGGGGGGGGGGGCGAGGGGGAGATGGTCAACGATGAGAAGGAGTGGCTAATCGTGTCGCTCCCGGATCTTTTGCACAAGAAACGGACCACGACTTGCATGTAACAAAGTAGTAATAGCTGTTGAATAAGTGAAGTAAAACCAACAGAAAAGTGGCAATAAGTTTTTGCGTAGCACAATCCCTCGCCTCTCTATTTTGTTTCTTTCTGAACTTCTCTGCAGTTCCACTGTTCATCATCCGAAAAGCTTCTGTTGGCCTACTTTGCTATATATGCATGCTTATGATCGGGCAAGCATTACAAGAGCATGACTTTGTACACATCAATTCAATTGGTTTGAATAATCTTTCTAGTTTCCTTGGTGTGTTTTTCTTTCTTTTCATTAAAATTTTTTGGATCAATGATACATAGTTGTGAGTTCTCCCTTCGCTCTTTGATGCTTACATTGCCAAAGGGGGAGAAAATTTGAGATAAAATTATTTTTCTTGTGTTGACGGGGAGTTCTGTTGAATCTTCTTTTTCTTTACTAAATACAGCACATTCGAGAAATTTTGAGGTGTTGTCAGTATTCATCAAGAGAGAGATTGTTAGACCGTGTGGCTAGATCTAGAATAATTTAGTTGATGAATAATTGATAATGTTACTTACTGTTGTTATTTAAGGTGTGTGGCGTGTGTGTAGACTTATGTCGGTCAAGTTAGGAAGAACTTGTGCCGGGAAAAAAATATTGCTTTGGTCTTTGCATGTGTAGGGTAACTCGGAGGTTATCGTGGTCTATGGTGAGGATCGGGAGATAGCTTAGTGCGAAGTCATGGTTCAGAGGGCAAGGATGCTGGAGGAGACGGTCGAGCTCGAGTTGGGGCGTGTGGAGATCAAAGATAGATGATGCGTGTTGGAGCTACGGAGGTGTGGTTCGGAGGCTACGACATGTGATGATTTTGAGGTGTTCAAAATTGGAAAGCTGAGCAAAATTGAAAGGCTGAGAGAAATTAGAATCGGATCCCTTGTTTGTAGGGATTGGATTAGAGAATTTCATTAGGAGATAAATTTGGCAAGGGAATTTTCGGCAAAAGGATTCTGCCGAGTAATTTCGGTCGTTGATGTTTGACGCTGTAGGTAATTAATAGCTGGCGGCTGGACAGATTTCTTTTGGTTGGTGAGATTTTTGGGGATCAGAGGAGGAAAAGGGCCACGGTTTTGAAGAGGCGGCGGCTGGAGGTAATTAAGGTATCTCTGTATCTTAAGAGAGAATGATACCTTGACCCCACAGGCTAAACCACCACATGCAACTTTGTGCGCAACCATGGTGCTATATGAGCAGTCATAAGGTCTATTTAAACGATGATGGCCAGGCTTCATTGACGTAAACAAGAAGCAAGCTTATAAAGGGACACTAGCTCTCACGATGAAAGGAAAGAATAAGGTAGTAGAGATTGTTGATCTTGGGTGGTTTTCCAGTAAAACCATTTCTTCCTCCATCCCGGCCACGAAGACCGAGTGAACATCTGAATATACTCTCTCGACTTCCCGTCATGGAGCTTCAGACCATAACTCCTAGCAATTCCAGTTTGACGAGCCATTCCATAATAAGAAAAAGCTCGATTTGGTCGACGGCAGAGAAAGCAAGAACTCAATGAACGATTTGGGAAAAAGTGAAAAGCCCAAGTCTCACCCCCGGTAAGTATTTATAACCGCGTGCCTGAGTTAAAGACGTGGCAATCCAAGGGTTACCACAGTTTCAGGAACCGCTCCAACAGACAGGCCTGTGAGAGTCGATTGCGATTCTCTAGTTTGTCTGC
The DNA here is from genome assembly GCA_036346405.1 of Phyllostachys edulis. Classification (NCBI taxonomy): domain Eukaryota; kingdom Viridiplantae; phylum Streptophyta; class Magnoliopsida; order Poales; family Poaceae; genus Phyllostachys; species Phyllostachys edulis. Next base: position 187,441 of record JAYEVD010000792.1, on the reverse strand, counting down.
TCGAGAAAATCAGGTTTATCTTTACACCTCAAGCAAAATTATTTTCTTGACCAAATCTTCCTGGTCAAATGAAATATTAATCGGAAATGTTTTACTTCCGATCACCATACTACGACCACTTCATAGTCATAAGGTTCTCTACGACTACCTGGTAGTCGGAAGATTCCCAACAGCTTTCTTGACCAAGTATATTTCTGGTCAAAATAATGTACAAGTGTCGAAGAGTTTTTCCTTCGACCATCATTCCATGACCCTCTCGTGGTCATAAGACCATCTACGATTTCTTTCCCAAGTAAGTTACTTTCACTTGAACCTGGGGGGCTAGATGACGAGGATCTAATAATCCTCATTTTATCATTTATCTATAATTCTTATTATGGGTAAATATGACATCATGTGGTCCCTGAGTATACCCCTTATATTTACAAGGGAGAAGCCAAACAGGTGGTCGTAAGTTCTTCTACGACCACCCCCATAGTCGTAAGTCCTGCTACGACTACCTCATGGTCGTAAGTTCTTCTACGATCACTATCTAGTCGTAAGTTATTCTACGACTACCCTATGATCATAAGCTTTTCTACAACCAGGTCAGCTACGACCACCCTATGATCAACGGGGCCTACAGACGAGTGGGTCCAATTGATTAGGGAATTCAAGCAGTCAATATACGCTGTTATTCTACGGAGTAACAACACGTAATACTCCATTATCTCTGACAAGTAACTGCCAGGTGACGTGGAGGAGTTAATACCCTGGTGATTACTGCAAACATGCGCCTGTTATAGGAAATGATGAGGCGCCACTTCACCTGGAGAAACGGCCACTCCTTCACCGACTATATAAAGGTGGCGGTCAGAGAAGAGGAGAGGACACGAGACAGAACAGTCAGGAAGACAGGCACAATCATCTGTAATTGTCTTAGTCTTTTCCCTGATTGTAGAAAATACACTCAATACTATACACACACAGGAGTATGGTTGTTATTCTCTCCGGAGAAGGCCTAAACCTGTATAAAAATCCCTGTGTCAATCTCTCTGCGTGATTTCAATCCTGGAGACCCCCCGAATCAAACAATCTTTACGTAAGATCGGTTCTAAAACACCGACAGAGACCAACTAATGACACATTGAATCATAACAATCTCAATAGTATCTCAATGTGGGTCTATCCAACACTATGTTCTCTAACATGTGTTCACATTATTGATTCGATATCCCTATATCCATGACCGGTGAAACATGGTCATCAATCAATACTTGTGCTGGTCGTAGAGTCACTGGTGTTCCAACAAGTGACATTCGACCATGAATTCATTTAGAACGACATCATATAAGTTAAAGAGTTTTACCAACAAGTCGCATACTTGTTCATCTTTATAACCAATGATTCATTCAAGGAACAAAATAACATTTATTCAATAACTCATAAACATAGACGTGACACAATCATCTCTATGATTGCCTTTAGGGCATATCACCAACACTTTCCACCAAAAAGACCTTTCTCTGAAATTATCTGGTGGATGAGAATCCCAATAATATGCTTCCCAAACTAACTTAACACAAGGTAAGCTAGCATGATTGTAAAACTTATGTAGATTCCTCAAAAGAAGGTCCGAGTTATGCACAGATAATTGGAGAATACCCGTACCACCTTGTTTTTTCGGTTTGCAATTTTTTTTTGTGCCACAAGAGATTTACCTCTATATTCAGTTTCAGAGCTTCTATAGAAACAATTCCTTCGATGCTTGTCAATTTGCTCCAATACTCCACTTGACAGTTTAAGTAGACACATGTGAAATATCGGCAATTGAGAAATCACCATTAGGCTTACTTTTTTGCCAATTTCTTTTATTAATACCTTTTTCCCCTCCTAGGTGTAACTTAGAATTGTGAGTATTTCTTTTTTTTTTCCTTAGAGGGTTTTCTGTCTTCTTTCATAAGCAAACGATGCCTCAGAGTGCGCATATTAAGTATCATCTCAGAATGACAGAAAGATATCTAAAAGTGTTCCCATTAATTTAGCAAAGAGTTTATAATAACTATAGCATACACTTCTTGAGAAAAAAAGATAGCCAGCATCCTTTAGTTCCTCTTTTCTTCGAAGAACCTTTTCTCCCGAATGAGCTTCGCCCGTTTCCATACAAAGTAATGCCCAGAGGCCAATCATGTGACATGAATATATCTAGATGCTCCTTCACATGCATTAGCTTGAGAACATCGTAATGCCTCACATGGTACACTGACCGTATAGTGGCTTCATTGTACGGTCGAATGTTTCCAAACTTAACAACGCCAGCAAACCCCAAAAAATAGATGTTAGGTGCTGCATGCCCATCCTCCATAGTACAATTCCCGTAAATAATTAGATAATGCTTCATGATTTCCACCGATAAAGATGGATGGGTATGGAGCAACTGCCTGTCCAGAGTACTACTTAACGCGGGGACCCAGGACGTGTGCAGTGGAGCGGCAATGCGGAAGAAATCCAGGACGTGCGCGGATCCGGACGAAGAAAAGCGTTTGGGGTGGACGTGATTGGTTAGTGGACGTCGCGGTTTTGGGGTCGGACGGACGACAGCGACGTCGTTCGCAATAAGAAACGTCCACGACCCGGCTTCGCACGAAGAAATCCAGTCACTGACGGACAGCGCGATGTCCTGATGGCGACGTCCACGACCGAGGCAGGTGAGGCAGCTACGTCCGCGTTTATGGCTTTTCCTTTGGCTGCGTCTTCCCTCGGTCAAAAGCGACGAGATTTGCGGAGTGATCGATGACGTGCGCAGCGGAAGCACACGCCGGATCGATAGCGACGACAATCGATGAAGTGGCGTCCACGAAAGCGAGACGGCTTCGGATGCGGGCGGGCGCCGTGCCCGCCGCCTCCGATAATGTCAGGTTTTGAGCAAACTCTATATTTATTTTGTGAATTCCTTTCGGTCTACTCTTTATTTCTTTATCTTTTTTATGGTATCGTTTACAATTGTATTATAAGGCTAGAGGGTAGGAACCAATTTATAGACACTACTTCTAAATGTTACAAATTGACCTACATATTTTGAGACACCGTGAGACTCTCAATCACGCCACCAACCACGATCGATATGTGGTTTTATGAGTCTAAAATATACTAGTCCCTAGCACATATGTGTGAGTCATGCGCTATGATCGGATTGTTTACGAGATCAATTCCAATCTAATCATGCGGGTCAACAGCCTGCAGAGCTGATCCTACAAAACAAACCCAGCTATTTCGCCCTGTGCTGTATCCGAATTAATCACATGTATGCATATAAAATTTCAGTAGACCCGATCTCAATAAATATGTCTACCATATTTCAGCATAGCCGTCCTCAGCACATCGAGTATTAATTAATCCCTCGAGTTAAATTCCACATCAAGTTATTCCCAATCACATACATCAATAATATGAATAATTCCACATTTAGTTAAAACATACAATAACAGCAATAAATATTGAAAGCCACATGAAAATCCAATATATAGTAACCTGGAGAGTTAGTTGAAGGTAAATATTTACCAATTCTAACATAATATTTTTTGTTGCGGCTCTACAGAAAGGAGTACATCATCATCTAGTTAACTGTAAAGTTCTACTTAATTTACATAAAATAGTAAAGTACAACTGCCAGTTATAAGCCACCACAATCCAAACTAAGCAAGCATCAATTAGTTTATTTGGCGATGTCTATTTAGGATAGTGAGAAATGAATACATACATTGTGTATCTCTGTATCTTAAGAGAGAATGATACCTCGACCCCACAGGCTAAACCACCACACGCAGCTTTATGTGTAACCATGGCGCTATATGAGCAGTCACAGGGTGGGTCTATTTAAACGATGATGGCCGGGCTTCATCGACGAAAGCAAGAAGCAAGCTTATAAAGGGGCGCTAGCTCTCACGATGGGCGGAACGAAGGTAGTAGAGATTGTTGATCTACAGAAATTTAATTACCCTACTTTCTGTGCTTCTTTGGTCGAGTACGTTGCACTTAATTCATTTTTTTCTTTTTTTCTTTTTTGAGGAGAGCACTTAATTTTTTCTTTGGGAGGCGACTAATATTTTTTTTCTTAATTTGGGAGGGCAAATATTAATTCTTTGGGAGGATTAATATTATGTATTGTTCTGTTGCAGGGACACGCCCAGCTCCGCAGCTGCCCGGCTGACAAGAAAGAAATCGACGGCTTGAAGTTGCAAAAGGAGGCTCTTGACGAGAGGATACGAAGCTGGGAGAAGAAATACGAGCATGAGAAGAAATGTCGCCTTGAGAAGAACAGGCAGTACCAAGAGCTGGAGGAGGAATACAAGCGTGAAAAGACACATCGCCGTGAGAAGAACATGCAGTACGAAGAGCTGGAGAAGAAATATGAGCGTGAAAAGAAATATGGCGATAAGAAGAAAAAGGAGTGCGAAGACTGGAAGAAGAAATACGAGGATCTGCGAAAGAAATTGTGCAGAACGTGCAAGAAGATTTAATTGAAGTAAGCACTTGAGGCTGAGCCATAGGCTTTGGTGACTACTAGTAATGATATCGTCCTACGGCCCGTTTCTTACTAAATTCCTGCAGGAATTTCTTCAAAATCTCTGAATTCCAAACTTTAAGCTGTAATGTGTTGGATTTAATCTTGTTTTAGTATTTCTTGTTCGTTTTCGTTTCGGTTTTAGATGTGTTGTCCGATTGCCATACGAAATTCGTGTGCGTGTGTGAGCAGGTTCACAATTTCGGTTTGTATTTTTTTCATTTGGCAGTGAAAGGGTGAAATTTTGGTAATTTTGGCTAAACGGTTTGATCAAATTTAAATTTTAAAATTTTGAAAAAAAAGACTCCAGCGGCGAGCCTGGGATTCAAACCTAGGCCACCGAGGCTGCACAAGCCACTGGCATACCACAGGCTATCTTCATGTTTTGTACTGGGCTATCTTCATGTTTGTGGTTATTAACTGTTTTTACTTTCTTTAATCCTCCAAATTCAAACTAAATGAAAAAAATTGAACGAAGTCATTTCCTTTTGGATGAGGACAAAATGAATGAAATTTGGCCGAAATTGTGAACCTATGTGTGAACCAGATTTGCGTGTATATATAAAGCCGTAGTGCCATGTAAAGTTGTGAGAGTTAAGAAGAAATACAAAAGAGGAGCAGCAGCTGCCGAGAAGAAATCGATTGTTCTTTATGGGTGTGCTCGTTTGTACTCGGTTCTCTTCAAGCAAGTCACCTCGTGGGGACCGGTGGGTCCCACGGGAGGTGTTGACTCACGTGAACCAAACACAAGACAGAGAGCAGCTTCAAGCCCGTTCTATTCGACCGAAGTTGTATCATGTATCGACAATCAACCATTTTTGTTGTTAAGTCCAATTATCTATCGACGACATCCAGGTAATTGTATGTCTACGCGCTCTCCTTGCAACCGTACTTCTCGAACTTGCAGGCTCAATGAGAGGTTGCCCGTGACAGCTGTCTCATCCTCCTTACGACCCCCAAAAGTGGCTAAGGACTACAAACGATATATATAATATATATATATATATATATATATATGAAGCTGGTTTTACAAGCACAAGCAGCCACTACTTGGAGGTTTTATATGTGTATCATAGACGGTTCTAAACACGAATCGTCTGTGATAGATAGTTATCACAGACGGTTCTAGACACGAACCGTCTGTGATAACATACATCACAGATGGTTCCAAAATCGTCTGTGATGACCTTATGTCATCACTGACCCATAAACTCAGATGGCTCCGGAAACCGTCTGTAATAATGTTTTTGAATCGTCTGTGAAGACCTTTTCTATAGTAGTGACATGAGCATTTTACATAGCTTAGCCGATTGGTCAAATTAAGATTAACATACAGAAATCAGCAGTGGAAAAAATTAATTAAACAACAATAAAATGAAAAGAAACTGAAATGAACTTCCCATGGCGTGCCATAACCCAAGGGACAACCGACTGGGATTAAAGCCATTGTGTCTATCGTTCTCACCCAAAATAAAGTTAAGAGATTGCTTGGGACTATATCTTATGTCTCATGCTCTACTTTTATGTTATTATGAGTTGAGTGTTTGATCGTGGCTAACGCGACCGAATATACAACAGGTATTACTTTATTGTGCGTAGTTTTGCTCCTTTATTCCTCCGGTGCTAAGTCTAAGTGCTCGGCGTAATAAATATATTGATCATACAGAAGCTATTGAACGTATGAATTTCACGCTATTACATTTCCGATTCTGAAGACACAGGCGACACGACCTACTGAAGACCGAGATAGGGATTTCTTGATGTCCACATGCAAGGAGCCCAGTCAATTCAACTCGATCAATGTCGTTCAATGAATTCTTCATGTGCGAGTAGGTGTACAACGAGGCTGCCAAGCAAATAATTGAATATCCGGAGGAGCCATTGCAACCATGCTTGGAGGATACTAATTCTTCTAACGAAGAGAATGCAAATATAACCGTTGATGCACCAGACTTAGGGTCCACTATCGAACTTACGGGAACATAGAATGCTAATCATCCAGAGACTATTGTTGTGGACAAAAGATTACAAGAGTGTGAATGATTTCGCTATGTTTCGTAATCTCTGCAGTGGCGCGCAGGCCCCATACTTATACTAATCTAGCAGGTGGCGGTTAATGCTTGAATAGATGCCTTACTTCTTCATGTATGTATCTTTGTCGTGTCTTGAACTGTCACACCCTTCGTCAACCATCATAAGTTGCCGGATGTATTATTAACTGCTCTCACGTATTAAGAAGGTGACGGTGGAGCCTCGGCAAAGTGAGCGTATTAAGAAGCAGCAGTCTGATGATGAAGACCTGGTCCAAAAGGCTATACGACGGGCGAAAGTGCGAAACCTCGAATCAAGCAATTCAAGTAAGTCCTGCAATAATATTTCATTTATGTCCTTTTCTAATGAGCAACTTGTTGAAAAAGTTACTAGCATTGGTATTTCATTAGGAACAGATAGTTCTGAGATTGATAGTTCAATTAAAAATCTTCAGAATATGGAAATAAAAAGATTAAAAAATAAAGAAATTGTAGAAGTAGAAGACATAGAAGATGAAAATCTAGATTACAATGATTTATCTACCTTCAGTCACTTTTGCAATGATTTAGATGGGTCTTTAGAGGATGAACAATCTAATTTTACTTTAGTGACTTATAAAAAGAGGTCGAAAAAGAAGAATCCCCACAATAGGCCAATTAAATTAAACTAAAAATGAAAGGTCTTTTTTGGAATAGCAGAGGTCTGGGAGACTTGGCTAAACATAGATATATCAGTGATTTGGTTAAGGAACAACATTTAGATTTTATGGCCATTTTAGAAACTGGAAAAAAGGACTTTTCTGTGACTTGTCTTAACCATCTGTGTGGTGGGAGGAATTTTTTATGGCATTTTTCTCCTCCACATGGTCGGTCGGGGGGTATCCTTTTAGGGTGGATACTGGTGTTTGATATTGGCTCTATTGATGCGGTGATTTTTATGTTAAGTTTCATCTAAAAACAGAGAGGATGATTTCGGTGGGTCCTAGTGGTCGCTTATGGTGCGGCTCAAGCTTAATTCAAGAAAAGTTCCTTCATGAACTTGTTCAAGCCTCAGAGAAAAGAATCGCTTCCTATTCTAATTGGGGTGATTTTAATATCATCAGACATTCAGTTGAGAAAAATAATGATAATTTTGATTATAGGTGGCCTTTCTTATTCAATGCTGTGATTAATAACTTGGATTTAAGAGAAATAGCTTTATCCGGAAGACAATTTACTTGGGCCAATTCTTTAGCTAAGCCAACCTTTGAAAAGCTAGATAGAGTCCTAATGAATTTAGATTGGGAATCTAAATTTCCTTTGGTCACTGTTAATGCCCTTGAAAGATCTTTATCTGACCATACACCCTTGCTTTCAAACACGAGAGCGGCTTCTTTTAGAGGAAGTCACGCTTTTAAATTTGAATTAGGTTGGTTGTGTAGGAGGGGTTCAGAGGAGTTGGCGGCGATGTGTGGAAAAAAGATACTAACGGACATTCCGCCTTACAAATTTGGCGGTGTAAGGTCGATCTCTCGAAGCTTTCTTGGCGGTTGGGCTAAAAATACCAATGGACCATACAAAAAGAAAAAGTGAGCTTAATTTACTAGTTGATGAGCTTGATAAAAAGTCGAGATGGTGAGGTTGTCCGATCACGAGCTTAATATTAAAATGGCTACTAATGAGAGATTGGCTCACCTTCTAAGAGAAGAAGAAATTAAGTGGTATCGAGGTCCAAAGCGATGTTTCTTTTAGAGGATAGAAATACGCGCTATTTTCATTTGATTGCGAATGGAAAACATAGACGCCAAAGAATTTTTCAACTAGAACAGAGGAAGGAATAATTCGGGTGATGTACAATTAAAAACGATATCACTAATTATTATAAAGTTTTGTTTGGTCCTTCCGAAAATAATCATGTTTCTATGGTTGATTCTTGTAGAATGATATACCTCAAGTTTCGAGGTGGAAAATAATTACCTTACGAGTTGCCATCGAAAAAGAGGTGAAGGAAGCAATTTTTCAATGGACCATAACAAAGCACCAGGCCGACGCCTTCCCCGCCGAAGTTCTATCGTGTGTTTTGGGATATTATTAAGTTCGACCAGTTAGCTATGTTCCAGATTTTCATAAGTGTTCGCTTCATCTTTACTGACTTGAATTTTGAGATCATTACTTTGCTTCCCAAAAAACGGACGCTAAACAAATTCAAAGAAGATGCAATCGATTTGTCTTTTAAATGTTAGTTTTAAAATTTTTACTAAAGTTGTTACTAATAGGCTCATGGGGTAGCTCAAAAGGTCGTTAGACCTTCTCGACCGCTTTTATGCGGGGAGGTTTATTCTTGACTGAGTTGTTATTCTTCACGAAACAATTCATGAATTGCATAAAAAGAATTTAGATGGAATAGTTTTCAAGATAGACTTTGAGAAAGCTTATGACAAGGTTAAATGGCCATTTTAATTCAAACTTTAAGAATGAAAGGTTTCTCTCGCTAAGTGGTGTTCTGGGTGGAAAGTATTGTTAAGGGAGGAGTGTTGGAATAAAAGTTAATGATGATCTTGGTTCCTTTTTCCAAACTCGAAAGGTCTTAGGCAGGTGATCCTATGTCTCCTATCCTTTTTAACATTGTAGGAGACATGCTTGCCATTTTATTTCTAGAGCTAAAGAGGCGGCCTTTTAACGGGCATAGTTCCTCACTTGATTGAGGATGGTTTGTCAATTTTACAAGATGTCGATTTATTACTTCTTTTTGAATAATGATTTGGAACAAGCCAAAAATCTGAAACTTATTCTTTGTGTCTTTGAACAGTTATCGGGTTTAAAGATTAATTTTCATAAGAGTGAGATTTTTGTTTTGTTCTCGCCAAAGCTTCAACCTCTGTTTACGCTTATTTGGTCGTGAAGTGGGTGCTTTCCTTTTAGGTACTTGGGCATCCCTATCCACTTTAAAAAGTTACGGAATAGTGATTGGAAAGGAGTAGAGGATATAATTGAGAAAAAGCTTAGTAGTTGGAAAGGAAAAATATGTCCGTGGGGGACGGTTAGTACTTATTAACTCTAGTACTAAGCGATGCCTTTATGTTTATGTTTTCTTTTTTTCAAGTACCTAGACAAGTCCTCAAACGAATAGATTTTTATCGTTCTAGATTCTTCTGGTAGAGTGACAATCATAAACGTAAATACAGACTCACTAAATGGAATGTAGTTTGTTCACCCAAAGAGCATGTCGGTCTAGGTGTTTCCAACTTAGACACTAAAAATAAAAGCCTTCTTGGGAAATGGCTATTTAAACTGCTAAATGAAGAAGGTGTTTGGCAAACGTTGCTAAAGAGGAAGTACTTGGGAGACAAAAGTCTTTCGCAGGTGGTCAATAAGGCTGGGACTTCTCATTTTTGGTCGGGGCTTTTGAAAATTAAAGATCAATTTCTTCGGTTGGGGTCTTTCCAGGTTCAAAATGGAAAGCAAACTAGATTTTGGGAAGATACTTGGCTAGGTGATTCTCCATTGAACAGACAGTACCCTATTCTTTATAATGTGGTAAGGCGTAAGGAGGATACTGTGGCAACTATTATGAGATCGACACCCTTAAACATTTCGTTCCGTAGACCTATTATTGGTACCAAGTTACATGCTTGGAACGATCTTGTTTTGAGAATTACTAATTTGCAGTTAAGCTCTCAAAAGGATACCTTTAGATGGAATTTAAATAACCGCCTGCTTACGGTCAAATCTTTCTATGGAGCTCTCATTAACAATTATCGAGTTCCTATTAGGAATGTAATTTGGCTTATAAAGATTCCTTTAAAAGTACAAATTTTCCTTTGGTATCTCAAAAGAGGGGTGGTCTTAACTAAAGATAATGCTTAAAAGAAATTGGAGGAAGCAAGCGGTATTGTTTTTGTATTAAAGAGGAAACAATCCAAAGATCTTTTATTGATTGCACTTTTATGCCGTCTCACTTGGTGGGTTGTCACAGCGTGCTTCAATTTATCCCCCTATGAGCATAGCACACATGTTCGAAAATTGGTTAGTTGGAATTCCAACAATGTTAAAGACACAACTCTTAGTGGAGCTAGTGCCTTATGTTGGTCTATCTGGTTATGCCTAATGATGTAGTTTTTAATAAAAAGATTGTTACTAATCCATTACAGTGATCATTTTGACCGACACCGGCTGAGGGCTTGGGCAAACCTGCAGAAACCGGACCAGAAGGAGTCAATGCTGGATGGAAGCATCCGTCTAGAGGTTATGGCGAAGCAAATTTTATATGCTCATGGGTGGCGGTGTAGTCAAAGAATTTGTAATGATTGAGTTTAAATTTCAATCAAGAATTGCTTGTAAGGCTTCTGCCAGTATTAACAGTTTGGCTACTATGTTACCTTAAACTTTTTAATAAATTAGGATGTGTGCATCTTTGATGTAGAGGCCAGGAGAGGGTGTCCTCTTCCATTATCTAAAAAAAACTGCTCTCACGTGTTAAACCAAAGGATCAGGTGGTAAACTGTCAAGACCCCGACCAGTTATACTCTATTCTAAAAAAACGTAGATCCACTGGTCGGGGACTGGTGGTTATTGTCCATGGCTGATCGTCAAGGGTGATAAAGGATAGTGTCCAAGTTCAAGGATTGATAGTTTATACACAGTTATCATTAAGGTAGTAGCTATGAGCTAAAACAACATAATTGTATAGATCGTAGCAATGCAATTTCATAATTTAAAAACAATATAATTGCATTTCAAAAGTAGGTGCAAAATGATCAAAATGTTGACTCACTTTGCTCAATGTTCTGATAACCTTGGTCCTATTCTTGCTCAATGTTCTAATAATCTTGATCTCGGCCTTGTTCTTGTTGGGGCAGTTGTTCCTGTCATAGCTTCAGATTCTAACTACGCAGAATACGATTGAACCTAAGAACGTCTGAAAGCAACTAAATGAAATCCAATAAATCCAAAGATAAGTAAACAATAAAACACTTCAAATGAAAGTCAATCAAACCCATAGTGTTAGAAGCAGGAATATTTAAACGAAACTTAGTATACCCAAAGGTATCCTGCAAGAAGGAATTACTCTAGATTAATCTAATCCTACTTAGTGGAGTTGATGAAGGAAATACTTCAGACGGCAGGAAGTACATCCAGTGATAGTTGGAATGAAGGAAATACTTCAAACCAAAGTAGATAGACCAAAACTCTATTCGCTTGGTCTAGTGGTGGGGTTTTGGGTTGATAGTCGCATTTAGGGTTAGATAACCGCTTGATTCGGGTGAGGCGAGAGGATCGGGATCTTGAGAAGTCCGGGTGTAGAAAGTTATGAATCCAACGGAGAGGAGAGAATGTCCATAGGAACATTCCTTAATGGTTACCTAGAGGAGAGATCACCTAGTTAGATCGAACTCTCTTATCCATCTTTGGGTAACAAATTGTCCGACTACTAGGAGCGGATAGCAATGGATGATAGTTAGAGTCCATACGATGTCGATTGGTGGTAGGACTACTATCATCCACCTAGGGCATGTCACCGCTATCCATACACGACGTGTAGTTGCTCTAACGATTCCTTTAGTTATTACTTCCTATTTATCAAGGAAGTTGCATAATAGTTAGGTGAGACTTATGCATGGGTTCGTGGGTTCACGAGGGTAGACATAAGTCTCACCGACAAATAGGTCCTAGTTCTCTTATTGCCTTTCTTATCGATCCATATTTATCAAGGAAGTTCCATGAATCTTAGCTGGAACTTTCAAGGGTTAGCTAGACATCAACCTTACACCCTTAGTGGTGTCTATGGGTTTGGGTTCATCATTGAGGCGATTTTTAGCTAGCTTCATTACTTGCGTGACTTGACATACACTAAAGTAAACCTATCATACTAGGTTGATCCTTAGCCGCGACACTTGCTCTCAACTACTCTAAATTAACTAAACGACTGCTTCTAGTCAACCATCCTCCATAGTACAATTCCCATAAATATTTGGATGTTTCATGATTTCCACCGATGAAGATGGTTGGGTATGGGAGCAACTGCCTATCCAGACTAGTACTTAGGGCATATATGAATGGTACAGAAACGGTGTCTATATCACCATCCATATCACCTATAGATAGCACTAAAGATAGCTCATATAATGAGTTGTCTGTTAAATTGTCTATATGAGATCCCACAATCTTTTAGTTTTTGCTTGGAAAAATATTCATTATGACAACAACTCATACAATGGTGTTTTGTGTTGTCTATAAGAGTTTTATAGATCGTTTGCATCTTACTGAACCGGCTTCATCTCTCTTTGTTCTCTCTTATCAACATCATTAAAAATCTTATGCAGAAAGATTATAGACCGCTGATGTCACCCACTGTACAACCCTTAACGCGGGGACCCAGGACGTGTGCAGCGGAGCGGCAATGCGGAAGAAATCCAGGACGTGCGCGGGTCCGGACGAAGAAAACTGGCGTTTGGGGTGGACGTGAGACGGCACGGCTCGACTCCCAGCGCTAGTCTCACAGGGTCTATTTAAACGGAACGATGGCCAGGCTTCATCGACGAAACCAAGAAGCAAGCTTATAAAGGGACACTAGCTCTCACGATGAGCGGAAAGAATAAGGTAGTGGCGATCGTTGATCTCCAGAAATTTAATTACCCTACTTTCTTTCTGTGCTTCTTTGGTCGAGTTCGTAGCACTTCTTCTTAATTTTTTTTCTTTGGGAGGAGACTAATATTATTATTATTTTCTTTGGGAGGGCTAATATTAGTTCTTTGGGAGGATTAATATTATGTATTGTTCTGTTGCAGGGACACGCATCAGTTGTAAGACTGGTCAGCAACGTCCCGGCTGACAAGGAAGTAATCAAGGGCTTGAAGACGCAAATTGATGGTCTTAACAAGGAAATTGATGGTCTTAACAAGAAGATACGAGACTGGGAGCAATATCGCCTTGACAAGAAAAAAAGGAGTACGAAGCGCTGGACAAGAAATACAAGGATCTGCGAAAGAAATACGAGAATCTGCGAAACAGCCAATCGTGCACGATTTCTTGAGGCTGAGATATCATCCTACGATTTAGCACCGGAGGAATTGAAGTAAGCACTTGAGGCTGAGCCATAGGCTTTGGTGACTACTAGTCTACTTGTAATGATATCGTCCCACGGTCCGTTTCTTACTAAATTCCTGCAGGAATTTCTTTAAAATCTCTGAATTCCAAACTTTAAGCTGTAATGTGTTGGATTTAATCTTGTTTTAGTATTTCTTGTTCGTTTCCGTTTCGGTTTTAGACGTGGTGTCCGATTGCCATACGAAATTCGTGTGCGTGTGACTGTGAACTAGTGCCATGTAAAGTTGTGAGTCAAGAAGAAATAAAAAAGAGGAGCAGCAGCTGCCGAGAATAAATCGATTGTTCTTTCTGCATGTCCTCGTTTGTGCTCGGTTCTCTTCTCTCCAGCAGAAGGAACAGAGGAGCGCTGCCTTGAGAGCAAAGCAGTCAGTCTTCAAGCTAAGTCAACTCGTGGGGACCAGTGGGTCCCACGGGAGGTGTTGTCTCACGTGAACCAAACACAAGACACAGAGCAGCTTCAAGACTTCGTGCATAGGAGCCAGGGAAGGTGTGCTGATCCATTGCTATCGAGTGGATCACGTCGACGGGACCAGAGGGACCCACGGTTGAAGCGACGTCTGTGCACAGCGTGCGAGGCGCTGAACCAGCGGGTTACACGGCGTAAGACCGAGAGTTTTTTTTTCTTCTGGAAAAACCGGAGTAAACATAGCCAGGATCATTGGAAAATTCCAACGTAATGATTGTACCGTTGAATGTCACCCTTTTAAGCGGGCTCGTTTTTGTGGATATATTACATCTAAACAAATGGCTATCAGGATGGTCGATCCATGAGGCTCGTTAGCGTAGCTTAGGGTGCATTTGGTTCATTGAATTATCTAGTTCTGTATCGAACGGTTCAAGAAATAAGGACGTTTATGTATTTGGTTGAAGGGATGAAACTAATCCATTTCGGATAAGATGGTTCAACTTTATAGAATATTCCTTGGAGATGCTGCATCAGCTCATTCCGAAAAATTGGATGAACCATGCCGTCGGCGATTCCAGCGGGGGGCTTCAACACGCTTCAGCCCACCCTCCGCTAGCGCCGGAACCCCCCACCCCCGAGCAAACTCCGGCCATCCACGCCATGGCCGACTGACCGAGTCACCGAGCAGCAGGACTACCGAGCAGGAAGAAGAAAAGGCATGGGCTGATCTGTTGATGGGCCTTTGTCGGCGACGAAGCCCACAGCCCAACTCCTCAAGCCCTTCCCACATCCCCACCTATGCAAATCATCCCCCAATCCCTATTCCAAAATCACCCAATTCCCAAATCGCAAAACTCCAATTGGGAGTCACGCACCGAGGGCAGAGGTCCGAGGAGGCTGAGCATGCCATGCAGCCACTGTAGCCGGATCCGGAGAGGGGAGAGGGCAAAGCCGGGCCGGGAGGAGGCGGGCCAGGCCGGAGGAGGCAAGGAGGCCCAAGAGCCGCCATGCGGTCCGCAACGCCGCTGTAGCCGATCTCGAGAAGGCAGGGGCTGGGGCGCCGAGGAGGCGTGAGGCTACTGGAGCCACTGCAAGGAGCGAGTGATGGAGCATGAGTCGGGGGGAGCCGGCGGCCGAGTTCTCGAGGCGGCGACGAGGAGCCAGAGGCGGCGGCCTCGCCTTGAGCCGAGGGAGCTCGCTCGGGGTGAGGGACCGGTAGCCGCCCAGAGGAAGGGCGAGTGGTGACAGTGTCCAGTGGACACTCGGCTGATATTTATTGATTGAATTGAAGACTCAATCCTCCGACTACAACTCTACAAGTGGTAATAGGTAACTTATTAATCAATTATTCATCAACTTATTCATCAATTCATCAATTAGTCGATTAGCAATTTGTTAGAATATAATGTAGTGTGGTATTGCATTATTGTGCTATATAACCTTAATTAGTAATTTATTCATAGATTTGCAAATTGCAATAATAGAGAAACGAACTCTTTTTTTGTTTTGCTTTTATTCATGTATGAAACTATGAATTTGATTGCACAAGAATACAAGACTATATTTGTTACAAATTAGTTTAATCATTCGAGACTTTGAGCGGTTGAGCCCACCCTGATTATTCATCCTGGATTCGCCACTGGTCCCGGTCGCGCTTGCTCGCGGGCTTCAATGATGATTTGGAGTTAAAATAAATAGTTATGCATTTTTGAAATTAAATGATTTTTCAAAGGCAACAATAATTCATTTTGGAATTTATAAATGCATTAAACCCCTTAAGTCCTTATAAAGACCTCTATAAAATAATTTATTTAAATACTATATATTTATCATGATTAAATATAATTTTCCCCAAATTTTGAACTCTATTCAACCCACACAAATTCAAACCCTATTCAATAACCTAAGCTAGGTTTGAATTTTGTTTAAGCAAATAACACTTGAACAGTGATGTTTCAAATTTTATTTGAGTTTTAGCGTATCCCAGGAACCTCCCTGAATTATTTCAGGATTTTAGGATTTCTTTTTGCTATTTTATAGAGCCTAGGTCTATTCGGACCGTCTGATCGGAATTGGACCGTCCAATCGGAGGGGACGTTCAAACCGTCCGAATAGGTCGCTCTGTCCAAACCGTCTGATTCTGATCGGACGGTCCGAACAGACCCGGGCTCTATAAAATAGTAAAAAAAAAAATCCTAAAATCTTGAAATAATTCAAGGATGTTCCTGGGATGTGCTAATACCCAAATAAAATATGAAACCTTGCTGCTCAAGTGTTATTTGCTTAAACTAAATTCAAACCTAGCTTAGATTGTTGAATAGAGTTTGAATTTTGTGTGGGTTGAATAAAGTTCCAAAAATTTAGGAAAATTATATTTAATCATGATAAGTACTATAGTATTCACCTAAATTCATCATCTAACTACTGTAGAAAATTCATGCATTGAATTTTTAGGTTTTTCTCGATGTTGTTTTTGTTTTGTTTAGAATCAAAATATTTTAGATGAATAAAATAAACTTCTATTAAATTCAAAAATATTTTATTAAATTTTTATGTAATTTTCTTAAGGAAGAAAAAGAAAACATTTATGGCCATCCAAATACAATCTCATTCATCAAACCAAACACCATCTTGAACCATCTAGGACTATCTTATCCAAGCAACCAAACAAAATCATGTATTATCCCATTTCACCAATCAAACACCATACTTGTATCATCTCATCTAGTATCATCCCATCCATCATGTACCATCCCATCCCATTCATCCTGATTCACTCAACCAAACGCTACCTTAGTCTCGTATGATTTATTCTATTACGAAGGTACCCCCACCTCTCTCTATATAAAAGGGATACGGGCTGCACATATATTGTACAACCAGTGCCAACGAGCTACAATTCAGCAATAAAGTTAAGAAAATGCTAGGAACTACATCTTGTGTCTCATGTTCTACTTTTATATTACTATGAATTGTAGTGAAAATATGGCATACACTATTGTTGAATGTCTTGCTTAAAAAAGGACATGCGACCATACGGTCGAACAAAATCAATGGCCAACCATAATTCTATACAATGTCTTTAGGGTACCAACCAATATTTCACCACAACTCTAAAGCAACCAGTCATGTACAATGATTTACAATGAAATCTGAAGAAAAAAAAAGCTCTTGCCTCTTTAGTCCTAACCCAAAAGGCAATGCTAGAGTATAACAAATGGCATAGAAAAGGAACTGTGGGGACCCCAAAATCGAACCCATTTCAAGTCAAGTGATTGCGCTGGAGACGCAACCCTTAGCAAGAAACGAAAATGATTTCGAGTACCCAGATATGTGTCTCACGTTAGCTCCCAAGAACAGCGGCTAACATGCACATATCCAAACAACATTGTATCTCAAACATATACGATTTAATTATAGCAAGATGCTAAGAAATTGAACTAGCTCTACATGAGCATTTTACATAGCTTAGCTGATCGGCCAAATTAAGATTAACATACAGAAATCAGCAGTGAAAAACATTAATTAAGCAAGAATAAACTGACAAGAAACTGAAATGAACTTCCCAATGGCATGCCATAACCCAAGGGGCAACCGACTGGGATTAAAGCCATTGCGTCTACCGTTCTCACCCAAAATTGGTACGATGGCTAAACCCATTCGTACATTATCTCACCTGCAGCAAGTGGAAAATCCCACTGAGCAAGCAAAATAAATATAGTAGATGCTTAAGTCTCAAAGGAAGGCTAAAAGGTTTCATTTGCAGTATTAAGCAAGGTTGTTTAATGAAATAACTGGTATAGATTTAAATTGCCAATTCGACAAACATTTGGAAACAATATTGTAGGACCGAAAAAGGCGACTAGAGGGGGTGAATAGGAGCACGCTCACTTTTTCACCTTAATTGAATTCAATACTAAATCACTCCAATAGCTATGGAAGCTATGAAGATCAAGGTACAAGCACAAAGGAAGTCTTGTATTGAATCCAATTAAAACCCCGACGAAAACACCCAAAATTACCAAAACTCATATCTCCAAGTGCTGGGCGGTCTGACCTCTCAAATTGGCGGTCTGACTCCTTTGCCTAGCGGTCGATCATTGATTTTGGCGGTCAAACCGCCCTGACGATGAACAGAAAAACAAAGACAATCGCCAGGAAAACCCAAACTAAAAATCGGTCTAACTTTTGATCCGTAAGGCCAAACTTCACGAAATTTGGAACACACCTTCCTAAGGATATTAGGAACCTATTCCAAGTGGAGATTGAGTAGATCCATGTCAAAGTTTTGAACTTTTTCAGTTTTACCGAAGGAGGGTTCAAAACCGGGCAAAAACCAAAAACTTGATCCAAATCTTGCTCGTGGGGGATTGAAGATTTAGATGATCCTAGATGTATTCCCACACATCATAGCAAGGTAAAAGAGGGCACGAAACAAACCAAAAACCACAGGATCAAGGAAACACCCAAAGTCATCAAAAGAAAAGAAAGAACACAAGAGGGGAGCTCATCTTTGGAAAACCTTCCATAGATTGATTCATGATGTTGCTGGTTACGCCCACTCCTCAAGGAGGACTAGAGCTCCATCCAAGAGCATACACATCAATCCATCTCTAGAGCCTAAGCCTCTTTTCTTCCCTAAACCCTAAAAACCAAACTAGGGTTTGCAATGAAGTGTTTGGGTCAGCGTGAACAAAGACCCTCTCTATTTATATGAGGCCTAGAGCTTCTAGAAGACTTAA
Organism: Phyllostachys edulis; assembly: GCA_036346405.1. Classification (NCBI taxonomy): domain Eukaryota; kingdom Viridiplantae; phylum Streptophyta; class Magnoliopsida; order Poales; family Poaceae; genus Phyllostachys; species Phyllostachys edulis. The sequence goes on along the minus strand of JAYEVD010000792.1, from coordinate 168,634 downwards.
CCTAATGGGCCCTCAAGTTAGCCCAATAACAAACGGGACACACACGCGACGCATCTCAAAGCGCCGTCTTCACTTTCCTTGACCTAATCCACTTCTTGACGCACCGCCTTGCGCCAGGTTGGTATTAGGTCACCAAGGCGGTATTTGGTGAAATTACCAAAATACCCCTTCGATCTTTTCCAAGATCGAGTCCAAACTGCTAAAACACATCCATGCCGCCACGCAGTAGGTTGATCCAAATGCTCTCATCGTGTCGGCAAGTTCTCCCATCCGGCTCCCACCGGACCACCTTGGCACTTGCACCGACCCCCGCACCGCTTGATCCAACCAGCATGACCGAATCGCCTGCTCGGTCACTTTCATCCATTCTCGCGCCATGCTTGAGTCACTTGACCTCACCCGCATCCATGATCGCTTCGACCTCGCCTCTCCAAGCTTAGTCCCGATCCTCCTCGCCGCTGACCGTCGTTGACCTCCAAGCCACCGCGACAAAGAATAGACAAGCAACACGAATCCGGAACAAGTTCTTCACAACTTGACCCACGTTAGCCAAAACATGCAATATGCAACACATATGCAATATCAAACAAGGATATGACCTATTCCAAAATCAATCCACAACTAATATCATCATTCTACACAAAACCGGCCGATCATTGCTCGCCGCAGATGACCGCCTCGATGAACCAGATTTACTTTGTCACGGCCGGTCGACGGATTGGATTGGCTCGATCACACACGCCCGGCCCGACCGCCACACGTAAACCGGTCGACCACCGAGACCCGACAGATTCAAGAACTTTGACGAAAACGATTGAAACTTCAAACCAAAAGCAACATTGCCAATTGTTTCATCATCCTAAGATCATGGGCATATCCCCATGATATCCACAAATATATATAACAGTAAGGTACTCCAAATTCATGATCAATAACTCCACAATTTTACCATCATGATATCATACCCAAAGTGGCTGGCCCACTCAGGTAAACTAACCATCAACACACGAACTTCTCGTTCGTGACAATTTTTCATTCCCAAACATACCTTGGTCCTATTCCCATCATCTAACTGTGCATGGTTTCCTACAAGCGTTGTCCATGACCGGGGACACGGCTATTCAATAGATTTATAACTCGCAGAGTTTGTACAACTTGACCCATACGATATGAATATCTCTCAATGTCGGCCAATGCACTCTTCCGTAAGAGTGTGACAGAGATATCATAATGAGGTCGGTTTTAAAGGCACAAGCAGCCCCTGCTTGGAGATTTTATAGAGAAGAGATAAGGAATGGAATAGTAGGACCCTGGGACGCAAGGGATGAGAACTTGACCAGCATGAACACGATTACACAAACAAAGGTGAAATGAATTGTGTGAGGCAAAGACTATCACAACGGTTCCTTAGGACAAACCGTCTGTGCTACATCAGCTATCATAGACGGTTTCATCTACAAGCCGTCTGTGATACATCAGCTCTCAAAGACAGTTTCATCTACAAACCATATGTGATAGTCAACTATCACAGACGGTTCTAAGTTAATAACCGTCTGTGATAGTCTGCATCATAGACGAATAGAAAACCGTCTACGATGACCTCATGTCATTACTGACCCATAAACTCAAACGGCTCACGAATCTGTCTGTGATGATGTTTTTGAGCCGTCTCTGATGACCTTTTCTACAGTAATGCTTGCAGAGCCTTGTAAAATAACTCTTTAAATCTAGCAAATCAAATAATCAAACAATAGCATAATATAAATGATAAATGATAAATCACTGGAACCAAATCAACCAATTCTTACCCTTGTCTTTGGACTTAGACTTGACATTTTGAGGAACCATCCTGATTTCTAGCCATCGGACCCGGCCGCCCACCTCGTCTCCTCTCCGCAACCGCAAGTAGGAAGAACTGAATTACTGAAGAGTGAAGATAGCATCACAGCAGTCAACAGCCATCACGGTGTCACCCATTCATGCAAAGGAGAAGGCGAGAAGCAAATTAGTCAGAGACTTTTTAGACTTTAGTTGCCATTCCACATTTCCAAAGCCTACCACTTCCAATTGTCATTCCACACTTCAACAGCACATCTGCACTATGCGCTGGCCGAAGGGAAGGGGGAAGGGTCACCGCTCGCCGGGGTCCAGGTAGGAGGGGGTGTTTTCTCCGCTCGGTGGAGGAGGCATGCCGTGCTTGGGGAGGCGGCGACTCGTGCTCAGGGAGGAGGCGGCGGGCTCGGGGGAGGAGGCGCACCAGGCTCGAGGAGGAGGCGGTGTCGAGAACTCATGTGATGGCTCGGGGGAGGAGGGAGAGTTAATCGTTTGAGTGGGGGGGGGGGGGAGGCAAAGAACCCTAGAGTTCGAATATAAATAGGGTTGGATATGACAGAAGGTTCTAAAGTAGAACCATTTGTGATAAATAAACAATACAGATGGTTCCAATAAATAACCGTTTGTGATAATATACATCACGGATGGTTCTCAAGTAGAGCCGTTTGTGATAAAAACAGAACTACTTTTCCTAAAGAGATAGGAAAATGAATGTCAACCATCTTCATGAAGAACAATTCCCGAAGAGACGGTGACGCTTTGATTTTCCAACGAAGTTGATAGCCTATAATTAACCATCAGAAGGGCAGAACTTATGCACATACTATCCATCTTTCCTACTTCTACTTCGTTTTAAAGTTCTTATCTCCAAACCTCTCAAGTCTGAATAGATTTCTTTAGAAGAAATAATAAGTTCTTGGAGTTCTTCCACTATGGTTAAGATCGTGGAAAAGATAACAAATTGACTTTTTGAACACCATGAAAAAGATAGAATCAATGGATCATGACTTCAAGATGGTCGAAAAGTGAATTTAGTCTATGGATTGAAGTCTTCAAGAAATTAGTGATCCTCTATTGGCCGAAAGTATAATCGATGTTTATGAGATAATTCTTGACATATTAGTAAAGCATTAGTTTGAGCTCAAAGTCTGATTTTCAGTTGTCATATTTAATTAGTGAATAAATTACATGTTTATATGTCAATTTTGTCATTTAAATGTTGCTGAAAATATGCTTTAACTATGATTATTACTGCTGAAATTATATTTGAATATTTGCTAAAACCGCTAATTTTACAACAAGTAGTTCAACACCTGTGTAAAGAACTTGGCGTACTCATGTCTAATCCTGCAGCTGTCACTGCAAAAGACGACGTAGTTGCCCCACCCTTCCATCACCCCGCAGTCGGTGCTCATGCACCAGTGGCCATCCTTTGGTAGCGCCAATACCTGGCCCTGTGGCCCGGCCATCTTCTTCCACGTCGTCTACTGGACCACATCCGCAGCGAGCCTCTGGCACCGCCTGCACTCCAAGTTAGTCCTCTTGGTCGTCTCGCACCCGCCGTCAGCCGGCTCACCCTCGACCTGGCTGATGTAGTGCTTCCCAACGTCACGTGCCTCGCTGGGCGTGTAGAGGAGGAGGTCGAACATGTAGGCCGTGGCCTTGTGGCCGACGACAGTCGCTTGGTCAAGGCACACGAGACCGCGTTGCATGTACTGGTGCACGAAGACGAGCGTGAGGCCAATAATAAAGCAGGCCTCCGGGTTGCCGGCGCTGGCCAGGTGGTTGATGACGACGAGGTAGCACTTGTTGTCTAGCCACTTCATCGCCTCCTCCTGCTCCAGCGCCACGCATCTCCCCACGGCGCGCTCATTGGATGCCTTGTGCATTGCCTTGCAGCTAAAATTCAAGACGTCAGGTTCTTAATACAAGAATTATTCTACAAGAGAAAATCAAAAGGTCAAATTAAGGTCGTTGTTGCTAGTTAGATTAGTGACATGTTTGTTGAAACAAGAACCAAAATCAATGTTTCTGTCGAAACTAAATTTGTCGATATTTCAAAAAGAACAAACACAACCAAGACTTTCTCCTTCAGTTCAGAACTAGATATTGGACACAAAACAAAATCAACACGGGATCATTTTGCACCATATCAACTGATACAACTTTTCAGTATTTCTCCTTTTTATATATTTTTAGAGGAATTACAATCATGTTCTCTATCGGTCTCTGAAACCAAAATGAACACCGAATCTTTCTCGACAACTAGGATGATATGCTACAAGATCATTTTTAGACATTGACTATGAACAAAAACAAAAAAGAATATTGACTCCTTTCGCACCTAACAAAAACAAAAGAACTTATCAAAAAACTACAAGATTAAAACTAACAATGTTTCTCTAAAAAATAATATAAAAAATAGTAACATGTATGAATGGATGGATTGGTTGCCGCCACAAATAGTAGTACGTATTTTTGTAGGTATATAGATACGTACGTGGCTCGTAGGCTGTAGAGGTTAGCCATGGGCTAAGGAGAGCTTGCGGCGACGAGGCCAGCGATGTGGACGACAACATCATGAGGAAGAGTGACGGCGATCGCTGACCTCCTCGCCTTGGTCCTCGCCATCATGCTTCACGTTCTCACTACGGTGCGCAACGGTACTAGCTAGCTACATACGTATTCAATATCGTACGTGCTCACCATGCCGCACGATGATCATTCTTATAAAACAAGGAGTAACGTTGGCGGCGAGACGAAGAGACACATCGCGTGGGAGCTGAAGCATTGAACATATCACAGACGGTTCCAACCACAAAATGTCTATGATACATAATTATCATAGATGGTTCTTGTTAAGAATCGTTTGTGAATTATCATAGACGGTCCTTATTAAAAACCGTATGTGATAATTATGTATAACAGACGGTTCTAGCCATCGCTAGTAACACCGCTCGGACCCAAATTACATTCAGACCCTTCAGGTTCAACGCACTAGCCTGTGATCACGCTTAGTGCACACAAGTGGTAACAAAGGTGGAAATCGGTCCATACAAGCGAATAATAGCATAAACTAATAACTTTGATTAATAAATAATGGTTTTGAACTTAAGGTCGAAGTTTACAATTATTCAAGCCACGCAGGCTAACAGAGAAAAATAAACGGCAATGAAACAGAAATGAAGAAGGGCGCCCCATCGATTCACCACAGTAACCGATCGATCCAGACCTCACGATCAGCACCTTCAAGATACTCGCCCTCGAATGTCGGCGAAGACTCCTCCTCTGCTTGATTCGTCAAAACAAGCGTGAGTACACACCGCACTGCAAGCCACACCACGAGATGCAAAATATACATGCCGGCTTTTTACAAGGAAAGGCATTCAGGGCTCTTTTGCATAAATGCGACTTTTGCAATTGAATACAATTAATAGATTGAAAACAGTAAAACAAATAGACAATAATAGTTTAACAATTTATTTCACAAAGACGCACACGACCTAGAAAATTTTAGCACATAGTCGATGATTTAAACCACACAGCCCCCTTCCCACACGCTTTATGAAAATCTACCCCTAGTGTGAAATCCCCGAGCATTGTCCATGACCGCGGACGCGGCTATTCGAATAGTTTTACACTCTGCAGAGGTTGTACACTTTACCCACAAGATACAATTAGTGTAGCTAGCACTAATCATAACAAAGCATTTCGGACATTCATCTTACTATGCTAGGCCCGTCCCATACCAGGCATGTGGTCGTACAGATGGGGCTCAGTTCAATGGCGCACATGGTGAGGTCCTTAATTGACCAAGGCAAGACTACCACAATCCCTATGCACACAGCTTATCAAACCCATGCACACAGCTCCACCAAAATAGCACACAGCCCACCATATCACACAGTATCCACCACTTGCCTCAGTCTAAATCATTTCCCACCCGGTTGGTTTTAAGTGCAACACATGCTTTACAACACACAGTGCACACAACTTTTATCACATAGTTGCATATTCACTTAATCAAATTATAATAGCAATCTACATGACAAGTGATTCGTAGCATGGCTAAGCAATCTAATCGCACTAACCAACCCACGTTGGTGCTACAATATACCAACTAAATATCACTAGGGTGACAAAGAATTTAGACATAGCAATTTACAAGGAAGGCATAACAATTAGGGATTTACATCTACACCCAAAAGCATTTAAATAATTACTTGAATTAAAATGCAATAATTAAAATTAAAATACTTTTAGCAAACTGGGAATCAAGATGGTCAAAGGTATAGCTTGCCTTGAAAAAGGTCTAGGAATTGCTCTTGATCTTGAAAGGTCCTTCTTCTTCAACTCCTCCAACAAATAATCAAGTCTACTCGCAAACGAGACAAACAAACAAACTAAATAAATAACAGAAGCAAATAACTCCAATAAAATAATTAAAAATCTCCAATAGATAGATCTGGATTTTAGATGAATTTAGAAATTTGAATGGATGAATTTGGAGTTAGGATGCAAAAGATATGGGGTTTCAAAGTTTAAATCTAAAGAAAACCCTAAAATTGATTTTCTCGAATTCCGAATTATTTCAATGTAAAAGTCGGAATATTATGCCAACATGACATCAGCATGACGTCAGCCCTGAAATTTCGGAAAAGGAATAATAAAGAAAATCGACATGTGGGACCCACATGTCGGTGGCACGGCCACGGTGACCAAGTCCACCGAGCCTCTGATCGGGTCGTGGTGCATGGCGCACCTGCGTCGCTGCGCGCCGACGACGGCGCCACGTGGTCGCCACGCACGTGCCGCGGAGGCGATGGCGACGAGGCGGAGGGCGGCGACGGTAATGGCAAGATCGAACCCAATGGTCCCGTGAACGGCGGCGATCCGTGACGGTGGGTGGTACCAAAGGGTAGAGGCGTTATTGCGAACCCATCGCGGCTCAGGGTGGTCGGGGTGACTGTGGTGGCTTGCCATGAGGTTCAAGCGGCGAAGAGCTGGGTTTTGTCGGTAAAGCGCCCGGTGATGGCGAGGGTTCTCGGTAGCTCAAGGCGAGGAAGGCAATGGTGCACTCCTCGAGGCAATGCGTCACCGACGGCGAGAGGATCGGAGTTTTAGGTTCGGTGACCGCGACCAAAACTCCGACAAGGGCGCAAGCAAGGGCTCGAGAGGGCAATTGGTTTGGGGTTTTTGGAAAGGGTCATGATGATCCTCGAGGTGCTACTTATAGGGTCTAGGCGGCCTCGGAGCGACGTGTCGGCCGGTGGAGGTTGAAACCACCCGAGAAGGGCTCATGAGATAAAGGAGATAGAGACGAATTTGAATTTGAATTTTGTTTGAACGAGTCCCGGAGGATAGGGCTTTAGAAGCGATCCTCCGCACAAAATCGGGGCCGGCCATGATATTGTTTCGACGGAGCTTCAGCAGCGGCAATGGCGGGCGTGGAAGCGGCGCGAGACGAAGACCAAGTCGGGGCACGACGACGCAGCCCAGCCCACGCGAGAGAGAGAAGCGAGGCATGGCAAGCGAGATCTGAGCGCCACCCCGATCCAACGGCGAGGAAAGAGTGGGCCGAGGGCTGGCCAAGGCTGGAAAGGAGTTGGGCGAGAGATTCGCCCACACTAATTGGAGATTTAAATACCTTTTTCTTTTTAAGAAAATAGCAGTAAATTCAATTAAGCAATAGAAAATAGCAGATGAACTTGGAAAAATTCGAGAAAATTCTAGAAAATATATCCAAGCTCATAGAATCCAAATAAAATAGTTTTGACCATTGTTCATGTTGACTTCCATCATATTAAATTGTTTTGTTACTTAAAGTCCAATATTAAGCTTTTAAATTAAAATCAAATAAATCCAAATGGTGAATTTTCTCACTACAACTATTTAAAAGATTTTTAAAAGCTCAAAATTGGGATGTTACAAACCTCCCCTTAAAGGAATCTCGACCCGAGATTCAGCTAATCGGAGAAAAGGTTGGGAACTCGCTTTTAACTCTTCTTCACGCTCCCACGTTGCTTCACCTTCGAGTGGTGGCTCCACCGCACTTTGGAAAACGAACCGTCTTGCTTCGTCCGACATTCTCGCGACATCCGAATCTTGACCGCCGCTTTTGTAGGTGAGGTCTTCCTTCGCCTCAATTGACTCAACGGGCTTGTTCTTCGGCACACGAAGACACTTCTTCCGCCGGGAGACGGAAAGACATCGTGTACTCTTGCTAGCGATTGCGGCAGCTCCAACTGATAAGCTACTTCTCCTCGACGATCCAAAATCTTGAACGGACCAACATACCGAGGGGCAAGCTTTCCTTTTTCATGGAACCTTTTCACACCCCTAAGGGGCGTAACTCGGAGATACACAAAATCTTCTGGCTCGAAACTAAGATTACGACGACGATTATCGGCATAACTCTTCTGCCTCGACTGAGCTATCTTTAGTCTCTCTCTGATCATGGACACTTGCTCTTCTGCTTCTTGAATAATATCTGGACCAAAGATCGTGACGCTCAAATTGTTTTCATCCAATTTAACGGGTTCTACAGTACGCACCATACAAAGCTTCAAATGGTGACATTTGCAGACTAGCTTGATAACTATGGTTGTACGAGAATTCTGCATATGGTAAACTCTTATCCCAACGGGTAGCATTTGCTAGCGCACATGCTCTCAACATATCCTCCAATATCTGATTAACCCTTTCACCGCTCCATCATGTCGAGGATGATACGCAATACTGAAATTCAGGTGAGTCCCTAAGGCTTCATGTAAACTCTGCCAAAATCGGGAGGTGAACTGAGATCCTCGATCTGACACTATCTTCTTAGGTACACCATGCAAACTGAGAATCTTTGACATATATAGCTCGCTAGACGATCTCTCGAGTAATGGTCTTGACCGGCAAGAAATGGGCAACTTTAGTCGACGATCCACTATTACCCAAATCGAATCGTAACTTGATTGAGTCTTGGGTAAACCGTAATGAAATCCATTCCGATTTCTTCCCACTTCCACTCTGAATCTTCAAGGGTTGCAACAGACTGCGGGCCTCGATGTTCTGCTTTGACTCTTCGACACACGCCGCACAAGGCAACGAACTCGCGACGTCTCGCTTCAAATTCGGCCACCAAAACTTATTCTTAACATCCTGATACATCTTAGTACTACCAGGGTGAATCGAATACTTTGAGTCATGGGCCTCCTTCAGAATTAGCTGTCTCAATCCATCAATATCTGGAACACAGATACGTCCATTGATCCACAGTATGTCCTGATCATCCACTGTGAAGTCCTTGAACTTCCCTTCTGTCATCTTCTTCTTGATGTCGAGAATTCTGAATCTTTAGGCTGAGCCTCGCGAATCTGCTTCTCCAAAGTAGACTGCACTTCCAGATCGCTACAAATCCTCGAGATACTACTTCTAGTCTTAGCTTCGAATTCCTCTTGAAGTTCTCGCACAAAGGCTCTTCCACTTCTAAAGCATTGCAAAGGGTTTCTTACGGCTCAAAGCATCAAGAATCTACATTGGCTTTACCAGATGGTAATGGATTCCAAGATTATAATCCTTTATCAATTCTAGCCATCTTCTCTGCCTCATATTCAGATCCGATCGAGTAAAAATGTATTTCAAGCTCTTATGATCCGTGTATATCTCGCAGCGACTACCGATGAGGTAATGACGCCAAATCTTCAAAGCATGCACTACTGCGGCTAATTCCAGATCATGGGTAGGGTAATTCTCTTCATGAGGCCTTAACTGCCTTGACGCATAAGCGACAGCTCTTCCCTCTTGCATCAGGACACATCCTAATCCTTGACGCGAAGCATCACAATAGATATCAAAATCCTTGCGAATATCTGGCAAAATCAGCACAGGGGCTGAAGTCAGACGCTTCTTCAATTCTTGAAAACTTTCTTCACAAGCTGGGGTCCAAGTAAACTTTTTCTCTTTCTTCAACAATCGCGTAAGAGGTTTAGCAATCGAGGAGAATCCTTCGATGAAACGGCGATAATATCCTGCTAATCCCAAGAAACTGCGAATCTGAGTGACCGTCTTGGGTTGTTCCCAATGTAATACGACTTTAACTTTATCGGGTCAATGCTACTCCCGCAATTGCCATCACATGACCAAGAAAATCCACTTCCTTTTTCCAGAAATCACACTTACTAAACTTAGCATACAACCGATGCTCTCTCGAGCTTTTCTAGGATTAATCTCAAATGCTCAGCATGTTCTTCTTCTGACTTGGAGTAAACCAAAATATCATCGATGAATACAACTACAAACTTGTCCAAATATTCCATGAATACCTTATTCATCATGTTCATGAAATAGGCAGGGGCGTTAGTCAGACCAAAGGACATGACTAGGAATTCATAATGTCCGTACCGTGTTGAGAAAGCGGTCTTAGGTACATCCTTGGGGCAAATCTTCAACTGATGGTAACCTGATCGCAGATCGATCTTCGAGAACACTCCGGCTCCTTTCATCTGGTCAAACAGATCATCTATCCGGGGCAATGGGTACTTGTTCTTGATGGTGACTTCATTGAGGGCCCGGTAGTCGATGCACATTCTCATGCTCCCATCCTTCTTTTTGACGAACAAAACTGGTGCTCCCCATGGCGACGAACTAGGTCTCACAAAACCTTTCTCCAAAAGTTCTTCTATTTGCTTCTTCATTTCCACTAACTCATCGGCTGGCATCCGATAAGGTCTCTTCGAGATGGGTGCTGTTCCTGGCACTAGATCGATGACAAACTCGATGTCACGATCCGGTGGCATTCCTGGTAATTCTTCTGGGAACACATCTGGATACTCTTTGACGATTGGCACATCTTCCAACTCAACGGTCTTCAGGCTGTTGACTAACAAATGCCCATTACGCACTGAGGTAGCTAGGAACTCCACTTTGTTCCCTTTGGTATCCTCGATTGTAACGGCTCTTCGGCCACAATCTAGCACGGCTTTGTGCTTGGTTAACCAATCCATGCCAAGGATTACATCTATGGTTTGGGTGTCTAGAATAACTAGGTTAGCTAGAAACTCAACTCCAGCTATGAGTAACTTAGTCCCTAAACAACCCATATTAGAACTTAGCTCTGCTCCAGGCGACTGGACTAACAGAGTACGCTTAAGAGGCATAACTTCCAATTTATTCTTAGTTGCAAAATTTCCAGAAACAAACGAATGCGAAGCTCCAGAATCAAACAGAACGGATGCAGGTACTGAATTTACTAGGAACTTACCCAGTACAACGTCTGGTGCTTCCTGGGCTCCTTCCAAAGTGACGTGGTTAACACGACCTCTAACCACTGACTGAGGCGTTCCTCCTGGTTGATTGGTTCCCTGAGAAACTCCTTGGTTGTTTTGCACTGGGGTCTTGGCAGGTGTTGCTCCCAGGTTGAAGCGGCACTGGAGTGATGGTCCCCTTTTGAGGACACTGATTGGCGTAATGCCCTGGTTGACGGCAACTGAAACACACTCTTGTTCCATCTGCCATTTGTTGTTTCTGGGGTGGGGTTGATGGCGTGGGGTTGCGAGAATTCGAACAAGAGGACGAGGTGTCAAGGCGGCAGTGTGTCTGAACGAATTTCGTGGTTGGAAACGAGTAAACCGGCGTGGCACTATCCTTGCCCTCTCGCCGTTGTGGTGGTGGCTTCCTGTTGAGCCATCCGACGCTATGGTGATCCTCCAGCCTTTGCGTTTGTCCTCCATGACCAACGCCTTGTTAATCAACTCACGGAAATCCGGAAGGTGTGGGCAAGCGATTGACTTGTAGTCCCGAGTTCAAACCCTTCAAGAAGCGGTTCTGGCGAGACACAGTCAAGAGCGACATCCTCCTGAGCATAGCGAGCTAGTTGAGAAAACTTATTTAGGTAGTCAACAACGACATACCCCTTGCTTGAGAGCGGAACTCATCCTTCTTTAGATCCATAATGCCTTCAGTACATGATATTGGCGAAAGGTCATGAGAATTCCTCCCATGTGATATTCTCGGTGCCTCATGCGCCTTGCAGGTTCTCCCACCATTCGCGGCTATGCCCTCCATCCGTGAGTGGCATATAACACCTTCTCGTGATCGCTACATTGGGTGATCAGCAGCTTCCTCTCAATCACGCTGCCAATCATCGCCTTCTCTCGGGCGAGACATGTCCAGAGAAAGTTGGCGGACGAGTCCTGATGAATTCAAACCAACTTGATGGTCCCTGATAACCCTGAGCAACAGGGGCTCCTCCCTGACGATTGTTGCTGTTCATGGCTTGCATCTGGTTCATCATTGTATACATCATCTGAGTTTGTGCTGCCATAAAGGCTCCAAAGTTCTACAAGTCAAGGGGTGGTGCTTGGGGTGGCACTGTCCCTGCGGGGATTTGATTATCATCGGGTGCTGGGGTGCCGGATCCACTTGCAGCAGCGTGACGAGTCTGAACCATCTGGTGAAGTTCCATAGGTTAGAGAAGGTAGCAAGCACAAGATGAGTTTAGAACTAGACAGGGGAATAGATTAAACCCAACAAACACAAACTCAAAAACTCAATGAAATGACCTTTATTAATAGCTTATTAGCATGGTCGCAACAAATGCCTAAGGGCCTTTGGTACTCATACTTGCACACAAGAAAATAGAGCGAACCTAAGCACACAAGCTACCGCCTAAAGGGCGACTCAAAAAGGAAATCGCTAAGCCCGACTAAATCGAACTTAAACGAACTACTACTCGAGAAAGCCTCCAAAGCCACGGCGCGCCTCGCACGGTGTAAACTCAAGTGAGCCGCATCCTCGCGAATCGGTTCGATGTCCCGGATCGGTGCAGCAGAGAGCGGTATGCTGGTGAAGGTGTAGCTGCTCCTCCGGCCAGGCAGTTTCGGCCCGATCCTCAGTCAGGTAACCTCTCGCTGGATCCTCCGGAATCTCCTCGATTTCTTCCGCTCTTCCTCTTGATCATCTTCGAGCTCATGTTGACCGTAGAGAGCTTGCTCTAGGGCGGCGATCCTCTCCTCGCTTCTTCCCAGTTCGATAGGCGCACCTCACCGGTGGCGGCCATCTCCAATGACTCCCGAAAGCAACCGCGAATCGTGCTAGATGCACCATCGAGGCATTGCCTTCCCGTGCGTGAGACGGAAGCGCGAGATATCTCCCCGGCGCCTCTGGATGGTAGCGATAACAAAGTGTGTTGCGCTTCTTCCGCGTAGATGTGGCGGACTCGAGTATGGCCAGACGTGACGACTCCTGGATTCCTTGCGTGAAGGTGATCCTCCTGACTGAGACATCCAAAGGCTGGCTGCCTCTAGTGTTCCTTCTGGCGTAGACCGTCAGGCGGCAGACTATACCACGATCCCGTCCGTTGACCATGTACTCATTGCCACGGTATATCGGACAATCAAAGCCTCCGGCGTCTGCAGCAGCCTTCCAAAGCTCGGCGGCAAGTCCTCCGCTGCAATCTCCAAGGTCTCAAGGTACGGCATCTCGTCGAGCGGATAAAAGGTAAGAACCAAGTTTTAAACAGTGAAAAGAGGAGAGATTATAGCAATAGATGAGTCGAGAGAGATATGAGAGGAGTTAAGCAGTTAATTTAGTCTTGCAGATAAATTTTCTTTTAGAAAATAGTTTGGACATTTAAACGGCCGATCTAACTAAGGTCTAGACCTACAGTCAGTATGGCTCTGATACCACTTTTGTCGGGACCCGAAATTACAATTCAGACCCTCTGTGTTCAACGCACTAGCCCAGGATCACGCTAGTGCACACAAAGGGTAACAAAGGTGGAAATCGGTCCATACAAGCTTAATAATAGCATAAACGAATAACTTTGATTAATAAATAATGGTTTTGACCTTAAGGTCGAAGTTTACAATTATTCAAGCCACGCAGGCTAACAGAGAAAATAAACGGCAATGAAACAGAACAGCGGTGGGCGCCCCATCGATTCACCACAGTAACCGATCGATCCGAGACCTCACGATCGAGCACCTTCAAGATACTCGTCCTCGAATGTCATGCGAAGACTCCTCCTCTGCTTGATTCGTCAAAACAAGCGTGAGTACACACCGCATCGCAAGCCACACCACGAGATGCAAAATATACATGCCGCTTTTTACAAGGGAAAGGCATTCAGCAGGGCTCTTTTGCATAAATGCGACTTTTGCAATTGAATACAATTAATAGATTGAAAACAGTAAAACAAATAGACAATAATAGTTTAACAATTTATTTCACAAAGACGCACACACCCTAGAAAATTTTAGCACATAGTCGGATGATTTAAACCACACGCCTCCCTTCCCACACGCTTTATGAAAATCTACCCCTAGTGTGAAATCCCGAGCATTGTCCATGATCATGACGCGCTATTCAATAGTTTTACACTCTGCAGAGGTTGTACACTTTACCCACAAGATACAATTAGTGTAGCTAGCACTAATCATAACAAAGCATTTCGGACATTCATCTTACTATGCTAGGCCCGTCCCATACTGCATGTGGTCGCATGCAGATGGGGCTCAGCTCAATGGCGCACATGGTGAGGTCCTTAATTGACCAAGGCAAGACTACCACAATCCCTATGCACACACCTTATCAAACCCATGCACACAGCTCCACCAAAATAGCACACATTCCCCATATCATCACACAAGATCCACCACTTGCCTCGCCTAAATCATTTCCCACCCGGTTGGTTTTAAGTGCAACACATGCTTTACAACACACAAGGCACACAACTTTTATCACATAGTTGCATATTCACTTAATCAAATTATAATAGCAATCTACATGACAAGTGATTCGTAGCATGGCTAAGCAATCTAATCGACTAACCAACCCACGTTGGTGCTACAATATACCAACTAAATATCACTAGGGTGACAAAGAATTTAGACATAGCAATTTACAAGGAAGGCATAACAATTAGGATTTACATCTACACCCAAAAGCATTTAAATAATTACTTGAATTAAAATGCAATAATTAAAATTAAAATACTTTTAGCAAACTGGGAATCAAGATGGTCAAAGGTATAGCTTGCCTTGAAAAAGGTCTAGGAATTGCTCTTGATCTTGGAAAGGTCCTTCTTCTTCAACTCCTCCAACAGCGTCGAAGTCTACTCGCAAACGAGACAAACAAACAAACTAAATAAATAACAGAAGCAAATAACTCCAATAAAATAATTAAAAATCTCCAATAGATAGATCTGGATTTTAGATGAATTTAGAAATTTGAATGGATGAATTTGGAGTTAGGATGCAAAAGATATGGGGTTTCAAAGTTTAAATCTAAAGAAAAACCCTAAAAATTGGATTTTCTGGAATTCCGAATTATTTATTAACAGAAAAGTTGGAATATTGCGCCAGCATGACATCAGCCCTGGAAATTTCAGAAAAGGAATAATAAAAAAAAATCGACATGTGGGACCCACATGTCGCAGGCACGGCTCACGTGGACCAAGTCCACCGAGCCTCTCGATCGGTCAGGCTGGTCAAGCACTTGCGTTACTGCGTGGCATCGACAGCGCTACCACGTGGCTGCCACGCGTGTGCTACGGAGGCGATGGCGACGAGGCGGAGGGTGACGATGGCGGCGGGCGGCGAGGGCGGCGATGAACCCAATGGTCCCATGAACGCGGCGATCCGTGGCGGTGGGTGGTACCAAAGGGTAGAGGGCGTTATTGCGAACCTCTTCGTGCGGCTCGGTGGTCGTGGGTGACTGGTGGCCGTGGCGAGGTTCAAGCGGCGAAGAGCTTTGGGTTTTGTCGGTAGGCGCTCGGTGTAGCTCGTGACGCGAGGGTTCTCGGGGTAGCTCAAGGCGAGGAAGGCAGTGCACTCCCGGAGGCAATCGTCCACCGACGGCGAGAGGATCGGAGTTTTAGGTTCGGTGACCAGGTGACCAAAACTCCGATTGCGCTTCTAGAATTTTGTTTGAATTTGAATTTTGTTTGAACGAGTCCGGGAGGATAGGGCTTCTAGAAGCGATCCTCCGCGCACAAAATCGGGGCCATCTGCGATATTGTCGGACGAGCTTCGCAGGCGGCAATGGCGACGCAGCAATGACGCGGAGACGAAGACCAAGTCGGGGACGACGACGTTGCAGTGCCGGCCCACACGCCGAGAGAGAGAGGCGAAAGCGCTACAAGTGAGATCTCGAGCGCCACCCCGATCCAACGGCGAGGAAAGAGTGGGCCGAGCGGGCTGGCGCGCGGGAAAGGAGTTGGGCCAGAGAGATTCGGCCCAGTCACTAATTGGAGATTTAAATACCTTTTTCTTTTTAAGAAAATAGCAGAAATTCAATTAGGCAATAGAAAATAGCAGATGAACTTGGAAAAATTCGAAAAATTCTAGAAAATATATCCAAGCTCATAGAATCCAAATAAAATAGTTTTGACCATTGTTCATGTTGACTTCCATCATATTAAATTGTTTTGTTACTCAAAGTCCAATATTAAGCTTTTAAATTAAAATCAAATAAATCCAAATGGTGAATTTTCTCACTACAACTATTTAAAAGATTTTTAAAAGCTCTGAAAATTGGGATGTTACAAACACAGCATTGGCCGTGATTGTAAAACCATCTCATGATAATTACAACACCGACAGCTTTACGGGAACCATCCGTGATGAGGCGCCCAGTATAGCCTCTTTTGTAGTAGTGAAGGATACATGCTAATGCAAATACTATCCCAACCAGTGTTGGGTATAATAACTTTATAGAATAGTCGCTAAACTTTTGTAATGAGGTAAAATCTATTTCCAACTAAGGTTTTTCACTTTGAATAAGTTAATGAAATTATAACTAATTATTAAAAATATGTAGAAAACAAGTCAAATGCTTGCCAAGGTTGACACCTTCATGAAGTATAACAAGATTAAAGATTTAGAGATTATGAAGTTTAAAAGGTAAATCTGCAACTTAGCAAATATTAAACCATGCTACCTGCTACTTTCTTATTTTCTTTCATCTTTGAGAGAACTTAAAGAGGCAAAAATATATTCTTCTAAAAAGACCAACGAATTTGAATATAAATTGCTATCTATTGAAAACAAGATCAAATAGCTACAGTCAAACTTGTAGAAAACTCTAAACGCTTAACGGAGAGTGAGGTAGAATGCTTTCACCTCGAAAATAGAAATGTGAAGATTTATGATGATTGGAAGGAAAAAAACTCAAGAATGTATTGTATTTTAGGAGAAATACAACGAACTTTTTCTAAAACATGAAGAAGAATTAGCAGGTAATATCTTTATTCAGATGTTTAACTTATTGCAATAGAAGTAGACATTTTGTATTAATTTGTCGGATCCCCGGGCGTGAAATACTCGAAGACCCTATGTGTATACTACACTAGTCCCATAATTAGTGGCTAGTACACATATTCACAACATTTGGTATTCACATCCATACAATCAAATATAAAAGTAAAGGGGTACTGTACTTATACGATTACAAGTTGTTACATTAACGGCTGACCGGCAAAATGAAAGCAGCCATGAGAGTAATATAGCAGCGGAAGAAATGATAGAAGTAGCAAAATTCCAGCGGCATGCCCATCCAATCCCGCAGGCAACCGATAAGGAACAAGGCCTAGATAGACCCATCATCGAACCCTCCGGTTCTAGGTGCAAAGAACCTGTCGTCTGGCGTCGGCTCATCTTCGAACTCTGAACAACAATATAAGCATGATTGAGTACAATGCGTACTCAGCAAGACTTGAAGTGTATCGCAAAATTATATTAGATGCAAGGCTATCACAGAATGAGGCTCTACTCTACATGTTATTTTGCTCAAAGCCATCTTTATTTGCAATATTCATAAGTAGTAATTTGCAACGAAATTTTGAAAGAGCGGTTAAATATGTATAGGACAAACAGTAAAGAATTGAATGAATCATAATAACAAACAATAATAATAACAACTTGCATCCCTCCTCTGCGGCGAGCAACAATTTAAGTTTAGCCATAGACATGGCAGTTAACTCAATAAGATAAAACCCCATGTCATTGGCCATGTCTTGTGACAAAATATGTTTTGTGAAAATCAACACTACAACCATACCAGTCACACTAAGCATGCTCATGACTAAAATTACACTCTGCAGAGGTGTACAACTTTACCCATAGTACACAAATATTCCAGTATGTCTAAAATTCTCTCAGATCATTGCTCACTACCGTAGGTAAGCAATCTAGAGCTCGTGACATAACTTTTACATCATCTAGTCCTAACCTTGCAATTAGACCATCGAATGTTGGTCCTTATGTAATACCCCGAATATCAAATGTAGAGGATATATTATTCGGGAGAGAAAGTATTCAATTTCGAGTGTAATCTAGTTTAGAGAGGGATTTGTCCTAACAAAGAAAGTATCCAACAGATATTTCTAGACCAATTAAGGGGTTTTCCGCAATTGTTCGCCAACCTGGGCCTGGGCTTTTGGGCTAGGAGGCCCATGAGGGGCCGACCAAGGGGAAACCCTAGGGCCTTTTCCCCTTGCCCCCTCCTCCTCCCTATCCCGCCGCCACCCCTTCTCCATTCCTCCTTGGTGCCTCTTCCCTCCTAACTGACC
Source organism: Phyllostachys edulis (assembly GCA_036346405.1). Lineage (NCBI taxonomy): Eukaryota > Viridiplantae > Streptophyta > Magnoliopsida > Poales > Poaceae > Phyllostachys > Phyllostachys edulis. The sequence goes on along the minus strand of JAYEVD010000792.1, from coordinate 150,243 downwards.
TCCATGGTGCCCCTACCTCCTCCCCGCTACTGCCCAAGGCCGATGCCTCCTCCTTACTGCTGTCAAGAGATCAATGGGAAGGAGAAGAAGAGGGAGAAAGGAGGAGAAGAAGAACATCCTCTTCGTGGGTTTTTGTTCAGTGTCTTCCTGGGGTTCTACAAGGGTAACGAAAGACATTCTTCAATGTATGATTCATAACAGATGCAAATTTGATTAGGTTTAGTGGATTGAATCCCTACTGCGGTTAGGATAGATTCTGTCCTGTTATTTGGGCGTCTATTTTCATGTGCTTAGGATCCGAATTTGAGATTCCCATCTCCTAGAGTTATATGGGAATTGTTCTTTGCTTTCTGTAGCCACTAAGAACACTCAATTCGTAGTCACAGTTCATAAGTTATGATAGATTCTTTCCTGCTGTACTGAAAATCTGACAAGAATTAACAGTTGAGATGTTTATTAACATATGATTAAGTTAAGGACAGATTAAAGGTTTCCACCCAACTAGGTTGTGGTAGAATTTTTGATATCCTTTCCATATTGATAAAGAACACTCAAATTGGATTTGTAGAACAAAAGATATGATTATTTCTCTACTGCTATGTGGTTCTGATAGACAGATTAGATGTTCAACTTTCATAGGATTATTAATGTAGGTTTTTGGCCGAATTGGGAGATTCCGCCAACTAGACTTTTGTGGAGGATATTGTTATATTTCCATAGGATTTGAGAACACTCCGTTTTGAGTCTCAGAGCAAAAGTTGTGTTGCTTTAGTACAACTGTCCAGTTTTATCATCCTGCTAGACTATCCGTTTATTTGGGTAGATCAACCATGTGAATCTTGGGTTTTGGAGGATGCGATTAAATGTTTCGAGTAGCGTCCTTTTCACGTTGTTTCTTATTCAAGAATTTGATTTGTGTAGGAGGGGGGATTTTGAGTTTAGCGGTATCCGTCTTGCCTCATAACGCTTCGTAGAGCGGAAGGCAAGTACCTTATGATTCTTATTGTGGGTGAATGCTGAGTGCTTGTTGTTCATACTATTATTTCTATGATCCGTGAGTAGATTCAATGCTTCATGTTCTTTTCACGTTCGTTAATCGATGTTTAATGAGATGTTGTCTTTCATTATTCATAATTCATTCCATTCATTCATTGTTCATGTTTCATCCACGAGAGTGGAATGTAAAGACTCATCAATTCCAGTATGGGCACGTAAGACCCATCATTCCAATACGGGCCTTGGATCCCCGTATGAAACGTTCTTCATACAGGCCTTGGATCCCCGCATTTTGTTAAATGCGGGCCTAAGTGAACACCGACGGGTGTATCACTGGCTATACCGGTATAAGCAGAAGTGTATTCCATTCTTTCATATGTTTCCTTCGGATCTATGTTCATATTCATTAATAAGACTGTCTTGTTCATATTTATTTGTAGTTCATATTATTCTTTGTACTTGCTGAGTCTTAGACTCATTCTTGCCTGTGTTTGTTTATTCTAGGTGATCGCTGATGATGGCATTCTTGGGAGGGAGTAGACACGCACATTGCTTTCACATCACAATATTCAACCTTCAATAATATGAATTTTGTCCTTGTCCTTCATTCGTTAAGCGTCGAACTGTAATAAATAGAGTTCGATGATGGATGTTATCTTTCTCTATGATATGGTTGATTAAATAACTTCTTGTGATCCTTGAGTAGCCTATTGATGGAACTATCTTAGTTGATTCAGTAGACTTGGGTATTGGATTCAGACTATATTCCTGCATTCGTTCTAATAGATGTTGATCTCTTAATGTTGTTAGTTGAGTTATTGTTGAATTTATTCCGTATTTATTGTTGTAATTTAGTCTTTTAAGTAACATCTTGGCTTCCGAATAGCTAGGGTGTTACACCTTATCTCACCCGAGTATACCCGTCTCGGCGCTATGTTTTTCACACTTCACCCGAGTATTCCCGTCTTAGTGAGGCATTCGCCATTATGTCGGCAATTGAAATTGCTCTCACGTCTACTGCCTACCTCTCATGCAAGGCTAGTTTTTGATGAGTTAGTTAGGTACAACCATCCCATACTAGCGTATACGGTTGTACGATTAGGACTTAGTCCTAGAGTTGCTGGCTTCAGTCCTTAATCAACCATGGGCGAGAATCTCCCCCAATCTATGAGTGAGTCACAATCCTAACTTTCTTAGAATATATTATAACTCGCCCACGTCTAAAAACTAGATTTTTCATTTTATTTTCATACAAAATAACATAGGTACAACCTCTGGACAATTTTCAAAATATCCCAAATTCACAATTTAACATATTGTCCTTTATCAATTTTTCGGAAAATCTATCATTCTAGTAGTAGTTGTGCGATAATCGCACTAAAAAAAATTCCCAAATGACATTACGTAGTGTCTAACCCATATTCTAAAGGCTACAATATCAAGGGATCAATATTCCAAGGAGATATATGTAGCAAATAGGATTACAACTAACAATTTCCCAGTCATAGCATTTTCATACAAAACAAACACACATGCATAATAGATTTTACAAAATAAAGTACAATAAGTAAAATGATGGGATCAACATGATCAAAGGAGATGCTTGCCTTGATCTTGCTGTTTTGAATGTATGGTTGGTTGGTCGTTGAAATAATCACTCGAGCAATCGACGTCTAATTCAAAAATAGTCAGAAACGAATTAAATAACACCAATAAAGTCAACAATGACCAAAATCAAATTTTTTTTACATATTCTGGTATTCCATGATTTTATATGAATTCAGAAAAAAATCATTTTATTTGGAGTATTTATGCGAAAGTTTTTAAGGTTTGAATTCTGTTCGGTTTGGAAATTCCAGAGAAAATAAGAAATACGCTTTCCAATAGAGAAAGCGTATTCGCGTCATGTGTTCTAATGAGGTTTATTCTTTCCACTAAGGAAAGCGTATTCTCATCTGGACTTTTGGAGCTTTACAATTTCCAAATCGTGAAAGCGTATTTTCCTCTAAACTAAAAGCGTGTTTTGTATTTTTCTTTTATTTTCATTTATTAACATGACAAGTGGGGTCTACTTGTTAGTGACTCAGTCCATGTTAATAGCGCATAGACCGAGGGTCCACGTGCACAGCGCACGGGTTTACCGAGGCGTTCACTGTGCACTAAAGTTGTGGCACCTACATGCCATTGACTCATTTGGAGATATTGATTCATTTTAGTTTTTATTAAACTTTTAGCTCGGTCCCACATGTCAATGACTTACGCGTTAACTAACGACAACTAATCATTGCTTTCCCTTAATGACTGAGATTTGGTCTTAATGGTGCAGCTACAATGCTGTTCCATTTCGGACACAGCATAGCCGCTCTAAAGCACTCGTGGGTTACGCTTTTGTCGCCAAAGACGGTGGTGCTTTCGGCGGTCTTGAGAATGCCAAAATGGGTTCTCGCACACTTTCTCACTCGCTTGGTACCAACGGTGAGGCTGAAAGTGGCCCTATAGTGGCGGCGCAAGACCGAGAGGAGCGCGGCGTTACTACTGAATGAGCCAAAGCACAATGAACAATGCTTCCAGTTAGAGAAGGTGCACATAAGCATCTACAGCTACTAGGGTTATACTAGAATGACGTAGAGTGAAGGAGATGGCCGGAGATGGATTGGTGATGAAGACTAGTGGTGGCGCAATGAAGCTTCAAGTGGAGAGGTCACTTGAGGTGATGGGGAAGCTCAGGGATGTGTGAGGAAGTTTGGGGGTGTCCTTACGATGCTCCTGGTGCAGCCGATTGGTCCAAGGTGTGGTGAAGCTCTTGCGGCGGTAGAAATGACCAAAGACAAGGAAGAAGCTTCAATTCAACGTCTCTTGTGGATCAAAGATGAAGGCAAGTCAGGGGAAAGCTTCATGATGCTCTGGAACATGATATGACACAGGAAGAGTGAAGAGGAACCCTTCAAGGCGATGGGAAGGGTGGTGGTGGCACATGGCCGAAAATGGAGCTCGAGCTCTACGGTGTTTGAGCTCGGGTGCAGGGGAGCAAAGGAGAGGGGAGGAGTGCATTGGTAAGGAAAGAGTGGAACTAAGCTCAAGGTGGCTTTTTATAAGCTAAGGGGCGGAGGAGAGTGAGGGAGAGCTCAGGCAACCACAGGCAAAGCGATGGAGCTCTCGGAGGCGTACAGGCAGGAGTAGGCAAGGAAAGGACAGGGATGGGCGCGGAGGTGACTAGGGAAGTGACCGGGGCGGTTGGCTAGTGGGAAAACCAGGGGCGCATGGCGAAACCATGGGCACATGGTGTCGTAGTCGTGAGTGTGTGCTAGCGAGGCCAGGCGCAAGGTGGACGAAGGTCCCTACCGGTAGGGTCCACCTGCCAACGAGAGTTGAGAGAGAGTTAGGTTTAGTGTTTTTTGGGATTTTAGGCTGAATTGTTTGCTGATTTTATTTACCAAGAAAACGACCTCCAGATTTTCTAAATTTTTTTAGTACTATTAACGTAATGTAGTTTCTCCTGTAAATTTTTCAGAAGTTTATAACTTCTGTGAATTTCTCTAAAATTCATACAAATTTTTGTCCTTATGTGTTTGTATTTGTTTTTCTTAGCAAGTTTTCACATAAATATTTTAGTGAATTATTCCTGGGAGATTATGCCCGAAATAATTCTCTCATTTAATATTTTTAGTTTGTTTTGTCTACTTCCTTTTGAGTGCATGTTTGTGTGTATTTCATAATTTGTTTTTTACACAAAAGTCAAATTTTGAACATGTGTATATTTTCTTATGCAAAATGATCAAAGTATTTTTCCTAATGCATTTATAATACATATTCCAAAAATTTAGATTTTGAGATGTTCTGCACCTACCCCTCTTACAAATAATCTCGTCCCCGAGATTCAGAGGACTCGATAAAGAAATAGGGGAATTCGGCTCTAAGGTGGTCTTCTTGTTCCCACATAGCTTCGTCTTTGGTGTGGTTGCTCTACTAGGCTCTTAACATCTTAATCGCATGACTTCCGGTGTGATGCGTGGCTTTGTCTATAATTCGGATCGGGTGCTCCCGATAAGAAAGATTTGGTTGGAGATCGATGTTCTCCAACTAAGTGAGTTTGGTGGGAGTTCAGAGACACTTCTTGAGCTACGATATGTGGAAGACGTCATGCACATCCAAAAGTTGAGATGGCAACTCTAACTGGTATGCTACCTTGCCTTTCCTTGCGAGAATTCGGTATGGACCGATATACCGAGGTGCCAGTTTTCCGTGGACTTGGAAATGGCGGATACCTCGTAGTGGCGAGACCTTGAGATAAACAAAATTGTTTACTTGAAAGCTCAGCTCACGGCGATGACAGTCGGCATAACTCTTCTATCGTGAATGTGCTTCTTTCATACGTCTTTTTATCGTATCGACTTGCTCTTGTGCTTCTTGGATGACAGTTGGTCCAGGGAACTGTTGTTCTCTGACTTCAGACTAGAACAAGGGTGTTCTGCACTTTCTCCCATAAAGTTCTTCGAACTGGGACATTTGAAGACTGGACTAGAAGTGTTGTTATAGGAAAATTCGACGAACGCCAAGCATTTCTCCCAATTCGTGCTATAGGATAACACGCATGCTCACAACGTGTCTTCCATAATTTGATTGGTCCTCTCTGTTTGACCTTGTGTTTGTGGGTGGAATGCCGTGCTAAAGAATAGCTCAGTTCTCAACAGTTCGTGTACACTATCCCAGAATCAGGAAGTGAATTGAGGTCCTCGATCGAAGGACATAATCTTTGGCATGCCATGCAGACATATGATATTATTCAAGTAAAGCTCTACAAGCTTGGCTCCATTGTAGGTGGTGCTAACTGTAATAAAGTGAGCCACCTTGGTTAGACGATCCACGATAACCCATATGGAGCCATGCAGTTTCGGGTCTTTGGTAACCTTGTTATGAAATCCAAGCCGATTTCATCCCATTTCCAATCGACAATATTCAGGGGTCGAAGTAACCCTGCGGGTCGCTGGTGCTTTGCTTTGACATGCTGGCACATGTCGCACATGGAAACATGCGCGGCGAAGTCTCACTTCATACCGAGCCACCAGAATTGATGCGACAATGGGTGTCCCAATCTTTCAATGAGAAGGATAATTCGATTTGGGTGGAGATGACTCTCACAATTTGGCTACCAATCGTACACGACCAATACGCCAGCAATTGCTGAACCAACTCCGTGATTGTTATCAACCTTGCTAGAAGCACGATCGACCTGACCACGAAGGTCGATTCCTACATGCAATCTAAGAACAAGCAAGAACAAGATAATAAGCAATCTGAAATTGCAAATAGTATTGAAATACTCAATATGGTTGGATTCCGAATAAGGATCTTGACCGGGTGGTCTCGTCGACATGCAGAGGATACAAGTTGCAACGGAGGCTAACTAAACAAAAACGAAATCCACCAAACCCTAATGGTGGCGGCCACTATATGAAGAAGGAAGATGAGAAGGGAGGGATGGTGGCATTGTTCACTTGAACAGTACATGCCTAAGGTTACAAGGCCCATGGACCTAGTGGAGGTGGCACAACACCTTTGCTCTCGGAATCAGAATCAGTGTTGGACTTTTTTGGTTATTGTGGAGTGTTAAGAAGGAGTTTGGAGGTGAGGCTAGATCCGTTGGAAAGAGGACAAGATAAGCTTTCCAGCAAGTACTCGTGGAGCTCCAACGGACTCCATATGTGAAAGTTATGCGCGTTTGAAGTCAGTGCTGTCTCCGTAGGCCGAATTGGATTCCAAAACGTGTCCAGCTCGAACTCTACTTGGCTTAGACAAAAAGTGACATGGTGCTGCACAAATATATATATCTTCATCATTAGATAGCATCGTATAGTTCATATAATATAAAAGGCACTCCTAAAAATGAGCTCACCTGATAATTTAAGTGAAGCGTACGAGCTCTTGTAATTGGAACAATAAGCATAGTAAATATGGTTGTATCCATAGGGGTCATGTTCTCATCATCCTCCCCTTCTTGAAAACAAAGCCGTCCTCGGCTTTTGATAAACTGAAAATAGAGTAACAAAGAAGCCAAGGTGTCTGCATGATATATGTATATGTCATCCGTTTTATTCGTTCTTCGTTGTTGAACAATTAATGTTATAAAACAACAGCGATCAGATAAGCTCATTGTATTATTACCCGAAGAATAATCATATATGTTAATGAGCAAAAAAAAATTCTCACATAGCAATTATTGCAACTAGTTTTGCAAATGTAAGTGAAGCATTTATGCAATTTAAATATATGAAGTTGTGAACTTGCAGTGGTAGCACATATGGGAAAAGCTATAACTTATGGAATCAAACAAAGTTCATCCATATAATCATATTTCAATTGAGCAATAGCAAATTCATCTAGCAAGGGTGAAAATATTTGTAAGTTCTTCCATACTTCAACATCATGATGCAGATTGTCAATACTAGATGATGCAATAAGAGATAAACACATAAGCATTGGATGTTCACTAAATTTTATTTTCCTCTCATAATGAACTAGATTCAGCACACATGAATTGTTGTTCAAAACGGCAAGCTTCAATTCATCCATGTGATCACATATTATGCATATTCGATATACAAGAAATTGATTGTCTACACCATAATCTCCAATCAAACTAAAATTATATCCAGAGGTGTAGGCACTAAACAAAGATTTCGAACATGTGATTTCAGAAACTTTATCCATAGTATGTGACAATTTCATAGGTGAATCCAACATAATGTAATATAAAGAATCAACAGGAGAAATTCTAGTTAAAACTTCTCTATGTCTAACCAATTCCACATGATCATTAGATGCGATTAACTCATCATAGGAAACACTCAAAACAACAGGCAATTCAATTATTTTATCACATGATATACTCAGTATGTAGGTAAATCAACAATTTTATCACATGGTGCACTCAAAGCAATGCAGTCTGAATTCTCTACTTGAAACATATGCATATTAGAATTGTTTTCCACTATTTTTTCTCTTAAATAGCATGAACAGTGGATAATTGTAGTTCTTCACAAGCATACTCACCTTCCTTCTCAACCAATGGAGTCGGTGGTTCAATCAGCTCATTCTCCTCTTCGGCATGGTTCTCAACTTCTTGCAAGTTGTTAGTCACAGAAGACGACACAAACACAGGTTTGTTCTCATGTTTCCTATCATCAAGTATTCTTAATTTCTTCTCAATCTGACTTTCAACCTTACAGGCAAGTATAAACAAATGAGAGAGAGAATCATATTCTTTGTGAACAAGAAGGTCCTGAATTTCTTGATTAAGCCCACTTAAGAAACCATTCTCTGTAGCTTCAGCATATTCCTCTAAGCCACAACGCAACAAACGAGTTTTAAATTCATGATAGTATTCCCTTACAGTTCTACTACTTTGTTTTAAACACTGTAATCTAGCTAGCAAATAATCAACATGATATTTAGGAACGAATTCATCTCTCAAAAGTTTCTTTAATGCATTCCAAGTTTGAGGCACTTTTCCATGTCTATTTAAATACTCCCACCAAAGTATTGCATCCTCAACAAAAACACTAGTGGCGGCTCTAATCTTTTTCCTGTCAGACCATTCAGCAAAGGATGGCAAAGTGAGTTTAGTTTTACTAGATGTACTGTCACGATCATGTACCTTCCGTGGTGGAGAGTATTGTATCAAGCTTACATCTTTCTCCTGGACTTTCTGGTGCTCCCGTTCAATGGATCGAAGAAGACATGGATCTATCTTGTATTCATCCCATGAACCTGCCATAGCTAGTAGAAAAAACAAGGAAACAAATCACAAGTATATGTTCCTATGAACCACTAGGATCTGGAGGCTCAAAGTTACTCACACTCAAGCTCATACCATGTTCTTATGAATTCTTACTAAGCAAATAGGCAGTGACTGGCAACTAGTGTAAGTGTCAAATGCTCTCCGAAGATTGACAAAGCGATTGCAAACAATTGTACCTATAAAATGGTAGAAGGTGGAGCTAGGATAGGCTTCAATATGGTAGCAAGTATTAGCAACAATCAAATCAGTAAATGCAAGTTAAAAAATTATTCAAAGTACTAGTCAATGTTGTTGATCCTAGCATAATTAAAGTTAGCTAATCAAAGCCCTATGAAGAGAAGTGTAGGAACGCACACGTAAAGATCAATGTGACTTAATGTAAGCAATGGAAAACGTCACAACAAGTACTAGGAGAGATGCTAGACAACTACTCAAACTTATTTGTAGGGGCACAAGATTATTCATACGATGTAGAACGCAAAAACGAAATAACGTGCAATGTAAACAACCCTCTAGTTTAAGCATAAACAACAGCTAATCTCAAGAGATGAAAATACAAAATTTTATATGGCCTATATATACTCTTTTGAAAGGTTTTGATAAGATCTACAACTTTGCAGTTGAGGCAAACCCCAAATTCCAAAGGGAAGACCGAAAGAAACGGCAAAAAAAAACCTGAAAACTTGCGACGTGAATTCACAGTCTAAGATGGCCATTTTTGTGGCCCCTAGAGGGCGACTAGCCTAGCTAGTTAGTTTTGTTGGTAGCACCTTGTCGTTAGCTTTCCAACGAGCATAAGAATGTCGAAAACGGACACCGTATGCAAAAGTTATGCCCGTTTTACTGAAGGTGTCTCGGAAACGGAATACTTGTCGGACTCGAAACCGACTCGGGTTCAAATTTGAAACTGCTATATCTTTCAAACCCGTGGGCCAAACTTGCCCAATTTTTTGTGGAAGCTTGTGGCTATATGTAGAAGTTCTCCACCAATTTTCACTGATTTTGACGAAAGTTTGTCGTAGTTTTCAATTTTCAGAAGGTGGACAATCTTTTATTTTTGTCCTTTTGTTTTTCTTCCCCCCCTTTTTTTTGCCCTTCTTCAGCAAATGCTACCGTGGCTTTTTTTTTCTATGCAGCGGCCTCTTTCTCCTTCTATGATTTGGCCGGCCGTCGGGTTTTTTGCAAGTCGCAAATAACAGCAAACGCAAAAAAAATAGGAAAACAGCCACATTGGATTTGGATTTTAGGAGATCCAAGAACTCAAGCAAAGTAAGGGAATGGTTTTGGTTGTGTTTTAGGGAATCTAAACCACAATTTTCAGATTATGATGTTTCTGTTTGGTGCGGATTAGAGGAGTTCTAATCCATGAATTTTCTGTTTTAGATACAAAAACTAAGAACCATAAAAGAATGATCAAGCGACGTGAAGGAAACACGAGATGCAATGGACAACAACTAGAACTAGAAACCAACACTTGACATGACGATGCAACCAAGAATTCAATGATGCAAATTACCAAAAAGAAAATTGCAAAGCACAGATTGGTTTGGACAGTATGAACTAAACCTATTTTTTGTGGCTTTTCTGGACTATAGATAAAAGAAAATTCTCACCGATCAACTTGTGCTCTGATACCACCTGATGCGACAATAGGTGTCTCGATCTTTCAATGGGAAGGATAATTGGATTTGGGTGGAGATGACTCTCATGATTTGGGTACCAATCGTACACGACCAATACACTGCCAATCGCTGAACCAACTCCGTGATTGTTATCAATCTTACTAGAAGCACGATTGACCTGACCACGAAGTTCTATTCCTGCATACAATCGAAGAACAAGCAAGAACAAGATAATAAGCAATCTGAAATTGCAAATAGGATTGAAATACTCAATATGGTGGGATTCTGAGTAAGGGTCTTGACCGGGTGGTCTAGTCGACACATGCAGAAGATACAAGTTGCAACGGAGGCTAACTAAACAAAAAGGAAATCCACCAAACCCTAAGGGTGCCAGCCACTATATGAAGGAGGGAGCGGAGAAGGGAGGGGCGGTGGCACTGTTCACATGAATAGGATAGTCCAAAGGTTAATAGGCACATGGGCCCAAGTGGAGGTGGCGCAGTACCTTTGCTCTCGGAATCAGAATCAGCGTTGGACTGTTTTGGTGATAGCGGTGCGCTCATATGGAATTTAGAGGTAAATTCAAATTAGTTGGAAAGAAGACGAGATAATCTTTCCATCAAGTACTCATGGAGCTCCAACGGACTTTGTATGTGAAAGTTATATACGTTTGAAGTCAGTGCTATCTCCGGAGGCCGAATTGGATTCCAAAACGTGTCCAGCTCAAACTCTTGCTTGGCTTGCACAAAAAGTGACGTGGTGCTACACAAATATATATCTTCATCATTAGGTAACATCATATAGTTCATATAATATAAAGGCACTCCTAAAAATGAGCTCACCTGATAATTTAAGTGAAGCGTACGAGCTCTTGTAATTGGAACAACAAGCATAGCAAATATGGTTGTATCCATAGGGGTCAAGTCCTGATCAAGAACTGTTTCCGGAGATCTTGGTACATCTTGGTGCTTCTAGGATGAATAGAGAGGGGAGAATCATGAGCTTCTCTGAGGATTGGCTCCTTCATAACATGATCATTTGGAACACAGAGCTACTGTCTGCACATAACTAATCCACTCACAGTCATAGAAAATTCTGATTTTCCATCATCTCGTAGGTTGAGCTTGATTTCGGCTATTGCCAGATCCTTGAGTTGAGCGGCCTAGATCTATGATTCGAGAGTAGGTTGCCATACTAGAGCAGCAATGTAACCTTCTTCAACCACTTCTATGTTGAGTTTATGGAACTCTTCATGCAACATCGGTTGATTTTCTTCGATCGATGTGCTCATGTAGTGAAGTTTCCAGCTTAGAGCATCAGCTACAATATTGGCTTTACCAGGATGGTAATGAATGCCTAAGTCATAGTCTTTGATCAATTCAAGACATCTTCGTTGCCTTAGGTTTAGATCCAGCTGTGTGAAGAAGTACTTCGGGCTTTTGTGATCTGAGTAGATCTCACACCGATTGCCGATGAGATAATGCCTCCAAATCTTGAGAGCATGAACCACAACTGCTAACTCCAAGTCGTGGGTTGGATAATTAGCTTCATGTGGTTGTAATTGATGTGAGGCATAGGCCACCACTTTTCCTTCCTGCATTAGCACACAACCGAGGCCGTGGTGGGATACATCATAGTACATAGTAAAGTCTCTATGTATGTCGGGTAGAGTAAGCACTGGGGCTGTTGTGAGCCCTTTTCCTTAACTCGTGGAAGCTTTTGTCACATGCTGCTGACCACTCAAATTTCTTTTCCTTCTTCAGAAGCTGAGTCATTGGTCTTGCAATCTTGGAGAAGTTCTCGATGAACCGGCAGTAATATTCCGTCAGACTGAGAAAACTTTGGACTTTAGAAACGGTGCGGGGCTATTTCTAAGCTAAGACATCTTGTATCTTGCTTGGGTCCACTACCACACCTCCTTCGGATAGAACATGGCCTAGGAAGCAAACTTCCCTTAGCCAAAATTCGCACTTGTTGAACTTGGCGTATAGTTGATGCTCGTGCAGCTTGTCGAGCACCAATCACAAGTGTTTCTCGTGCTCTTCTATGGTCTTTGAGTAGATAAGAATATCATCGATGAATACCACCATGAACTGATCCAAATACTCCATAAAAATCTTATTCATGATATTCATGAAATTCGCAGGAGCATTGGTAAGTCTGAAAGATATTACGGTATACTCGTACAGACCATAACGGGTGGTAAATGCTGTCTTCAGAATGTTTTTCGGTTTGACCTTGAGTTGAAAATATCTAATGTGGCTATGTCCCGATCTTCTGAAAGGTAGTGATATGTCGCTTGTGGAGAACGCGACATTGATGATCCAAAGGCTCCAATCAAAATAGATCGAACCCCCTCTCAATCACTACACAACTGCTCCAATGGTTATCCACCATGTCGAACATGGTTGACCTCGTCGAGAAGGCTATCGCCTGCAAGCGAATTGAGAACACAAGCAAAGAGTAGAAGATACAATCTGAAATTGTATTGCGAATATTGATTAAGCTCACAAAATTGGGGTTCCTCAAACAGAACGTGCGGCGAAACTGCAATGTAGAATAATCTAAAAAAACCCGAGTCTTGTAAAAGGGGTGGCGGCTCCTATATGAGGAGTTGCGGCCAGGAGGTGGGCGCCCTAGGGGGGGCGTCGGCCAAGGAGGTGGCCGAACTAGAGTGACACCTTCCCCTTGGGCCCAAACAATAGGCCCATGGCCCAAAATAAAAGGTGTCACAACACCATGGATGATAAGCATAAATTCGTCGGCCCGATGAAGTAGACTTGAATGCAGCCGAATTGGAGGAGATGATCAAACTAAGTGAAGTCCTTGTTGTTTCCCTTGCTGTGAGTGGCTCCTCCTCTCCATGATTCCCTTTTATGTATTGGCGTAGATGACCAGGACTTGAGGGATCCTCCTCATTATTCCTAAGTAACAAAAGATCACAATTGTTAGGTAGTATACCATTCCGCATAGATAAATTATTAGCATATAGAAATGAGCTCACCTCATAATTTAAGTGACGTGCACGAGCTCTTGTCATAGGACCTTATAGTTCAGCAACCGAAACTGGAGGATTTTGTGTAGTGTGTGTATCTGAAGGAGTGATGTCCTCATTAATATCCGAGTCTCAAGTCAATCTTGGAGAAAATACATGCGCCATTCATTTGATCGAACAAATCATTAATCCTCGGGAGATGATATTTGTTCTTGACTTCATCCATTGAACGATAGTCGACGCACATCCATAGACTATCGTCTTTCATCGTTACAAATAATACGGGGCTTCCCCATGGAGATGGGCTAGGGTGAATGAATCCCTTGTCCAACTGCTCCTTGGGTTGTTTCTTCAATTTGGCCATATCGTTGGATGCAATTCGATAGGGACACTTGGATATAGGTGTTGTCCCGGGTTTTAGATCGATGACAAATTCCATATCCCAATCCAAATGCATTCCCAAGAATCCATCGTGAAACACGTCGCGATATTCACATACCACAGGCACTTGACTAAGCTCTGGGATTGAGGTGGAATTGAGCTTGGGTTGCCGCGATGAAGCGGCAAAAGTAGAGGTGAAAACGACGTGTTCTCCGTCTGAGTTGACGAGAGAAATGACTCATTCTATGCAATCTATTACACCCCGGTATTTGGCTAACCAATTCATCCCAAGGATTATATCTAATCAAGGTGTATCTATCATGACGAGGTTGGCTTTGAATCCTAACCCATTTATTTCAATATGAACTTCGAAACATCCGAGTTTCGTCTTTAGGACGGACCTGGGTGAGTGAACTAGCATAAAGTTTTCTAGAGAGGTAGTTTCTAGTTCTTGTTACGTGGCAAATTTTATAGAAACAAAAGAATGAGATGCTCCAAAATCATATAGCACTAATGTAGGTACAGAATGTATGAGAATCATACCCGTCACCACATCAGGCGATGCTTCAGCTTCCTTGGTAGTCGTATGGTTCAGACGGCCGTGTCCGAAGCCTTACACTGGTTTAGGAGCTTGCTACCCTCCTTGGCCTCGTGCGAGACCCTAGGGTCGCTGCTGGACTCCAAGAGGTTGAGGTTGATGCGTGGGAAACTTCCTCTTCGGGCACACATTTGCATGGTGCCCGCGTTCTACGCAACCAAAGCAGGTGACATCTGCCGTCCTCCATGGTTATATTATTGAACCACTACTGGTTGAGGGAGGGGAGCTGGTGCTTGGAACCTCGGAGGTGTTGGTGCCAAAGGACGAACGTTTGATGGTTGCCAAACACGATGTCTTGGTGGAATGTTGCTTGCTGATTTCTGCGCAAGCCACTTGCGTTTGCGGCACTCCACCACTGTACGAGTGCTATCTTCAACCCGAATTGCCTTATTAAACAAGGTCTGGAAGTTAGGGATGTCGTGGGTAGTGAGTGACCACTTCATCTCGTCATTGAGGTGCTCCTGGAATAGGGTGACCTTTCTTGCTTCGTTTGGTATCTCGGACACATCATAGCGAGCGAGATAGTTGAAGTGATGCAAGAACTCCATCACGGTCAGGTTCCCTTGTTGGTGTTTATAGAACTCCTGCTTCTTAATGTCAATAAGACCCAATGGAATATGTGCATTGCGGAACGCTTCCTTGAAGGCAACCCAAGAGATGGTCTGGCCTTCTGGAATGATGGCCTGATGGTTCTCCCACTAACTTGCTGCTACTCCCTGCAGCTAATAAGGTGCGCATAGCACCTTCTCTTCGTCATTGCACTGGGCAATGACTAGTTTGCACTCCACGGTGTGGAGCCAATCATCGGTGTCGAGAGGGTCGCCTGCTAATGCAAAGGTTGGCGGTCGAGTTCGCATGAACTCTCCCATCCTGGATATGGTTGTTTGGTAGTAGCTCTATTTCCTCCAGCAGTAATGCCGAGGGCCGCGATATTCTATACCAATTGTAGGAGTAGGAGGGTGTTGGTTTGTCACCCTTTCTCAATCATGGCGAGCACTTGCACCATAGTGGGCGGTGGCGGTAGAGCTTTTGATTTATCGGTGGACATAGGCTTAGATTGTTCAACTTGCACTGCTGGTGTGGAAGGATGCTGAGGATTGGGTTGCAAAGGCACAAGAGCCCCACTTCCCAATTGTTGTGATTCGAAGGTGCCTCCTGTTGCCATAAGCTAGTGAACAGAGCGAGTTACTGTCATCCTGAACAACAAAAGGATAGTGTAAACAAACGTTCGCAAGATATGAGGGAATAAGCACAAGTTAAGTGGGTCGACAAGTATTATCATCCCAACTAATCTAACTTGTCTAAACTGAAGATATGCATATTTTTAAACTTTTGGGGCAGCACACATGAATTCTTAACATACAAGTCAAATATTGCATGGTGCACGTGCCCGTTGTTTGATATTACAAAAGAGGGCAAATAAAATATTATAGGTAGCATATTACAATAATTATACAACAAGATCACGCATCATTCTAACCCTACAAAATGTCCAAAAGTGCTCACGCTAAGTCTTACAGGTGAGCTCTAGAGTATCTGCTATAGTCTAGGCGTCGAAGTTGCGCTGGGTGGCTCCCGAGGACTCCGGGATAGTGGAGGGTGGAGTACTCTGGTACTCAACCTCCTCATGCCTGGTGCGAGGGTGGCGATGGCGCTGCACCATCTGCGAGTACTCCTCCATCCCTACACAAATGGCCATCACCCGACGGCGGTGACTAGTTACTAACATGCGGGCCGTCGGGGACAGGACTGGATGTGGATGATAGGCTATGGAAGCTCCTCAACGGGTACTAGTACG
This sequence comes from Phyllostachys edulis, assembly GCA_036346405.1. Lineage (NCBI taxonomy): Eukaryota > Viridiplantae > Streptophyta > Magnoliopsida > Poales > Poaceae > Phyllostachys > Phyllostachys edulis. Next base: position 134,055 of record JAYEVD010000792.1, on the reverse strand, counting down.
ACATCCTCTCCATACAGTAGCTCCCAGGAGAAGAACCCTTAAGCCACCATTGAAGCGATATTGTCCTCCAAGGTGCAGATCCTCTGGCGGGCCTCCAGTAACTCGTGGGATGCTCGACGGAGATAACCGTCAAGAGACCACACGAGGCCAACGAGATGCACGAGTGCGAGTGAGAGCCGCCTCCTCCAGGTGGTGTGCTCCTCGCCGGTAGCTCAAACCGGGAAGTGGAAGAACGGTTCCGTCAGCTCCGGCAACTCATGCCCCAGGCGGACGATCGCGATGTACGCTGCATCATATAGTGGCATCAAAACCATCGAGCCCCTCCCATAATAACAGATGGTGGGGTCTCCGAAAATACGTCCCTGGATGAGCAACTGAGTGAGGTATTTCGATGGGCCAGCTAGCTTTCATGGTGCACTATAAACCGTATACTAGGGTGTATACGGCCACTCGATGTGCTGCAGCACTCCGAATGAAGATAGGAAGGGCTTAAAGAATAATACATTACAATTTTCAGCAAAAAGTATGTTCTGAAATTTTGGGAAAAGAGGTATCTAAAGTGGTATCCTTGTTAGTTGAAGGAGAAACTTCTAAAAGAACTTTGTGTAGGACCGAAAGGCGATCGGGGAGGAGCTCGATCAATTTTTTTGCTTAAATTGGATTCAACACATATTTCACTCCAATAGCTATAAGAGCTATGAAGATAAATAAATAAATAAGCATAGTGGAAGACTTATGTTGAATCCACTCCAAACCCCCAAGCATAGAAAACAACAAAAATCACAAAGTTCTGCTGAAGAAAAGGAAATCGGAACTACCGCAGTTCAATGGGCGGTACTACCGATTATCGAAACTACCACAGTGTAATGTGCGGTACTACCGATTGTCCTGGAGTTCATCCTGATAGCTGGAAAACCAAATCTAAAATTGGCACAACTTTTGATCCACTCGGCCAAACTCCATCAAACTTGAAACACACCTTCTAGAGGATGTCAGGAACCTATTCCAATCAAGGATCGCGAAGATCGTTGGAAAAGTTTTGACCTTTTTCCAATAGAGTGAAGATTGTTTCAAAACCGAGTTAAAACCAAAACACGATCTAGTAACTTGCTCGTGGTTAAGGGATGATCAAGATGATCCTAGATGAGTTCCCACATGTCATAGCAAGCAAGATCAGGGGCAGAAACTAAAGGAAAACCTGAGAATCAAATAAAGCCCCAAAATCACAAAATAGAGAGCAAGAACGAAAAGAGATTCGTATCAAGAAAACTTGCGTGGATTGATTCGTGATTGTTGTTGGTTTACAACCACTCTATCTAGGAGGACAAAGCTCAACACTTGAGCACATAATCAATCCAACTCTCTAGAACCCTAACCTCTCTACTTTCCACTCCTAACCCTAAAAACACAAAATAGGGTTTAAAATCATCAAAGGGTTAAGGATGCAGCCAGCACCCCCTCTATTTATAGTGGAGGCTAGTCTTCTAGAAGAGTTCCCTTAATGGGCACCCGTTAAGCCCACACAGAAACGGGTTTAACTCACGCACGTATTTTAAAGCGTCGTCTTCATCTTCTCTTGACCTAGAACACCCCTCCTTGTGCCGTCTTGCGCCGCGGTTTCTTCAAGGCCAAGAAGGTGGTTTCGCACACCACCACTTACCTCTTTTCTGGTATAGGGTAATTTACCAAAATGCCCCTCTACCAATCTTTGGCGATTCCTTCGCCTCGAAGCATCTCCCATGCTCCGTCATCATCCATGTGACCCCAATGACTTCCCACCAAGCCTCTCACACATCCGGATACCACCGAACCATCCTCACTTGCAACTGGGACCAAGTCACTTGGCGCACCACATGTCTCACCATAACTGCACCCGGCTTCCTTGACTGTTCAAGACCTCAGCTCCTCTCAGAGCCTAGTCTGGACCTCAACTCCTCCCCGAGTCTAGTCTCAATCCACCTTGCCGCTGCCCGTCATGTTCATCACCGATAGCTTCCGCTCCGGTTCCTTGTCTTCTCGGCTTGTAAGCACCCTACTAGCCTTAGTCATCTTCCAGCACAACCTCGATCGTTCTGGACCTCGGTTCTCCTAACCTAGTCCCGATCTAGTCCGCCTCACCATGACCTAGCTCCGGTGTTCGATAACCATCACAAACAAGCAAACTGTTACATAGCACCGCACGATGCGCACAATCATCAATTCACATAATTGATGAGACATGAGCATATACCTTCACAAAGGCCTTTGCTCACACTTCGCCTTCTATAGTTCTAGTCCATCTTGCACATTGCTTGAGTCCAACCATCTCACCCGATATCCACGACCGTTCTGGACCTTGGTTCTCCTAGCCAAGTCCCGGTCCTCCTCGTCGTTGACCATAGTTGACTCCAAAACACATGCACAATAATAGACCAAGCAACCATTTTTGGGCACAAGTTCTTCAAACTTGACCCATGTTAGCCAAAACATGCATCATGCAACATCTATGCAGTGAGACCCATGAACTTGACCTAACGAGACACCAATTCAACAAGTTGGTCGACCTTCACAACGCAATCGGTACTACCGCCAAGTAATCACCGGTACTACCGCACTACGGTAGTACCGCTCCAATAACTACGGTCGTACCGTTTCTCTAAGACGACCAAAACAAGTTCTCTGGAAATATCATACCGCTTCACTTGCGGTAAAACCGTGACACGGTACTACCGCCAACCATCGTGCGGTCGTACCGATATCCGGAGAAAACCAAAATCTCCCAAACACCTTCTCTGGAAAATACATACTGCACTTCACCCGGTATTACCACCCTGCGGTATTACCGCCAGCCAACTTGCGGTAGTACCACTCTATGGTAATATCGCTCTTCACAAGCCGGTACTACCGATTATCCTGACAATTTGCTGAAAACAACAATTTTGACAAAACTTCAAAGCTATTGCCAATTGTATCATCATCCTAAGATCATGAGCATATCCCCATGATATCCACAATCTCCACCTTGATGAACACATTGGTAATTTCCCAAAAATGTAAGTTTTGAGGTTTGAAAATAAAAGAAGTTAGGTTTTCACGCAAAGGCACAACTTGGTCCAAAAACAAGAGAATACAATGGAAGTGACCAAGTTGGTTTCAAAATAGTATCAGCAAGTGAGATAAGGCAGAAGAAGGCAAGAAAGCATCAATTTCCAGAGAAGAGGCAAAAATCTCACTTCAAGTCTATATGAAAGAACAATTGTTCAATTTGACCTTTGATCATCGTGAGGATCCAAGAATTGCAATTCAAGTTCAGAAATGGCAATAAGATCACAAGAATGCAAATGAGATGCTCCCTCTCACTATGATCATCATTTTTCCAGAAAACTTCATTTTCTCCCTTTTCATCCAAACAACTCTTTTTTTAACATTTTTGTTATATCTTCTCCCCCTTTGACAATTGAGTCATCAAGGAATCACCCTTCCTCTTATCCAGAGATGGCAAATGCAGAAATGAGGAAGAAGCATAAGAAAGAGCATGTATGAAATGCAATGGAGTGACTTCATTTTTTTTGTATTTTTCAAATTTTAGTACAAGAAGCTTTAGAGATTACCCAAAAGAGCAAGTTAGAATTTCTATTATTACTCAATACATATCAAGACTGATAGAGCTAGCAAGATCATGTTAAGACATATATAGCAAAGCTAAGCTAGAAAGCTCAAGATAAAGCGATGAATTGTAACAATTTAAGCAAAAGCTTCAAAATTAGCAAGTTCATCAATAGGGATCCTAAAATGATAATAGCCATGTCAGAATGTCAATGTGAGATCAAGAAGCTAACAAAGACCATCCGAGAGACAAAAAGTCCTAAATTGAATCATTTTGCTCAAAATACCTCAAATGCCCAATATTTACAACAATTTTTCATTTGCAATGAATATTGAAGTTGATTAAAGGTCTATCTTAGTGAAGAAGATCCTAGATTAGGAGCCATCCACATCATCTTCCTAAGCTTCAACCGGCGACAAATCTTCAGGTTCATGTCAATTTTGACAAGCAATCCCCATGAGATCGTTCGGATCATCAAACTATCTCCAAGTTCATGTCTTTGACATGCAGTCTCGTGAGAATAGTTTGGCACAATTTAACCACATGAGAATCTTGAAAATAGATTTTTCATTTTGAACAAGAGCAAATTTAGATTCTTCAAGGAACAAGAAGCTCAAGAGATGTTCAATCCTAGATTCAAGAGCTAACAAAGCAATTTTGATAGGGCCAATGTCACAAAAGGATCACTAATTGTGCAACTAGCTAAAAGATCCACAAATTGCAATTTTTAGTTCAAGTTGACTTGAGGTTCTAGCTCATTTAGCAAAGACTTAGCTACATATGTAAAAGCATGATACTTCTAGCAAGTCAAAGAACTAGACACGATATTGAGCAAGAATTGAAATAGTAAAACTGAAGAGGGTAATAAGCAAAGCTTTATCAATTTTAAAAGACAAGCCGTAAAGCTTATATTACAATGCATCTTTTTGTGATTTTCATATGAATGCATTATGATACAATGAGATGCACAAAAGACTTAAAAGCCTAAAAAGATAAAAACTATCAACAAGTTCAGAAAAGATCAAGGAAAGATCAAATGAACAAGGAAAGTTCAGAAAAGAACCAACTCCCCCTCAAACCAACCCATAGGGGTAAATTACCTCTAACTCACTTCTCAAGGTGGCAAACCTAGTTGGGTCTAAAGGCTTGATGGGGATATCTGCCAATTGTGCCTTGGACTCCACAAACTAGCACAAAGACTTCCTACTCCATATGATCTCTAGGGAAAACGACTCGAAAAGCTAGGGAACGAAACACCAACACTAAAAAGCTTATAGGCTGCTCAAAACCTGCTAAGGACTAGTGATTGGGAGGCAAGCTCGACCTAGGCTGTGAGAAGAGTGCATCCTAGGAAACCATGGGATAAGAAGGGTGTCTAGAAAGGACACGTGCTAGAACAGAACCTCCTATCTACCCTGAACTCAACAAGCCCAACACCTGACAAGAACCAGATGCTATGCAAAGCAGAATAGGGGTACCATACACAAATGTAAGGTATAGGAGCTCGAACTTGAGTTGCACCGCTTGGTAGTGAGATGTAGTCGGATGAGTAGAAGCTGGATCATACTACGTACCACTCTGTGGTAATAACGCTCTTCACAAGCTGGTACTACCGATTATCCTGACATTTTGCTGAAAACAACAATTTCGACAAAACTTCAAAGCTATTGCCAATTGTCTCATCATCCTAAGATCATGAGCATATCCCCATGAAATTCACACTTTGTGTGGGATGTTTTAGGATTTTAATAAATAATTTTGGGTCTATTTTAAGGTCCTAAAAGTGATTAAAAACTTTTATTTTCAGAGAGCATCCCATCTCTCAAAACTAGATTTCTTTTGATAAGATGAGAGCAGATGACCAAAGAGAAACTTTAGATAAGAGGGGAATGCTAAGAGGGATAAGATTATCAAAACTTCTTAAATTTTCAGAACCATTCCTATGGTTAGATTAGGTTTCATTTTTAATTCTAAGTCCTAATCTAATGACCATTCTATCTAGGCTTGTCCTACAGTCAGTATGGCTCTAATACCAAGTGCTGTCAGACCCCCGGGTGTAGAATACCCAAAGACCCTATGTGTATACTGTACTAGTTCCATGATCAGCAGCTAGTACACACATTCATAATATTTGGTATTCACATCCATACAATCACATATAAAAGTAAAGGAGTACTTAACTTAAACGATTACAAGTTATTACATTAACGGCCGACCAGCGAAATAAAAGCAGTCGTCAGAGTAAAATATAGCAGCGGAATAAATGATAGAAGTAGCAAAATTCCAGTAGCATGCCATCCAATCCCATAGGCAACTGACAAGGAACAAGGCTTAGATAGATCCGTCACCAAATCCACCGGTTCCAGGTGCAAAGAACATGTCGTTTGGCGTCGGCTCATCTTCAAACTCTGAACAACAATATAAGCAAGATTGAGTACAATGCGTACCTATAAAAACTTGTGGTGTGTTGCAAAATTATATTAGATGCAAGGCTATCAAAGAGTAAGGCTCTACTCTACAAGTTATTTTGCTCAAAGCCATCTTTATTTGCAATATTCACAAGTAATAATTTGCAACGAAATTTTGAAAGAGCGGTTAAATATGTATACGAGAGTTAGTAAAGAATTGAATGAATCATAATTACAACAACAATAATAATAACAACTCGCAACCCTCCTTGGCTACGAGCAAAAATTTAAGTTTAGCCATAGACATGGCAGTTAACTCAAAAAGATAAAACCCCATGTTATTGCCCATGTTTTGTGACAAAACAGGTTTTGTGAAAATCAAAACTACAGCCATACAAGCCGCACTAAGCGTGCTCATGACCGCAAGTACGGCTATTTAAATAGATTTACTCTCTACAGAGGTGTACAACTTTAGCCATGGTACACGAATATTCCAGTTTGTTTGGAATTCTCTATATCACTACTAACTACCGTAGGTAAGCAGTCTAGAGCTCGTGATGCAACTTTTACATCATCTAGTCCTACCCTTTGTGAGGACCCCCGGGTTATTTCCGTAAGACCGAGGCCTTCCTGGTCTTATGAAAATAACTCTGGTCTTATGAAAATAACTCTGGGCCTCCGGTAAATGGATTCCAACATAATTCCATCTAATTGAGAGGCCCAACCGAAACTAGAGCCCCGATGATCATGCGTGCTGCTCCTCTGCGAGCACTGCATTATGATAAGTTCTCCAACGGTCCAAGCACACACTTAATGAGTTATAATAGAATTCATCAACAGCGACTATGAAATCATGTTGGCTCCCAAGATCAGAGGCCAACATGCTCATACTCTCATTCAACGTTGATTACATCCATACAACATTCATACAAAGACATAAAGAAAGACTTACATCATAATAGTTCAAGTCTACATCAATTACAAAAGGGCCGACCGGCCAAATTCAATTAAACACTTAGAGTGGTAGAGGAAACAATATAAATAAACCAAAAGTCCAGCAAGGTATGCCCATAAGCCATGTTAACCGACTAGGAGTTAAATAATAGCACTACTCGTTAGTGTCGCCTAAATCGACACTAACGAGCTCATCGGGCTCGAAGTCTTCTTCACCTGAATTGTTGCAGCCAGGTTAAGTACAAAATGTACTCACAAGTCTTACACAAAGATAAAATTAGTTATGCATAATGTCCATTCAAACGATAGCATTAGTGGCTTTAGTTTTGCGAAAGACGCACCAATTTTCAACCTACACATACTAGTTTTTCAAATGCCATTTCAAAATCAGATTTGAAGTTGAAGTAAATCATGTGATAAAGTAATACATTGATAAACAAATGAATCAAAAATGAAAGTGACAGCCCACTTTGGTACACTAACATGCACGAACACCTATTCGAGCTGAATACCAAGTTGTACCCATAAATTTTTAATTCAAAGTTTAACAATAGTGACTCCCGAATTCAAGCGGTCGTCCATAACGGTGGACACGGCTATTCGAATAGATTTATCTCTGCAGAGGTGTACTACTTTACCCACACGACTCGACTAGCCCGTAAGCCTCCGGATAATGACACACTTCCTTAGGTATGCCGGTCGGAGAGAATCGAGATATGATCGTTTTTAGCAAGAAAATCCTATTGAGATAAGTCCCCCTTGCAAGATGTTCCCTTACTTAGTAAAAGTGGCGGATAGCACTTTCTAAGCGGCTCACAAGTTGTATTGAAAATACCGATGCAATGTAAATAATGAAAAATGGTGCTCCTATGCACACTATAGAAAATTACATCAACTCCTACAGACAAATGATCAACACAAATGCCCTTACACCACCTTGGGACTTAACACAATAAAACCTTCCCCTTACTTAACCGAACAGTACACATATCCTGTCTGTGATAGCACGAGTTTTATTTGAATCAACGATGTCACCAAAGTTCGGTCCTTGATGGTGGGACAAGTCAACCACATACCCGATCTTGTGCACGAAGGCGCCCTCACTAGCAACCACTTATCCAGACCCCAAACTCTTTTAAAATAACAAAGTTTAACTCAAGAAATAGATACGAATATTTGGAATAAAAAGAAGATAAGAAACTTTGTGTCTCCCATAATTGTCAGGTTATTCCCGACAATCAATCTACCGTATCTAGACTTGCATGGCTAAGCAATCCCATACAATATATTTCACACAACCTAACATAAGCATGTAAGTGCTAGAATAATTCAAGGATAACCTCATGAATAGGATATAACTAACTACACAGCACAAAAATAGCAACATAACAAAATTAGCATGCAAGCAATTATCATTGCACTTAATTAATCAAAATCTATGATCAATATGATGCAAAAGAAATTTTAAATGATTCTTGTCTTGCTGGAAGTTCAAATGCTAACTCTCGGTGGCGTATGAGTCAATATCAATCGTTTCGGGATCTATAGAATTAACGACATCGATAAACACCGAGAAATACCTCAAAAATCAAAGTACTAAAAAATGCATGATTTTTCTACAGTGTCTAGTTCATGATTTTAGATGAATTTAGGTGAAAGCTTTATTCCATTTGGAGTAAGTATGTGAGAGCTATGAAGGTTTGAATTTTAGTTTTTACAAAAATCCAATTTAAATGCAACAGGTTCTTTGTTCATCCAATTTAATTATTTTGTCGAATCAGAGAGTAGTGGGAGGTAAAAAATTACATAGTTAATTAGAGAATATTAATATAAGACCAAAATAACTTAGTTCTTCTCATTTGGAGTTTTAAGTATTAGTTATGAATTTTCAAAGTTATCAACTTTTTCTATTGTAAAAATAATAGAGTTATGGATCATTTTCTAAAACTATATTTTCTATTATGGACATGTTTGACACCAATTTTATAATAAAGTTAACTAAAAATGAAAATGACCAACACTGGTTTCATCCATTTTGGAGTTAAGATGAATTAGTTATGCATTTTTGAAGTTAAATACATTTTCAGTGTACAAATTTCCGAATTATATAAAACATTTTATTCTTTCCTTATCGGGTGCTGCGCTAGTCGCAGTCGCTGACGAGTGGGACTGAATGAATAGTGTGTTTTTATTTTTAAATCTCGGATTTAACTGGCACCGACATGTGTGGTGCATGTCGGTGATCGGTCCACACCTGATGCATGGACCGCGAGTCCACAAACCAGTTCACATGGTCCATGACTGTCCACTTTAGGCTCAGGCCCACATGTCAATCTCAGATTTCAAACCGTTATTTAACTTCATTTACTGTTCTCGGTCCCACATGTAAGTGATACATTAACTACCTTAAGACAGTACTTAATACAAACCAATCATTAGCGCTAAATTAAACAGGATTTTGACGTAACTATCCCGCTACAGTAGCGGTCAGCGTATGACAATGGGGTCTTCCCCGTCCGCGGGATTCACCGGCGGACTTCATTGGCCTTCTGCACACCTGGCGCCGACCACGGGCTGGGCTAGATTCACAATAGCTGTGTGCAACTTTTGGGAGTGGTGTGGGCGGTGAGCAGACCTATCTGGCTGACTAGCCGAGGAGGCGGCGGTGCTCTCGGACAAACAAGCATAACATGATAAAGCTCTGCATTGTCCTCTTAAGCGTGTGCCCGAGCAGCTAGGATGTCAAGTGAAGCTACCTGGGTACCAGAGAGAAGAGGAGATGGCCAGAGTTGGCTTGTCGTCGTTGAGGTCCACAGCGGCGGCACAGCTTCATGTGGAGAGAGGATCCTGAGAAGAACTAGGGCAAACAAATGCTCAGGAAAGCACAAAGGGGATATGGATATGCTAGAGAAACAAGGAATCGGACAAGGGCTTACCCGATCAAGGTGGGAGACGAAAGGGCTGTTCTTCGGCCGAAATGGGCAAAGCTTCAAATTCGCGAGTTTCTGTTGTGCATTGCCCAAACATGTTTAGGGGTTTTGCTTAGTGACCTAAAGCATGCGAGGTGACATGCTTAAGCGATGATAATACCTACTGGAGAGACAAAAGGCATGGTGATGTCCTTGCGGTGCACGCTCCAAGGTTGAGAAATGGCACAACGATGGCCAAAGAGCTACAGGCAATGACAGGAGCTAAGGTTAGCCAAAATGGAAATGACATCAGTTGTAGAGTCGAGAGGACACAAGATTTCGAAGCTTACTTGTAACATCCCAAGTGTATAAACTGGGTTATTCAAGTATATTTATATGTGTAGAAATTAAAACTTTTTCTCACATCCTGAAAACCCCTAAAATCTCATGTGATTCTTGTCCAAGAGTTGTGTAATCCAAAAACACAAAGCTCTTGTTGACCAAAAGTCCAATTCATTTTCCAATTATCTTAAATCTTGTGCCAAACCATTGGAAATATTTTCCTTGGTCCTAAAGTTGATGTGGGACCCCTCTGAAAAATATCGTGAGTTATAAAACTTGTTTGATAATTTTTGGAGGTAAAACAAATCCTTAAACAACCTTATTGAATTTCCTGAGAAAAATGCATTGCATAATAACCTCTGGAAATTTTATGTAAGGATAATCTCATTGTCAGCAAGCTCCTGTAAAAATTTCATGAATTTTGGAGTTGAATTGCTATCCCAAACAATTTTGCAAAGTCTCAGCTGTTAGAAATTAAACTTAAAACATGGCACTATTCCTTGGGCTGAGCCGCATTCAAAGCTGGTCCAGCCCAACCATATCTGCACCTCAGCAGACCTCCTCTCCACCTTGATCAGGTCGCAGCCGTTGGATCTACATCCAACCGCCACGACCTCCTCCGCGGTCAACCCCGCGAGGACCTCCCCACCTCCCCGCGTTACCTAGCCGCTATGACCTCCCTTGCCTTTTTCCACCTTTGGATCTCTGCTCAACGCACGAGATCAAGGGGCCGTTCGGACCACCTTTGATTGGCCGTTGGATTTACATCTCGCGGTCGCTAATAAATGGGCAGTTCGGACCATCTCTTGGGCCCTTAGATCCACATCGGAGGGCTAAGACCTCCTTTGCGCTACGCGCAAGGCCTTAGACCTCCCCTCACTGCCAAAACCTTTAGACCTCTCCACCTTGTGGAGGTCGTAGCCGTTGGATTCAGATCCAAGGCCCACGACCTCCGCTGCCAACATCGCAGCTAAGACCTCCCTTCGCTGTGTGCGTGTCAGACCTCCCCATCTTGTCCGCGCCCTTGGATCGCAATCCAATGGCTTGGACCTCCTATCCCTCATCGCGCATGACCTCCCCGTTTTGTTCACCACCGTGCGATCACGGATCGTAAGGCCGTGACCTCCTTTCTCATTTTAAAATATCTGGTTCAGATCTAAGCCATCCACGACCTCCCTTAGCTCTGTTTTTCTTCCTCACGTGCACCCGTGGCGAGGCAAGGTCAATGCCTTGTCCTCTCCCTCTGTCTTAAGCGGCTCTATTCTTGCCATGCATTTAATGCCCGACGACCTTGGCATTAAATCTTTGGTCGACCTTCCCACTCTCCGCCCCATGACTGTCAACCTCATGTCTTGTCCACCCCATGGACCAACCGTGGGCTAAGCTCACCATGGAGCTTAGCCCGACTCATAACCTTTACCCCAGGCTATAAGTTGTCCCTTGGAATCCTCCCTTGGCTTCCTTTGCACACATTGGATCTCAGCCTTGCACTTTGTGCGTGGTGAGCTCCTCGTCCACCAACCCTCTCTTCTCCCATGACCATTGTCGAGCTTGGAGCTCCTCGGTGGCCAAAAAGGGTTCGATGGCTTTCCTCCCTCTCCTTGTTTCTATCTGGGCATCTCCTCTGTGACCTCAACCCTAACTTCACTTTGGTTGGGGCATTTGCAGGTGGCCTAGGCTGGAGGCTGGGAGCTTGGAGCGTGGAGCCTGGGCGTGGAGCACCCCATCATCTTCACCATCACCATCCTCGACCTCCCCGGCATCGTTAGGACCTCCAGGTACTCCCTGATAGTCCTATAGTGCTAGGCACACGCATGAATGTCGCGCGGAGCTTCCTTTTTGCATTTTCAGTATTTTGGCCGTCTTGGTCATCTCTGTCCTCTCACCGCCGGCGATTAAGGCCGTCGTCGCCGTCGAGTGAGCCCATGGTGTCGCAACACTATTGCGCTGCAGGGGATCTGCTGGTTGTCGCCGACGAGGTCCGCATCGCCGGCAACAACCACTTCTTTGAGCTCGGGTTTTGTCGGACGCAGCAGCGGCGCCGTTGTCGTTTTTAGGACAGAGATCCTCAGCTTTGATTGCGCTAATCATTGCTCAATCTCGCAATCATTGGCGTCTTAAGCGCCTTTAATCCACCCTTTAATGCGTGCATTTAAGACCTCTTCTTGCGCGGACCTCTTCGTGGTCCCGCGCATTACTCTGCTGTCCAAGCGGCGTGCTTGCTGGGTGCAGGGCGTCGAGACCTCCTCAGAAATCTGGGCGTCCGGGACCTCCCCAGCGATCGTGGCCGTCGGACCTCCTTGGAGTTACGTGGCGTTAAGACCTCTGCGTAGGACCTCCTCGAGGTCATCTCACCGTTGAGGACCTCCCCTTTAGATCTGGTCCGTCCGGACCTCCCCTATCGTTGTGGTCCGTTGGATTCACCATCAACGGCCATGACCTCCCTCATCTCGCACTTGCAGCGTTGCTAGGAGGTCCGGGACCTCTGGACCTCACGGCGCGTGTGCGTTACCTCTGGGAGGTGCAGAGCCGTTAGATCTGTGATCGTGGCTCCACGACCTCCCATGTCCTTGAGATTTTTTTAGAATTTCACGTGAAACATTATTTTAGGCTGAAGGAGGTAGGAACTTCAAAATTTCATAACTTTTTCAATTTAAATCCAAATAGAGTGCTTCCAATGGTGTTAGCTCTGGTTTGACCTGGACTCCAATCTAAAAATGGTTATGAGCCCAGCTCAGTTCCAGAACATGATTTCTCAAATAAAATTCAAAACTACCTTTAAATGACTCTTTAAAAATTCAATTAACTTCTAAAATACATAACTAATGCTCTGTAGATTATTTTTTGAGTGAGACCAACTTTGTTGGGTTCCTCTATTAATGAACTCACTGTGAAGATTAGTTTTGAGCATCTTCTTTATTATAAAAATGAGGACTTGTGCATTATAATTTTGTTCAAGTTCTTGTTTTTGAAAAATTATAGAAAGTGCATAATAGCTCCAAATGAGATGAACTCAATTGTGTTATTCATCTCATGAGGTGCTGGTTTTACAGTAAAATCTCAGCATCACCCCTTTCTAGAAAATGTTGCCTCATAATTAAATTAATGAATAGTGCAGTTTGGTATTTTTAGGGCTGAGCAGAATTGTTTTGCTCATAACTTTTGCATTGAGAATCCAAATCAATTGGTTCTTGTTGCAAAATTCCTTAAAAATCACCCTCTCACTGCTGTAGAAAATTCAGAGAAATTGGAGTTTGTTTGCTGTGCTGTCTTTGTTGTTTTTCGTTTCTTATCGGTTCTTTATCGCTTTTCCGTTAGGTTTCGACATTTGTGGTGATCCCGAGTGACCCTCCGCAACAAATTGACCAGCAACAGCAAGGCAAGCAGTTTGATCATATCCTCTAACGTCCCATTACTTTAAAGGTTAATATATTGTTTTACTTCTATGTATGCATGCTACTTTGTGTTAAATGTAAGCTAGTAATCCTATAGTTGCATAATCTGTAGGAATTTTTATCCTCTACTACCCATGAGCCTAGGTTATTTGCTGTGGTTTGAGCTCGTTGGATGAGCTCTTATCACTTAGTAGTTTCGACTTAAGCTGCTTAGACATGTTAGCTATCGGTAGTAATGGGCGATCATCGACTTAGTCGATGGTCTTGATCACTCAAAATTAACTATTATTCCTTTATGTCCAGCACTTGTACTTTGATTAATTTGTAAAATCTAAAACTGAAAATGAAAGATTGTTTTAGACTTGGGCATATTGGATGGATGGTGCGGTTTTTGGAATGTGGTGGTATGCTGGGTCCCTAAGGACCAGAGTTACTTGGGTCACTAAGCCAGCGATTTTGCGTGCTAACCACCACGAGGGCATATGGAACCCTCTTGACTAAGTACTTTGGGTGGTGTTAATTGGGGTCGCTCGGTTGGTGTGTTTTAAAGATAAAATGTGTGTGTGATGTGGGAGGGAGCATTAGCTTAGGGTAGGTTGTGTGATGTCTCCTTCTCCCGTGGGTTGTGCAACTCGAAATTAGCATTGTCCATTAGAAGCTGTCTCGTAGGACTTAGCCGTGCTTGAGCATACCAAAGGTAGTGTGCTTAAAGGAAAGGCGATGCAGGCGTGTGGGTACATTGGTACACCCTGCGAGGATAAAACTATTGAATAGCCTCGTCCTAGGTTATGGACATGCTTGGTAAGGTCGTTCAAGAACTAGACTCAACCATTTAATTAAAACTTGATGGGTTGGCATGAATGGATGTTCATGCTATTGTTGTGGTGACTTGGGTGAGTCACTTCGAGGATGTTCGGTTGTTGTTATTTTGTTATTATCTCGTTGTTATTTCAACAATTAAAATGCTTTGTCAAATTGCCTTCACTCTATTATGTTATTGCAAATGAAACTTGCTTTATGCTAAAATGAGTCCAAAGCCTCATCCACTTAAATAAAGCTTGCATGTAGCTAAATTATAGTTCTGTTATCTTACGTCGGTCTTGCGAGTACAATAAACAAGTTATTGTACTCATTTGCTTCTTAACAACTTTGTTGCGAGAGGAGGTGAGCTCCAAGAGCCTTACTTACGTACTACGTGTTCTGATTTCTTGACGATTAGCTTGGCGGTCGGTCGAGATGCCTAGGGTTAAGGCACACCGATTGGCTTTGTATTATAGCCATCTTTATGGCACTTTTGCTTCATTGTTATCTCTTTAGAATTGTTGCTATTTGGCCTAAGGGCCTCTTTTGTAATAGCTATTCCATATTAATATTAACTTCCGGTTTGTTGCTTATGTACTATGTGTTGTATGGAATTGATAAATTCTTTTGTTGTGAGGTATGTATCTTGCGTGCAGGAAGTATACATCTCTCGAGACCGGTTTATTTGGTTGATAATACTAGGGTCAATTGGATGACTAAGTATTATGAGCCTAATAAATCCGGTGCTCACATTACTCCACAATGGAGCACGGAGGAGCTTCTTCTTCCTCAGCCACCGAGAGGCAAAATGGCTGAGAAGGATGGGTACGGGGCGACTTAAGCTCGGGAAATGGACGGAGAAAAGGCGGCGTTAGCTGAGGAAGCTTAGGGAATGGTTGCATGGGGCAGCGACTCATGACACTGACGGAGTGCCAACAGCTCGGGGCAGAGCAGCGCGGCCGCGTGGCTCGCGTTGCCTGTGCGAGGAAGAAGGCCCTGACGAGTGGGCCCGCCTCGTCAGCGGAACAAGGTGGCGTGAGCCCAAGCCTGGCTTGGCCGGTGCGTTTAGTTGGCTGTGCTCGATCAAGTCAAGTGGTGCGGTCGGGGTTGGGTCTAAGCCCGAGGAACAGTGCGAAGGTTGACTGATTTAGATTCAAACTGATCCTACTATTTTTACTAGGGTCTTAAAAATAAAAATAAATTCCTAAAATCCTGAAATAAATCAAAGGGCTTCCTGGGAAGGTCCAGTATTCATAAAAATTCTTAAACCTTACAATTCATGATATATTTTGTATAGTTTAAATTCAAACCTAGAATAGGTTATTGTAAAGTGTTTGAATTTTTGAGGGTTGAAACTAGTCTCATAAATTTGGAAAAAATTATATTTATTCATGATAATTATTATAGTATTTGAATAAATTATTTCTAGAGGATAATCGTAAGTTTTTGTTCCTATTTTATTTTGGGAGTTCAAGTTTGAAGTATATGTTTAATATTTGCAAAAGAGTTTCCAAGTGCAATAAATTATGCAAATATTTTTAAAACATGATGCATGCTGATAAGATGCATACTAATTATCATTAATTAATTTGGGGATATAACACCCTTGCACTTAGCCCGTCGAATGTTGGTCCTCACCTCACCCGAGTATACCCATCTCAGTGCTACGTTTTTCACACTTCACTCGGGTATGCCCATCTTAGTGAGGCATTCGCCATTATGTCGGCAATTGAAATTGCTCACACGTCTACTACCTACCCCTCATGATAGGCTAGTTTTTGATGACTTAGTTAGCTACGGCCATCCCTCACTATCATATACGATTGTACGATTATGTTTTAGTCCCGGAGTTGCTGGCTTCTGTCCTTATTCGACCACGGGCGAGAATCTCCCCCTATCTACGCGTGAGTCACAATCCTCACTTTCTCAGAATATATTATAACTCTCCCGTGTCTAAAAACTAGTTTTTTCATTTTATTTTCATACAAAATAACAGAGGTACAACCTCTGAACAATTTTCAAAATATCCCAAATTCATAATTTAACATATTGTCCTTTTATCAATTTTTCGGACAATCTATCATTCTAGTAGTAGTTGTGCGATAATCGCACTAAAAAAAAATTCCCAAATGACATTACATATTGCCTAACCCATGTTCTAAAGGCTACAACAGTAAGGGGTCAATATTCCAAGGAGACATATGCAACAAATAGGATTACAACTACCAATTTCCCAATCATAGCATTTTCATATAAAACATACACGTATGCATAATAGATTTTACAAAACAAAGTACAATAAGTAAAATACTGAGATCAACATGATCAAAGGAGGTGCTTGCCTTGATCTTATTGTTACGAATATATGGTTGGTTGGTCGTCAAAATAATCACTCAAGCAATCGACGATAATTCAAAAGAGCGAAGCGAATTAAGTAACACCAATAAATTCAATAATGACAAAAATCAAATATTTTGACATATTATAGTATTTCATGATTTTAGATGAATTTAGAAACAAAAATAATTTAATTTGGAGTTTTTATGTGAAAGTTATTGAGGTTTGAATTCCGTTCGGTTTGGAAATTCTAGAAAATGAAAATCGCTTTCCAACAGAGAAAACGTATTATCGCGCATGTTCTAATGAGGTTTATGCTTTCTAGTAAGGGAAGTGTGTTCTCATCTTGACTTGTGGAGGTTTACGCTTTCTAAATGGGGAAAGTGTAGTCTCCTCTAAACTAAGAGTGTATTTTCTATTTTTCTTTTGATTTTCATTTATTAACCCGACAAGTGGGGTCCACTTGTCGGTGACTCAGTCCACATGAATAGTGCATGGACCGTGGGTCCAAGCGCACAGCGCATAGGTTCACCGAGGCGTTCACTGTGCACTTAAGTTGTGGGACCCGCATGTTAGTGTCTCATTTAGAGATACCGATTCGTTTTAGTTTTTTCTTAAACTTTTAGCTCGTCCCACATGTTAGCGACTTACGCGTTAACTAACCAACAACTAATCATTGATTTACCCTTAATGACCGAGATTTGGTCTTAATGGCGTAGCTACAGTGCTGGTTCGTTTCGGACACAACAGAGCCGCGCTAGAGCGCTAAGGGCATGTACGATGGTATATACAATTGCTGTTTATAGTACCCCTCCATGTCATCTATAGACGGTACTAAAGATAGCTCTTGCAATAGATTGTCTTTTTACATGCCTCTATAGACAACTCATTCATGTATAATGTGTCTTGTTTCTCGTGTTACAGTTGACTACTACATGAGAGATGACCCAATTCTTTATGCTCACTCTCTCTCATTTAAGTCATCTAATATTCTACGTAGCAAGTATTATAGACAACTAACGTCACACTATCATACATGCTCTAAATACTCGCTTACTCACCAATACTCATTACCCTAGCTATATCTTTATCCCATAAAGACCTGCACTTTTAGACTACGCCGACCGGTGCCATACCACTCCGGTCAGTGCCGCCATATTTTAGCTCCGCTACGTCACCAATACTCATAACCCTAGCTATATCTTTATCCCATAAAGACCGGCACTTTAAGACTACGCCGACCGGTGCCATACCACTCCGGTCAGTGCCGCAATATTTTAGCTCTGCTGAAACCCTAGGATTTCCTTATTCTTAGTTCAAGCCAATTGATTGTCCGATTCCACGGGGATCGTCCACTAAAGCCAAGACCCAGCTCATCAGCCGTTCAGCAATGCCACATGCGTAGGCCGTCACCCTCATCATTGTCGAAACCCTAGTTAGCCTCGCCAATCTCCCACTTGTGTTTTCTTTTCCAAACAAAGGATTTTTCAAATTTTCTACTCAAAATCACCTCTTTCTTTTGTGGGAACACTTCTCCACCCAAACCAACTAGGCACATAAACATATATAAGCCAACCGCTAATGTCACCGACAAAAGTCAGCAGTCTGCTCCAACCAGCATCTACTCGGGTAAGCTTTGTGCGCATGGACCTCCTAAATCAATTGCTCATTTTCTTGACTTTAGGGTTTGCCTTGCATGAACTACCAGTCCGCGACTAGGGGCTATACATTCAATGCTTCCGACATCCTTCTCTGGCCCTCTCTGTTTACAAGCACAACTACATGACATCCAATGTTTTGCGGTCCGCCAATGGCGTCCTCACCTCACCACGAGGATCTCTCCTCTCTCTTTGCAATGAATGACACTTACCAAAAGTTCCTATCCAAACATTTTATAGCATTAGTATCGTTTTTTTAGGGAAAACAGTAGAAGGGACTCCTACTGCAATATATCGAATAAAAATAATAGTACAATATGTACCGGGCAAAGCCCAAGATTAAAGCTTACAATTTATCTAGCCAATAAAAAATACAGCACAAAGATTTTCTTTCACTTGTTCTTTAAAAGCTCTTTGGGAAGCATTTAGACTATAGGCATTTTCTGCTCAAAAACCTTTCCATTCGTTGCTTCCAAATGTGCCAAGCTGCTATTATAGAGATTTGCATTATTATCATGATATCCTATAATTAATCGGATACTCCATCTGCTCACATTTTTTTCTCCATGGGAAGTGTACGGTTAACTTTTGTATATTTTATCAATATTGAACTTTTTACTCGGGTAAGCTTTGTGCGCATGGACCTCCTAAATCAATTGCTCATTTTCTTGACTTTAGGGTTTGCCTTGCATGAACTACCAGTCCGCGACTAGTGGCTATACTTTCAATGCTTCCGACATCCTTCTCTGGCCCTCTCTGTTTACAAGCACAACTACATGACATCCAATGTTTTGCGGTCCGCCAATGGCGTCCTCACCTCACCACGAGGATCTCTCCTCTCTCTTTGCAATGAGATGACACTTACCACTACAAGAACCTCCAATTTTTCCCCCATACATGTAAAAGCCACAAAAGTATAATAATACAAAAGTATTTTTCATGATGAACTTACTTGTATATATCTTTTCCATATCATAAATCTAAATAGTAAAAAGTTCAATATTGATTAAATATACAAAAGTTAACCGTATACTTCCCATGGAGAAAAAAAAAGTGAGCAGAGGGGGTATCCGATTAATTATAGGATATCATTATACTAATGCAAATCTCTATAATAGCAGCTTGGCACATTTGGAAGCAACGAATGGAAAGTTTTTTGAGCAGAAAATCCTAGTCTAAATGCTTCCAAAAGAGCTTTTAAAGAAGAAGTAACTCTGCATATGCACAAAGTGAAAGAAAATCTTCGTGCTGTATGTTTTATTGGCTAGATAATTTGTAAGCTTTAATCTTGGGCTTTGCCCGGTGCATATTGTACTATTATTTTTATTTGATATATTGCAGTAGGAGTCTCTTCTACTGTTTTCCCTAAAAAAAACTATACTAATGCTATAAAATGTTTGGTTAGGAACTTCAGCTTCAATTCAAAGCCACCCTTGTACTAACAAGGCGAAAACATTTCCACTGGCCAGATTCTGTAAAGCGGTACAACCCCCCCACCAGGGTCTTGGTATCTTATGAACATCACACTTTAACTCACAAAAATTGCAATAACAAATTCAAACCTAGTTACAACTGAATGGCCCAACCAGCGGCGAATCCAAGATGAAAATATAGCACAACATAAGCATATCAAAGCTACATCTACTAGTCTTTTGCAATTGGAATATCAAATTCATACATACATAGGAAGAGAACAGATTGAAAATATACAATACAATAAATTTAGTACCTCGTTAATAGATAATGTGCCCCTAAATGTCCCTAAATATGTTAGTACCGATCTGTAGATAAGAAATATCAAATTTAGTGATACAATATTAAATTATGAATATTCATAAACATTAAAAATGAAATGAAAGCATATGACTAAGGCACTAAATCTGATTACGATGCAAAGTTCGCTTCTCCATTTTTGTAAATCTAATAAAAATTAAACAACAACTAGTCAACCACTAATTAAACAAATTGGCTAATCAGCTAATGTCTACTGTCAATTAAACATCAATTCATCAACCACAAATTAAACAACAACCACCAATTAAACATTTGCATCAATAATCAATTCATCAATCTTCAAGTGATCAAGTCTGCCTACATTTGCAACATACAAAAAAAATTGGGGATTTGGACTGGGAGAGAAACAAACTCACTGCCTCACTTCATTCTTCATTCAATATTTCAATTCACTGCCTCACTTCATTCAACATACAAAAGTTGAAAAGCATGAAGCATCATCACTTCCTCAGTCGTCAGTCGTCACTCATGTCTTCGCCAGAGGCCAGTCGCCACTCGCCCTTTGCTGAGTCCCGAGCCCGAAGTCGCCATGACCGCGAGGCCGTGATGTCTTGATGCCGTAAGTAGGCGCCACGCCACCAAGTGGCACCGACCATGACCCGTGTTAGCCTCGCCACCGCCTCCGACCACCTCCCACCGCACTAAGCAATAGAATCGCCGACCCTTCACGCCGAGTGGCCGACCGCCTCGGCCTCCCCTCCGCGTCAGCGGCCGAATCACTGAGATGCCGACCGCCAACCCCTCCACGCTGAGTCGCCGATTGGTCGCCTCCCCGACTCCCCTCCGCCGTCGCCACGCCTCAGTGAGTCTCTCTGCCTGTCTCTTCTATCGATTCTCCAATTCGGGCATATGTGGGTGTGGCTGAGAGCACAGGAGACGATGGTGGTGATTGTATTTGGGTAATTGGGCCGACTGGGCCTTAAGCTACCTGTCGACTAGGCCTTAGGCCATTCTTTCTTCAACCTCGATTGGGTAGTTCTTTGCTCGTGGCTTTCTTCAACCTCTCGCCGACTCATGCTTGCGGTTTTCTTCAACCTCGGTCAAAGGGGTATACTAGGGATACGGTGGTGGGAGGAGGGGGTGTTCGAGCACCCACAAGCACATACTATGGATTCGCCCCTGGGCCCAACGAGGGTCTGAAATTTTGTAGTTAAAACATTGTCTTTATTGCAAATTACAATTAATTCCAGAAAAATTACAAATGTCTCCTCCAAGATCTTTCGTTCCCATGAAGGAAGCATAGGTGTCATGGGGAAGGCACTTGGCAAGTAAGCAAGAAGCATAGGTGGCATATATGGTGTCATACGCAAAAATTTGCAATTTGGAATCTTCTGTATTCATGGCACTATTCCCCTAGATCATTAGCTAGAACCAACAGTTACATCATTATTAAATCACATATCACGAATATGTAAGGCTATTGCATAATAATAAAGAAAGTATAAATATACCTTACTGCTTTTGACTTGTAGATTGGCTGGATAAGTCAAGTACCTTTCAAACAACAATAGCAGAAAAAGAATAAGAATACACTACGTGGAAGCCTTACGATATACCCATAGGCAATCGACTAGGCCCGCAATCTAGTTCTTGGCCTTCTTGATCTCCAGTCTTGACGAATGCTCATAAGTGTCCATGTAGCCTTCTTTTTTTATGCTTACTGAATAATAATATATTGAGCGAGCATGAGTACACAACCGTACTCACGAGCCAACACACAAAATGCAATTATTATAGATGCAAGGCTAGATAAATGGAGGTTCATGGTTCTTTTATTTGCACAAAGCTAAGTTTGAATTAAAATAGTTAGTATCAATTCCTAAGACCTAGCATTTTGACTAACACAAGTTTTGATAAACTGAGTTTTGTTGTAAAGTACTAATGAAGGTTCCAACCTCCTATACCATTGAGTGGCTCCATCCACCCAATGCTCATGTTCTTTTCTTGGGTTACATCCCATACTTTTCACTGGCCCTCAACTAGGCTGACGAGGATCTAATAATCCTCATTTAATTATTTATCTATAATTCTTATTATAGATGTTAATATTTTTACGTTAATCTTAAGTATACCCCTTAATGTTGATAAGGGAAAGACTTAACCATATGGTCGTTAACCCTTCTCGACCATCACAGTGGTCATAAGTCTTTCTACGACCATGGCATAGTTGTAAGTTTCTTCTCACGACTACCTTGTGGTCGTAGATCTTTCTCGACCAGGTCAACAACGACTACTCTATAATTGATAAGGCCTACAGGCATGTGGGCCTAGTCGATTAGGGAGTCTTATGCGTCGTGTTTAACACATGGAGTAGTTAACATACACTGTTATTCTTTGTGAATAACTGCATGTTTTATATCTCTGTCTTAGACAATAACTACCTGGCGATGTGGGGAACTTATTTCTCTAACAGTAACCTCCATCAGCGGTTCATCATTTGGAGCGTTGGGCCATCTCTTGGCTGGAGGAACCGCCACCTCTCCATGCACTATATAAAAGATGAAGTCGGTGGACAGAAGGGACATGAGGCAATTGGGAATACAAGCATTAGTCTTTCTCTTGATTGTAATCAGCATACTCAATATATCCACATAAGAGTAGTGTTGTTATTCTCTCCAGAGAAGGCTCGAACCTGTATAAAATCTCTGTATCATTCTCTGCGTGGTTCTAGTCTAGGAGATCCCCTGAAACAAACAGTCATACGTAAGATTGGTACTAAAGCACCGATAGTTGGCGCCAACCGTGGGAGCTTCTGATGATTCCTTATCAACAAATACTTTTTTTTCCTGATGCTTCCATGGCAGGAGAGTGAAATGACCAGAATTGGTTCGACTTGGCCGACTACGTAGACCTCGGCATGGATGCCTATTACGATTACGAGCAGAGTATCATTTCATCCGATGGTAATTCCGCCTCTAGGGATCTTTCACCAGATCCAGGAGACCATACCACGGATAGAGTTGAGGAAGGATTCTTATCCCCCACGACGTCACGTCCAAATGAGGGACCATATTCCTCAAAGGGCAAGGGTCTACCCGACCATAACCGGGACTACACCTAGGCAGGTACAGGACATAGCGAGGGTTCCCCCTCCAAATTTTCGAGTCCGCTTGAGGCCATCCGACCTGGCACGACAATTATTGGAAGCCATCATTCCGGGACTCCATCAACATTTAGTGGTCATCTTCCTTCGATTGGCCCCATAGAAGATGTGGGCGAGCATGCTTTTCCTATGAGTTCGACTGTACCCTCGCCGGGCTCACCTGCTATAATATCCTGAATATTCGTTAGTAAATGCAATAAAGATTAGAGAGAACAATATTATTTAGAGAGGGAAATTAAAAGAAAATTCAAGATTTGTGGGAGGATTGGACCTTGGGGATTCGGCCCAAGGCGTCCTGGTCAAGTGGGCCAGCCATTTAGTGGAGTCAAGAGGGGGGGTGCCCTTCCCCAAAACCCTAGCCTCTGCTACAGTACCGCATTGCACTGTAGCATGCGGTACTGTAAGCAGCCCCCCTCCAGCGGGATTTCATGTGTAAATTCGCAATGCCTGTTAGTTTTAGTAGATGTTTCATATGTGATTTGTAGTCGTTAGCTGTTGTCAGCTTGCTGCAGTAGATCGGTTAATTTGTGATCTGTTGTCGCGCCAATTTGGATTAGTTCCAAGAAGATTCAGTGATTAGTTTCTCCTGGGGACATGTGGGGTTTCGTGTGGGCTTTCTAGAAACTCCTAATTCATAATTTTTGGATAAACGATGAATTAGTTATGAATTTCGCAAAACTGGGTGCTAAATCAACCTTAGGACTTGTGTAGTGAACTTAGATCTGTAAATTTGATCTTGTAGACGGCCGAATTGGGTCTGTTCATCTCCATGAGATTTCTAGGTATTTTCATTATGATTCCATAAAGTTAAATTTCATAATTTTTGGATTTCTATATCAAAAGATATGAATTCTAGAAACTAATGCTGTAATCTATCTATCTGTTGTGGACAGAAGAGTTTGACTTGACTATTTGCAACCTTTGTTGCACAATGGGAATATTTGTGATAATTTTATTGAGATAGCTGGTTTCCTTTAGTTTCCAGAGAGTATTAGAATAATGTGTTTGGTTGTGCCAAACAAAAGTTATGAAATTCACAAGTTAGCGATGACCAGATGACATATCGGTCTTTGGGATTAAAAACAAAGGCCTAGGTGAACTTCTTTGATCTTTTGATCACCTGAGAAGTTATAGCTAGGCTTGTTTAGGTTCTATAAAAATTGTATTCATGGCTTTTGGAGTTTTGAATCAAAAGGTATGAATTTTTCCTTAACAGATGTCTGTTTGGACAGATTTAGGAATTTGAGAGTGTTTTGATTAAATGATCGGGTTGCGATTAGAGACGCTTGTTCCTGTTTTGTTCCATTGCATTGCTGTACACTTTTGGTTTGTGTACTTAGTATATTGTTTTACGGCTGCCAGGTGGTGGTGAACCCCGGGGCTAGAGCTTTCCATCATTGTTTTTCGTCTCACGGTTAAGGCAAGTACTTTGTCATTATACTGTCTGTTGATTGTTCAATGTGCTTGTTGCTCATGTTATGATTACATTCTATGATCTATGTGTAACACCCCAGCCCAACATGAGCCCGGAATGCTACTAAAAAAGTAATAAATTAAACCTAAGACATTTCTCTATATTTCGGCAGAACCTCCTTTGTATAGTTAGCTATACCAGAGGTTCAACAGTTTAATAAACATCATTCAATATTCCAAACAACCAGTTATAATGAATTATCAAAGAATATCCAAAAATATGCTAATGAACTATCGTAATCAAAATGGGGCATCCATATCCATCTAATCAACGCTATTACAATTTAATCTGAGCATAAGGCATAACCATAAAAGGAATCCTACTCAAAACTAAATCTAATATCCAATTTTATTCAATATGAGTGAACCATGACTGTGTGCACAATTCTTAGATTTATTCCCTCCCATGCATGTCATTCGTACGAGGAGTACCTAAAACACAAACAAAGCAAGAGTGAGTCCCAAGACTCAGCAAGTACAATAACTGGCAACAATAACATAAACAAATATAATCATCAACAAATCTTCATAACAAACATGTCATATGCTCATGCTATGCAAGATGCTCAAATGCACTTTCTCTTTCTATTTCTTTTTTTGCATTTTACCGGTAATGCAAAGCATCCATCCGTCGATGCATGCCTATGCCTGTGCCATCTTGCACAGGGACCATTGCCCATACTCCACAAGTATGGGGACCTAAGCCCACACTCCACGAGTGTGAGGACCAAAAGCCTGTCATATTCATGACGGGGACCTCAACAAAAAGAATGCTTGGTCACCATGTGACCAAGTCTTCAATGTATCAGCATGATGCATATGAACCGTTCCTAAATCATCATAATCATGCATTCTCAGCAACATCACATATGAATGAACTTATTCATTCCTCTATCATTCATATTCATAGTCATTCTTAACATCAATAAACATGACCATTGATATCCATAACACTCTAGCATCCATGAATATCACATATACTCACAATACAAGCAAACAAGGTCATTCACTCAAAACAACTCTAGCAAAACAAGTACTTGCCTCAACCGATGCGGCGATGGAAGATCGAAGAGGGTGCTGCCCCGAACCACTCCCCACCTGAATTAAATTGATAAGCATCTAAGATAGCGTTTCCGGACAAAGAAACAAAACTAGAAGCACAAACAGAACCTGCTGGCCTTTAACGCAACCTAACCCCCAAAATTCCTAAACTGCCATCTGTTCCCTTAATGATTGTCACATTCTAAAATCCATAACTTTTCGACTAGAGATCCAAATGTGGTGTTCTTAGACTTTCTGCAAAACTTATCAAATTCCCCACCTAAATCTAGTTGGTGAGCTTTCCATATTCGGCTTTATCTATCCTTGCCAATCAGATTTCCAAAACTGCTAAATCCCGTCAGAGGTTCTGGACAGCGAGACTAAAACTAACGTAACTTTCAGTCCAGACATCCAAAAATTATGATATTTATCTTTCTGAAAACATTAGGAAATAACCTACAACTTTTGTTTTTGTGAGATCTTCCATAAAATTCATTAACTATATGCTGCAGACAGATTAACAAAAACTGTCAGCATTATAACGGAATTACAGAATAGCAACGCTACAAAATTCATATCTCCTAATCCGCTCGTCCAAACGACGTGATCCAAGAACCCACGGAAAGCTAGTGATGCTACCCACAACTCTCTAGGAGACGGACAGATCAGAAATTACAGTTATCATCCTCAAAACAGTTGTCCACTACAGACTGCCCTAAACCGATCTAATACCGACATTGCCTAAATACATATATACACGACTAATCGAACGGGATTGGGGGTTAACCTTGGAGATCAAGATGAAGAACATGAAATCCCAGCGCTCCCCATCTCCTTCTTCCTCTCTTCCTTCTCTCTTCCCCTTCTCTTCCTCCTTTCTTTCTCTTCCACCTTCTTCCTTCTCTTGGACTTGCAAAGGCGGCAAAGACTGGGAGGAGGTGCTACAGATGTGGCCTTCAATACCGCGAGGGAGCTACAGATGCAGGACTAGGGTTTGGGTGGCCTTCCCCTTCCTTTTGAGGCCGGCCGACTCAATTGGGCCAAGACACCGTGGGCCAAAAGCCCAGGTTTTGTTACTCTCCCTTAGAAATCTGAATTTCTAAATTTGATTTATTTAATTCTCTCTCTAATGCTATATAGGATATTACACTATGAGTAGATTGCAATGATTTCTGTTCTTTCCACGTATGTTAATCCATGTTTCATGAGATTATGGCTTTCATATTCATATTCATTCATTCAATCATATGTTCATGATTCACCCACGGGAGTGGGAAGTAAAGACACATCATTTCAATATGGGCATGTAAGACCCACCATTTCAATGTGGGCAAATTGGATCCCCGTTATGAAAGCATTCTTCATACGGGCCTTGGATCCCCATATTTTGGATAATGCGGGCCTGAGTGAACACTGACGGGTGTTCACTTGCTATACCGGTATAAGCAGAAGAGAAGTTTGTGCATTTCATTCATTCATATGAATTCTGCCATTCTATATTCATATTCTATTAAGTGATGGTTATGTTCTTATTGAGCATTGCTAATATTATTCTGTTGTACTTGCTGAGTTGTTGACTCATTCTTGCCTGTGTTTATTTATTCTAGGTGAACACTGATGATGGCATGCTTGGGAGGGTTTAGACATGGATCACCTCACTCACTTCATATTCATCACCTTCCGAATAGTTGATCTTGTTATTCTATTTCATTTGATAAAGTTTTGGATTATAATAAATTGAGTTCTGTTGATTGTGCCTGTCATTCATTATGTTTCGGTTGAACTAGAAATTGCTTAATGTATTTCGAATAGACCCTTTCTAGTTTTATCTTAAATGGCTCTTTATGATTGGATTTTATAGACTTGTTGCCTTGCTGAAATCTATTTCAATCCTTATAAACATTCTACTGGTTGTGGATCTTTACCTATTACTAGTTGACAGTTTGTTGAAATTATTTCATAGTGTTGTTTGTGTTAGTATTTAAGTAATATCTTGGATTCCGCATAGCCAGGGTGTTACAGTTGGTATTAAAGCAGGCTTTAGGTCCGTGGTGAGTAAGTTAGCAACTTATGTAGCTGTTTTTGCTAAAAAAAATTAATGGTTAATTAACTTAAAACTTGACACACTGGTTCACAGTAGGATGGGATGGGTCAAGCAATGCATTTTCATTTCCGTTATGTTGCATTGTTAACCTATGATATGATATGATCTTCTACACCTATGGATTTATTCTATGGTTGTTATGAGATGATCCTGAATACTCATAATTAATTATATTAGTTATGTGTGATGATAGTTGAGGTTGAGAAGTTGAGGTCATGGTTGTAGCCATTTGGCTTTGACAGGTTACACCACCATTCGTGGTATGTGGATAGGGGAGTAGCTACCCTAAGTACCATAGTTTCAGGTGTTGAGCGTGAGTTGCTTTAGAAAAGTTGTTCTCTTCCTTGACTTTTGAATTTGGCCAATTCGTGATTAGTGGTGGTTGATGAATTTCTCTTGGGTTTCGTTGGGAAGGTTATTCTTATTCAGATGTATTGGATGAATTTTCTTGAGTTATTGGATCCTTAAAGCAAACGTTTGTTCTTCTGAATGACGAGTTGTTTTGATGCTTGTAAACATAGTGGTTTTACAAGGTCGAACTTTATTTGGAACTTCAGTTCTTCTTGTTGCGAAACACAGCTCGTTTAATCGCTTGGTACTTTGGTTAATGGAAGCTTTGTTTTGCATGTTCTTAAATGTGAGGAAGCAGTTGTCCCAATGTACTCTTTTCGGGGTAATTTGAGTATGAAGTTTAATATTTCTCTTTTATGAGAGAAACCATCAAAGCTCTTTTTGCAATATCCTGTCATTGTTAAGTTAGCGAGTGTAATCAAATAAATTGATAGGGGATGGTTTCATTTGGTCCCTATTTGCTTTACAGAGCAATTATTGTCATTGCAGCTGTGGAGCTCTCTTTGCGACTTGTAAATGTTGTTATTGAAGGTTGTTCTTTTTCATGAGAGTCCTACCCTTTTTGTTGATAAAGGTGACCCGGTTAACTATTGGTATTTTGGATAAAGGGAATTATCTTTTACAAGGTTCAATGAATAAAGTTTTGATTCTATTCATTTCTTTTGGAGTGGTTGGAGTGCTGAAGTTCAGAACCTTTTCTTTGCGAAAGAAAGTGTCAAAAATCTTTTGTAATGGTTAGTTGTGCCAAGTGAGAAGTTGTAAATATACAAGATAATTGATCATGTATGGGATGCCAAGTTGGGTCAGTGGCATGATGCATAGTTAATCTTGGTAGCGTAGTTGGATAATTCCTTGATGCCTTGCAAGGATTGTATGATGAATTGTGGTTTAGATATATCTATTCCTAAATAGAATCAACATCGTTACTAAGAAGAATGGATATCGTTATGAAACAATCTTGAAAATGTGTACTTGATGTTCTTACATAAATGCTAGATTTACCAAATTCCTGACATACTAAAATTGTTGAAACCTGCATAAAGGATTAGATGGATGTTGGTATATCAATTCGTGAAATCTTGTTATATAGAAATTACGTTAGTTAATCTATAATCATGTTTTGTCCTAACTTCTGAACATAAGGTGAAATGTTGAATCTGTGTTTATATGGTTTTGTGATTGCAAATAGAAGTAGCACCTTATTTATTTACATGATTAATACAATCGTCAATTAATAATTAGAGTTGAAGTTGGTGTTGAATAACACCAACAACTGAGTGGATGAATTTCATAAGTGGTATTTGATAGCGTGCCTTACGAAATTGCCATTGCATGGTATGATCTTGTTAAAATAAATTTGTTTCAACCTTGTGGTTTGTGTTTCTTTTGGAAAGTTTTAGGATGGGGTATTAAAATTGTCAGAATGTGAGATTGATGTTAATTCTTATAGAAATTTGATTGCCTATGGTGATATCGCTTAAATGAGAATATTTTAAGTTTTGCTTTCGTGATCTTTTGTAGCTCATGTTTTATGTGGTAGTTGATCTGTTCCGAGTAAGATGACGTGTTGAAAGATTTTATTGGTTGTTAAGTGGTTCTTGCGGTTTAGTCTTAAGAACTTATCTTGTTCGAGATGGCAAAGAATTGTTGTAGTCAAAGGACTATTTTCTGTGTTAAAGGAAAGATTGTAGAAGGAGTATTTGAGGATTGGAGTCAAATTTTGTAACTTGCGGTTTAATTGAAATGTGCCTAAACTTCCTGTTTTCCCTCTCAAGAGTTGTTGATTTTCAATAGCAATGTCTTATTCTTATTGGTTGATTTTTGTGATCCACTTTTGAGAGGTGTGTGCCCTCACCTGTGATCTCAACTTTTGTTTTTCAAGAACATTGCTATTGGACTATTTCTTTTGGCCTCGTGCTCACTATGAGGAGCAACGTTTTCCAGTGTGTCGGAACTTGTCCTTGTTCGCCTCTTTCTTTTGAGAAAGGATCAACCGATTTATGCTGCACAGTTTTAAAGCATAAACTGGCATTGGTTTGGTGGTGGTCAAGAAATTGTAGAGGTGAGATTTTGATACCAAGCTATTAGGGAAATAGTAGAAGATAAATTAGTTTTGACCTGTACCTTTTGGAGGAAATTTGATTGAAATGGGATGTTTGTCGTTGAAGTAAAACTGATTAGTGTTACGACTAAGGAGAACCTATGGTAAAGTGTAGTCCCAAAACTATAGTTCAGGTTGAAATGTTGGGATTTATCGAAAGTAGGGAAACCTTGATCAATTTTATAGAGTAACGCAATTGGGTAGTTTTGCGAGGTTGTGTGGGTGATTCCTGATGATGTTAAAGAGTGAGTATGTTGGAATTGTGGGAATGGTAGAGATTTAATCTGATGATTTCCCTATCTGTTATAAGAGAAGTTCATTGTAGAGGTCTTAGATGTTAAATTTGGGCTTTGCATTTTTATGCTAGATCATTGGTTGCCTAATGATTATGTGTAGAGGAAGTAGAATAAAGGTGGATTCCGAACAGTGAGATGATCATTGATAGCACCCTTCTGATGTAGTACATGATAGTGCGTGATGTGAATTTCGAGTTGTTATTCTTAAAGGTTGAGGTGATGTGATAATAGAGCCTCTCTACAAAGTTGTAGATGATGTATTCAGTTTGAGCTTGGCAATGAGGTTGCTAATTTAAGAGAAATAAGTTAATGTGATATGGATGAAATGGAATTCCATAATTTGAGAGAAATTTTATTTCTAAAAGAGAAATTGAGAAAAGAGTGTTTCCTCGAGTAGTGAAATGCTCTCTCGATTCCTGTTTGAGCTATGTGTTTATGATGGATGTTTTTCGCAAATTGTGTTGGACTTTATGATTGGCATATGTGATTATTATCAGTTCAGAAAGAAGGAAAGAAGTATTTGATTTGGTGTTTTAGAGGTTGCTCTTTCGGCTTATGTGGTGTTTATTTGTAAACTGTCTACTTGAAAAGCGGAAGGGATTTCATGATGAATCTTCGCTTCCGAATTTGACCCTTTTGTATGAAGTTGCCATTTTGTGGTTGCAATGAGAATCCGTTATTTTCAGTTGGGATTCTGGTTATGAAAGAGTTGTTTAAAGTGACTACCGTTGTGCGTTCCTGGTTAAAGGAGGTGCTCCTTATTAGATGAAGGAACCAATTGAGAAGTGCGATAGGAGTTCCACGTGGGTTGTGCATGTTTTGTGCTTTAGTACAAAATGGGAAGTTGGCTCAAGGTACATTGTTTTGTTTTCGAAAGTGGCAGGTATTAGGAAGTGGGCGTAATGCTATGACCGTCTCGGGTCCATACGCGAGGGACGCAATGTCTGGTATGTTCTGGTGCTGAGTGAGAACTTTGAAAATTTGGGATTTGAGGTTTCGTTAGAGCCATTGACCATTGAGTAAGACCCCACGTCTGAGTCTCATCCGCTACATAGCGTCACGAGCTCTAGACTGCTTACTAATGGTAGTGAACGGTGCCATCAACGGATGCCGAATAAACTAGAGAATTCCAGGCAAACTGGAATATTCGCGTATTATGGGTAAAGTTGTACACCTCTGCAGAGTGTAAATCTATTATAATAGCCGTGCTTGCAGTCATGAGTGTGCTTAGTGCGGCTGGTATGGCTATAGTTTTGGTCCACTTGGGTCCAAATTCCATCTTGATTCTTAGTGTTTTTGCACATCTCTGCAAAGCTTTTGCTGGCATTTCTCCTTTTGTTCACCTCTTTCGCCATTTCTATCAATATCCTCCCAACAATAGGAGTCAAGGTTTATGTGGTACTGTTTATTTCAAACTTTATGATAACACTACCGACCAATACCCTACTCTTCCAATTATAAATTAATGGCGTGATTACCACAAGGAGTGGTTTTATTCTGATCTCCCAGAAGGTAATCGTCTGCGGTATACCAAGAAAACACCTCCAACTTGGACGAAGAAAGATAGGGATTTGGAGAAATCTTTTACCCTAAGTACTGATGAATAGAGGGTGGTCGGCAACTGATCAACCAGAGGGCATAAAGCCATAAGTATTTTGAATGTACTCAGCAAGTTATCGAGAAATGTTATGCAAATAATATTCATGCTGGTCTTGACAAGGATAGTCAGATGGTTAGTTTGCGTAAAGCAACATTTCTTGGAAATACGTTAAGTAGATTGCAAAACACAAGTTGAAAGATTAATATATAATTAAACAAGTTCTTTTGAAAACAACACACGACCACCACGGTTGTGTGCCTGCACCACTCACGACCACCCTGGTCATGAGCTAGACCTCTCACGACCACCCAGGTCATGAGCCAAACCACTCGAAACCAACCACAACCATACTTTTAGAAAAGCCTACCCCTTGCGAGATATCACCGGGCGTTGTCCATAACTGGGGACACGGCTATTCGAATAGATTTACACTCTGAAGAGGTTGTACAACTTTACCCACAATACACAATCTCTCTAGTTGGTTTGGCAAGGCCAATGCCACTGCTCACTATCATATGTAAACAGCCCAGAGAGCGTGTCAAGGCATTTACAAAGTTCTGTTATGACCTAGTTCTGCCCGCTAAGGATTCGCCGTCCTGGCCCCCTCTTGCACCAAATCAACCACCAAAAATAGAACCAAGTCAAAACATCACTAATTAGTTGGCCCAGTCCACCCCATAAATGAACTTGTTGTTGCATGGTATGCCCAGATCAATGGAACAAGGTTAAGTCCTTAAAGGCTACTCAGGCAAGGCCACCTCATCCCAGTGTGCGTATAGTACCCCCTATACTACACGATCACTTGCCTGAGTATGAAAACATTTCGGTTCAACCTAGTCAAATGACAACCCTAGTCATGGCACAATAGATTTTATCAATAGTGGTGTTGCCACAATTCCATAGCTCAATTAGACAAGTTTAATCATCGTGAATCATGAGAACGAGAGACCATCGTCTAACATAAAGCATGACTAAGCATAACACGCACCCACGTTGGTATACGCCCAACTAAGATAACCCATCCTACGTATGTCCAAAGGTACATGTCAACATGTCTTTTTGTAAATATTCAAGGAGGCATACTGTCAAACGGGTGTTTAACTATTCTCGAAACCAATTTTTATACAACTAGCCATACATGTTGATAACAAACAATATACTTTTATAAAACGGGTTCAAAATGATCAAAAGCCTATGACTTGCCTTCAAGGAAGAGCTGAGATGCCTCTGCTGCGATTGAAGGGTCCCGGAACTCTTCGGACACGCCGAATCTTCATGTTTACTGAAAAAGAACCAAGTCTATAAAAACGACTCCAAATAAAAGCCAAAGAACTTGCCAAACCAGAGCTACAAGAAAAACAAAGAGTTTGTTGAAGGCAAAAGGTTGAACCACTCGAGAGAGAGCTTGAACGAAGGAGGTCAAGAGAGCGAAGGAAAGTGAGTTGAAAGGGAAGCAACAGGGAGGGCAAAAGAGCTTCCAAGTGCCCTTTATATGGAGAAAAAGGTGACTCGGGTGACCAGATGGTGTGCGAGAGTTGCGGCAGCACGGCGGTGCCTGGCGGAGGCAACAACATTTAATGTGCACGTCGATGAGGTGACGGCGGCATTTAATGTGGCACCATCGGCATTAAATGTGCATGTTGCAACAGGAAAAAGAGAGGAAGGACAGAGAAGGAAAACAGGGCTAACCAGCGGTGGGTTAGAGCTGAGAGGATAGCCCGACCAAGGGGGGGTCATGACCCAAGGGGGTGGTCCTTGCAAAAAGATAGCGAAGGTGGTCGTGACCCAAGGGAGGTCTTGACCAAGAGGTGGTCTTTGCAAAAAGACCGAGAAGGTGGTCGTGACCCAAGGGAGGTCTTGACCAAGAGGTGGTCTTTGCAAAAAGACTAAGGAGGTTGTCTTTTGCAAAAAGACCACGAAGGTGGTCTTTGCAAAGAGGCCAAGAAGGTGGTCTTTGCAAAAAGACCAAAGAGGAGGAGGAGGTCCTGCGGACGAGGAGGTCCTGAGGAGGGGGAGGTCCTGATGGTCAAGATGAATCAAGGGGGAGGTCCTGACGGTCAAGATGAATCAAGGAGAAGTCCTGCCAGTCAAGATGAATTAGGGGGAGGTCCTGACGGTCAAGATGAATCAAGGGGAAAGTCCTGACGGTCAAGATGAATCAAGGGGAGGTCAAGCGACAGCAAGGAAAGGCGCGGTGGAGCACGGAGCTGTCTGATTTGGATCGGGAGATCCAAAAAGGAGATGAACGTTCGGACCACCCGAACGCTTCACCTCACACGGGCCGCTAAAACTCGATCGGACGATCCACAACGTTCGAGAACGTTCAAACCACCCAAACCTCCCATCTCAATCGGGCCATCCAATCTTGATCAGACGGTCCACGAGTGGGGAGGGCGCGGGCGCTAGAGCGAACCGCGGAGCTGGGCAGAGCGAAAGGAAAAGGAGGAACGAACCGAGGAAAAGAGGTTTGAAAACACCAGAGGGCTCCAGCAAACTCCAAAGAAAACAACTTGGATTAGTTGAAGTTTGATTATTTCAAATTAAACCTCCAAATTTCCGAAATCCTCATGTTAAGCTTGAGCAAATCAATAAAACCGAATGGTTAGCTTTTAAACTTAAAGGTTTTTGAACACTCAGAAAGACTAGGGCGTTACAAACCTACCTCCCTGCATGAACTGAGAGCTGGGCATGCATGTTTCTATACCAAGTGTTAAACCCAACTGTTAGTTTGTTAAAAAAAAATGTCAAAAAGTTATGTTCTTGGCTTCTTGCTCATAGTAGCACTTTGCAAAATTGTCCAAAATTTGGGAAACGTCAATTTAAGCACCAAACGGAAATGTCATATCATCAATCTTGCTACTAGTAATGAAGAAAAAGAAGAGCACTACGAGTCCAGATATTTACATTGATGTACATGTACCTACATACAAAAGCTGAGTAATCCAGATATTGCTCAAGTCTTGTACCTAATGAGTTTGTACTAGTAGTAAACACTAAACAGCAGGCTGAGTAATGCATTTAAGAAAATAACAAATTACTGTACTTGTTTATACATTGTTGAAGTCGACTGATTTTTCAAGTTCCACTTTTTTGTCTTTCTAAAGCTAAGCACGAAAGCCATGCTTATTATTCCTTGTTTGCATGTTCTTGCGAACATGAATTTATTACTACAATCATAAATTCATAATTGATCATTTACCCTGCTTTTTCAGGTTCATATTTGATGCCATGCATGCGATGAGTGGGCCCTGAAATTTGGGCATACGAAGAGTCGTGATCGGGGCCAATTTTTGTTGAGAAACTTGCTGATCTGGTGGCATATTAGTTACTTGACATGATAACCTTGATTGGCTTGAAGATAACATTGTTAGTCAGGACCAATTTTTGTTGAGAAACTTGCTGATCTGGTAGCATATTAGTTAAGATGAAAACCTTGATTGGCTTGAAGATAACATTGTTTGATGTTGAATGTACACCTGTTTCCTCTTTTTTTTTTAATGAAATTTCGTCCAGATTTCGGCCAAATCCTAAACGCCAGTTTGACCACTTCACCGAAATTTCGGTGATTTCGGTGGTTTCGGCCTCGGGCGAAAATTTTTTAGAACCGAAAGAGTTTTCCCTGGTTGTAAGTGACTACCAACTGGTCGGGGACCGTTATGACCTAATCATGACCAGATATGAACTGGTCGTAAAGAGTTGCGAGCTGGTCGTAAATGGTCAAGAGCTAACCGTGTATTTCTCTCCTTTTATGTGAACTGGTCGGGAGCCATTAAACACTTCATAAACATCATTAATTGGTTTGAATTAGCAGATACCAGTGGCTTAATTCAGGTTCATTACATCAGTTATTAGAGAGTAAATGCTTTATCCTTATAAGGGCCTGGAGACGTCCAGAATGAACTGTAATAATTTCTCCATTCCTTTCTTTTTTCGACTTTCTCCTCCGTGAATTATATTGTAGTGTTGAGCTGTTATACCACGCCGACTTTCCTCCTCGGTGTGCATCGGGAATGTGGGAAACTCGCCTCGAACCGTTATCACAGACGATGGTACCTGGCGGCAACAAGATTTCGACAATCTGGCGCACCCGTTCGCCCATCCAAGCATCCGGCGTCGTCATCCACCTTCCCCGCTCTTCGTTCCCTAATCAAAGTTTCATCCCGCCACTCCGGATGGAGCGGAGGTGCGAAGAAAAAGCGGCGGTCTTTCGCCAGCCTCCTCACCGACCTCGTCGCCGAGATCCTCATGGCTGCCCTATAGGTCGCTGTCCCATTAGCTACGTACCTTCCCGATTCGCCATCGTCGTCGGGAGAGGCCGACCATGGTCGACCCTCTCTCGTCCTTCTAGCCGTACCGTTCTGACATTTTAGAGGCCCCGGGGCGAGACAAAATGAGAGGCCCTTTATTCTAACATAAACATATAATGCTACTTTTTATATCAATGGTAAAGTTATTCAATACATCAAAAAGATACAAACTACTGTCTACTCATAGAAAGCAATTTCTTCTAACATTTGTAGATGCAAAGTCATTGACAATAGTATCCACGTCAATGTGATCTAACATATCCTTTTCAATGCATAAAGTAGCCAGACCATTCAACCTTTCTTGTGACATTGATGACCTCAAATAATTTTTCAATAACTTCAACTTTGAAAAGCTTCTTTCAGCTGATGCTACAGTCACAGGTACAGTAAATAAGATTCGATAAGCAATTGAAACATTTGGATAACAATCTACATCTCTAACAAACTCAAAAATCTCAATAGCAGACATTGTCACATCTGGCAAAGTCATTTGCAACACTCTTAATTCAGAGAAAAGATCATCTAATTCAACATCAGATGAATCATTTTGAGAAAAAGTTTCTGCAAATTTAGTGCAACATTTTCTTAGCTCGATATCATCCAATGACTTCATGTTTTTGAGCTAAGTAAAAACCCAAAATACCTTTAAACACTTTAAGTTCCTCAAATCTATTTTTCATTGAAGCAATTGCCACATCCACCATGACTAAAAGTAATTAGCTTCAAAAGCCTTCTCGGTGATAGAATTACTTCATTGTGATCACTTTCATCAAATTGCTTTTTCCTAAGAACACGTCGTTTATCGGAAATGATGGTTCTATATTCATATCGATGCAAGGACTTTGGCAATATCCAAACTAGATGTGAATCCTTCATTTCGTACTTATCAAAATATTGCATTATACCTTCAATTTGTTGCAAGGCGAGTTGATGCACATGGATGGAGATTGTAACTTCTTACTCACCATATTTACAAACAAATAGAATGTCATGCCAAATAATCATACCAAGTAAAACTCAAAACTTCCAAGCACATCAAATAAATTTTTCAAGTCACTCTTTGACTTGGGGTCGTCACAAGATTTACATAACTCCGACAAAGCTAATCTTAGTTGAGGAGCTTGATATCTAATAGCTTTAACACTTTTTATTCGACTCTCCCAACGAGTATTAGACAATGGTTTCACAGTTAAACTTGGGATATGTTCAAGCAAAACCTTCCATCTTTTAGGAGAACTTGAAAATAATGCATATATGCGTTGCACAATTCCAAAAAATGAAAAAGCTTTACCACAAGAATTTGCCATATCACAAAGAGTAAGATTAAGACTATGACAAGCACATGGCATATACAAAGCTCTTGGATTCATATCAAGCA
The DNA here is from genome assembly GCA_036346405.1 of Phyllostachys edulis. Lineage (NCBI taxonomy): Eukaryota > Viridiplantae > Streptophyta > Magnoliopsida > Poales > Poaceae > Phyllostachys > Phyllostachys edulis. The sequence continues at coordinate 96,117 of JAYEVD010000792.1, read as the reverse complement.
ACCGCTTTTGTACCCCGATGTTTCCCTTTCATATTAGAACCATTGTCATAACCTTGACCCCTTACATCATCAATATTAAGACCAAAAACTCCATAGCATTAAGCGGTTCATTAAAAGCCCCAAACCGGATGTGTCATCCACTTTCAAGAACTCGAAAGAACTCTTCTACTTTAATTTTGTTATTTGACATATTAACACATCGAATAATTAAAGTCATTTGTTCTTGATGGCTCACATCTGAGTACAATCAAGGATTAATGAGAAATATTTGGCCTCTTTAACAATTTTATGATAGAACTTTTAACACTACACGACAAAAGAGATATCAACTCATTTTGAATTTTAGGACTAAGATAATGGTGATGGATTTCATTATTTTGAATCGTCTAAGATGATCTTGCATTACCAAGTCAAATTCTGCAACCATTTCAACACATCCTAAGAAATTACCATTGCTGTCTTGGTAAAGTTTCTCACTGGATCCTCGAAAAGCCAAATTACGTTTACTAAGATATTTAATAATGGCAACTATTCTTACCAACACATGTCTTAAGCGCTCTTTCTCCTTTGTGATTTCTTGTTGCAAATCTCTGTCAATTGTTTGGTTTTTGTTCAACCTAATTCTTAATTCATTCCAAGTGTTCATGCTAGTGATATGCATAACACTATTTTCATGTTCTTTGAGCCTTTCACTAAGATGTTTCCAATCTCTATATCCATTAGATGCTAATGAACTCTTGTTGTCACTAGATTTGAAAAGCTTACAGCAAAAGCAATACACCTTGTCAATGTGCTTAGAATAGACCAACCATTTTCTGTCATGTACCTCTCCATTGCTCAATTTTTTAGAATAATAATCATATGAAAAATGCCTAAAGGTATTATCCAATGGGAATACAAGATTTTCTTCTCTTATAGGCCCCTTTTCCACTAAAATGTCCCTTGCTTTATTATCAAGATTATCCCAGTTTCTTGGATCATAAATATCCATAGTAAAAACTGGTTGTTCATCAACACTTAGAGTTTCTGTATTAGGTGAACTAGCTAGGTTTTCATGCCCACTCAAATTATTATCATCCTCATTAGTATCATTATTCCTATCTAAATCATCATTAGGTTGTTGTTCAATACAAACTATGGCCAATTCCTCAGAATTCCTAGAAGAGCTTGTATTAATCCTAAAAATTTGTTAATGGCTCCTTTCTGCGATTCTATCAACTCATCTACTTGTTTTCTTTTTTTTCTTTTTCACTTCGTGATAAATACTTTCTAGGCGACATCTTACCATACAACAATATAAAACTTAGTTTAGATAAGGAACAAAAGCACTGCATTTTGATAATTGGATAGAATCTAGAAATAATACCAAGAATAATCCAGGAAAACTTCAATCGTGCTATATGTGAAAAAGGTCACGAAAATAGATAAGTGCATTAGGCATCGATTGCATGATCTTTAGAAAATGAGTGCAAAACCATAACTTACAGAGTCGAATCAACTAAATAAAATCATACCATTTAACCGACAAGAATTTGCAATTCCAATCCTCTTCTCTTTAAGACTTTAACCCTCTGGTCCCTCTCTCAGACCTAATGGAAACTGAATTTTGTTTTTGACTCAACCGAAGTACCGATTACCGAACATTGCTTTAGGAATCGACTCAACCAAACTCCCTCTTGCGCAACAACAAAGTGTAGATGTTGGCTGGAGCCTGAGAGTGGTAGTATTTAACAGTGAATGACAGAATGAGTGAATCAAGGATGAAGAAAATCAAGAAAACACACCATATATGCAACGGCTGTGTGAGTTGATTTCGAGTAGATCCGTTGCAAATTGAAGGGATTGATGGCGAATTTGTTGGAAATCCATGAGATTGGGCTCTCCTCCTCCATTAATGGCGGCGATCTGGGGAAGAGGAGAAGAGGGGAAGGGAGACCATGAGGCGTGAGGGAGGCGGCGGCGTTGGTTTTCATTGCAGGCATCGAGCAGTCGAGCAGAGCAATCAACGATAGGAATAATAGGATGGGAGACTGCTTCAGTTGTTGGCTTGGCTAGAGTCTAGTTGTTGGGTGGGCTTCAGTTGCTGCCGATTTAATCTAGGCCCATGTTGTAGGCTACCTCCTGGCTAGCCCAAATGCCCAATGCCATGAGCGGATGAGCCTGAAAACCAACGTCTCCCATACTGTATACACTCACTGTATATCAGTATATGTATGAATATACAGTACATGATCGGGGGCCCTTCGCTCTTGGGGGCCCTGGGCGGTCGCCCCGGCCCGCCCTCCATCAGGAACGGCCCTGCTTCTAGCCTCGGTACGAAGACGTCGACTTCGTCGACTGCTGCAACGGTCTTCTCCTGTGCAGATGCTGGAAGATGTCTGAACCTCACTATGTCGTTTGCAATCCCGCGACATACAAGATGATCGTGTTGCCGGGCACAGAAGCGTTGATGGATGCACCGCTGCCTACCATCCGTTTGGTCTTCGTTCCCTAATCAGTGTCCTCCCGCTTCAGAGTGTTTTTCCTTGTGCGGGTGACCTTCCGAATCACAGGAGTGGAGATCTACTCGTCGGAAACTGGAGGATGGACATTCAAGCAGAGCGAGTGGGGTGGCAACGCTAGGGTAAGCGCTGATCCAAAAAGTGCCTTCTTCAATGGCACTCTGCATCTGACAGCCCTTGATTCTTTGGTGGTCACAGTGGACACACAAGGGATCGAAGACATGGAGAAAGATTCCTGCGCCGCACAGTTTCGATTTCATCGGGCTGTCTCAGGGGCACTTGTATTCTACGCACACAAATTATGATGACAATGGCCGCTATCAACCGTCAATTTGGGTTCTCGAGGATTATGGTGGGCAACACTAGGTCCTAAATATTGAGCTGCATGCTCCAACCATGGTTCAAAATTTCGTCGTTTCTATCATACCCGGGTAAATTTTGAAACATGTTCGATTTGCATGAATTTTGTCAATATAGAAGAAATTTGTGCCAAAATTTATTTTTTAAAATTTTGACCGAAATTTTCCGATTTTTAGCCAAACCGGCCCTACGCACCCCCCCCCTCCCTCCTCAATTTTTATACGGGTTTTCAAAAGCCTAGCTCCGACAAGTTCACCCGAAAGCTTAAGTTGTTAAGAAAAAGTAGCCAATATACTTTAACACTCTCTCTCTCCCTTGTCTAGACTCTTTTAGGGCTAAGACGTGGACTCAAGTGAGCCACAAATATTTTAAAAAATATTGCATTAGCCGAGTCTAAAACTTAAGACCCCTAGGCTCTAATAGCATATTGAGTACCTAAAAGTTTAGGGGTAATTAGCTCAGTGACATCGCGTTAGAGCGTAATCGGAGGAACAACACTCCGTTCGTCACGCACTGCAAAATAACATCGCGAACACACAAAAATTAGACGAATGACATCCTGGCGAGTTACTTGCTTTGAATTTTTAAATATAGAAACTGAGCTCAAAAATTATCAATATTTCGTGAGTCTTCCGACACGCTTTAATTGCTTGTGAATTTTTAAAAACTTTATACATTCTGATTTTGTCTCTAAAATTCATTTAAATATATCATTGTAGGAATTTTCTAATATAGAAAATTAGGTCCAAACATTATGAATTTTTTTCCGTGCTTCTTACATAGTGGACTTAATTGTATAATTTTTCTAGAATTTTTACAAAATTAATTAATGCAATTTCATAATGTCCTTACATTATGAAATATTAGACTCCTCACAGAGAATTGGCTTTTCCATTTTGTTCCATATCTATATCTATACTAATTGGAGGCTCTCCTAGAAGCCCCATATTAATCCTAGGAGGTAAAAAGGCTAGAAATTCCTATATTAATCGGAGAAAAAAGAAAAAGGCTAGGAATTCCCACATTAATCAGAGAAAAAGGAAAATCCTAACCTTCCATATGGTGTGAATAGCTTTTAATTCAGAGTTTGTACTAGAGACTAATTAGTATAAGATATGACTTTGGCTTTAAAATACTCCAGTCGCATCGATCATAAGCTACGTACATGTTACCAGTTGCCACATGGGAGACGTGACGAGGAGGGAATCGTATCCTCCTTCAATACGAGATCAAGAACACAATGACGCTTGGCACACATGATTGGTTCGGGAGCGGGAACGGGCGGCCAGGCAGGTCCGTCCGCGCCGCTCGGGTTTAATCCCGATCCTTCAATTTTTTGTTAGATGCCGATCCTTCAATTAAAACTTCAGCCCAATGCCAATGCGCCTTGGCCGTGGAACAGTATCGAAACCTCGTTTCGCTCTGTCGCACTATGCAAATTTTAAGTTGGGGGTTGAGCCTGCAATTGTCGAATCTGGAATGTAAAAGTTGAATCATGAGAGTGAGTTATCTCCTCAATGTGTTCTATGCTGATTAACAAATACGTGGGTTAGGTTAACCCTCTGAGATGTACTTTGCAAAGTTCGAAGTATGTTATACTACCGCTGTTTTACATAAGCATGATGATCATTCTTTTGTTGTAAAATTCATATCACCGAGTTTGCACTTGAGCTGCTTGCATGTATTTACATTGGTAGGAAACATGTCCCAAGAAAGCAGAATTAACATATGAAACAAAGATTGCCAAGAGGACGGTACCGCCGATAAGTTTCATATTAATCCTAGGAGGTAAAAAGGTAGAAATTCCCACACTAATCGGAGAAAAAGAAAAAGGTTAGAAATTCCCACATTAATCAGAGAAAAAGGGAAAATCCTAACCATCCAATTTATCATGTGGTACAACATGCGGCTTGGATTTATTTTTTTAGCCCACGTGCGGGTATACTGATTGAACTACGTTGCATTTACTAATTAGAGTTGGACTCTGACATTCTAATATCCAAACGTACATGGCGTTTTGTTTTGAACGCATATAGCTTCAACAAATAACTGTGTAGGATGCGGATACAAGAATATTAAGGGTATATACAAAAGTTATATGACGTCATTAATACCTATAATATGAATTATAGATATATAATAAAATAAGGATTGTTATATCCTCGTCAAAGGGATTGGCAATCTTTGCTAACAAGGAAATATTTGAGTGATAAGAGTCTCTCGTAGGTGGTCAATAAACCTGGGACTTCCTAGTTTTGGTTGGTCTTATGAAAATTAAAAATCAATTTCTTTGATTTGGTTCATTCCAGGTTAAAAATGGAATGCAAACCAGGTTTTGGGAAGATATATGGTTAGGAGACACTCCTCTAAAAAATCAATACCCAATTCATTATAACGTGGTGAGAAGAAAGGATGATAAAATAGCAAATATTCTGAGATCGGATCCTTTACATATTTCTTTTTGAAGACCTATTATTGGACCTAAGTTACATGCTTGGAATGAGTTGATTTTGAGAATTGCTAATTTAACTTTGAGCACTCAAAAAGATGTCTTCAGGTGGAATCCGAATAAGTCTGGACTTTTATCGGTACCATCTTTCTATGGGGTACTAATTGGAACTAATCAAACTACCATTAAGGATTTTTTTTTTTTGGTTTATTAAAATTCCATTAAAAGTGAAAATTTTCCTTGGGTATCTCAAAAGAGGGGTGGTTTTAACTAAAGATAACCTGTATAAAAAAATTGGAGGGGAAATAAAAAATGTTGTTTTTGTATTAAAGAGGAAACAATTCAACATCTTTTTATTGATTGCCCCTTTCCTTGTCTTGCATGGTGGGCGGCTCAATGTGTGTTTAATTTATGCCCTCCTGCGAGTATAATGCACATGCTTGGGAATTGGTTAGCCGGTATTCTAAAAATTTTAAAGTCACAACTCCTAGTGAGAGCTAGTGCTTTATGTTAGTCTATTTGGTTATATCGGAATGATGTTGTTTTTGACAAAAATGACTATCACTAACCCCTTGCAGGCTATCTTTTTGAGTGGTCATTGGCTGAGCGCTTGGGCAACTTCACAGAAATTGGATCAGAAGGAGGCAATGCTAGCTGGAAGCGTCAGATTGGAGTTTGTGACGAAGCAAATCTTAAGCATTCATGGGGTGACGGTTTAGTCACAGGATTTATAATGTTTGAGTTTAATTTCCAATCGTATTATGGTTGTAAGGCTTCCAGCCAGTTTTTAACCAGCTTTGGTCCTTGACATTATTTCTTAATAAAATAGGCTGTGTGCATCCTAGATGCAGAGGCCGAGAGATTATTCTCTTCCATTATCTTTAAAAAACACACTCCTCCCCCCCTCCTCTCTCTCTCTCGGAGGCTGTTCACTCTGTTTGAATACAGCTATTTATGACTAATAATTTTTGTCTCAAATTATTGAGTATATCATTATCTCATCATCCCCCGCTTGCTGACATGGGAGAAATTATAGGATAATATTATTCTCTGAATGAATCCATGTCCTTGTCCACCAAAATACATTTCTGAAACATCTTGTTGAGTCCAGGATACCCTGTTCCAGAATGCCACTTGCAGAATTTCGTGGTGCTTGCTTGGTCCAGAGATGATTTATAGAAATTATTATAAGTTGTGATTCAACAGGACCTTATTCAATATCCAATATCTATCTTTCCTGGTCATTTTTAGCTTAGCTTATGTTTGATCAAGGATCACATTCTTGTCTGGCTATTCTTATTGAAAAAGTATATGTAACCTTAGTAGGGTTTATTCCACCCAAAAAAGCCATAAGCTGATATAACATCTTGCTTTGCTGTAAACAATTAGCACTATTTATTGTTTGACAAGGCTACACTACAACAACTGCCTTATTTATGTCCCAACATGTATCATAGTACTCCTTAAGTATTTCGAACGGTTTGTTCTGTTTTGTTCTCTTGTGTCAAAACTGTTGCTCTGTACATTGATTTCATTTGCTGAGCATTGTGTATTTAAAGAGGACCTGGGCAACAATACATAATCATGTTTGCCCCCAAAACCATTTGTCACTCTGAACAGAGCATGATGATATGTGTTGTAGGTGTAAAATCCAAACACAAGTGAGGGGGTGGACATCGGCCGTCTGACGGGCCGTCGTCCACGAGGGTAAAAAATAACACGAGGATTTATACAGGTTCGGGGGTCTGAGAGGACCACTCTACTCCTGTCGGTGAGCCAACGAGGGGTTACCTCTGGAGAGGGAGCCCCAGAGGGCTCACCAATTTGAACATGCTTCTTTATTGCTCAAGAGAGCTCCCCTTTGAAATGAGGGATACATGGGGTATTTATAGGCTCCCGAGCCTGTACAAATGACGGGAGTACCCCTTGGGGGGTAGCTAGCCTATGAGTATAAGCGAGGGGTATTACAGTCTTTGTCTGGTGATTACATTTCTTGATCTGTTAAACAGGTGTTTTCCCTGTGGAGTGGGTCCCGCTAATGAGGGGATGAATTATTCTTCCAACAGTAGCCCCCCTGCCCCTTGGTGTTCTAGGAGGGACGCCAAAGGGGCAGTCTTGAATTGTTCCCTTTATGCAGAGGTTGATATTCTAGAAGAGTCCTGGTGGTTCTGAACTGCAGTTGCATTCCGACGGGCTAGGATCCTCCGGTCTTGTGGGCGTTGCAGGGCGCACGGTGGACGCTTCGGAGACACGAGAAGCTCTGAGGGCACGAGGTGGCCAGCGAGAGGCCACACGAAGTGATGAAGATGCCGAGAGGGCCGCGCAGCCGTGGAGGTGCCACGAGGCGCGATCTGCATGTGAGGTATTTGAGGCCGCAGGTCTTTGAGGCCGCAGGCGGGGCCGCCTCTGCAGAAGCAAATTCTCTGGGGGAGGGCCTCAGGGTGAGGCCCCTCCCCCACACCGTTGGATCTTCTCCCTCACCTCTTGCACTGTAGCAAATGAAGGGTGGATGCGAGGGGCCTCTCCTGAGGCCCCGTCCCAGAAGATTTATTTTCTCTGCAGCAGGTCTTCAGTAGCATAGCATGCAAGGTGCTGGCTCTTTATGGGTCCCACTGTCCTTCGAGGACAAGATTTACACGAAGCAATAAATCAGCACCTTGGTTCCTACTACCTTCACGTGAATGCATATGCTTTGTTTTTTCTCCACCTTGTCTTTTTTACGGGTTGTTGTTTGGCAGCACAAACAATCACACGTGAGCCTTTTCTCTTTACCTTCTCAGCAAGGTGGAGCATCTAGTGCTTTCCTCTTTTCCCCACTTTATTGCTTCAACTTCCTTCTCATCCTTCCTACCTCCTATTCATAGCGCCCAAGCCCTCTCGTTCTTGTGGTCGGCTCTGGGCTTGGGAAGCTCCAGTGGGCGGAGCTCTTCAGGTCTCCTGGTGCCGCCTCCGGCTTGGCCTGGTGTGGCCGCCGGCACCGCCTCCCTACGCCACCGCCGCTCTTGGCCCGGTTCCTGCGTCCGCCCGTGAGGCTTCTCTCCACAGTGTGCGAAGGGGAACAGGAGGAGCTCGTGAGGAGGTTGAGAGCACCTCGTGGAAGATGAGGAAGCAGGGGCGCTCTCTTGCGAGCGCCGCAGACGGCGAGCGGATCCACCGGCAGATCTTGGCCGAGGGCCTCCCACTCGGCGCCGACCTCCAGGGTGACGTTCAAGTGGAAGGACATCTTCAAGGGGTGCGGTGGCGAGTAGAAAGATAGCAAGAAGATGGAGCGTCGCGTCGGCTGCCGGCGTGGCACCGGCGGCGACGCCAATAAGCGCCGGTGGCGGCTCAATAAGCGCCCGTACGCGGCGTTTCAAAAAGCGCCCGGGCGGTGGCGGCGGCAAAAGGCGGCAAAGAAGAACGCGAGGTGGCGAGCCCGGCGAGGCGACGCTCAAGTAAGCGCGATAGGCGGCCGCGCGCTGCGTAAAGCGCACTGAGGGGTGAGGCGTTGGAGACCACTAAGGGTCTAAGGCGCATGCAAGAGTACTAAGGTAGGGCGTAGGCCGCTTGATGCCAGAGCGCTACGTGACAGGCACCGGTGCTTAGCCGCCAGGCGCAGATAGCGGCGCCGCCAAAGCGCTGCCACCGAGCGATCATGCGGGCGCAGCCCGCCGAAGCCTTGATCGCCAGTATGCCTGGTTAGGGCACCACGGGCGCTAGCACGCGTGGAGCACTGCAGCGGAGACGCAGGCGCAGGAGCGTATGAGGCGCAGGCGTGAAGCCGCTAGGGTGCCGCGACTTCCATGGCCAGCGCTTCCACGGCAAGGGCGCCGAGAGTCTTGTGGGCACTGCAATTGCTAGTTTGTGAGTTGCATGCAAGCACATGATTTGTGAGTTGTGAATGTTGTGATACGGTGTGAGTGCATTGGACTCTCGGGGTACATGATAATTAAGAAGGAACGTGCTTCACTTTCAATTCAACAACTACATCGTCCATCTTCGTTCTTTGCATTGGGGAGTCCTCGCAGCACACTAGACCAAGTCTAAATATAGGATAAATGAACACATCTATGATATCTTGAGTGTTTCCACTGCAGGTTTGAGTTTGTGATTTGTTGAGATTATTACTTCGAGTTTATGTTGAGCGTTCCAATTTGGGTTGCAATCTCGTGTGTCGATTCAGAGGAATACCCCAATTTCTTGAATTTGCTCATTCTACTTCCTCATTATTTACACTGATATGGAGTGGGTTCTCTTCGCTTCTTTGCCAGGCTTCATTTGCTAGGGCATATGGTAATCTTCTTGCCCCACCGATCGGTGATGGCCGGCTGCATGCCTTCGGTGATGGGCGCTTTCGTCACGCCGGTATTTGCCAGTGTTCAATCGATGGGATTTTGCCGAGGCCTCCTTGGTCGTGCGGGCATGTGGCGACTGGAGTTCTTGGGGCGGCGCCTGGCGCCAAGATGGTGCCTGCACCGCGTGCACCCCACGCACCCGCGCATAGGATGAGATGCTCTTTGCTTTAGGCGGTAAGACCCGCTTGACTTGATGCCTCTGTACTTTACTTTTTTTCCTTTTACGCGAGGCCACACATTTTCCTGCAGCTTCTTTGTGCTTTCAGTTTCTTTTTCACGTGATAGTTGCCAGTACCCAGCAGCTTCATCTTTCTTTTCATCCTTCCCATTCCTCTTGCTTGCTCCTGGTTGCTCTCGTGTCTTGCGATTCTCCTCGCCTCCTCCTGTTCTTTGCCTTAGCCTCGGCCGGCGTGGTCGCCAGCACGCCGCCGCTCCTGCCGGCTCTGAGCTACGCCGGAGGCCTTGGCGCTGCATCGGCAAGCGTGGCTCAGGAGGACCGCCAGCCTTGATGAGCGAGCGCAACCACCGCAAAGACTCGAAGCCTTGCAGCGAGCGCAGCTCCCAAAATGCGACAGCGCCGCTGCTGCGTCTCACGAGCGGGATGGAAGCGAGCGGCGCCCTACACAGCCGGAGGAAGTCGGCGGCAGCAGTGCAGCCCGTACAACACGAGCAAAGACTGCCGCGGACTGCGTGTGCCATCGCGATGTCTGGCGCCGACACGCGTCCGCTCCACGACATCCTCGCGATGTCGCCGCGCCCCTGTTGTCGGGCGGCAGGTGGTAGCGTCCTCCTCTCGCTGGGCAGCCGGCGACACGGAGCGGAACATCTCCGACAGTGGAGGGTCTGCGCTGTTCTTGCACACGGCGAAGTCGCCGATTGAGCCTGGCGCCATGAGTTCGACGAAATGCATGGCTGGCTGGCGAACTCTGACTCCACCTGCGCACCGCTCTCCCCTCCGTGTCCAAGTTTATTACAAGATTTATGAAATTTCATTGGTTGTTTCAATGTGGAAAATATCCATCGGGGAGTATGGTTGATCTGCTGTGCTGATGCATATGCATTAGCCTTGTTGTGTTGCAGTTGTTGCACAGCCTGAATATTTATTTCAAATCTAAGTTGTTTTTTTCTCTTCCTAAGGACATTCGTTTGTCATGCTGTTTGGGTCACTAAATTTTGTTGGTTGAGAGGGCTTCTAACAGTATTTGTTGGGGAGCCTACTGTGGTGGCAGGGTGCGAGGGCCGTGAGGACGTGACGCCGTGAGGGCTCAACACCGCGAGGGCATGAGGGCTCGACGCCGCGAGGGTGCCAGGGCATGAGGCCCTGAGTGCTTGAGGGCGCGAGGCCTTGAGGCGCGAGGCCTCAAGGCACTAGGGCCTAATTGGCGTGAGGCCCTGAGGCACGAGGGTGCGAGGGCTCAACACCGCGAGGGCACGAGGCCCCGAGGTGCGAGGGCTCAACACCGCGAGGGCACGAGGCCGTGAGGCCCTGAGGTGCGAGGGCTCGATGCCGCGAGGTCCCGAGACCCGAGGGCTTGACAACGCGAGGGCATGAGAGTACGAGGCCCCGAGGCACGAGGGCACGTTAGAGCATGCGAGGGCTCGATGCCGTGAGGGCGCGAGGCCCCGAGGGTACGAGACCCCGAGACCCGAGGGCTCGACACCACGAGCGCACGAGACCGCGAGGCCCTGAGGTGCGATGGCTCAATGCTGCGATGCTGTGAGACCCCAAGACCCGAGGGCTCAACACCGCGAGGGCACGAGGCTGTGAGGCCCCGAGGTGCGAGAGCTCAATGCTGTGAGGGCACGAGGCCCTAAGGCCCCGAGACCCGAGGGCTCGACACCGCGAGGGCACGAGGCCACGAGGTGCGAGGGCTCGATGCCGTGAGGCCCCGAGACCCGAGGACTCGACACTACGAGGGCGCGACGGCTCCGTGAGGTCCCGAGACCATGAGGGTGCGTTACCGCGAGGCCCCGAGGGCGCAAGGGCACAAGGCCCTGAGGGTGCGAGGGCACCGCGAAGCCCCGAGGGCACGAGAGCACGAGGCCACCGTAGGGGCGTGAGGGCGTCGCAAGGGCGCAAGGACGCGAGGCCGCCGCGAACACGAGGGCACCTGCAGTGTCGATCCGCTGAAGCCAGAGGCTGCGAGACCACGAGGGTCTTGAGGTCACCGTGAGGGTCGAGAGCACGAGGCCACCGTGGGGGCGTGAGGCGTCAGGGTAAGGACGCGAGGCCGTCGTGGGGCACGAGGGCACCACGAGGGATCTTGTGAAACCCCGAGGCCGTGGAGGCCCCGAGGCCCTAAGGGTGCGAGGGCATCGCGAGGGCACGAGAGCACGAGGCCGCCGTGGGGGCGTGAGGGCGTCGCAAGGGCGCAAGGACGCGAGGCTGTCGTGGGGGCACGAGGGCACAAGAGCACGAGGCCACCGTGAGGCGTCGCAAGGGCGCAAGGATGTGAGGCCGTCGTGGTGGCAGAAAGGCACCGCGAGGGCGCGATCTTGCTGGCCCCGAGGCCCTAAGGGTGCGAGGGCACCGCGAGGCACGAGCACGAGGCCGCCGGGCGTGAGGGCGCCTCGGGCGCAGGGACGCGAGGCCGTCGTGGGGCACCTGAGGCACCGCGAGGCCGTGAGTAGCGATGCCGCAAAGCCCCGAGGCCCTAAGGGTGCGAGGGCACGAGCACGAGGCCACCGTGGGGGCGTGAGGCGTCGCGAAGGCGCAGGACGCGAGGCCGTCGTGGGGGCACGAGGGCACCACGAGGCCACGAGGGCGTGAGGCCATCGTGGGGGCACGAGGGCACCGTGAGGCCGCGAGGGCGCGATGCTGCGAAGCCCCGAGGCTGCAAGAACCCAAGGCCCTAAGGGTGCGAGGGCACGAGAGCACGAGGCCACCGTGGGGGCGTGAGGGCGTCGCGAGGGCGCAAGGACGCAAGGCCGTCGTGGGGGCACGAGGGCACCGTGAGGGTGCGATGCCGCGAAGCCCTGAGGCTATGAGGCCCCGAAGCCCTAAGGGTGCGAGGGCACCGCGAGGGCATGAGAGCACGAGGCCACCATGGGTCGTGAGGGCGTCGCGAGGCGCAGGGTGTCGACGTGGTTGGAGGTGGAGCAAGCGAGGTGCCTCGGTATGGCGTCTGAAATGGGAGGCTCTGGCTGAGCCGGAGGCGAGTGCGAGTGGTGGCCCTTTGGCGGCGTGCATGGAGTCGCTCTGGAGGATTAGACAGCCGCCTCTCTCCAAAGGGTGTCACTCATCCCATGTCATGTGGGATGGGCTTCGGCAGGGGGCTTCTGCCAAAGGTGGGCTTTGGTAGGGGTGATTTGATATTTGCGTCGAAAAACACTTCTCTGTTTTTGGTATTCTTCGGGTGTATGAGTGCTTATGAATAGCGTGTGTGAGCTGTTCTGTTCTTCTAAACTTCTCTGAAGTTGCTCTTTTGAATTTCTTTGACGACTCACTGTAACTTGTACGAGACGATTCTGATGTTGGGATGCGTAGGGCACTTGGAGCGGTGAGGTGTCGGGGCGCGAACCATGGAGTGGCGATGGGACACGAGGGGTGTCGAGGCACAGGGTCCAGCAGGCTCCGAACCATTTTCAGTTGGCTAGTGGCCAAGCGCCTGGGGCAAGGGGCGTACGTACGCCGCTTGTGTAGACTTATCGAAGTATAGAGCGTTTTAGACAGAAGGTGGTAGGATTCCTTGACACTACTAGCCCCCCTGTCCCTTGGGCGCCTGCAAGAGCGCCTGAGGGACAAAGAAGAGTGCTGAGGTCTTGTATTCTGAAGTCGGGGATGCGCAGGGCACTTGGAGCGGTGAGGTGTTAGGGCGCGAGCCTTGGAGTGGCGATGGGACACGAGGGGTGTCGAGGCACAGGGTCCAGGCCCCGAACCACTTCCAGTTGGCTGGTGGCCAAGCGCCTGGGGCAAGGGGCTTATGTACGCCGCCTGGCACCCTCGCGGTCTCGGGGCCTCACGCCCTCGAGGCATCGAGCCCTCGCACCTCAAGGCCTCGCGGCCTCGTGCCCTCGGGGTGGAAGGCATGTTGGAGTGAAGCCTATGTAGGCGAAGCCTTAGACGCGAGGCCGCTGAGCCGAGGCATAGCCTTCGAGGTGGGCGACGCATCGAAGTGAAGTCTATGTAGGCGAAGCCTTGCGCGCGAGGCCTCCGAGTCGAGGTATAGCCTTCGAGGCGGGCGGCACGTCGGAGTGAGGCTTATGTAGGCGAAGTCTGGGACGCGAGGCCGCCGAGCCGAGGCATAGCCTTCGAGGCGGGCAGTATGTCGGAGCGAAGCCTATGGTCGAAGTCGTCCTCCTCTTGCTCCGCGGTTTGATGAAAGTCGTCGAAGTAGAACCCCTCAGAATCGTCGTAGTTTGAGCTAGAAACGTTGCGGGGACAGGTAGATAACACGAGCGTTTCTGCGTGAAAAAGAGAATGATCAACGCTTGTTTCTTGTAGCAAGGTAACATTCGCTTGACATGACAGATAATCGAAACCGTTGCCATGGGACAAGTAGTCCCATCACTTTAGATACTAAGATCTCCGAGGTGATAGCCTTATGCGAGCATGATAGCCCTTGATCAATATTCAAGCCCGGTCGATGGCAGATCATTCGAGCCATGAGACTAAGTCATGGACATATCAGAGGGATGGCCACGAGGCTAAGTCGTGGGGCACCGAATGGCCCACAGGGGTGGTAGCCCCCTAGTGGACTTGGAGGCACTCATGAGGCTAACTCATGTGTATCTTGAAAATGTGCCCACAACACTAAGTCATAGGCACACCGAAGGGGCGTCCACGAGGCTAAGTCGTGGGGCACCGAATGGCCACTGAGGGTGATAGCCCCTAGCGGTGTTAAAGGTGTCCATGAGGCTAATTCATGGGCACCTTGGACGTGCGCCTCTGATAGTAAGTCACGGGCGCACCGGTGGCGCCCACGAGGATAAGTCATGGGGCACCGAACTATGAGGGCGATGGAGCCCTTTTACCCCGTAGGTCGGTTTTTTGTGACGATTGGGAATGCATGAGAATGGTTAACCCTTGCGAAGCAATGGAGCTAGGCATGCGGGGACCCAGAGGTCGTTCGACGCGTGGTCTGGAGTCTAAGGGGGACGAGTCCTCAGCACATCCATCAACTTGGTACTGGGCCAAAGTTGTCGCTCATGCCCTAGGTCTAGTAGGACACGAGCCGCCATGGTGGAGGCGACGAACGCCCAAGCCACTATAGACTTTTGCTAGGGGAGACCGCGGAGGTCATACACCCTACGCACCACGAGGGTGATCGCTTATGCCCTAGGTCCAGTAGGACACTAGCCGCCATGGTGGAGGCGGCGGACGCCCAAGCCACAATGGACTTTTGCTAGGGGAGACCGCGGAGGTCGTACGCCCTACACACCACGAGGGTGAAATCCCTTGGAGGGAAAGTGTCTTAAGAGCCCATACGAGATTTATATGTCGAGACTATCCCCTAACAATAGCGCATTAGGGGGCAGCCCTCGTGACGAGCCTTCATCGTTCGCGCCGTATGGATGTCATGCGTCCCGGAGCTGATGGTTGGCCTCAGAATCCTTAGCCTTCTGGCTGCAAGGGTGCCTTGAACTACTCGCCCTTGGCTGGGCCTCGCATCGACCCGCATAAGGGAGGAGGATGCGCGTGGGAGCCCCAGGGCATGTAGGATGTTGCCCTCCCGAGGTGGATGGCCCTGATCTCCGACGAGGGTGCTCGGTTGGGGCTCCTTCAAAGAGCGGATGAGTCGTCCACGAGATTATTGCCCTCCGGAGCCGGAGGAGGTTTCGTGAACTTAGAGTGTTTTTTGGTAGGAGACATAGCCTTTCGTCGATTAGCTACGTCTCCACGGTTGGTGCCAAATGTTGTAGGTGTAAAATCCAAACACAAGTGAGGGGGTGGACGTCGGCCGTCTGACGGGCCGTCGTCCACGAGGGTAAAAAATAACACGAAGATTTATACAGGTTCGGGAGTCTGAGAGGATCACCCTACTCTTGTCGGTGAGCCAACTAGGGGTTACCTCCGGAGAGGGAGCCCCAGAGGGCTCACCAATTTGAACATGCTTCTTTATTGCTCAAGAGAGCTCCCCTTTGAAATGAGGGATACACGGAGTATTTATAGGCTCCTAAGCCTGTACAAATGATGGGAGTACCCCTTGGGGGGTAGCTAGCCTATGAGTATAAGCGAAGGGTATTACAGTCTTTGTCTAGTGATTACATTTCATGATCTGTTAAACAGGTGTTTTCCCTATGGAGTGGGTCCCGCTAGTGAGGGGATGAATTATTCTTCCAACAATATGTAACACTGAAAAGTTGTCAGATTCGGCTGTTTGGTATGAATTGAGGTTCTCGAGGAGTCGAGGTAATCTTATGTGGGGATTTTTTCACCGGCAAACAATTTTTAACGAGGGTGGCCGGTAATGCCGAAAATGGGAAAATTTCGGCCAATTCCAGCCGAATTTTAAAAAAAAAAACGATTTTTTTGGATTTTAAATTTTTTAAAAAATCAAATTCGGACAAAATTCAAGAAAAATCGTTTTTTTGGGGAAAAAATTCATCCAAACCGCTAATTTCAGGGCCGGTTTGTATTTCTACCGGCCCCCACCGGCTTTGCTACTTTTGGCATAATTTAGGCAGTCACGCCTGGAAGTTTTCCAACACATGAGCTTGCAATCCAGCCATGGCATTTTGCATACAACTGATCAGAAATTAGAATTTGGACCCTACAATGATGAGCTCGTCATGAAAAAGCTAACTGTAGCAATCATGTTCGTCATGTCAAAGTTTTCATGTCAGCTGATCTTCGACAATGTTGCACTCAGCTTGAGGAACTGCAATAGCTGTTTACTGGTTTGATTTTACTTCGTCTGTGATGAGCAGATCAACATCTTGTAAGACATGCAGAATGTCCCGCAGTTTGCTCAGTGCGTAATAAACAGGATTCTGCATGGCTACATAAGGTGTGGATAATGGCTATAATATTCAAAACTCCGAAACTTGTACCAGCCTTGCAAATTTCTGAATTCCCAAATATCTAGACTACTGTTCAGACAAGAGCGAAACAATTAAGTTCAGCAACTCATCGAGATCACACTAGTCCAGTACACAAGATATTCAGAAACATGACATACTGAGTCCATAGAAAGGTTTCAACACATCCAAATTACAGCTAGAATGTACAAGAGCGGCGCTCCAGTAGGATCCATTGGCATTGATATGTACAGAAAGGAAGATTTGCTGAAAGCAGGGATCTTATTCTTATGCCTTGTTAGCCTCCAAAGCCTGAAATACGTCCGTTCGAGTGACAATCCCTGTTTGAAAAAAGAAATGATCATGTAAACAATGTTTGCACAGTTATAACAATGAGAACTCACTTGGAACACTTGCATTGGCACAATAACTCAAATCAGGGTTCTGAATAGTGAAAACCGGCGGAAATTGGACAGTTACCAATGGCACTGGTTATGGGCGGTGTGGCCAGTTTTGGCTGGTTTTCAGTGGAAACCCAGAGGGGGTAGATTCTACTGCTTGTATAATGTTTAGGAAACACAAGGCTTGAGAGAATATAAAGAAAATTAAAATGTATTATCAACATAACTATTTTCTTAAACCCAACTCCCTGATGCAAAGAGTTTCTCTGTTTCTGGCAAAAGTTCAAAATAATTTTAGGGCTTACGGCAGTGAATAATGGTAAACCTAATATTTTAACGAAGCTCAATTGCAGCCTATAGCAAATACAACAACCCAGTTGAACCATGCAGGTAAATGGCTACAACTATTCATTTTCAGAAATAAGCTATAACAAAGGGATTCTGAAAATTCTTACCGATCACTTGCTGTTGTTCATTCACAACTGGTATCCTGTGAACCTTCTCCTTAAGCATTAGTGCAGCAGCTTCTGCTCATATAATCATTTGCCAGAAAAGCACATTAGCAAATGGTCAGAAACACTTCATATTTCTCTAGTAACTGTGGGTAGAGGGAATCAAAAGTTACCCAAGACAGTCTTCTCAGGTGTCAGAGTTATAGCAGGAGACGACATGACTTCACCAACAGTTGAGTCCAACTGCATCATGAGAGCAAGCATGAAGAATAAACACCGCATCACCAGGAATCCTTACAGATTCTAACCATCAGAAATGTGCTCGACTTCTTTTCCATATTATGCTCTCTGATAGATTTATGCAATCCTTGTCATGCCAAGGTGAAATTAACAAATCCCAACCCAAATCTATTACAAATATTTGTTCCACTTGGAAATGCATGGCCATTTTTAAAAATAAATCTGGGTGCTTTATAGAAGCTGTCAAGAGATGCAACGGTACCAAGCCATCCTGCACAGACTACAGTTCACCACCACACAAAATCTCAATCACTCATTGCTCCATCGAGTTGAATCATGAGACCAAACAAAACAAGAACCACACAATTTCCAATCATCCGTTGGCAGTATGCCCCCATGGGCAACATGATGCGAACAGCTAAACTACACCTATATTTATGTTTGACAATAACGAACTACTTTCTAACATCACCTGATTTCTGAATAGAGGTATTCTACAAGTCATATATGAGATAACATGCTAGTTACCGAAGGATGATCGGTGTTTGGCACTTAATATCCTACTTTAAAATAGTTTGACACAACTTTCATCCAATTTCCCAGCTAGTATCTATTTGTGTTGAAGGATACATGTGGACAAATATTCAAGAAGTTACTGTCGAAGAGTTTGAAAATCTCTCTGCTTTCACTATCTATTACACCTAACACACAATACGCACACATGACATGTATTAAGTCTTGATAATGTTCAAGGTCTCAAGGATGACACCGCGGATCAACAGGTAAAACCATAAAAGCTTTGTTTGTACTCTCGTGATTGAAATCAGGCCAGTTGCCCTCTTTGGCTCTCTCTGAATAAGTATACAGCAGGTGCTAGGTGTAGCTCTAAGCTTATTAATAGCAGCCAAGTTCATTGAGATAACTAAGTGATCCAGATAATATCGGAGGCTTAGAAGGTAGTGGCCTTATTCAGGAACATTTCATAGTCAGCCATCATATTAAGCGTAAACCTAAATAGGCCCCTGAATTAAACACATGTTGATAACTAATTGTGAAAGCCAATTCTGTGTAAATAAATTACTGCTCAAAACAGATAAGAGTTGGACAAGGCGGTTAAAAACATTGATATTTACCAACTTCAACCATAGAATGATCAATCTGTATCACGATATTTCACCGTTTAGCTTGTATATACTGTTTCCGCTCCCATGTACAATTATGGATAGACGCATTCATATGGCTCATGAACCACTGCACTCCCTCACTTGGGCCTTTATATAAAAGTAATTGCTCGCCGTAGGAATATAAGATATTAGGATTGCTCTAATTTCAGTATCTTAAGAGGTAAAATTGAGAGTATAAGCTCTGTGCCTTCAAGGTTATTCTTCCAAAGTTTTACATAACCTGATTTAATCCCTAAATATTGTATTCCTCAGCTTAAGGACCTTCAACATGATACTGGTTAGCTTTAATTTGTCTATATTTGGCACATCACCATATAACATATACATAAAATTGAGCTTGTATAGATATACAGAACTAACAGTAGATGAAACATACAACTGAATTCGGCATTCTTGCATACTCAAGAGATCAAACAAACCAAACAAAAAAAAAATTGCAGTGTACTTGTTCAAATCATCTATGTATATTTTTGGTTTCTTTTAATATATATATATATATATACACACACACACACAGTAGGATCCTTTCCTACTGTTTCTCCAAAAACAATCATCTATGTATGTCGTGTTTTTTCGATTATATTATTCTATACAATTTTCAGCCCTGATTTGCCTTTAATACCAAACAATTTGTTAGCAAAGAAGCATAGTTATGAATAAAAAAAAATCGAAAGGTCGCTTATGAATCATTTTAATGGGAGGCAAAGGCAGGCAAGAGGGAGGAGCACTGACTGACCCCATTGGGTGCCTTGGCCTTGTCCTTCTTGGAGACGACCCCGACGGCCCGACGCACCTTCCCTCGTCGTCGAGCACCGGCAGGCCGGACTGGCTGGCGAAGAAGGCGTCGATCTCGGCCAGCTTCTGGTCCGCCATGGCCACCTGCACCGGGCGCGACATGACGTCCCCGAGCTTCGCCATCGAGCTCATCTGCAGTTCCAATCGCCACGCATGCAGGCACCGAAAATCATCAGATACAAGAACCCAAGAGCTAGCACATCCAGGAATGAAGCTAGCTACGGGACATCGCCGGATCAGGAAACCTTGTCTGTGGTGACGATCTGCAACTCGAGGTAGGCGCGGAGGTCGGCGTAGCTGAGGAGGGAGAAGTTCTCGGGCCACTCGCCCGAGAGGATGCCCTCCGGGTACTCGTCGATGGCCGGGCGCAGGTCCCCCAGCGCCGCCGCCACCACCGGCGCGCCCCGGCGCCTCCGCCCGCCCACGCTCAAGAAATCCGGCGCGCGCCGCGGCACAGCGGGCGACGACGGCGGGTGGGGAGGGCGCCCTGGATGGCAGCGGCGGCAGCAGAAGGCGACAACGCCATGGACGACGAAGCCAGGAGCCTAGGATGCCTGACGGAGTGACGGTTGGGAACTTGCCGCTGGCCTCCGCAGCGTTTCGTTGTTGCGGCGTGTTACACACTGACACTAGCACGGGCGGCCACTAGTGACAGGAGATCATCTCCAATGTTATTATAGTCGGTTAAAAATGAGAGACATTATATTGAATCAATTTAATATATTGGAATAATAGATTTCAACAAAAATATTTTTAGAACCGAACTTTATATAAGAGTCGATTCAAAGCATTAAACAACAACTATGAAAGAGAGAGAGAGAACGGTTGAGAAAGAATATTATTTTTTGTGGTTTTTTAATATAATATGGGTCCTGATTATTAGTTGGAATTGGATCAATACATTGAAGAAAAACAAACTCGGTTTCTTAAATACTTACATAGCATCTCTTTAAATCAACATCGATTCAATACACTAAAGATGCTCTGAGTGAGTCCACTAGAGCTGTAGAGTGGACGATAGTGTGATAGGTGGTGCGGAAATTTCTGGAAGAATGCGGGCGTGGGGCCCACCTGCAGACGTCGCCGTCAGGTGTGGCGTCTAGTGAGGTTGGTTGGTGGGCAAACGATTCTGCATTTCTTCTCCTCGCTGCTAGGTTAGGCTATTAGCTGTTGTTCATGTTGCGTTGCATACAACTTTTTTCATGTTTAGGATTGCTTGAGCAATGGACCTAGCGTTAAAATAGAGGAATTGCTCATGGGACTAATCTTTTTTACCTTTAGATTTGATGGCTCACTTTGCCCATGGATAGATCTGAGATGCTTGAGAGGTATCCATTATTCTATTAGCGGTAGAGTGGACTCTAGCCCCTAACCCATCGCCGGTTCCGTCCCTAAATTGTCTCACGCTAGTAGTACCGTAGAAGTAAAAATACAAAAGTAATTTTCAAGGCGAGCCACCATAAAACTAAGTTACAAATAAGTCAACGAGAGGACGAGTGTGCTAATTGTCCAGTGTTTTTATGTGGCGATATGCATCGTCTTGGCATGCACACTGAAAACAACTACTCTTTGATTTTTTTTTTCCACAAGATATATAGTTCCATGTGCGATACAAAAGCATATACATTTTGTCAAGATGTGTTGTTGTAACATTTCCGAACTTTTTTCAAGACCCATCAGATTACAAATTCCGTTTAAGGCCTGTTTGAAACGCGGAATTTTTCCTAAAATCCTGCATAAATTAAACTATGTCCTGTTAAATTTCGGAAACCAAACGGGCCTAAATACGGTTCCATTTGAGGCCATATATTGACCTTATTCTACTAGCATTTTTGAATGATGTCTTTTTTTAATGATCTTATAATACTTGCGACAAAAGTCAACATAAATAGTGTCTTTGCACCTAGAATTTTTTATTATTAAATAATCTCTTTTAAAAATTATTTTATTAATAACCCTGCCAACTTTATTTTCAAATCAGACCCTTTTGTCCACCACACAGCCCGCGTCGTGGCAAATGCACACTACGAGCCATGTCGGCTGGCGCGGCCAAATATGTCACGCCAGGCAGGTCAGTCGGCGTGGAGGCTGTCCAGTCACGGGCTGCATTGCCATGCCAAACCGGGTGGCGTGGCAAAGCCACCTCGCCATGCCACTAAGAAAGGCATGGCGGTGTAACGCCACGCCAATTTTTCTTTTATCAAATAGAACATGTGGAAAGTTGGTGTACTCTGGTTGGTGCTAGGGAATGTCACACCAAGACTACTGGCGTGGCAGTTATTCTTTGGCACGGCGTAACTAATGGCGTGGCAATTGTCACGTCACGTCTCTCAACGTGGCTGGGTAGAGGTTATTATAGTCAGCCCACCGTCGATCCTACTACCATTTCACCACTCATTCCTCACCACCTCCCGACTCCTCTCTCTCCTCCCCAACCCAAACCCACCAAATCATTTCTTTTTTCACCCTATTTGAAGCACATTTTCGTGTGGGATACTGTAATGAAGGTATCTCTCCCAGTGCCTCTCATTTGTACTGTTTGATTTCATTGATTTTAGTTGTTTTAGGGTTTTACTCTATTTGGAATTCGTGCATGAATCGGTTGTAATAGTTGCGATTTGGAATTCGTGCATGAATCGGTTCCCCAACAAACCTTACTCTCCACACCTAAATCCAACATAAAATTCATATAAATGTCATTCATAATTGCAAATAAACATAAATACAAATTCCACGACCTACTAATACTATCTGATTCACTCCAAAGTACAACGATTACATCCAATTCACATCCCACATCCTACTGGTGCAAAACCCTAAATCCCCAAAAAAACTACCAAATTACTCCAAAATGAGAGGAGGGAATGAGTGAGATTACCTTGTAGAATGATCTCCACGATCTTATGGGCTTCAAATCGGTGTCAAATTGATGGATTTGGAGAGCTAGGGTGTAGAGGAGGAGAGGCGAGTAGGGGGAGAGGTGAGGGAGGGGGGAGAAGAGGGAGAAGGTGGGGACAAGAAAGAATGAGGGTGGGCCGACTCAGGCGTAGCTATTAACCCACCCTGCCACGCCACGCATGGAGGCATCGCAGCTACCACACCACAAATCTCGGCATAGCAAGTGTAGACTGCTAACACGATAGTCTCTATGGGAGCCTGCACGATGGCGGACCTACTTGGTGTGGTAGCTTTGGCCATGTCAAACGATATGGCATGACAGTGTGTATTTGCCATGCCATGGACGACGGTGTGTCCAAAAGGATCAGATATATAAATAAAGTTTGGTAGGGTTATTAAAAAAATTAGAAAATGATTATTTAATAAAAAAAATTCTTGACCTATGTTGCACTTGATATCATATAGTGGGTTTTTATAAGCTTTTCAATTTTTTTATCCTTAAAACATAATGACAAATTGGTAACATCCATATCAGAAATATTGTACCATGATAAGTAAATATTTTCTATAATCAACAAAATCCTACAACACAAGTAGGGCTGGAAACGAGCCGAGCCGAGCTAGGCTCGGCTTGGCTCGCTTGGGCTCGTTCTCGTAACAGGCTCGTCTCGGCTCAGCTCGTTTTGAGCACGAGCCAAAAAGGCAGCTCGGCTCGGCTCGGAAGACGGCTCGAGCCGGCTCGTGAGCCCTTGCGAGCCAGGCATCAAGATACGATGCGAACAACATTACAGTAGTGCATTTGTATGATTTGTGCATCCATTCAAGTTCAATCAACCAAATCACAAAATCATGCATCCATTCAATCAACAGATTCAACAATCAATCGGTCACGTGAGCGTGGCGGTTGAATCAAGCACATTCAATCAGCGCGTTGAATCAAGCACATTCAATCAGCAGATTCAACAATCACAAAATCGGTCTTTGGATGGAGCCATGGAGATAGGGCATCGATGTAAATGCGCCGTCGCCGGGAGGCGGAGTAGAGGCCGCCAAGCTCCATCGCCATCGCCACGACTGCCCACTCAAGACGGCTGCCATCGGCCATCGCCCCACCTCAGGCCGCAGCCTCCACACAGCCACGGAGGCCTCGGAGACGAGGAGATGTCGCGACTCACTGTGAGGTCTGGGGAGGCTGCCGGAGACGAGGAGATGTCGAGAAGGGAGCGCGGGAGGCGAAGACTATGGATGGGCGGGAGAGGCGGAGGCGAGGCGGGAGGGTCGGAGGAGGAGGCGAGGCGGCGGAAGGGGGCGAGGAGGCGAGTGGAGGCGGGAGGGGCGACGAGGTCGAGGAGGAGGCGGAGGGCGGGAGGAGGTCCGAGGCGGCGGCAAGGCCGAGGCAAGGAGGCGGAGGACTGGAGGAGGCGGGAGGGCCGGAGGGAGGAGGAGGCGAGGCCGAGGCGGAGGGCGAGGCCAGGGCGGGGGAGGCGGGGAGATTGGGGAGGTGTTGTAGAGATTGGGCTGGGAGGCGGCGAGATCAAGGGAGTTTGTGGGGAGGAGGAGGAGGCCGGGAGGAAAGGATAAGGGTGGATAAGGCTGGCTCGTTTTGGCTCATGAGGCGACTCGAGCTTGGCTCGAGCTCGGCTCGAATTTTCATCGAGCCAAAAGGTAGCTCGGCTCGGCTCGAAATTTCACGAGCCGAGCCCGAACCGAGCCGAGCCGTGACGAGCCCAAGTCGAGCTACGAGCCTCGAGCTATTTTTCTAGCCCTAAACACAAGAATGCTAAATCAAACTTATATATACCGCTTAAGAACAGCCGATATGGCCGATATATACTATTTCGCCACCTAAATTAGTGCAGAGTAACCTGCATTCCATATCGGTCTCAATACCGGTGATACAGACAATACCAATCATATCAGCGCAATTGATAATACATCTGTTATACTCATTGAACTACAAGTTATATTTGATTCTACTACTGTGTATTTGGAATAATTGGTGTGCATATAATTAAATATATATATATTTATAAATATATATTATTATATTAAACTCTGAACGATACATCGGTATGAATCGGTACAAAAATGTATCGTTTAAAGGGCGGTATGGCACGTGGAAAGATATTGAAAAGTACGTGCGAAATTGACGTGATGTTTATGTAGCTGTCCTGGCTACAAATAGCAACAACACGTGCTTCCTGTAGCGTAGGAGCGTGACAGAAGTTTGTCACTTGCGGCAGTGGAATTAGCCAACCACAAGCCACCATGTGGCTTGCTGTGATCCTGATGGATTACAACCTCTAGGCCTCTATTCTTCTAGTCCAAAATCGTGACAAGCCCATCTCTGTACCGTATAACTTTGCTTCTGTTTATACTCTTCTAATAGCGGTATACCTGACAATGGAAGCAAAGCTAGTTACTATGAGAAATCTTGTTAGCTCAACTGAGGTGACGGAGGGTAAACTACTGCCTCTGTCTTTGTTTAGTTTTTTAAGATGCAGTCTTTGTTGAAGTTGAGCCTTCAGAATTTGGCAAGATATGTCGAGCACCGGTTCAATTCTGCCTTCAGAACACGAGGACTGAAATCATTACGCATTCAGGCTTCCTCAGCCCATTAGATGAGGCTAAAAAGTTAATAATTCTATTGCGCTTTGATACTAGGACGGGTTAGTTATGTTGTCTTGAACATTGAGATGGCGCTCGACCTTGGCCATTCTACCTGCAGATCCATGGACAAGTTTAGCCTTCTATTTTTTTTAGGTAATGAAAGAGAAAATTTTCTCCTGGTCTCTGTATCAAAGATACACACAGTCTATTTTATTAAGTAATGTATCACAATGACCAGAAAGGTAAAACGTGTCTGGATGCCTTACAACCAAAAGGTGATTAGAAATAAAACTTAATCATTACAAATCATGTGGCTAAACCACAACTCATGAAAGCTTAAGATTTGCTTCGCCACGAACTCCAATCTGACGCTTCCAGCTATCATAGCCTCTTTCTGAGGCGGTTTTTGTAGATTTGCCCAAACACTCAGCTAGTGCCCACTCAGCATTATAACCTGCAAAGGATTAGTGATAGTTTTGTTGTCAAAAACAACATCGTTCCGGCATAACCAAATAGACCAACATAAGACACTAGCTCTCACTAGGAGTTGTGACTTTAAAAGTTTTGGAATACTGGCTAGCCAATTTCCAAACAGGTGCGTTGTACTCACAGGAGGGGATAACTTAAATGCACATTGAGTAGCCCACCAAATAAGACGTGCAAAAGGGCAATTAATAAAAAGAAAAACAACACTTTTAGCTCCCTCTCCAATTTCTTTTAAGCATGTTATCTTTAGTTAATACCACCCCTCTTTTGAGATACCATAGAAATATTTTCACTTTTAACGGAATTTTAATGGACCAAAAGAAATCCATATGGGAAGCTTGACTGGTTCCAATTAGTGCGCCATAGAATGATGATACCGAGAAAAGACCAAATTTATTCAGACTCCATCTAAAAACATCATTTTGAGAGCTCAATGTTAAATTAGCAATTCTTATAATTAACTCATTCCAAGCATGTAATTTGGGTCCAAGAATAGGCCTTCGAAAAGAAATATGATTTGGGTCTAATCGCGATACATTTGCCACTGTATTATCCTTTCTCCTCACCACATTATATAGTATTGGATATTGAATTTTCAGGGGAGTGTCTCTTAACCATATATCTTCTCAAAACCTAGTTTTCATTCCATTTTTAACCTGAAATGAACCAAATCGAAGAAATTGGTTTTTAAGTTTCATTAGACCCGTCCAAAATTGAGTCGGTGTTTATTAACCACCTCAAGCCAGCACTTTTGCCACCCAAATATTTCCTTGTTAGCAAAGATTGCCAAACCCTTCTTCATTAAGCAACATAAACAACCATTTCCTAATAAAATTTTGTTTTTGTGTCTAAGTTATGAATACCTAGACCGTCTTGCTCTTTGGTATGTACACTAAACTCCATTTAGCTAATCTCTATTTACGTTTAAGGCTATCGCTTTGTCAATAAAATCTAGATCGATAAAAATCAAGTCTTCTAAGAACCTCTCTAAGAACTTCAAAATAGATAGCATAAACATTGGCAGACTACTGAGTACCGAGTTAATAAGTACTAATCGTCCACCAACAGAAAGATTTTTTTCCTTTCCACCCACTAAGCTTTTTAGCAACTCTATCTTCAACCCCTTTCCAATCACAATTCCTTAATTTCCTGAAGTGAATTGGAATACCTAGGTATCTGAAAGGGAAAGTACCCACTTCACAACCAAAAAGCGTAGTATAATGCGATTCAACTTCTTTGGCATTACCAAAACAGAAAATCTAACTCTTGTGAAAATTAATCTTTAAACATGATAATTGTTCAATGACACATAGAATAAGCTTGAGATTTTTTGCCTGTTCTCAATCATTATTTAAGAAGAGGATAGTGTCATCAGCATATTGTAATATGGATAACCCATCATCAATCAAGTGAGGACTACTCTCGATAATGAGACCTTCTTCTTTAGCTCGTGAAATAAAGATGGCAAGCATGTCCACACAGAATATTAAAAAGAATTGAAGACATCGATAACCTTGCCTAAGCCCTTTTGAGTCTAAAAAATGACCCAAGATCATCATTGACTTTTATGCCCACACTCCCTCTCTGAACAAAACTTTCTACCTAGGAATACCATTTAGGTGAAAAACCTTTCATCCTTAAGGTTTGAAGTAGAAAAATGCTATTTTATTTTATCATAAGCTTTCTCAAAATCGATCTTAAAAACTACACCATCCAAATTTTGTTTTATGTAACTCATGGATGGTTTTATGAAGAATAATAACTCCATCAAGAATAATAACTCCATCAAGAATAAACCTCCCCTGCATAAAAGCCAACTGAGAAGAGCCAACAACCTTTTGAGCTACACCACTAATTCTATTAGTAACCACTTTAGTAAAAAATTTAAAGCTAACATTTAAAAGACAAATCGGTCTATACTGCTGTATTTGCTTAGCATCATTTTTTTTTTGGGAATCAGCGTAATGATCCCCAAAATTTAAGCTAAAAAGAGACATTGAACAGGTATGAAACTTATGAAACATGGCCATCATGTCATTTTTAATGACTACCCAAAACACCTGGTAGAACTCAACGGGGAAGCCATCTGGCCCAGGTGCTTTGTTAGGTTCTATTTGAAAGATAGCTTCTCTCACCTCTTTCTCCAAGAAAAATTCTGCAAGTAAAATGTTTTTAGCATCCGTCACTTGAGGTATATCATTCCTTAGTGTATCAATCATGGATAAATGATTAATTTCAGATGGTCCAAACAATTCTTTATAATAATTGGTGATATACTTTTTTAATTTTACATCCCCTCGAATTATCCCCTCCTTTTGTTCGAGTTGAAAAATTCTTTCTCTTCTATGCTTGCCATTCGCAATCAAATGGTAATAACGTGTATTTCTATCTCCTCTAAAAGAAATTTCGCTTTGGACCTTTGATACCATTTCAATTCTTCTTCTCTTAAAAGATGAGCCAATCTCTCATTAGCCAACTTTTTAAGAGTAAGATCTTCATCAGACAAACGCAAATGCTCAACTTTTTTATCTAGCTTATCAATTAGCAAGTTGAGTTCTATCTTTTCCTTTTTATAGGTCTCACTGCAATTTTTAGCCCAGCCGCAAAGAAATTGTCTAAGTGATCTAACTTTACATTGCCAAATTTGTAAGGCAGACTGACCTCTAGTGTTCTTTTTCCACACATCGGCCACCATCTCCCTAAACCCATCCCTACACAACCAGCCTAATTCAAATTTAAATAAAGGTTGACTCCCTCTATAGGATTTAGCCTTCTATTAACTTTGTGTATTAGCATAAACCAATCCTCCCTCTTCGGAACATGCAAATTTTGTAAGAATTTCATATAACATCTCACGGTGTTCCAAACGGGGAATAACAAAAGTACCTTTCAGGTTTCCAGCAGTGGTCGACTGTCCGGTGAATTGCAACATAATTTCTTCGCCTAATGGTAATTTGAAGCTATGTACACCGTGAGCCCTACAGATGGCAGCGGCCACAACGGCATCGGCAACGAAGGCCAGAACGTGGTGGTGCACCAGATCAGGAAGACGTCGGTGATGGTACGCTACCCTACCCTCACGCACACGAACTACATCGAATGGGCTCTCTTGATGAGGATCAACATGCAGGCTCAGGGAGTCTAGGAGACAATCAATCCGGAAATGCGAGTGGGATTGAGTAGGTCGTTAGCGCCATACTCCAGTCTTGCCAAAGATCTTTGGCGACACTAACAGTGAAGGACAGCGCCAAACAGGCCTGGGACACCGTCAAAAACATGCGTATGGACGTGGAACGTGTCCGTGAGGCGAAAGCATAGGCCCTGCTCAAGGAATTCGATGGGATTCGCATGAAGAGCAACGAGCCGGTGGATGTGACGACCAGAAACTCCCCAGGGTCACCTGGGAGATCCTTAAAGGCCAACCGAGAGGTCAGGTCCTCCTAGGAGGCCGCTAGGACCCCTAAGAGGTCTAGACCGCACGGAGGAACCTCAGGACCTCCCAAGAGGTCCCGCAGGACCTCTCCTGGAGGTCCATCCAGACCACCGAGAGGTCCAATAGGACCACCCGAAGAGCTTTCAAGACCTCCTAGAGGTCTGGGAGTGGTCGTTGGGCTCAGGACCACCCCCAAGCTCATGACCATAACCCGAAGGAGATCGTGAGACTTAGGGATGACCCCAAGACCTCTGTGTAAATGAGCTAGTCTCAAGATTAGTTGCTAGCCCGCATAGTAGTGAAAGTGGTGACATCCAAAATGCGTACTTTTATTTACAAATATCAACAGAGTTGCTTACAAAAGCGGCCTTGGGCTGAACATAAAATACAAAAGGATCAAAGAGAACGGTAGTCCATCAGCACGCCACAGGCAACTGACTGGAGGCACAACCTAGTCGGTTTGGCCTTCTTCACTGTCAGAGTCTTCTCCTGCCAAAAGTTATATTGAGCAAGAGTGAGCACAACAACCGTGCTCGCAAGTCACACCCATGGATTAACAGAATGAAATGCATAATGGATATCTCAACGGAGGGCATAATATGGTTGATTTGCACAAAGCCAAGTTTCTTTCAATTACATATACTAAGTTCCAAGGCAGGTAATCTTATAATTAAAATTTATTTTCTCAAATCAGTTTTACGGTTGGATAACATTCATCATCAAGATGGTGAAGGATATCCTCCTGTCACAAGGCTCCCTGCCTAAAACCCATGAGATAGAAATCCCAAAACCAGCTTATCCAAAATCTTTTTAAAACAAAACCAATATATAACTTTGAGTGGTCTTTGCCAGCACGTCCATGACCATGGACACGGATATTCGAATAGTTTTCACTCTGCAGAGGTTGTACACTTTACCCACATGACATGATTCCTCTAGTTTGTTTGGCATTTGTCAACGCCACCTCTCACTACCGAAGGTAAGAGGTCTAGAGTTTATAACAAGGCCTTTACAATGCATTGTTCCACCGCAGCCCCCCCTCGCTAAGGTTTCGCCCCCTTTGGACTAGCCATCTGTAGGCTTGCGCTAGTGGGAAAACACAGGTTATGAAAGACCACCCACACATCAAAGTGGAACAACCGCGGTAGAACTTTGCAAATTAATTAGCCAGGTCTCACGCCCCATTCTGGATGTTAGATTTAATCTTGTTTTAGATTAGGAAAGATTATAGAAGTAGTAGAGCTTGTATCGTATAAGGTCTTAGAAGCCGAGTCCCAAGGATGTCCTAGTCCGAGTACCGGTCAGATAACTCGGCCTTTAAAAGGGCATGAAGTCATGTAACGGAGTTGAAGAAAAGAAATAGAGAAGGAAAATTTCTAACAAGTGGTATCAGAGCCATGTAAAGGATGGTTGACCCTGGAGTAGCTTGGTGGCATGGCGGCATGGCGGCCATGCCAATGGAGCGGCGGCGGGGGCGCAAGACGACGAAGAGCGACGCTGCAAGACGGCGGAGTGGGCTCTGTGGCGCCTCAGTAGGAGTCTTGTGAGCAGCGCAACAAAGGCGCCAAGACAGGCGCAGGGACGGCGAGTCCCACGTAGATGAAGGGTGCGGCGTGCATGAAGTTGACGCAGGTGGCGTAGCAGGTAAAGCCTCGAGAGGTCCAGACGGTACACAGCAAGGCGTACAGGGCGCTGCAGGGGGTGGTGAATCCCACGCGCATGAAGGGCGCGGCATGCATGAAGCTATCGCAGGAGGGAGAGGCTGTGTAGCCTTAGCTAAGATGTACGCGGGGAAGTGGACAGACTTGGTCCAAGAGAGAGGAGCAGGAGGCTCAGGTAATGGTGAAACCGAGGTGGTCGTGGGAGCAGGTGCTCCAGCCCAGGCAGTCATGGGAGCGGGTGCTCTAGCCCAGGTGGGCATGCAAGGAAGGACAAGTTCAGTCCAGGTGCGAGACGCGGCAAGTGTTGGTTTGTGCATGGCTTAGGATGGAGCAAGCACAAAGGTAGGGCAAAGATCGGCCAGGGAAGAACAGCGTATGGGAGTTCAAATGCATGAGAAGATCAGGATGATCAAGATGAAGAAACAAGATTAAGGGGGTGATTGTTAGATTTAATCTTGTTTTTAGATTAGGAAAGATTATAGAAGTAGTAGAGCTTGTATCGTATAAGGTCTTAGAAGCCGAGTCCGGCAAGGATGTCCTAGTCCGAGTACCGATCCAGATAACTCAGCCTTTAAAAGGCCATGAAGTCATGTAACGGAGTTGAAGAAAAGAAATAGAGAAGGAAAATTTCTAACACTGGAGACATGTGGTTGTACGGTGAGGCATAGCCCATTATATGCATAGCAAAGGGACGCTCAAAGGCCGGTCCTCAAATGACTAAGGCGACAACCACAGAACCCCTGAGCCTCAACTCTACCCAAGTTGAGCTCGTGCATGGACATGCACCAACCAAGCAACCAATTCGCCCAAGTCCAAAACAATTTTCTATTTGTTTGCTTTTCATAAACCTTTTGGCAAAACTCCATGACAACCCAATGTCATGGCTTAAAACATTAGACACATTGGTCTTTGGCAGTGAAATCTCCCAAAATAAGAATTGATCTAGGCTTGGCTAAGCATCAAGTTTTGCAATATATCTAGTCTATACTATTGTATCAACTAGGTTTTCATCTAGGGTATCAAGGGTGACAAGACAATAGCGAGTTTGGCTGTACAAAAGATTGCAGGAATATCTAAGAGCTTAAAAACATGGATTAAATTATTTGAATCCAAATATGCATGCAATATTTAGTTAAAACCAACATGATAAACTTAAATTAATGGGTTCAACATGATCAAGGGCATGACTTGCCTTGCTCACAGTCTTGAGAGTCTTCCTCTTTGGGGCACTCAAGCTCCTCGGTATCTTTGCAATCTATACGGGAGAAAAAGATACCAATTTCAAACAGAGCTTCAAATAAAAACTCAAGGAAACTCCAAAAGATTTCAAATCTCAGATTACTAGAAAACATCATACTAAAAATGGGCTCCTTGGGTAAAATCTTGGCTCACCGAGAGGAGGTCTAATGGAGAGAAGTGGTCTTTAGCAAAAGACTCAAAAGGACGATCTTTACAGCACAGGGAGGTCTAGAAAGGTGGTCTTTGCGCACGGACCGAGAGGGTGATTTGTGCCCAAAGAGACCACGCGGTGGATCCTGTGGGGAATACGGTTATACCGTGCAACCGTAGGAGTAGAAAGAAAAACAAGATACAAGAGAACTTACCGAAACCAAGCACGAGTTTGAGGACAAGATGAAAGAGTTGGTCCTGTGGTTGGATGGCAACCAGCTAGGAGTGATAGTGAGGACGTCACAGAGGTTCCAATGAAGTCGCCCACAGTGGGGTGGTGGCGACACCAGCTTCAACGGAGCCCTTAATGACAGAGCCTCAACTCAGAGCAACTAAGTAAGAGCAAAGGTGCTATGTGTAGAAAAGGTGATGAGGCAGGACCACTCGGGCTAATTATAGCCTAAGTAGGCAAGAAGACACTGGAAACATACGTGTCAAGGGTATGTAGAAAGATAGGTCAAGGGTAGATGATGGATAAGATAGGGTACGATCAAACTTAGTGAAAAGATAATAAAATAATGTTTGCTGTGAAGGAAGGGAACAAGGGAAGAAATCAAGGTGCCACACAATGTGACCACATTCAGTGTATGAGCTACGTATATGGCTGCATTTAATGTGACACAACATGTATTAAATGCACAAGATACTTATGTGGCGGAGATGACAAAGATTAACAAGGCTGGCAAGTGGGACGTGTCAAACTTGGGAACGGCTTGGTCAAAAGGAAGTGGTCACGGCCAAAGGGAAGGTCATGGCCGGACAAAGGAGGTCGTGACCTATTAGGGAGGTCTTATGAGGAGGTCCAAAGGACTAAGAGGTCCAAGGGACAGGGAGGTCCTGACGGTCAGATTCCAAATGGGGAGGTCTTGACGGTCAAATCCTCAAAGGGGAGGTCCTGATGGTCATATCTCTCAAGGGGAGATCCTGACGGTCGGATCTCTCAAGAGGAGGTCCTGATGGTCAGATCCACGAAGGGGAGGTCCTGACGGTCAGATCCTCAAAGGGGAGGTCTGGACCCTTGGATCTAACAAAGGGGAGGTCTGGACCATTAGATCTAACAAAGGAGAGGTCTGGACCCTTAGATCTAACAAAGGAGAGGTCTGCACCAAGCGGGAGGCTTGGACGGATGCGAGGGAGGTCCAAGTGAATGCCGAAGTGTTCCAAAGAACACAGAAGGAGCTCAAATGAATATGAGGAGAGACTTAGGCCTAGAGAGGTCTAAGCCAGAGAAGCATCAAAGAGGGAAGGTCTGGTCTAGAGGAGGTTCAAGCACCTGGGAGGTCTAGACCTGAGGAGGTCTGGACCAGAGAAGAACAAAATAAGCACAGAAGGGGAGGGATCGCCAAAGCTCCAACAAACCTATCAAACCAAAAGAGAGTTTTAGTTGAAGTTTAATTTAGTCAATTGAAATCTATTCTGAAATTCTCAAGTTAAGCTTTGAATTCTTATCAAAACAAAATGGTTCGTTTTATTTTGAAAATTTTCAAAAAGGCTTAGAAAACCAGGGTGTTATAGTGGATGATTTCGCTATGCGGTTGACCGGTCTCGTCAACAACATTCGCACAATCAGTGAAACTTTGGAGGACGTCAAAGTAATCAAGAAGTTCATCCGCGTCGTTCCTCCGTAGCACTTTGGAGGACGTCACTATTTTTTTGGAGGGCGATTTGATTGTACTCGCCCCATTGCGTTGTCAAATAGTGTTTCACATGCACCGTCCATCGACTCACCTAGCCATCGAGGTCTACGAAGGGTGGCGATGGTGACGATTGACACCTATATTTGAAGCTGCATGTGTTGTGCGCTGTGATTTCATATGAAAAAATTATGGAATTTTTTTATGATATATGTGATAATACATTTGAAGCTGTGAGTGCAAAGTAAAAAAAACAAGAAAGAAAATATTTTTAGTGTTTCGAATAGTGTCAAGAATAATTTTTTCCTCCATTTTCAACGCCTCTCGCCACTGCTGTGCCTCCCTAGCATGGCACTTGCGCCTCCGTGGCTCTAGGGCACGGTAGTGCCCTCTGCCATACCCCTGGGGCCGGACTCAGCTTGGTTCATGCCCCTGAGGGCCGGACTTGGCCTGGTCCGTACCTCAGAGGCTCGAATTTCACACGTTATGCTTGCGGTGGGAGTCCGGCCCCTTGGGCACGATGGAGGGTGCCGTTTTTATATTGAAGTTGGAAGAGGGCAAAAATTGCTATTAGCATTATAAACAGTGTCATATGAGGGGGGAAAAAAACTCTGCAATCCCAGTGTTGGATTCATGTCTAAATGTCCGTTTGATTTAGTTCTTTCTGGATTTGCCACAATGAAAAGAATAATTGGGGAATTGAGGCCCCCATCGCATTGCACATATCTTCTGAGAGGAGTAGATCTCAGGAATAGAATAGACATTTATATCAATGCTACTTTTGCAATCGGTTACTTCTTCTTCTTCTTATTGAGACGGAATAGCGATTTCATTCAACTTATGGTTCCGGCTAAATCACCGGCCACCAAGTCCACAATCAGGAGTTTGGTCCGGCCAAGACATAGGACCCTCTCCGATTGGACGACGAGAACTAAAAGCTGGTAAAGAATCTGCTACCTTATTAGAAGATCTCGGACAAGTCGAGATTATGACTTGGGAGAAGTCAGTGATAGTCATCGCCCTAATCTATTTGAAAACCACACCTAAGGGATTGTTAGGATATGTAGGGATTAGAACCAATCCTTTCGAATTGAAACGAATTTTAGTTCAAATTCTCAGTCAATCCAAAGGGATTGAGTCAGATCACAATGTATCCAAATAAGTCCTAAGAGAGAAAAATTCATTCTCCGTACCCTTTATCGCCATAGCAAGATTGGTGAATTTTTTTCAAATAATATTTTTTTTATTTTTATTTTTTACAAAACTAGGTAGTCAACCCAAAAATTACGAAAATAGGTCTCTGTCGCTAGTTCATCGGTGACAGGCTCCTGTGGTTAGTTGAGCTGGCGGCAGGGGACCACTGAATAGTGGGGAAGGTTTCTATCGCCGGTTGAACTAGCGACATAATATATGAATTTTAAATATAGCAAATTAACTCAAAAATTATGAAATTTATTGTGGAGCATCGACATAGTGTTCTTGTGTAATTGTTTCATAATTTTATCCATTTTGAATTTGACTCTAAAATTTATTTAAGTATATTGTTTGTAGGAATTTGTAAATGTACACTGAGGTCCAAAAATTATGAATTTTTTGAATGTTCCTTACATAGTTTAATTTATTGTGTAATTTTTCTAGAATTTTATATATTCTGAAATTGTCTAAACAATTAAGGGTTTACACAATCAAGTACAATTTGTATCGGAAACCTAAATTCAGAATTTGCAAGATTATTTAACAATATATAAAATTATGAAAAAATTACACAAACAATTAAATTATATAAGGAGTGTTCACAAAAAATTCATAATTTTTAGACCTCATTTTGTATATTTACAAATTCCTACAAATAGTATAATTAAATGAATTTTGGAGACAAATTCATAAGGGATAAAATTATGAAAAAATTACAGAAACAAGAACACTGTATCTGGAGGCTCTACAAAAACATTCGTAATTTTTTGAGATAATTTGCTATATTTAAAATTTCTAGAGTCTGTTGCCGGTTGAATCTGGCGATGTGAACCTCCCACTATTCAAGTGTTCGTATCGCTGAGCTCAAGCTGGCGATAGAACTGTCGCCGAGATGAACTGGCGACAGAGACCTATTTTATAATTTTTTGGAACGATTACCTAGTTTTGTAAAAATAAAATAAAAATATTATTTTAAAAAAAATTCCAAGATTGGTAGCGTTACCTGCACTTCAACTCTCTCTCCATTCCCAAAAGTTTTGCTCACTGGAGCCTCTGGAGCCTCCTTACACAGGCTTCTGCTTCTGCATGTAGCTGTGGAGACCATGTCTATGGTCCCAATCTATGTGCTGAATAATTGGTATCGGTGTCACGTGTTTGAAGTTTAAATTCACGGTTTAGCAAATTGTCAGATTTCCTCGGTCCAACGGTAGCGCATCAAATGCATGTTCCATGAAACCTGCACTTCAACAGGTTGCTTCTTCGGTTGAAATAAAGATATGGAATAACGGACATCTTCAAAATTTTCTATTATGTTGCTCACAAAAAAAGTTTCTCTATTTTTCATTCATCTACTAATGTGGGGATGAAGAAAGTATTAAAACAAGTTGCTTCTTTGGTGGAAGGAAACATCATAAACATGCTTGGTTTGTAAAGAAAGAATCATGAAAAGCCTTACGAAAGCTACAAGAGATCTACAAATTAAAGGCATCTCCGAAACATGAGTGCCATATCAATTGAAGGTACCATAAAAAACATCTTGCTCCAATGCACGGTAGTTTCAAGATACGTCCATAGATCTGAAACTGATCTATGTGACTACGTCGTCTCCCTCCAACAATGTGGGAAGAGTCTCCCTCCAAGCTGGTAGCTTTCGTAAACCATAAACTGCCCTTTAATTTGAAGTCGCCGTTGTTTCTGGTTCGGCACATCTCTCGTGCGTGGATGATGGCTAGAGACCAACAGTTACTATGCACCGTGAGCCAAGCTCTAAGGCCATGCGCAGCGTACGGTGCTAGCGATCCTTTTGGTCTCCTGGCTTCAGTGCTAACCACTGCAATAATCGGTGGTAGCTTGCATTTTGCTGGAATTGTTGCTTGTACATGCACCGGTGATAGCTCGTGGGGAAAAGAATTGGCCTGGTTGTAAGTGAAATAGGCAAGAAGAGAGTGTGTGGTGTGGTGAAAAATATGTAGTATTTTATTTAGTTGTGGATTCCACCCTAGAGGGAGAATGATATGCTAAATATTGTAGGAGAAAAATAAATCTAGCACCTCTATGACGTGGCAGTGAAGTGGAGAATCTAGCCATATTGTACATAGCCTGATAATATTCTGTATCCGAATGTCCGTCGATCCAACAGATCTGACAGTCTGCGTAGATCGTACATCCCCCCCCTCTAAAGGCTATCGAAAAATAGAGAGAGAAAATGGTTTTAAAAAAAATTATAATCATTTTTTATTCCAAAATACAATAATATACCTCCATTTTTGTTGCGTAGGGATCATGAGACTAGTACGGTATACACTCGAGGGCTTCGGGTATTCCACAGCCGGGGTCCAACATAGACCTATTTAACAGCCGGTGAAGTTAGCGCCCTCCCTTGAGCCATGTCACCCAAAACGCCCGGTCGTCCGATCGCCTCTGGTCCCGCCAGACGCCGTCCGATCCTACGCGCCGCTTCATGTGCATGGCCGCTCACCTCGCCAGCGTGTTCGCCGGTCCCATCTGGCGCCCACAACACGGCCCAACATCGAGCGAATCGCGGCCTCGCTGCTTCACCGCGCCAGTTGGCGCTGGTGCCATCCTAGTTTTATTAACATGCACCCAGACGGTTAGAGCATGACCAAGCTCAATTTTCCTCTAAGTTGGGGCTACGTTCTCTCTAAAAACACCCTAAAAATTGAACATTTTGCTCCTAGTATGTGTCCTGATGCACGCCAACAGCTATCACATACTTTGGAAGCTTCTGAGGGAACAATTTCATACATATCCATGGAGCTAATTAATTCAGCAAACGACAGTGGTGGCTTAATAATAATTAGTTAATTTGTCGACATTACAAGTCACCACTGAAGCTCGCTGCATGTGGAGGCATGTGTCAGCTCTGCGATTCCCTGATCCGGATCGGTCGAGAGCTTGTATGCACACATTTTATACAAAATTTTATATTAGAAATCCTAAAACAAAAAACTATTGTCAAAACATATACAAATTTGATTTTAACATTAAAATGGTAAATTTAATCCTTAAAATTTTGCACACTGACTCTTTTTAAGGTTTGTAGGTTGCCTGCAGTGTCGTGTTAAAAGCTCATTATGCTAATTAAACAAACAAAGTTTTAGCCATCCAAATTAATAAAACAGGGAGTTTCCTACTATAAGATTAATATGTTCTTTGATTGAAAAGAAGTGTTACTTAGAGCACATAGTTGGTGTGGATGCACGGGCCAGTGACTGGTCAATCTTAATACACAAGTTAAAGGTTAGTATTATGACACGAACAACCCAAGAATGACTCAACAAATCCAACCAAAATTTGCATAATGGACTTCTCAACCTAGTACAATCTTGGATAAATGAGTCGACAAAAGGAGGAGACAGGACAGGAGATACAGTCTTTACGTATGACAAATGATCGACATTAGTACACTGGATACAACGTAGCATACTGTCTAGTTTTCTCTCGAGTGTCTTTTCTGGCTTCCTCAGGTTTGTCGTCCGTTGTAGTTCCTTCCTTCTTTTTCTTTTCTTCGGGTTCTTTTGGAACATTATGAAGTAATCCACAACCAGGAGAAAGTAATGCACAACCTCCACAACCAGGAGGAGGTAATCCACAACCAGGAGGAGGTAATCCACATCTAATTTGGCCGATGCGGAACAGGCCAGCATGTTCTGGCATAATCCACACGAATGTTGTCAGTTCACCGCCACGGCTGATCTGCTTGGCATGGGAATCTCTGCTGCATCGGGTGCCCGCATAGAGCAGCTTATCCATCCACACGTTGAAGACGAACAGTTCCGGCATGTCCGACTGATCAGCTTGTAGCAGCTCAAGGGCAAGATCAGCTGCATCGGCCCATGTTCAACCAGGAGGTAATCCACTTCCACAACCAGGAGGAGGTAATCTACTTCCACAACCAGGAGGAAGTAATTCACAGTCAGGAGGAAGTAATTCACAACCAGGAGGAGGTAATCCACAATCAGGAGGAAATAATTTACAACCAGGAGGATGTAATCCATAATCAGGAGGAAGTAATTCACAACCAGGAGGAGGTAATCCACAATCAGGAGGAAATAATTCACAACCAGGAGGAAGTAATCCATAATCAGGAGGAAGTAGTAATTCACAACCAGGACCAGGAGGTTTGTCGACCGTTGTAGTTCCTTCCTTCTTTTCTTTTCTCTAATTTGGCCGATGCGGAACAGGCCAGCATGTTCTGCCATAATCCACACGAATGTTGTCAGTTCACCGCCACGGCTGAGCTGCTTGGCATGGCTGCTGCATCGGGTGCCCGCATACAGCAGCTTATCCACCCACACGTTGAAGACGAGTTCCAGCAGTTCCGGCATGTCCGACTGATCAGCTTGTAGCAGCGCAAGGGCAAGATCAGCTGCATCCGAGACAAGACGAGGTTTCTCATCGTCTAAACCCCACTCGCTGTCTGCATCCTTGTTGCGCAGGATCCTGGCAAGCTTCCCCTCTCTTGTTGTGGAACTACTGGGTTTATCTTTACTTTCATTCCAATAACCCTCCAAAGCTTTGCAGGTTTCTTCGTACAGGCTACCGAGCACAAGGCCTGGTAGCATGTTTGGGCGTACAGCGACAAGGAACATCAGGTATTTCGACAGCGCCTCGATCGCCTTCGCATTGGTCGACGACATGATGAGCTGTTGATCGCTACACATCAGGAAAACTTGTGTGGCAATGTGCCAGAGAAGGACGTCCTCTTGGAATTCACGGCCGAATGCCAGAACAAATCTGCGTAATTTCTGGCCACGCCTTCTTGCTGCCGCCTGACCCCAAGATGTCCTGATATCCTCCATGGAGTAGGCACACGGGAGTGTTGAGGAGGGCATGTGCATCGACACCTCGTCCACATCCGTTGAGTACGTTGACTTCAATACTTGCTGTATCCGTTCGAACACCAACCCCTTGAGTACATCATCTGAAATGTCAAGGCCCTCCGAGTAGTGGTAATCGTTCCAACCGTTCTCCAGTCCAACCATCTTCGCCAGTTCGCTGCATAGACTCGTCGTGTCATGAGTGCACTCGTACAATAAGTTGTACTGCCCAATGGTGCCCGACCACATTTTGTAGCTACTACCTGGCGCCCTGAGAAGGAGTAGCCGGCCCGGATCCATAGACAAGACGGAACGGCGGAGCCGGCGCCATCTTCCAGTGCACAGAAATGCATGGTTAAGCCAACACCGTGGCCTAGCGTGCAAGAATGCATGTGTCCATGTCGACACTAGTGCCCTGAGTAGCCAATTCAAATCCAGGAGGAAGGCAGAAACCAGCAAGGCGTAAGTGATGATGATATCTGCTCTCCTCTCACATTCTTTATTGTACAAGCAAACCAGCAGGAACGCGACGAAGGTGGCGAGCGGCGAGACCAAACGGATGAAGTAACCGCGCCAGGAGTGGATCGCGGCTGCCTTGGTGTAAAGGATGTCGTACATGAGGGAGAGCTCCATCTCGACCGCCTTGCACATATCCTTCCATTCGAAAGAGAGTATTTTCCTGCTGGTATGAAGCTTGGGTGTGTCGACCGACGAATCAACCATGGCACGCCGCCAGAAATCGATCTGGTTGTGAGCAAACAGCAGGGCTTCTTCGTTATCAAGCTCCCGTCCCCTTCTGATGCCCACACGCTCAGTGGATCTGCTCTGCTGCTGCTTCTTGCTTGAGCTCCGGATGCTGCCCAGATCGCCTCGCCGCAACGCCAATGCCCTCTCCATATACTTGGCAACACCGACGGCGAGCATGATGGTCAATGCCAGGAGCATTTGTTCAACTAATCGAACAAATCATCAATCCGCGGAAGCAGATACTTATTCTTAACTATGACCTCGTTCAACGGACGGTAGTCGACACACATCCGCAAACTCTTGTCCTTCTTCTTGACAGAGATGACCGGGCATCTCAAAGGTGAGGAGCTCGGTCGAATAAAGCCTTTATCTTAGAGTTCATTGAGTTGCTTCTTCAATTCTACCAACTCATTAGGAGGCATTCGATGCGGCTGTTTTGAAATTGGCGCAGTACCGGGTGCAAGTTCAATGACGAACTCAACCTCTCTATCAGGGGGCATGCTTGGAAGTTTTTCGGGGAATACATCTAGATACTCGCATACCACTGAGTACTTTTTCCAATTCAAAGGTGGTACTAGCTTCTAAGGCATAGAGATAAGATTTGCCCACTAAAAGTACAAAAACAACTTGATTGCCGTCTTCGCTTGTGATCGAAATGGACTGCTGAGCACAATCGATTTGCCCCTGATTTTTGGACAGCCAATCCATCCCTAAAATCACATTAATACCCACTGAAGTTATAACTATTAAGTTTGCTAAAAACTTAACCCCTTGAATTTCCACTTTTACGTCCCGGCAGACTTGATCGGTTTGGAAAACCGATCCCGACGACTGAATTTGATAAGGTAGCTAAAGTGTATGCATCTCAAATTGATGGTGTGCAGCAAAAGACTTCTTGATGAATGAATGAGATGCTCTCGAATCAAATAAGACAATAGCTGGAAAAGAATTGACAATGAGCGTACCCAAAACGACGTCGGGTGCGTCGTTCGCTTCCTCGGCAGTCACGTGCTTCACTCGGCCACGTGTGGAGACTTGAGGTGGAGTAGATGCTGCTCTTGGAGGTGGTGAGGGTCTTGCCGGAGTTGGTGGTGGTGTTGGAGCTTGATAAGTCCAGGGCATTCCACGCTGTCTCGCGAGGCACTGATACACATAGTGGCCGGGGCGGCCACAATGGTAGCAAGTGACGCTAGCCTTGAATGTGTTGTTGTTTTGGGAGCTTTGACCCCCATTGCGCTGCTATGCTGCCGGTGGAGAAGGTCGTGGAATCATCGTTGGAGGCCTCGGTGGCACTGGTGCTTGAGGACGGGGCACTAGAGGTGGCGGTGCAATTATGCTAAGCTAGCACTTCTTTGAAAGTTGAGCGGCTCTCTTCCTCTTCCTAGACTCCTCCAAAGTTACACTCTTGTGTTCCACCACGATGGCCTTGTTGACCAAGTGCTGGAAATTTCTGAAGTCATGCACAGCAAGAGCCAGCTGCATCTCTTCTGTTAAGCCGTTGACGAAGCGACTCGACGGCGAGCATCAGTAGAGATATCATTAGGAGCATAACGAGCCAAAGAGTTGGACTCGTGTAGATACTCCATAACGGTCTTCCTTCCTTGTTTGAGGGCAAGGAACTGCTGTTGCTTGTTGTCCATCACACCATCGGGAATATGAGTCTCGCGAAAGGCCTCTTTGAACTCATTCAAGGTGGGAAAGTCTCCATTCGGTTGCATGACGGAAAAGTTGTCCCACCATGCGCTCGCAGCGCCTTCTAGCTGATAGCTGGCGAATAG
Source organism: Phyllostachys edulis (assembly GCA_036346405.1). Lineage (NCBI taxonomy): Eukaryota > Viridiplantae > Streptophyta > Magnoliopsida > Poales > Poaceae > Phyllostachys > Phyllostachys edulis. Next base: position 53,710 of record JAYEVD010000792.1, on the reverse strand, counting down.
GACCCTCTCAGTGCTAGCGCACTGAGCGATCGCCAGCTTCTTTTCAATAGTTTTGAGCCAATCTTCGGCCTCCATGGGATTCTCCGTGCCAGAGAAAGTTGAGGGATGGGTCCGCTGAAAATCAGCGAGTCCTCCCTGAGCTCGTGACCCCGATGGTCTAGGTGTTGGAGAAGTATTTCGGGCTATGGCCTCGAGAATCCGCGTTTGGTCCATGCAGTTTCTCTCAATTTGGGCCAAGACCTCCGCCATAGTGGGCGGTGGTAGAAGCACTTCCTCCGTGGACCGTCACGTTGGTCTTTGTCTTTGGGAAAGCTCACCACCTTTCCCTCGTCGTAGAGCTCATCAATGCACCGGCGAGTCTGCAGGGTGGTGACCCTTCTTGCTGTTGAGCCCTCGACCTAGTGTTAGGCCCTGTCATCCTGTTGTCACATGGATGATTAGATAAAAGACGAAGGGTACACTCAAACGAGTGCAAAAGGGTTAAAAGGATAGCAAGGAGACTAACTTAAACTAGCATGCACATGGCAATGAATTGCACCACAAGTTAATGCAAAAAGAAGACACAAAGGCATAAAGACCAACAATAAGATCCAATAAAGCAGTACAAAGCTTTCTGGTTACAATTACACTCATACAAGCCCGTAGGCAAAGAGTAATTGCTCGAAACAAAATCTCTTACAAAGATCACAAAGAGTTCAACAACTACTAGTCTATTACATGAATCTAAAGATACATGCTCACTGGACACATGTCCGGACAGCGAGCTCACTACCCTACGATCCATCTATTCTCCCGATCAAAGTTCACCGAGAACTCATCTAGAAGATGGTATCCAGGAGATCCTATGTCATCGGGGTACTCTGGATTGGTGAGGCGTAAGGGTGACCACTCATCAATCACCTGGTTTTCCACTTCAGGGAGCCGAAACTCAGGTGGTGCAGACGCATATGGAGAAACTTCATTTGCACCGTATACAACATGACGGCCAACGAGCCCCATGTTGTACAAGTGCAGAAGACCCCCTTGTGCTGCTATGAGACGACGTCGGGTCTCGTATAGCTCCCGTACGGTGCAAAGGTGAACTTGGTTCATGATATGAACCAACCTCGCCAGTTGCCTCACTTGGGGATCTTCCCCGTACTGAATTCGGGCAAAAGTGTCCACATCCACGTCATGCGCTTGCATAGGAAAGTGGTCGTATGGTGGCTGAGACAACTCTCTTAAATCATAACGAAGACGGTTCATAGCCATACGCGCCACTTCCTGCAATGCCATGGCCTCAGAAGTGCCACAAGCCTGAAAGTGGTACGAAATACTCCCCGTAACTTGTCTTGCAATGATGTGGATTACGGCCTGATAGTCTTCCATCCCCGGTCCTCTGTCTCGATGGTAGATAGAGTAGGTTGGCTGATAGGTGAAGTTTGCTTTCCACATCATGTCTCTGAGTAGCGCCGGATATCTATCCACATCTTGTGCGTGGGTTTTCTTGACACGATACTAAGGATTCATCTAAGGACAAGAAGGGCAAGGTGAGTTAGTTTTGTAAACTGAAACAAGAATAAGGTGAGAAGTGATACTAAGATGGATGAGGAATAAAAGATATCCTAACTTAACTTTATGAAATTATTTTGATAACTCAAAAATAATTTTTGACCAAGGGACTTACTAAACTTACGCTAGTGCTATTTCTAACCTCTGATTAGTATGGCTCGATACTGTATTTGTGGTAACCCCCGAGGTTACTTCCGTAAGACCGAAACCCGCTCGGCCTTAAGGTGATAACTCAGGGGTCCCCATTGTGACATGGATTCCATCTTAACTCCATCGAAGCGAGGGACTTGACCGAAATCTAGAGCCCCGACGATCATGCGTGTTGTACCTCTGCGGGCACTACATGATGATCGGTTCTCCAATAGTCCAAGCGCTACACTTGGTGAGTTAAATGGGAATCCATGGACAAAGAGCATGAGATCATGTTGGCTCCCAAGATCAGCGACTAACATGCCCCAAACTCACATATAGCATTGATCACATCCATACAATATTCATGCATTCATAGTTCAAAAGACATACATCGTAATAGTTCAAGTCTACAACTATTATAAGTGGCCGACCAGCCAAATTCAAATAAGATCATAAAGTAACAGCGAAAGCAATATAAATTAACCAAAAGTCCAGCACGGTATGCCCAACACCCATCGGCAACCAACTAGGAGTTAAATAATAGCACTACTCATTAGCGTCGCCTAAATCGGCGCTAACGAGCTCATCCGGCTCACGGTCTTCCTCACCTGAAATTGCAGCAACCGGATTGAGTACAAAGTTGTACTTACAAGTCTTACACAAATAAAAATTAATTATGCATAGAGGTTGTTCCAAAGGATGGCTCATAATGGCTTAGTTTTGCGAAATACGTAACAATTTTAACAACCTACACATACTAGTTTTTCAAGCGCCATTTTGTAAACAGATTTGAAGTAGAAGTAAAGTATGTGAATAAGTGATAAATTGAATAACAAAAGAATCAAACAAACAGCAAAGTGGCTGCCCACTTTGATACATCAAAATGCATGAACATCCCATTCATGCCGAGCCAAAAGTACCAACAATTTAAATACAAATTCTAACAATAGTAACTCCCGAACTCAAGCGGTTGTCCATAACCGTGGACACGGCTATTCGAATAGATATATCTCTGCAGAGGTGTGCTACTTTACCCACACGACTTGATTAGCCCGTAAGCTACCGGAATGAACACACTTCCTTTGGTGTGTCGGCCGAGGAGAATCGAGATACGATCTTTTTTAGCAAGAAGACCCTATTGAGCTAAGTCCCTCATGTGAGATGGTTCCTTTCCTAGTACAAGCGTCTGATAGCACTTGCTAGGGGGCTCACAAGTTGTATTGGAAATACCGATGCAATGTACATAAAGAAAAATAGTGCGTCTCTTGCACACTATAAAAAAATACATCGGCTCCTAAGGAACGTAGGATTTCACGGTCTCTATGTCCTTACACCACCATGAGACTTAACACAATAAAACCTTCCCCCTACTTAACCGTACAGTACCCATATCCCGCGTGTGGTAGCATAAGTGTACTTGAATCAACAACGTTACCATAGTTTGGTCCTTAATGGTCCGGACAAGACATCCACATACCCAAATCTCGTGCACGAAGGCACTATCACTAGCCAACACTTGTCTAGACCCCAAAACTCATTTAAAAGACAAACTTTAATTCATAAAACAGATACAAAGATCTGGAATAAAAAGAATATAAGAAAGTGTATGTTTCCCAAAATTGTCGGGTTAATCCCGACAATCAAACTACCGTTCTAGACTTGCATGGCTAAGCAAACTCGAATACCATAAATTCACACATCCTAATTTAAGCATGTGGTACTGGGATAATTCAAGAATAACCTCATGATTTAGGATATAGCTAACTACACATCACAAAAATAGCGACATAGCAAAATAAAGCATGCAAGCAATTATTATTGCACTAACTTAACAAAGCTGGGATCAATTATGGTGCAAAAGAAAGTTCAAATGATGCTTGCCTTGCTGGTAGCTCAGTTGCTCACTCTCGATGGCGTGAGGAGTCAATATTGATTTCTCCGGTTCTAGAGAAATAACGATATTGATAAACATCGAGAAAAACCTCAAAAATCAAAGTGCTAAAAATGCATGATTTTTCTACGATTGGCTAGTGCGATTTTATATGAAAACAGGTGAAAGAGTTTTTCCAAATGGAGTTGGTGTGTGAGAGTTATGGCCATTTGAAAACAGATTTCAATAAGTTCAAGTTTATGTAAATTAATTATTTGGCCAAAATTTGCGAAATAGTAGAGGATACAAGGATTATATAGATAAATACAGAATATTTTTATAAGTCCAAAAAATTTGGGTTTGACTCATTTGGAGTTTCTAAGAATTAGTTATGCAATTTTGAAGTCATTCACATTTTCAATGTGCAGATTAAAACGTTTTGAATTTTATAACATATTTGTTCCTTTTCTTCTGAGGTTGCGCTATACGATCCATCGACCACGGGGCCTTTGCACAAGATGCGATTCCTAACTTGTATACTGAGTCAAACGTGCGCTGACAAGTGGGTCCATCTTGTCAGCGACTCACTATGGTGCGCACGCACGAGTGAACGATCGGACCAAGCTCGCGGGCCGTTGGATTAAGATCCAACGATCCATAATCATGGCGCGTTCAGATGGTCCGAACGGCCCAATTGATCTGGAGCATTCATTACGCATCGGACGATGCAAATTCGTGGCGCGTTCGGATGGTCTGAACGGCCCACTTAATCTGGATCGTTGATTTCATATCGAACGGTCCAAATTGGTCCTAGTGTGTTTGGCCTGGCCACGCGAAAAGGCATGGGACTTAAGTGGCTTGGACCCACATGTAAGCGACTAACTAGTGCGGCTAAGACAATGATTAAATACTAATCATCACGCTACAGTGCTTGTCCGAGTACGACAACGGGGAGTTTGTCCCGCGCGATTCACCAGCGGCTCGCCGGTGCTATTCGCCACGGCGGCGTGTGCTAAGGGCATGGACACGAGCACAATAGCATTGCGCACCCGTTGGTGGTGTTCTCAACGGCGGCGCTGGCCTGCACCGATGGCTAGCTGGAGTTGAGCAACAAGCAAACTACGGCCCAAATGCATGCAGAACATAAAGCTCCGCAGCAGTTCAAATAAGCGGGTGCCCAAGCTTCTAAAGCTACTAGGAGGTTACCTGAGCTAAGTGGAAGCTCGAAGAAGCTTTGAATGAGTTGAAACCGCGACGGCGCCGGAGAAGACGATGGTGGCGGCACGGTCCAATCAATGAGAGATAGCCTTGAGCAACATGAAGCGAAGTGAATGATTGGGATGGCTCAAGGATGTTGGTGGTAAGGTAAGGACGAAAAGAATTGGACAATGCCTTACCAAAACGAAGTAGGAGATGAAAAGGGTGTTCTTTGGTCGAAAAGATCCAATCCTTTAATTCGCGAAATCCTACCATGCATTGTCCCAATAGGTTTAGGGGTTTTCAATGTCAAGCTAAATGGCACAAGATGACGCGAATGATTGACCAAGAACCACACTAGAGATGAAAAATAGCAAGATGGTGCCCTTCGTACACGCTCTAGAGCTCCAGAGAGCACGAAGCGGGACAGTGAGCTACAAGCCACGAGAGAAATCCGCATTAGCAAAAATGGAAATGGGGTTGAACATAGAGTCGAAAGATACCACCCGGTGGAAGCTTACTGGAGTAGAGAACGGAAACTAGCGTCCCTTTTCTCAGCCACTGAGAGGAAAAGTGAGTAGAAACTAGGGTTTGGAGGTTACTTAAGCTCGAAAAAGTGATGGAGTGGAGGCGGCGTTAAACAGAGAAACTCTAGGGTTGGTTTCCATGGGCAGTGCGGTCACGGTGGTGACGGAGCAACACAGGAGCTCGCGACCGCGCGGCGTTGAAGTCCTGAGTGAGCTAACGGGAGGTTGAAGGTGGAGCTGACAGCTTGGGCCCACCATGTCAGTGATACAAAACGGCGTGGTTGCTTGCGCATAACGCTCGAACCACTTTTCTCCACCGTTATATTAAAATCCAACGGTCCTCAATCGTGGCGCGTTCGGACGGTCTGAACGGCCCAATTGATCTGAATCGCTCATTTTCAATCGGAGGGTCCAAATTTGTGGCGCGTTCGGACGGTCCGAACAGCCCACTAGATCTGAGCCATTGAATCTGCATCGGATGGCCCAAAAGCGCTAGTGCGGTGAGGTGCAATTAGTTGACTCAGTTGAGTCAAGAGGCTTGATATGGTTTGAGCCCAACGAATAGTGCTGGTTAGGGTTGATTTTAGGCTTGACTGAGATTTAAATCTAGATCCTCAACTTTGATCGGAGGTTTAGAAATAGGAATAAAATTTCTAAAAATATGAAATAATTTAGAGGTGTTCCTAGGAAGACCTAGTACCCAGATAAATTTTGAAACTCCTCTGTTCATTTCATATTTTGAACAATTTAAATCCACAACCGAAAATGGTTAAGGGATTGAGTTGGGAATTTCTAGGGTACTTTTTTAAGTGTAGGTTCAAGGTTTGCATAAGATTTTTCAAGTGTAATATCTAATGTAATGCTTGAAAACAATGATGCATGCTCATGAGATGTACAGTAATAGTCTTTATTAACTAGGGATGTGACACCAATCAATCAACACTACAATCTCTATCACTTTCCACCTGTCATTCCATTCACCAAGACCAATCAGAGTTTCCCAGTCTTCAATATTCTTATCATCCAAATTCTTCGAAGAATCAACGATCGAGCGCTTGCAAATATGAAAAAGGGAGTGAGCAAGCTGCTGAAGCTTGTCGTCCCATTGAAGCCCACCCTTCACATCTTGGGCACGTCGCTCCTCCATTACGGATTTCCGCAAGTTGCCCAAGTTGGCGCGCCAGAGCGCTAATGCCTTCTCCCCATACTTGACAACACCATGGACGAAGAGAATCCACCGGGCAGCTACGACCAATTTCTGGCTGCCGCAAATTGATATAGTCACATATAAGTCTCCCACCACCCGCAGGATCACTTCTGCTGTCTTCCGTTTCGACAGCTCGTTGTCCTTGAGGGAGTATGCGGAGATCTTCCGGTTGTTGAGGGTGTTCAGGGAGTTTGGGACGGGCATATATACTTGACTCCTTACGTTTCTCCATGAGTTTGGAATGGGCCTCTATACTTAGCTTCCGACGTTTCTCCATCCCAACTTTGTTAACGGGATAGAGGGCAGCGTGCCGTGCAAAAAGCCACACGACTGTTGCCAACTCTGCGCCGGTTCTGACCGTGCTGAGCTTCTTGGCGTGGGACTCCCTGCTGCACCGGTGGCTCACGTAGAGGAGCATCTCCATCCACACGTCAAATACCAATTTCACTATTGGATGCGACTTGTCGAGCCTGAGCAGTTCATTGGCAAGTTCAATTGCAACCGGGAGACCACGACCCTCAAGTTCCTCAAAGAATCGGCTGTTCTTAAGCGCATCCATGAAGTCATCGTGCTGGTGAGCTCGGTTCCTCACAGTTGCGCATTTTCCCCATACTTGTGCCAAATCATTGCGGGTTACTTCGTACAACGTGCGCAAAACAGGGCCTGGTAGCATGTCAGGGTGTTCTACGAGGAGGAACATCAGGTAGTTGGATAGCACCTCGATTGCCCGGGTGGTCTTTGCATCTTCGGCGTGGTTGCGGTGGCGGTGGTAGAGGTAGACATCAGTGGCGATGTGCCATATAAGGATGCCCTCTTGGATTTCGTCACGGATGTATGGTTTTAGAGCTTTAACCACTCCTGGTCTCTCCTCCTCCATTTTGTTTAGTGCCCGCAATCCTTTTCTGCCCTGAGCAAGCCCAGTGTGTCCAAAGGAAACTCCCTGCCCTCGTTCGATGTGTCCCCGACCTCCAATATGTCCAGTAGAGCTTCGAACACCAACACCTTGGCATCGTGTGCTTTCTCTTCGGTCAAGTAGCAATACTCGTGCTTGCGCCATTCAACTCCCATCTTCTTGGCCAGGCTGCAGAGTCGGTCTTTCATGTCGCGGTTGTGCTTGCACGAGCGCAGCATGTTGTGCTGCCCAATGGTGCCCCACCACTCTCTGCATCCCTCCGCCGAGACAAACCGGCGAAGGGATACAAGCCCATGACGAAACCGATGCCATCGCCTATTGCATAGGATTGCATGCTCAAGCCAACCCCATCGCCGCTGGTACAAAATGGCCCCTGTCCAGGACGACCCTAGTGCGCTGAGCAGCGATACCGTCTCCAGGAAGAAGGTCGAGACTAACAATATGCGAGTGATCCAGACATCAACTCCGCTCCAACAAGCTTCAATGCTGAGTTCAAACAGCACTAACACGATCAAAGTGGCAATCGGCGAAAGGACACGGATAAAGTAGCCACGCCAAGTGTGGATCACGCCTGCCTTGGTGTAGAGAATGTCATACATGAGGGAGAGCTCCATCTCTATCACCTTCCACCTGTCCTTCCATTCACCAAGACGAATCAGAGTTTCCCAGTCTTCAATATCCTTATCATCCAAATTCTTCGAAGAATCAACCATCGAGCGCTTGCAAGTATGAAACAGGGAGTGAGCAATCTGCTGAAGCTTGTCGTCCCATTGAAGTCCACCCTTCACATCTTGGGCACGTCGCTCCTTCATGACAGATTTCCGCAAGTTGCCCAAGTTGGCGCGCCTGAGCGCTAACTCCTTCTCCCAATACTTGACAGCACCGAGGACGAAGAGAATCCACCGGGCTGCTACGAGCAATTTCCGGCTGCCGCAAATTGATATGGTCACATAAAAGGCTCCCAGGACCCGCAGGATTCATTCCATCATCTTCCGCTTCGACAGCTCGTTGTCCTCGAGGAGTATGCGGAGATGTTGTCCGGGCCACCGAGGTGCAGCAGGAAGATTGACGCCCACAGCGCAACCAGCTGGTGCACGCCCGACGTGGTGCTGACGCTGAGCTTGCTGAGAGCGGTTCCCGCGAGGTAGTCGCCGGACGCGTACATCAACCAGACGATGATCTTCCGCACCCAGCGGACCCCACGCCACCGGAACTCTGCGGAGATGGTGAGTGCAAATTGCACCGCCAGGCTGAGCAGGACAAACAATCGCACCGACCAGCTACTCCAAAAGTTCGTCACCCAACACACAGCAAGTAAAAGCCCATGCCACATAAAGCCAGCACCCATGCATCATCTCCAGCCATCGATCGATCGATCCTGCACGCACTGAAATGGCCAAAATGTATATTATATATAAATATAAATACCGGAGGAGATCGAACCTGCTCATGACCAAAATGCACGTAAAATTAACTCGTGCATGCGTGCATATATGGAAATGGATGAAATGATGCGTGTTCCTTAATTACGTAAGGGAAGCTTTATTGCCGGCCCTGATGTATACCATCAAACCGACAAAGTTCAAGACTATAGATCTATCCGCCTCATTCATGGAATTGGCAAGTGGATCGTCAAAACACTTGCGCGGCGGATGGCGCCGTGTCTCAATAGCTTCACTACTACAGAAAAGGCTTTCACAGACGGTTCAAAAACGTCATCACAGACGGTTTCATGAGCCGTCTGAGTTTATGGGTCAGTGATGATATGAGGTCATCACAGACGGTTTTGAACCGTCTGTGATGTATACTTTCACAGACGGTTTGTGGTTCAAACTGTCTGCGATAAGCATATATCACAGACGGTTTCATCCACAAACCGTCTGTGATAATCATATCACAGACGGTTTCAGCCACAAACCGTCAGTGATAATCACATATCACGCACGGTTTTAGCCACAAACCGTGCAGTGATAATCATATCACGACGGTTTCAGCCACAAACCGTGCGTGATAATCACATATCACGAGCGGTTTTAGCCACAAACTATGCGTGATAAGTGCATATCACGAGCGGTTTGTGGCTGAAACATATGACTTTCTATAAAGGCCCAGCGGTGGCTGCTTGTACCATTAAATCACATCATATATATATTACATATATATTGTTAAGATCTCTCAACCACTTTGGGGATCGTCACGCAGCATGAGAAGGATGAGGCGGTAGCCACGGGCAAACCTCATTGATGCCCTTGCAAATATAAGAATATGTTGATGAACTCAAATATATAGCAACTAACCATTCTTGAAGCGGTCGGAACATTCTCATATTTCAAAAGAATTCTCAACTTGTTGCTTGGTGTTCTTGTTGGCTTTAAAGACAATTACATGCTCAAGAATTGTTGGTTGCTAATACATGATGCCACTTCCTCCAGTAGTAGTTGCGATCAACGCCACTTTCAACATAGCGACGCCCAATCCAATTGGATGTCCGACCGCCTTTTGCATCCATACTTTATACTTGCAAGGGCTCAATGAGATTGCCCGTGGATACCGCCTCATTCTTCTCATGTCAAGGACTAATTCCTAAAGTGGTCGAGATCATTTAATAATATATATATAATATATATATATGATGCCGGTTTAATGGCACAAGCACCATCGCTGGAGACTTTATAGAGAAGAGATTATGAATGGAATGGTAGGACGACACTGCACGCAAGAGGTAGGAGAACTTGACCGGCATGAACAAGGGGACTATTAATATGAACTAATTATCAATTCAATTTCAGCATAAGACTATTGACACCATTACATCACAGAGCAAGGGGACTATTAATATGAACTAATTATCAATTCAATTTCAGCATAAGACTATTGACATCATTACATCACACATCAAGAGGACTATTAATATGAACTAATTATCAATTCAATTTCAGCATAGGACTATTTACATCATTACATCACAGAGCAAGGGGACTATTAATATGAACTAATTATCAATTCAATTTCAGCATAGGACTATTTACATCATTACATCACGAGCAAGGGACTATTAATATGAACTAATTATCAATTCAATTTCAGCATAAGACTATTAACATCATTGAGCGCTTCATCAAGAAGAGAACAAGACCAAGGGTGTCCAAACCCACCACACCAAGAGTAGCCCTCGGCATCCATCGCAGAGCACTAGCTAGCCATTTTCATCACAGAGCAAGGAGGGTAGAGACAGAGGGACCTTAGTACAACAAGAACCACGGCATGCGACCCCACCACCAAAGACAACCCTCATCCATTTCCTTTACCTTGCATAAATCACACAAACATCAAGACACAACTTAAGGCTCATGCATAAAAATCAAACTCAACAAAAGACATTAAGCTAACAGATCTAGAGGAGAATAGAGGAGGATGGGAAAGCAAAGCCGGCAGTGGCCCTAGCAGGCGCAAGGGGTCGGGTGGCGACGGCGACGCAGGTTTGAGCGGCGAGGCGAGGGGGGGAGGAACGGAGTTAGGCGGCGCAAACCCTAGCGGCCGAGCCGGGAGTGACGAAGTTTAGGCGAATCAGTAGTTAGGGTATGACGACGCCGCAAAAGACACTCTTATCGCATGAGTGTCTTTTGCGGTCACCAGATGCTACAAACCGCTCGGCAACGGAAGAATGGCGCGGCGTCAGCGACGAGGAGGAACGACGACGAGTAAGGTCACTGGGAGTGACGAGTTAGAGCGCAAACCCTAGCGGCAAGTCGTAAGTAGCTCCTACTTATAAAGACTTATCGAGACGGTTCTATTATGGAACCGTCGGTGATATCATCACGACAGTTCCATTATGGAACCGTCTGTGATATAGGATATATCACGACGGTTCCATTATGGAATCGTCCGTGAAATGTTTTTTTTCAAGTATATACACTTACATGACATGTGAAGAAATTACATGTTTATATTAAAAAGCGTAAACCTATAATTAAACAAGGTTTTTCTAGTGGCGAAGGTAGGCTGCTATCTCCATCTCGCAATACTTCATAGGCGGCGGTGTCGGCATCGGACGGTTCCTCGATCAAATAACGAAGCTCGAAATGGCCCACCCGCCCGTTGACGTGCTCGCTCGATATAATTAATATTAATTGTAACTTCACCTCCAAACTAGATTTTGTTTTTCCACAAAACCGTCTTCGATATATATATATATATATATATATATATATATATATATATATATATATATATATATATATATATATAGAGAGAGAGAGAGAGAGAGAGAGCAGAATAATTCAACATATAATTAAATATAGTAACTTCACCTCCAAACTTTTTTTTCATTTTGGAATTTTCATATATATGGCCAAACAAATGGGCAATACTTACAAAAAGATTTAAAAAGTAAAACCTATAAATAACACAAAGTTTTTCTAGTGGCGGAGGTAGGTGCTATCTCCGCCTTCAATACTTCATAGGCATTTGCTGGCATTGGACGGTTCTCGATCATCGCCGAATGAAGCTCGAATGCGCCCACTCACGACGCTGCTCGCTCAAGTGTCTCCCAAGACCTCAGATCGTTGAACCAAGAAGAATTGAGCCCATAGGCTCTCTTCCCTTGCTTGAGGGTATCGGCCTAGTCAGACGGCCGCTTCCGCCTCGATTTCACAGCCCAAGTGACGGCAAGCCTCCCGGAGACGTAAGCGCCGTAACTTTTGGAGGACTACGCCGATGACGCCAGAACGCTACCAAAGTGGGAGATCACCCGAAGACACGGCGGAGGAGGATGTCAAGACGGCGGAAGGTGGCGCCACCGCCCGCAAATTCTCCGCCGCAGAGGAGTGAAGACACCGCTGATCAAACGGTGTTCTTCCGCAAAGACGGTTCAACCTACACCGAGAGAGGTGCTCGCGTGCAAGGAGGCCAGAAGGCCATCGCTGCGGCGACAGGAAGAGGCGCCATTTCTTTTTTCAATTTTATAAGTATGTGGGATGATCATCTTGATGGCGGATGATCCTTTTATCAAACAAGGAATAAATTCGGGCGTGAGACGAAGAGATGCATCGGGAGCCGGGCGGATTGGCGGCATTTAACAGACGCGCAAGATCGGCGATGAAGAGACGACGGGGAGCCGAAGCGATGGCGGCGCACCGTGGAGTCAGAAGCGATATTATCACAGAGCGGTTATTGTTAAGAACCGCTCAGGATACTAATTAATATCACAGACGGTTTTGTTGTAACCGCTCGTGATACTTCACAGACGGTTGTGTTTGAAACCGCTCGTGATATCGATTAATATCACAGACGGTTCGTGTTGAACCGCTCGTGATACTTCATGACGGTTTCAAAATGAACCGCTCGTGATATTGCTCTTCACGACGGTTTTTAGCGCGGCGAGTGCCTGACGGTCTCTAAACCAAAACCGCTCGTGATTGAATGTAATACCGACGGTTTTGGTCAACCGTCTCGTGATGAGGCGCCCAAGATAGCCTTTTATAGTAGTGCTTGGTCTCACGAGCCGAGAGTGCCTTCATCAAGACAAGAAGCATTCACGACAACTTTCTACGTCCGCAACTCGACACTGACTTCACCGCTCCAAAACACTACTAGAAAGCTAGGAAAACCTAACGGTCACCAATTTTGCCGACGGGCCCACACCGCCGTCAAGGTTTACTATTTTGGTGACGGGCATAGATTTCTTCAGCAAAATTAAAATTTTGTCGACGGTTTTATATAACTCTCAATAAAAACTATTTTGCCGACGGTGAGAACCGCAAGTTAATTTTGTTGCCCTCGACGCCTTGGGAACGGTTTCACAGGAAAAAAAAAAATTGGCATCGCGCCATCGCTACCCATCGAAAAAATCCCAGACCTTCTCTCCCAAATTCCCTAGGTCAAGCGCCCACACCCATTTCCCGCCTCCACGCCGCCGCCTCCACTCCCACCTCCCGCCGCCGCCTCGGCCGCCCCCACCCGCCCGCCACTCCCCACCCCCCGCCTCCCCGCCTCCCGCCTCCCCCCGCCTCCCGCCCCCTCCTCCCGCGCCCCACGCCGCCTCCCCACGCCCCACCTCCCTCCCCACTCCTCCCGCCCCCCGCCTCCCAAGACGCCTCCTCGCCGCCGCCGCCACGCCTCCTCAAGGCCTCCCGCGCCCCACGCCTGCCTCCCAGCGCCTCCCGCGCCTCCCGCGACCTCCACGCCTTGGCGCCCACGCCAACCGCCTCCCCATTTCGCCTCCGCTGCCAGACGCTGCCTCCACCACACCAAGATCGCCTCCTCAACGCCGCCACCTTCCTCCACCGGAGCTCCTCTCCGCCTCCGGTCGAGTCACCTGCTACTCTGTCTCCACTCCGCCGTCCCTGCAGAAGGTACTAATTAATTTGTGCAGTGTTGTATAGAATCTTGCTTGAAGTGTTTCTGTAACAGCACAAAGCATGCTTATTAAGTTATTATGCTTTGGTGTATTTCTTGGTAGTTTGTGGATTGCTTCTTATGGTCTCCAAGTTAAACATTTTGTGAATTATGGTCTAAACTAAGCACAGAGATTTGAAAACAAAATCAAAATATTCTGTACCCAGAAGGAAACTGGTACATCATACAAAAGCAGCACTTAAATGCAACTGTGGATACCAACTTCAGTTTTTAAGTGTTCTGTAAGGTTCTGTTTTTTCAATAATGTTCTCCAGGTATATTTTCCTCGAAAGAATGCCAAATTCAGTAAGATTCGACAACGGACACCGGAAATTGTTTGTGTAATATCTGAGTTGGACTGATACTACATTGAAATCACAACTGCCAAGACCAAAATGATCTGCACAAAATATTCATTTGTTTTGTGGATGCTGGCTATAACCTAATGGTCTGCACCATTTCATTGGTTTATCAGAGGAAATGCTACTCAGAAACATTTCCAGTCCTAACATGGTTGCTAATCCAGGACACACTGCTGCATAGAGTATACCTGAATTCAGTGAAACTGCTGTACATCTATAAGAAGCATTCCCTAATATTTGCTATAGTTTTAGAATAGAAGCTCTAATTTTTAAGCATGTATGTCGCTGCAGATAAATTTGCATAGTCATTCTACATCGCTGCTTTCATTGAAAACACTACAGTATTCCCAATTCAGCAAGCTAGCTTCATGAAAACTTCTTCCCGCAAGACACACTACTGAATTGCGTACACATTGTGGAAAGGAAATGCTGTCACTGCTCCTCATATGCGAAATTACCAATTCCATTACTTCCTCTGGAGGAAAATCATCCGGGTTTAGCTCAGTAGTAGGTGCTTTTCCTCCAACATTCCAGGTAGAGACAAATATTCTGTATAAAGAAAGCACAGGGTAGAGAATTTGGTCTGGTTGGCATAAAAGGATGGGAAAATACAGGATTTACTAGATATTAAAGTACCTGAAATTGTTCTCAAGGGGAAGAAGATGATGCCTTTGAAGAATTCTGACTTCTGATCAAGTTATAACTGAATTACCTCGCTGTATATATATATATATATATATATATATATATATATATATATATATATATATATATATATATATACACACACACTTAACTTCTTGTTGCTTCTTCCATATCAACATGTGAAAGATGACTGAATTGAGCAAGAACTAATCTTTGAATATGTCATATTTTGCAGGCTGGCCAATAGCAATCGGGTAGAAGTAGCTACATATTGCTGTTGCAGATGGATCATTATATGTAAAGAACAGGACCTGACATCTACCATTTACACACAATTGTGTTTGAGTTTGAAGCCCAGATTTTAAAGGTAGATACAACATACTATATGCAACATTACTGTCTTTTTAGGAATGTCCTTTATGGTTGCTTTTCATGCTTTTACTAAAATCTATTGTTCAATGATGCATAATAAGTAATAAATATTGCATCGTAAGTAATCAAAATTATGTCCTATTGTTGCAAATGCAATGTTATGTTGGACCAAATTTGTTCTTGTCTTACGAGGAGTTATATCATAAACCACGTTATGTGTTGATTGCTAAATTAATAATTATGTGCGATTCTCTAATTTGGGCATACTATCATATGATATTTATAATTAACATGTTCAAATTGTTAAACACAGAACTATTTAATGGCGCACCATGAATGGATGTATATTGGTCGGCGTATGGTACAGCCTCTAATGAATGGATTGATCACACCACACAATTCTTGGATCATGCATTCTCGATCCAAGTTTAGTCAAGGTGACACCATTAAGTGTCTGTGTGCAATGTGTCGGAACTACTTTAGGCACAACAGGTACACTGTCAAGTTGCACTTGAGTAAATATGGGTTTAGGGCAAATTATCAAACACGGACAACACATGGTGAGAGCCTTGTCGTTAGGCATGATGAATTCAATGAATCTGATCAGATGGATAATATGTTGGGTGACCTAGCCGGTGACCATCCACCAGCAATTGATGAGGAGCCAAATGCCTCTGCCCAGGCTTTTTATAGGATGGTCGCTAGTGCCGATGAACTAGTCCATGAGAACACAACACATTCTTGTCTATCCGCCGTTGCTCGCCATAGCTATGAAGTCACAAGACAATATGTCAATTGCACATTATGATGATGTATTACAAATAATTCATGAACTTTTGCCTCTAGAGTCTAAGTTGCAAGACTTCTACCGCTCAAGAAGCTATTAGAGGGTCTCGGATGCCATATGTGAAAATTGATGTATGCTATAATAATTGCATGCTTTATTGGAAAGATAATGAGCATGAAGACAAGTACAACTTTTGTAATACCTCTCGATACGAGGTTGGCAAGAATAAAGTCCCACGTAAAGTATTATGGTATCTCCCCATTACAAATAGACTACAAAGGTTGTATGCACACGAGGAGACAACAAAGCTAATGCGATCGATAGTTACTCCACATCCAAGAAGATGGTGCATCCATGTGATGGGGAAGCTTGGCAACAATTTGACGAGGACTTCAAGAAGCCATAGCGATCCTAGAAATGTGTGACTTGCTATAGCAACAGATGGCTTCACACCATTTAGTTTGGGTGTCGCTCCTTACTCATGTTGGCGGTTGTTTGTGGCTCCATTAAATCTTCCCCAAGCAAGCTCTTGAGGCCAAAATACATATTCCTTGCCCTCGTTATCCCCGGTCCTCAAAGATCCGTGAAAGCAATTAAATATTCTAATGCAACCTTTAGTTGACGAACTTATCAAGTTGTGGGATGGGGTAGAAACATGGGATGCTTCACTCAAGCAAAACTTTACAATGTAGGTAGCATATCTATGGTCACTCCATGATTTTCCTGCATATGGTATGTTTGCTGGTTGGAGCACACATGGTTCATTTACGTGTCCGTAATGCTTGTGTGAAAGCAAAGCATTTCAACTCAGAATGGTCGCAAGGCTTGTTGGTTTGATTGTCACAGACGCTTTCTACGTAGGGACCATGAATCGTAACCCAAGCTTATGCATTTCGAAGAACACAACAAAGGCTTGAGGAGGCACCAAGGTATTTAACGAGAGGAAGTTGAAGCCCAAATAGACAAATTTGTGGTCGATACAAAAAACTTTGGCAATTGCACAATTGGACACACAAAAGTCTTTTGGCAACGCCCATACTATAATAAATTGAAGTCTGACACAACATTGATGTGATGCACAATGAAAAATGTAGCCGGGCTATATGGAACACATGCTTCGATATACCCGATAAGACAAAAGATAATGTTAAGGCAAGACAAGATTTAGCAGAGATTTGTCACCGCCCTTCACCGTGCATTTGGAGATGAAGGACAATGGGAAGTGGCACAAGCCTAGGGCTCCGCTTTTGTATCAATAAGAATGACAAGACCACTATCCTTAAGTGGTTTCAAGACTTGAAGTTCCCGATGGATATGCACCAATATTAGGCGAGGTGTTAACATGATGCAAAGGAAGATTTTTGGCCTCAAAAGCCATGACTTCCATATATTCATGGAACGCTTGTTCTCGCCAGTATTTCGTGGGTTCCTTCCGGAGAATATATGGCTATGCTTATCGAGCTTAGTTTTTTCTATAGGCGCTTGTGTGCTAAAGAGATAAGCAAGGATGTCATAGTATCACTCGAATGTAATGTTGCGTTTTCTATGCAAATTAGAGAAGATATTTCCTCCCGGTTTCTTTAATCCTATGCAACATCTAATCATACATCTTCCTTATGAGGTTCGATCGGGTGGCCCTATTCAAAGTTCCACGGATGTATCCATATGAGAGGTAAACATAAGTAGTTCCGCTTATTTTTTCTTTCTAGCCTAACCATACATCTAATTAATTGTTTGATCTTTGTAGGTACATACAAAAACTTAGGAAGAAAGTGAATAAGGCTTGAGTTGAGGGTTCCATTGTTGAGGCTTACCTAGTTGAGGAGGCTACAAATTTTCTATCACTATATTTTAACCCGAAAGTTCGGTCAATTAGAAACAAGGCACCTCGATTTATGATGGTGCCTCTACATTTCAAAGTTCATGCGACCTTGACATATTCCAATACCTGTGTCGATGCATTAGTCCTCGAGGTTATCGTGATCTCACAATAGAAGAGTACAAGGTTGCCTTCTTGTACATACCGAGGAACTTATCGGAGATGGATGGTTTCTTTGAGTATGTGCTTAAGCTTATGCAACCTAATTCACTTTTCTATAGTTATATTTGCATCATTCTAACTAATCTTGTTAATGTAGTAAATTTTCTAAAGAACAATGGAGGAGCGAATGAAACCAATCGAAAAGCAACTTCAGGAGTTGAGGTTAAATGGTTGGAAATCAGCCGTCCTATGCATCATGGACCCAATTTTTTCGATTGGTTCAAAACTCAAGTAATTATCTTAAATGTTGCAACTTGAAAAACCTAAAAATCATCTTTGTAGTAATCTGAGACTAATACAAGTAATTGCCTACTTGTAGTGCATGAAGTCATCTACCATTCCTAATGCCTTACGCCAAATGTCTTATGGTTTTCGCAGTAGAGTTACCACTTATGGATGTTATGATGTGAATGCATATAGATTCCGCTCATCAAAGTATGAGAGTGAGAAATCTGGATTGACTACAACCAATAGTGGTGTGTGTGTGTCTAGTTATGACGACAACAACAATGTGCTAGACTACTATGGTGTTATTGAAGACATTTTAAAGATTACTTGGGAAGACAAAGATGCGCCTTGAGCCGGTTTTATTTGATTGTCGTTGGTTTGACCCAACACCTAATGGAGTTAGGCGATCAAAATTTGGGCTTGGTAGAGGTCAAGCACACATCTAGGCTTTCAAATTTTGACCCATTTGTCATGGCAAGTTAGGTTACATTGTGTCTATTACCCGCCATACCCGTAAGACCAAAGCTTGATCTATTGGAATGGTCGGTTGTATATCATGTAGCTCCACAAGGATATATTCCTCTAATAACAACAATGGTGATTTGACCCCCTCAAGGATCAACTCAACAAATGGAGTTCTACCAGAGGATGGTTTGCACGGCACCTTTGTCATTGACTTAGGGATGACTTCAAATTACTCCTCCATTGATCTTAGATGAGATAACAAATCCAAAAGATTTGGAATTTTTAGAACAACAGAATGTTAATCCTCAAGAAGATGAGCAAGAAATTGATGAAGATGAAGATGAAGATGAACATCAGGATCTAGATGATGAGCTTCAGCCTCCAACTTATGATCAAAATGATTTCTGACTTTTGTATTGTTGTCCCTGAAGTGTTCCTTTATAATACATTGTGTAATTTGTACCTGTGTTTCATGCTATGACAATGTTTTGATGTTCCATGTTGTTCTAACAACTGATCCTTTAATTACACTCGTTTTTATACTATGTATGTCTAAAATGTTCTATGTTGTTCCATTGACTTGGCACTAATGTCATATTGCAACTATGCAGGATATGAATCATAATCCACGCAGACGACGTGGAGGTCAGCAGCATGGAGGAAATGCCTCCCAAAGGAGCAGTATCGTCGGTACCAACAGCAATGTGAATGGTACCAATAGTAATGTGAATGCCTCACAAGGATTGTCAGCCACGACACTACTTGCAATGTCAATGGCTCTCAACGGAGCAGTGATCATTTGACTGGTGAAGACAATGGAGCTGCTACAAAAAGAGGAAGGAAGAAGAAGTCGCGAACTCAATTGAAGATGCCTTCACGCTCGCAAGATTGCCTTGAAACCTAATGGTGATAAGTAAGTATAGACATGTGCACTTGAGCATAAAGCATGGCAACTTTGGGCTTAATTTATTTTCACACTTGTGGGATATAAGTTTTCAATTGCATAATTCGCATATTTGTAGCACTTGAGTTTTTTGTTAGTGTCTTGTGTACTTGTTTTATCTTTTCAGCCTATTATCGATGCGGCATTCATAAGCTTGTAGTTGTCATTTATTTTTTTGATGATACCCTCTTGTCTCTCGATTGTGATGGATCCTAGTACACCATTTTTGGTTATTGACATTATGAAATCTATGTTCTCTATTATGATTTGAACTAGCTGAGTTGCTCACGCATTTGCTAACTAGATTTGTTTGTTTGCTAACCGATCTTGTTACTAAATTTATGTACTGTAGTCAATTCAAGTATGTCAATTACATGCCCCAAAAGGACTACACATATCAAGCACAACTTGGAGTTATTCTAGACATGAGTACCTGTGTGTTGTAGAGGACAAGGATGAGCAAGGTAGAACCTTTAATGCTCGCTCGCTGACATGGGATGATTACTTTGTCAATGAAGACGATGCCGAATGATCGCCGCAGACGAGTGAAAAATGAGTTTTGGGTAAGTAAATTTTGGTAAGGTCGCTATTCAAATCGATAAAGATTTAAACCCGCTGCATTTATTTTGTCCCTATATGTAGCATTTATTCAAAGTCAATAAGACAACGAGGAAGAAGCAGATCGAGTGCTTGAAAATTATGCTTCGACCGTGTGAAGCAAATGATGTATAATGCTCGTGTTGATGCTGCCAAGGAGTACTACAAAAACAAGGAGAGGAGATTGATGACACGCTACACGCCCAAGGAATTAGAGTATGAGCAATACTTGATTGGTAGGATTTGGTGGTGCAATGAGCAAGTATGGCCACATCTTTGTCGTAATTGGTGTAGTGACCAGTTCTTGACAAAACGAAGAGAGGTCGAGGCACACTTCAAATCAAGATGTTGCTCAAAACCAATCAAAGCTCACGATCATACTCGAAACTCAACAATACTTGGTATATTATACTCAGAATCGTGCACTTTGCTTACCTTCAATTCACATATACTATGTCATATTTGACTAGGTTAATTTGTTCTTCACCGTGTTGTAGGAACACAAGTTTGGACCAGAGAATGCTACATGCCCAAGACATATGTCAGAATGAAGTCCGCATGAAAAATGTGGACAAGATCGCAAAGATGGTCCAATTTGCAGCCAAAAAGCATCAAACACATTGTAAGTTCTACCATGTTTGTACTTAACTCAAGTGAACTTAACTTCTACGAAAGCAAATCATATGAAATGTTGTTTTTGTTCTAGGATGATTACTCATGAATGCCAAAGCTCAACATCCGTGATGGTGAGTGGGAGCAACAACCACTTGATGGAGCATAACTTTACAACACCAATGGTGGCTTGCCCCATGGCCGTGTACCAATAGGGAATGGTGTCACAAGAAGGTCAAGTTCTACTAGCGCTAAATCAAGAAATATCAGGCCATCCAATTCCACCTCATATCGTAATGTGCTTCGACATAATCAAGAACTACTACGGACACAAGAAGTTCACCGCCAAATGATTGTGGTAACATTGTTAATACCTCATATCACAAATGCTTTCAAGTATATTCTTTACATCTTCATATATAACCATAACCATATCTGTTGAGTCATCGAGTTGTGAGAAGAAATTATACAATTTAGTCTAAAAATGTAAAGACTTAACTAGCTTTGAGCTGTGCTAGTATAAAGTAGGTTCAACTTATGAAGTATGAAAGATATGGAGGGAACAATTCCCTCCAAAATCTCTTCGTTTCCACAAGGCTAAGGATTGGTCCTACAGGCATTTAGATTTCTCTGCCGCCTTCCACTTAGTTTCTATTTGGGATAAATACCAATCTTGAAATTTCAGTTCAAGAGCAAGGTTGAGTTGATATGGTTACTTTCTATCTGCATATATGATTCTTTAGGGAATAAGTAGCTTTTTTATCAAGACTGGTTATGTGCGTAGCACGCCCATTTTATGTGTTTCCTAAAACTCATTTGTGGTAATATAAACCTGATTGATTGTCTTAACAATATGTAAAACTATGCTACCATTAATATTTATAAATTATTTTGTTACGATGACGCCAACAACTTAGAAAGTTGAACAATGTTGCCATGCGATAAGGACTTATCTACTTATATGCCAAATCACTTTATATGCTTGATTGCCCAAATACTACCGTAAAGCTAGGAAACTTATGATTGTGCAAAATTTCGCTAATCAATTAACTGTGGCTCACTAACCGCCAGATCCTGTGGTGAACAAATAGATACAAAGACTACCACAGATTACTTTGGCCCTCTTCTCCAAATACTTGACCTAAATGGGCAATGAATAAAATATTAGAAATTAAAGTAGGTTTTACTAGCACCGCCTAGTAATATTTTTCACCAATCGATTTCTATGATTGTTTCCGGTGCCGTAACATATCTTCAAGGTTTGACTAACTTAACATTTACATCATTAGTCATCATAAGATTTTGTTGTATGAGAGAACTTATCGTTATGGAGATGCTACCTGCACTCTTGTGATTGCTTACAACAATTGCTCCATCCTTTGCTTGCCATAGAAAAGACCAAGTGTTTCACATACCGCGATAAACCATCGCATCTTGTTTAAAACAATTAATAAAGTTAGCCCAACACCAAACATGGATCATATGGTCAACTTCCAGATCTTGTTTAAACCAATCAGCTTTGGTAGAATCACTAGTTAATCCAGTATCACAACAACAAGGGTGTTGAATTATCCTCATAAATAATTCCATCACAAGAACCAACATCTGAACTCTCGCAACAGAGCACAAAAGGTCGCATCCCTTGCTTGTCGATTGATCTCAAACAATCTAAAATCCTCATAACCTTCACAATCGAGGCTAGTAACCAATCCAAAGCAATAGCAATTCTAATGCTTACCAAGATGAATTGAAGAAGATCTCGATGTTAGATACACACCGCTTGCATCCTAGACATACCAGTATAAGAAGAAGCATGTGTGAACACATATTGACTGTCAATTTTGAATATTTTGATATGTCGATTTATTATTGTGACAAATATTTTCCATGAGCATCATGCCCGTGCTACTTTTTTTTATTGGTTGCCTGCCTTCTCTACAACGCTTTTCCGACCATGTTGTTTGTTGTCCGTGATAGTCACATGAGGTCAGCTTGATTCATATGTCGATCCTCGCTAGAAAGCCAAAAATCTAACCTTGTAAAGTTTTCAAATGTAGATGCTTTTCCGTAAGATGGGTGAAGAACCACCACCAGAGATGCCGCACCGTGAAACATCTCGCACAATCACATGTAAGAATACTTAGCAACTAAAATTATTCCCAATACTACAAATAATATCTCATGAAAGTTACAAGGTTGTCCAAATCTCTATCATTTGGAGGACTAGTTTGGACTAGACACTAATACTTTTCTTTGCTCTGTCAGAGTGACAACAAGCAAAGGCAAAGAAGGAGCTTAGTGGACTCATGTTGAGTGTTCTATCACATGTGCTTAACCTCAATCCCAATTAGTTATATATTCATGGTAAGGTGGTATTAGGCTTGTTTACAATTTTTGTCCACGAGTGCAACTGCTTTTTTAAAAACAAAGCTTGTCAAAGATTTCGATTGCTCTAGCTCTTCTTTTTACCAATTATAATGGTTCTAATTGTGCTTAGGCGCACTTATAATGCTAGTGTTCAAGGTTGTTTTAGCTCTTCTCGTTAGCACTTCTAATGGTTTTAATTGTGCTAAGGCACTCATAATGTTGGCCTACTCTATTCATCTTACAGAAGGGACCAGATCGGGACCGATCCTCCCATGTGGGCTCAAGATCGATAACAATGCCACTGATGGCAACGATGCTAACGCTGATGGCGACAACTGCAATGCTAACATTAATGGCGGCAACAACGATGATACCAACAACATCAACCGCGACGGATGCAACTAATTATCTACATGAACTTTGATGGTGTCTCGCTAGCTCTTTTGAATAGTTGAACATGGTATTGCTGTACTTTTAGATGTACTTACATGACTTGTATGTGATATTAGTCTTTAGATGTATTGTGCTAGTACTGGACTTTTAGATGTCTTTTGTGCGGTTTGCTTTCTACAAGTGAACCTTATGGATGGTATTGGGCTTGAAATGATAAGTTTGAACTTTTATTTGTGTATGGAGTAATGCATGGATGTGTATTGTGAATTATATGATGTATGGATGTGTATTGTGAATTATATGATGCGTGAATGTGTATGAATATGTGAATTGACAATTTTTGCCAAATTTGCCGTAATCATAATTTTGTTGATAGGAATTGAGTCATTTTGGCGTTGGTTTTGACACCGCTGAAAACCAATTTCTCGACGGGCCAAAACCGCTCACGAAAATGCTTTTTGTTGACGGTAATGGAAAAACCGTCAGTTTAATATACTTGATTCGTGAATTCGCTGTCGTCATGTAAACTAGATACCTAACGGCCAAAACCGTCACGAAAATTCTTTTTATTGACGGTAATAAAAACCATCGTTTTATATAATTGACAAGATCGGTCGCCTGTCAGTATATAAAACCGACGGGCCAAAACCGTCACGAAAATTCTTTTGTTGACGGTAATGGAAAAACCGTCAGTTTTATATACTTGACGGAACGCTTGTCCCGTCCATGTAAACTACATACCGACGGGTCAAACCGCCACGAAAATCATTTTGTTGACGATTATTTCAAAACCGCCGTTAATGTTTCTTGACGGTTACCACAAGAATATTTTCTTGACGGTTAACCGCCGACAAATTAAATTTTCCGACCACCTGCACTGAGGGTATTTTCTCGATGGTTAACCGTCAGAAAATAAAACCCGACGGTTTTGTCTATTTTCCCGACGGTTTTCAACCGTGGGGAAAAACCCTTTTCTAGTAGTGAAACCCCTCTCTTCTTCAAGCTAGACATAGCCATGGCCTCGCCGACTATCTTCGACTCGCCGACAAAAGAGGGTTCCCTTAGATGGACAAACGGGTGGCGCCTCTTAAGGTCTCTTCGCCGAAAGTCCTTTAAATGGCATCCCCGCAATGCGATTATTCATGGGCAGGGTTGCGACAAGGAGACCCTCTTCGCTTTTCCTATTCATCCCGCCATCGACCCCATCCAAAGTCTCCTAGAGGTGGCTACGGACTTGGGATACCGCCCTCCCCAGCGACCGCTTCAGCCGTAATCGTAACATCCATCTACGCAGATTTATGCGGCCGCCTTTCATCAACCCTAACCGGCTTAACTATTCATGACCACTCAGATTATCCTCAATTTCGGAAGGCCACCGGACTTCATACCAACTTCCGTAAAAGCACAGTGCTTCCAATCAGCTGCGACCACTTAGACCTTACCTCGGTTCTCCACGACTGCCTCGCAATCCGATCAACCTTCCCGATCAAGTATTTGGGACTCCCGCCACCTACAAAAAGCTCAGAAAGTGGACTTCCAACCGCTTCGACAAGGTGGCGGAAGACTAGCCGGTCAGGCAGGACGCTCTCCTATCCAAATAGGCGGACCACTTTAATAAAATCGGTCCTCACATCGATTCCAATTTACTTCCTCACGCTTTCAAAGTCCCCAAAGAGATTCTCCACACCATTGACAAATTAAGACGGCGGTTCCTCCGGCCGACATGACAATCTCTCGGTGCCAAGTGCAAAATCAATCGGGAAGAGTGTGCCGCCAACACATCTTGGCGGTCTAGGCATCCTTAGTCTACCGCACATCTCATCCAAGAATCGATCATACTGCTCGCAAAATGGAAGAACCCATCTAAACCTCGGTCGGTATGGAAATTCCTTGTTACGACTCGGATCGAAATCTTTTATGGCGGCAACAAGGGTGTCTCTGGGATGGAAAATGGCTAAATTCGGTTTTCGCCGGCTATCCGAGAGGCCCCCAAAGACATAGTTCAAGATTTTTGCTTCTTCCTTTCGCAAATATCAAACCGTGTTCTCGCTTTTACGAAATGGGCGATGGGTGCAGACATCGACCTCGTGACATGTTTTACAAAGACTTCACATTGAACAATTCAGAATCCCGGTTCCAAAATCAACCAAATCCACCGACTCAAGGCATCCTCGATGAGATTGTTTGAAACTAAGTCGAACGGAACCTACTCTTCAAGATCACCACGCTTTACTTTTTTGGTTCCATAGTGACCAACTTCAAACAGCTTAATCCGCAATCCCAAGCCCCTCCAAAGGGGAAATTTTTCACCGCTAGCAATTCAAAACAAACTTTGGACCTCGACAGCTTGAGGCAAGGATGGCCAAACCAACGCTTCGCCCCTTTGCGCATTACACTCCTAAAATGCCTTTACACCTCCTCGCACAATGCCGCTTTCTCGACGATTTGGAGGCTTATGGCAGACCGGGTCGGGTTGGAAAGCCTTCAACCTCTCGCCGACTTCGCATGAACATCCAAGATTGGTGGACCAACGTGGCAAAGGTGTCAGGTTCCCTTAGGAAGATCAGGACGACGACCTTGATCTTAATCTCATGGGAGCTTTGGAAGGAGCGAAATGCGAGAATCTTCAACAATAGAGCAACATCGCCTCTAGACCTTCTAGCTAAGATCAAAGAGGAGGAGAGTCTGAGTTCCTAAGCGGGGCTAAATCTTTGGAGTTTTTAGTTCTCTCGTAATTAAGGCTTTCGCTTTTTAACTCGCTCAGGCGGTTTCACACCGCCCTTCTTTATTAATATAACGGGCAATCCTCCTGCCGGTTTCTTTCAAAAAAAAAAAGAGATAATTCCCAGTGATGGGTTTATCGATCCACGGTTATTGCTGCTATGCTAGCTAGAGAGTACGCATGCAATTCTCCATGATCCCCAAGTTGGAGTAGCTGCTAATAAGGAGCTATTAGTTATCTCGCACGCGCGGCAAAAATGGAGACCATGTTACGTGCATGTTAGCTGCTAATCAATATACTGGATTGAGCATGTGCTTGTCATTCCGCTTTACCTTTCAAACTTGAGCATTTTGCCGCCAGTACGTACGTAGGGGAGTCGTATATGCTACCTAACACATGCAAGCAGCTAGCAAACAGTCAAACAAATCGCTGTAGCTAGGTAATTACAAACAACCGCGGTTGGAACAAATCACTGGTGGCTTATATATGCGTTGTGTTGGTATTAGACGGTTGCAGTGTCAGATTTGTGTATCTATCCGCCGAGTTGAGTCCGGGATATTGAGGAGATGCATGTGTTCGCGGTCCCGAGTCAAGTCCGTGGAGTTGAGTTCAGACGCTAAGGAGATGTGTTTGCTGTCCCAGATTGAGTAACAGCTGGGCAAGTCATAGTTGAGACCGACTACCTCAATAAGTAAGTGCACAAAGATTAGATTGTAATTTGTTAGTAATCTTTGTGTATATATATAGTATATCTAGAGTCTGCTTACGTTGTCCTAAAGTATTATAGCAAGATTCATTATAGATTCTAGAGATTGTGTGGTATCCTTTTAGGATATGTAGAATTCTTTTTGAATACGAATAGTCGTTTGCTCTCAATAAAAGGGCATCCCTGTAATCAGATTTTGTGAAAAAGAGTATAATAGAAGAAAAAAATCAGAAAAATTGTCAGAAGTTCCATGCACAAAAAAATCCTTGTGTCTTGTGTTTGTGTTTTAGGATTCTATTGTGTTCATGTGTATATTCGTCTTCGGTTTGGGCAATACCTTTCTTGTTAAAAGAAAATCCAATCTTATACCATCTTCAAATATGCGATGGATTTTGTCTCGAAAAGAGTCCTAACTGATCTAACACAGCTGACAAGAAAGAAAAAGTAATAGAAAATGAAGAAAAAAAAGACAGACGTCATGCTGTATTGGGAAAGCAAGGTGTCACTTTTTTTTGAACTGGGAATTCAAGGTGTCCCTTGATTACACTTTTTTTTGTGGGCTTGATTACAATTTTTCTTTAGTGTGCTTGATTACAATTGTTGATTGTTTTACCAGCCCTTGATTACAAGTGTTTATATTCTTATTGTAATCTTAGACTCATGTTCCTAGAGGGACTGAACAAACAAAATCAACATTACAGACTCAATCTACTCCCTTCATATAATTTTAATGGTGCTTTTTCTACCACGCACTTAATTATTTTCTCTCTCGTATGCTATTACCACACACACAAAGTATTCTCTCTCATCTTTCCAAAATAATTATGAAAAGGTACTTGGGTAATATCCTCACATAGCTGTCTATGATGCCAACTCTGAGAACAAATCAAATCAAACTTTGTATCGAGACCAAAATAGTTGATAGAAACCGATCAAACAACCCAAGTGGCTGTATCGAATCAGGAGAGGTACTCCAAGTCCGTGTAAACATCGTAATGCAAGCTAACCAAAGTGTTGTATTCTGATCCGAATTTTAATATGGAAAGATTCGGATTAGTTTCATATTAGAGGATTAGTTTCTACTTGGACTCTAAGTCCTTTACCCGCTTATATACCTCTTGTAATTCAGATGGGAGATGGGACGCCTCATTGAATCCCTCGCTTTTGTAATCGCTTCATATAGTGATCATCGCCGGTTGACGCCCGTGGTTTTTTCCCGCAAGGGTTTTTCACGTAAAAATTCGTGTCTCTTTTGTCCCTATTTTTCTAACAAGTGGTATCAGAGCATAGGAGTTTTAGGGTTTGGAGAATAGATACGAAGAGAAGATCCGTCCGTGCGCCGCCGTCTCGCGCAGCCGTCTTCACCGTCCCGGACGCATCGCTCCTCGGCGCGTCATCGACAGCGTGCGCGTCCTCAGCCGGCTCTTCGGTCCAAGTCGCACCAACAGATTGCTTTGCTGCTCGGTCCTCCAGCTCATTGCTGCGCCGTCAGCAGTGCGTCTCGCGTTCGACGCCTCGATCGGCGTCGCTCCCGAGGGCTCCGCGTTTCACGCGACGGCCTCGGTCCTCTAAGCAGCGCCTGCGTCGGTCTTCGGTCCAACGCCTTCGTCGAGCAGCAGACCAAATCAAAAAACAATTGCAACTCCATCGCACAGGTTCTGAGATAAAGCTTTTCCTTTAAGTAATCACCAATTAATCTTTGGCCATCTGGTTGATTCACGTGGAGAAACAGCAAGCTTCTGTTGAATCCGTGGAGTGAATCAATTTCGGTCAACTTTGCTTCGTCCACACGAAAGAATTTACCAGGAGATTAAAGATTTTGATTCGTATAGAGAACGTGTATCAAAGAGGTCGTGATTTTTGCTAGGTTTACACATATCAGTACTCAGCAATTTTCAGGATTGATTCCTCATGGCGACTTTGAAGTATGATCTTCTACTCCCGGATCGAGACACAAGGTTCTCGCCGTGGCAAGTCAAGATGAGGGCAGGTTGGCACGTATGAATTTGGATGATGCGTTGAAGGGTTTGAGAAACAACCTATCACATGGATCGCAGATGAGAAGCGTAAAGACCGTAAGGCTTTATCTCGATTCACCTTCATCTATCGAATAATATTTTACAGAGGTTTTGAAGGAGAAGACAAATGCTGATTATGGTCAAGTCGGAACAAATTTGCATGACAAAGGATCTCACCAGTAAGATGCATCTCAAGCAGAAGTTGTACTCTCATAAATTGCAAAAAAGGTAAACCAGATGATGAAAGTGAATCCTCTCTTGCTGCTGATGATAGTTCTAATGGAGGAGTTCTTGTTGCTTTTGCTGGATGTGCTAAGACCAATGATGAATGGATTCTTGATTCTGCCTGCATTTTCAAATGTGTCCTAATAGGACCGGTTTGCCACCTATGAGCCTCGTTGAAGATGGTACTGCCTTGATGGGTGATAACTCATCTTGTAAGGTTGCAGTGAATTGGTTCAATTCAGATCAAGATGTTTGATGGCATTGTCAGAACTTTGACAGATGTGAGGCACATTCCAGATTTAAAAAGAAACCTCATCTCTTTGAGTACTCTTGATGGTAAAGGGTACAAGTATTCTGGTAAAGGTGGAGTTTTGAAGGTATCAAAAGGCTCTCTTGTTGTAATGAAAGTCGATATTAAATCATCAACTGCACCATCCGCAAGGTACTACAATATTAGGTAATGTTGCTGTAATTTCAAGTTCATTATCCGATTCCGATGCTACTAATCTTTGGTATATGCCTTTGGGCATATGAGTGAAATTGGTTTAGCGAAATTGAGCAAGAGAGGACTCCTTGATGGACATAGCATTGGTAAGCTAAAATTTTATGAGCATTGTGTGTTTGGCAAACACAAGAGGGTGAGGTTCAATACCTCGCTCATACCACGAAGGTATTTTGGATTATGTGCATTCGATTTATGGGGCCATCTCGAAGACATCTCTAGGAGGTGCTCGTTATATGTTAACAATTATTGATGATTACTCTAGAAGAGTGTGGCCTTATTTCTTAAAGCATAAATCAAGTATTTTCAAGATTTAAAGAGTGGAAGACTATGGTTGAAAGGCAAACCTAAAAGAAGGTAAAGAAACTTCAGACCGATAATGGGATGGAATTGCTCGATGAATTTGAATCATATTGCA
Organism: Phyllostachys edulis; assembly: GCA_036346405.1. NCBI lineage: Eukaryota > Viridiplantae > Streptophyta > Magnoliopsida > Poales > Poaceae > Phyllostachys > Phyllostachys edulis. The sequence goes on along the minus strand of JAYEVD010000792.1, from coordinate 23,514 downwards.
AAACCAAGGCATTGTTAGGCACTACACCATTCCCGGTACTTCTCAACAAAACGGTGTAGCCGAGCGATGAACAGACCATCATTTCAGGTCTGCTGCATGTTGTCAAATGCAGTTTGCATAGACGTTTTTGGGCCGCCGCCTAATCGCTTGCTACCTTATTAATCGATCACCCTCTTGCAATTGAAAAGAAGACTCCAATTGAGGTATGGTCCGTTCCCCAAAGAAATTATTCGAATTGAGAGTCTTTGGTGTACCGCTTATGCTCATGTTGATAATGAAAAATTAGAGCCTAGAGTCATTAAGTGCATCTTTCTTGGTTATAAATCTGTGTTAAAGGATATAAGTTGTGGAATCCTCAAACAAGGAAGGTTGTGATTAGTAGAAACGTTGTCTTTAATGAATCGCTATGCTTCACGATAAACCGCCCACTAATGTTCCTCATTGAGAGTGAGCAGAATTCAAGTGTTCAGTAGACCATTTTGTTGGTTCAAATGACACATCGATAAGGAAAATATTATTGTTCATGATGCACCTATTGTTGATGATACTCCTATTATTGAGCAGCCACCACAACGGTCTGTTGCAGTTGATAGACCTAGGAGGGAGATTAATCCACCCAAGAGGTTGATTGAAGAAGCTAATATTGTTGCTTAGGCTTTAAGTGTGGCAGAAGAAATTGAAGGTAATTCAGAACCTTCATCATATTCTGAGGCTATTAACTCCACTGATTGTAATAAGTGGATAACTGCCATGCATGATGAAATGGAGTCACTTGAAAAGAACGACACTTGGGAATTAGTGAAATTGCCAAAGGAGAAGAAGCCTATTCATTGCAAGTGGATTTTCAAAAGAAAGGAAGGTATTTCTTCTACTGAACCAACAAGGTATAAAGCAAGATTGGTTGCTAAAGGTTATAGTCAGATTCTAGGTATTGATTTTAATGATGTCTTTTCTCCGCTTGTGAAGCATAGTTCTATTCGTGACTTTACTCAAGATTGTTGCTATGCTTGATTATGAACTTGAGCAATTAGATGTTAAACCGCATTCTTACATGGAGAGTTGGAGGAAGACATTTATATGGACCAACCTGAGGGTTTTGTTACTCCTGGAAAAGAACACCTTGTTTGCAGATTAAAGAAATCTCTTTATGGTTTGAAGCAATCTCCTAGGCAATGGTACAAGAGATTTGACTCCTTTATGCTCTCTCATGACTTTAAGCGTCTCGATTATGATAGTCGTGTTTATTTAAAGACCATAATGGTTCACTATTTATTTACTTCTATGTTGATGATATGTTGATTGTCTGCAAAAGATAAGTCAAAACTAGCAAAACCGAAATCACAATTGAGTAATGAATTTGAGATGAAGGACTTAGGTGCAAAGAAAGAAAACTCTTGGCATGGAGATTATTAGAGAGAGACAATCCGCAAGTTATACCTTAGTCAAAATGGTTATATTGAGAAAGTTCTTCGTTGTTTTAATATGCATGATGCAAAACCGTTGAGTACTCCATTAGCTTCAGATTTCAGATTATCTTCACCTTTTATGTCCCGAGTCAAATTATGATATTGAGTACATGTCTAGAGTTCCATATTCCAAAGGCAGCTTGGTTCTCTTATGTATGCCATGGTTTGTTCTCATCCCGATTTATCTCATGCATTGAGTGTTGTCGAGATACATGGCTAATCCCGAAAAGAGCATTGGAAAGCGCTTAGTGGATTTTCGATATTTGCGTGGCACTTCTAATGCTTGTTTGCGCTTTGGGAATTCTAGAGATGAACTTATTGGTTATGTTGACTCTGATTATGCTGGTGATTTGACAAAAGGAGGTCTCTAACAGGTTATGTTTTCACCATTGGTGGTTGTGCTGTTAGTTGGAAGGCAAGTTTGCAAGCTACTGTTGCCTTATCAACTACTGAAGCATAATATATGGCTATTTCTGAAGCTAAAGAGCTATTTGGTTGAGAGGTTTGTACACTGAGCTTTGTGGAGATAATTCTTGCACTACTATATTTTGTGATAGTCAAAGTGCTATATGCCTTACAAAGGATCAGATGTTCCATGAGAGAACAAAGCACATTGATGTGAGATATCACTTTATTTGAGGTGTTATTGCTCAAGGTGATGTCAAGGTGTGCAAGATAAGTACTCATGATAATCCTGCTGATATGATGATAAAGCCAGCTTCTCACATTAAGTTTGAGCTTTGCTCAAGCTTAGTTGGTGTTAAAGTTTAGTCCTAGTGACTAGTTGGCGACGGTGATTTTTATCTTATTGGGGATCATTTCATGATTGATGATTCTTTATTTTGCTACAAAAGGAAATTCGCCTCAAGGTGGAGATTGTTGTATTTTGATCCTAATTTCTAATATGGAAAGATCTGGATTAGTTTCATATTAGAGGATTAGTTTCTTACTTGTACTCTAAGTCCTTTTACCCTTTATATACCTCTTGTAATCCGCATGGGAGATGGGACGCCTCATTGTAATCCCCGCTTTTGTAATCGCCTCATATAGTGATCATCGCCGGTTGGCGCCCGTGGTTTTTTCCCGCAAGGGTTTTTCACGTAAAAATTCGTGTCTCCTTTGTCCCTATTTTTCTAACACAAAGCAGCTTGCTACAAATTTAGCATATGTTTTAGGTTGCCAAATAGCTTGGGTAGGCAAAACTTTGTAAAACCACAACATAGTACTTATGCGTAAACTATACTTTTAGAGCCAACGCATGCCACATGCTGAATAGTACAGACGCGTACAATTAACCTTTAGAGCCGACGCATGCAACATGCTGAATGCAAGACAAAGTCCATCTACAATTCAATTAATCCTAAAAAAAGAAAAAAATCTAAAAATTTCTGCATTAATAGTACGGAAATGAATTTTCACCGGAGGATCGACCCTGTTTCACGAAGTATACAAGTGAGTCAAATATGTGGATTCGTGCGATGTAACTAAGCCGGCTAAATTACATCGGACTGCATCGATCGATCGATCGATCGATCGATCACAGTGATGATATATACATACCGACCGGTAGTGACGCTTGTAGCTTGTAGCGCAGTCCAAAATTAGTTGTGTCCCTGAGATGACCAGCGAAACTAGCTGAGCTCTAGCTAGTTTCGATAAGGTGGCAAACTAAAAAAACGGAAACTAAGAAGAAAAGGGCAAGGAATACTATATCATCATCTCATATTCTTTTTAGCGTTTGTTATTGTTGAGACCTAAACCAACAATACGATATGTGTGTAACTCCATGGTTCCAATCAAACAACCCTACAATTCAAGATCATGTGACGGTGGACGGCCGGATGTGGATCGCACTACAAATTAACTGCAGGCAGGCATGCCAAGTTGGAAGCTTTCTGGGTCCTTTTTTCAAGAAAAAGAAAAAAAAAGCATTGTGGTCTGTTGTAGTTGGATGTCACTAGACTTGGGGGAAAAAAATCTACCTTGAACCCCTCCTCCCAAGGCCCCTTCCCTGATTTCTGCCACGTGTACACAGATATCATAGCAGCCCTCTCCCCAAACTGCCTCCTATGCTCCCCTGCCGCAGCCGACGCCGGTCAGATCTCCGATCATGGATGATGACGCCGCTGTTTCTGTGTTGCCCTCACCCTCCCAGTCGTGCTCCCCCTCCACTCTCCTCGTCGCCGACCCTATCACCGTCGCCGCCGCGCTCCCTGACCACCTCGCCGTCGCCATCGCCATGTGAAAGCCTAGCCCCTCCAGCCGCGTGGGAGGGGACAACAGGGATGACGAGTGGAGAGACAGCGGCTCCTCCATCCTGATCAACGCCTGGGGTACCGCTTCGTCGCACGTAGTGACATGAGGTCACCGAGGTACCCAAGCTGCCCAAGTCCGACGTCCAGTGCAAGAACCGCATCGACACCCTCAAGAAGAAGTACAAGGTCGAGAAGGCCAAGTCTGACTCTTCCTGACCATTCTTCCACTGCCTTGACTCCCTCCTCGCCCCCACACCCACAAGCTCGGGGGCAATTTTGCGGCAGCGGTAGGCAATTCATCCTCCAACCCCTGCCGCCCGGAGCACCGTGCCTATGGCGCCGTGTGTCAGCTACCCGTAGCGCACCCGCATGTCGCTCTTGCCCTCGGTGAGGGTGAAGTGGAGGCTGCCTTGGCTGCCCCAGGCATCGGCATCGTCGGAGTCGTCCGATGGCTTCCCACCAGGAGGCGAGATAGGGGAGGAAGGAGGTAGTTTGGGGAGAGAGCTAATTTGAGATGTGTGTACATGTGGTAGAAATCAGGGAGGGGATCTTTGGAGGAGGGGTTAAAAGGCCCTGTCCCAGAGAATTTTTTCCCACTAGAATTAGTGCCAATGGCAAGCTCCAATTTTAAGGCACGAGCAAGCTAGACTGGTAGACCAAGGAGATTGTAGGATTGTGACCGATCCAGCACACACAGCAAACATCACGAGAGGAAAACTTGCACAAGTTTAGAACTAAGGCTCCAAAATACGTCAAACTTAACAGGGACCTAAACCAAGACCTCGTGGACTTAGAACAACCAAAGATTTAGCAGGATCAATCCGATGTTGGGACCATTTTGTTTCCAAGTCAAATTGCACTAAAACCGGCCAAAATAAATAAAAACATGAATTTGAGTAGCTCGTGGAGAGATCATGCCATGGTGACCAAAGTAAGTTTCCCACTTGTCATAGAACTAAAAACACAGCAAGATCAAGCCCAAAACCCTAGCAAACAAGAACCTCAAGAAAACAACCTTCTCAAACCAAAATCGGGCAACTTGAAAAGTTTATTTCAAACGTGTCTAGATGGACAAGATCTGAACACTAGATACCTATGCCATCTCTTAGACGTCCTTCGCACAACATAAGATCAAGAAGATAGAGGAGAAGAAGCAAAACCAAATAAAGAAAAGCAAAAAACAGAGCGCAAGCACAAGATGATCCATGGAATGGACTTGGACTTTCTATTAGCTACTTGAAAATGAATGTTTACGCGCAATGTACGTAATATCCCGTTTTTATTGAAAACTTAGAAAAGAAATAATTACACAGTGCCACATATTTTTGTTGTATTTCTTTGCTTCCTATAATTCATGCGGGAGGAGTGAGGAGTACCTTCCAACAAACGCGACGACAGCTGAAGCTCCACCCCTTGGTGTGGAATCTCAGTAGGTATATACGGGCGGCATATCAGGTGCACAAGAGCACTTCTGTGAACATATGCACATAAAATATCTCAACCATCCATTCAAGATCCCACGGCCGAAGATCACCCCTCCGCTCCGCACTTACTCTTTTGCGAAAACACCCCGGCGCAGATCTTCGTCCTCCTTCCGAGCCCATGGGCGACCTCAAGACCGAAAGACTCCGACGCCACTGCTGTCCTCGCCATCTGGCCCTCTCAGGTTTGGCCCTCTAAGATCGCTCGGTCCATGACTGCCGCCTCGCCTCCATGACTCTTCACTGCTAGGGTTCGGCCGCCCTTATGCACCTTCTGCCCTCCAAGACTGCATTCACAAGGCGTCGCCTCACTGGCATGGCTCGCCCTTCTAGTCGCCGCCTGCCTGTACGCCCCCTCCACTGCCGTCCCCCTCCAACTAGTTGCTCCAGATGAATGGATGAATGGAAGCATATACTTGAAGCATGCATATTTTTGTGATCTTTTGTACATGATTTCACGTAATTTTCTTGAGATTCCCCAAGTTTACACGAGTTTATGTTTTTGTTCGAACAGAGAGTCAAGGTTGTTGTTACCTGTGTAACTATGAGAATTCACAAATTTCTTTACATGATGTTAATGATGAACATAGGCAAACGCAGGAGTTGCGATAATGATGAGTGCAAATCGAAGTTCATCGAATCGAAGTCCAAGAGGTCTGCACTGCTTCATAACTTCGACTTCACTATCGCAGAAGATCGCCGATTTGCGCCTATGACTTCGACTTCACCATCAGAGGATGTACCAAAGAGCAGATGCTATACGCGAGCATTGCATGCGAGCAATACCACATTCCAATCCATGCCAAAGATTTGGGTGATTTCTTTTTGTTTTGATTGATTTGAGCGGTTTCTAGAAGCAAGAAGATTGGCACGTTCCCCTGTATTAGTGAAGATTAATATTTATGTTAGTTCCATCGAGGATGTATTACTACTGTGTTGCAAAAATTCTAGCTTTTGTGTTGTCTTAATGGAAGCATGTACTTCAAACCTTGTGCCTTTTGCTTTTATGAATGGATGAATGGAAGCATATACTTGTGAAATGTTGAGCTTCAGAAATGTAGAGCTTCAAAAATCTTCAGAATTGTTAATGTTAATGTACTATTGTTGAGCTTCAGAAATCTCGAAAAATGTCAATGTACTGTACCGTTGAGCTTAAGAAATTTCATTGTCATGGCTACATTTTCAATACAAAAGCATGATTGATGCATGCATTCCACTGAATCAAGCTATCTGAATGTATCGGGAAGAATTATTTTTCTCGTTGTATCCGGTCTAAGCATTGCTAACTATCTGCTTTTGAATCAATTTTTTTTCTCGAAGCAGATTCAGAATCAACACTCAATCACAAAACCATGCATTGCTCCATATTTATTCTTCAATATGCATTGTACATCTTTTCATGGTTTCAAGAATTTTTGTGCCATATTTTTGCTACCTAATGGAAGGCTTTGATGAATGGTAATTACGGGTTAAGTGCTTCATCATCATGGAAACTGGACCTAAAGAGATGTAGCCACTCCATCCATTTGTTTTCCTGTTTGAAAACCTTTGTGTTATGAAGGAATAACAACACCAAATGTCCTATGTAAATGTATTTGCAATTGGCTTCTATTCAAGTAAATCAAAGCATCTACTCGACATCGATGTGCTAGTGTCCAATTATGTTTGTGGATGATGCTCTCTCATGCAATGGAATGATCAATGGAAATTGTGAATCTTTGTGTGCAAATTTATGTATCTATATCATGTGTATCTATCTCGCAGTATGACATCAAGCTCTTGAACCATCTGGCCGAGACCTGAGAAAATCGCTTCTTCTACATCGCATTCAGCTAAAAAACAAAAATAATGTATTTAATAAAAAAATTGTGCTAGCATTACAGAGGTTGCATTTGCTATATTTCCTTGCATCCTTCTCGTACTTGTATATCTCGTGTTAATGAATTCCCGCTACAGATCTGCTCAAGATGGCATTCATTGGATCGTTGTGTTGTTTGGGTTCTTGAAGTTTCGAGAGCGTAATATGTTACATTATCGCATCGACTTGATGACATAATGCAACTCAGATCTCGATTTGTCACAACCACCAATAGGTTCCCATATAGATATCTCGATATAAAGATAGAAGAACACTTTTTGTTTCGAATGTTTAACTATGTATCAATAGCTAGAAGCGATGGACGCCATGGACCACAGGATATCTCATGGATGATGATGTTTATGTTTTGCGCTTAAGGGATGTCTGTGCTTCTTCATTTTGTTAATTTACCCTTAGCTCTTAGTGCCCGCTTTTCGCTTTTCAGTTTTGTATATATTCTCGTGTTGGCTCAACTCTTGTAATGTTGTTTCCTTAATGGAAATAGGGTGCAAACCTTCAGAAAAAAACTATGTATGAATATTACATTTTATAAAATTACTCAAAGATTAGAGTTTAAAACTACTTTTCCTCTACTTAACTATGTATTAGAGTTTGGAAGTACTCTTCCTCTACAAAACCTATGATTATCTCAGGGCTTTCAACAACCAACCCTTGTAACAAATTGTTTGATATTTCCATCATGCAAGGCTATCTTCATACATAGTGCTAACCATTGGCCGTGTCAATGTCATGGTGCCCAAGCTTGACATCTGCAATCCTAGACCACCCAAACCGATGCAGAGGTGAAAAGGGTTCGCCATCGCAGAGCATGATAGCTTGCATCTTCCATCTCCCAAGGTACTTTCACTTAGTAAGTTGGTTGTCACCGATCTTTGCTTCATTCTTTGCCTCTCACACCCTATAATTGAAGCTTCCAAAGAATCACCGAGGGAAAAACACACAAGAAAATATTTAATCTAGAACTTTCAGAGAGAGTCTCTATATCATAGCATTACGCTTCCAATGCTACCTCCAAATATGCCGTAGTTCCACTTGACAATTGACAAATTATTCCATGTACTCGCACAGGTTTGCAAAGAATCACCGCCTCCAATGCTACCTCCAAATATGTCAGCCGCAGGAGTAGAAACAACCATGCTTAAACCCCTAGTGCGGTTTCTTGACCCAAATTTCATCGACATGCCAGATAAGAGCCTTTTAATGAAATTATCTCAAAATGACCCTGCAAAAACAATTTACAGTAATAATCAAGAGGTGGAAAGGGGATCCATGAAGGACTGAAGGAGGAACCAATTTTCTCACGCTACATGAGGAACTCAAGAATTTGTACTAGGCCACTAGCCTACAAGGAATGCAGATGGATTTGGCATTCATCTCTGATAACAACATGATCTTGGAGGTAATATCCTGTGTGTAAAAGTACTATCATCATTGTTGTTAAACTATGTACACCAACATGAACAATGCACACACTCTTCTCTGACAACTAGTTCTGAATCCACCAAATTTTCTTCAGAAATAGGAACAAAGTGAGAAAAATAGGAAGCGACAGATCATCAGTGGGCAGGGGCATGAACGAGGAGGTGGCACGGTGCCCCCACCCTAACCCTATTCGCCATCGGGGGTGGCCGAGAGGGGGTGGTGCGACTGGATGGGAGCAACGGCGCTAGATGGAGGATGGTGCCGAGGGGAGGAGGCGCAAGGTCGACGCGGCGGGCCGGAGAGGAGGTGAGCACGGGCGACTGAGAAGCATCGGGAGGAAGATTGGGGATTGGAGTATTGAGGCTCAGGGGAGAAGCGGCGAGGGCGGCGAGACGCACGGGCAGGCCTGGGAGGGAGGGAGGCGAGGGGTGCGAGGGGCTTGGCGCCGGTGGCGTGCACAGAGGGCCAGCAGGGAGGTACGGGCAGGGCGGCGCCAAGGCAGGGCGGCGCTGGGCAAGGGCTCAAGGGTTCTGCAGGCAGGGTCCGCCCTCATCAAGCGCGCAGGCAGATGTGCTGGGAGGAGAAGGAAGGGAGAACGAAGGTTAGAAATGAGAGGAAAGCATTTTGTGCGGGTAGCCAGAAAACGACGCAAGTGGGAGGGGAGCCCGAATCTGAGCCGCACGAACCGAAATGAATGGACAGGATGAGCGATGTGCATATGTGCATAGATATGAGCATGTGCATGTGATATGCCACCGTATATACGGGGGAGCGGCTGCATGCGGAGCATCGCGTGCTGGGCCACCCATCTCTGCTACATAGTGGCACATATTTTTTTGTATTTTTGCTTTCTATAATTCAAAAGTCAACAAGATCTTTTCAATCAAGAATCGATTCGCAATAACTGCACCATCATGTTCCTCACAACTATATTGTAATGTTCTAAATTTGGGTTTATGTTTCAATGAATAAAAATGTGAACTTTTTTAAAATTTAATACATTTTGTTGACATTTTTTTTCTGGATTTTATTGCAAAGCTTCTTGTCTAATAAAGAAATTTAAGAATCTATTTATGGAAATACAAAACTAATTAAGGATCAAATGAATTGAAACAAAATATGATAAAAAAATCCAAACTTGGTATAATGATTCTGTAAACAAAGTGGGAAACATTTAAAACATGTTTTACAAACTTTTCTCAAATAGAATAATAACAATACATACAAATAGGAACTTAAAAGAATTTTTGAGAAATGTACAAAGAACATAAAATTCTAAAAATTTACATAAAAGTTTACATTATGTCAGAAGCCCTCCCTAAAATTTTCAGAATTTTTCGAGCTATATTTCTATGTCAAATAATTACCTAATGCTCTCAGCCCTTTTAGCAAAATATGGAAACCGAAGTTTTTTCTCCCCATCATCGACTAGTGGGTCCCACGCAAGGTTCAACTTCCACACGCCCTCGCCTTCAGCGCCATTGCCGCTTGCACCATGGACATGTGGCTCTCCTTGCGCTTAGCACCACCAAAGCCGCTTCGCTTTGGCCAAGAGCTCGTGGATTCGCCGAGCCCATGCCGCGCCCATACCGCTCTGATCACCATCACCTCCTTGTCCCCGCCGCCCCGCCACAATGCCACCGCCATGCCCATGCCACATTGAAGACACCCGAGATCGCCGCTTTGCTCTTCCGTCCCCCATCCTTTTCCATCTACAAAAGCTTTGCCTCGAGCTCACCTCACCACCTCTAGACACTCTCCTATCGCTCCTTGCCCATTTCTCCCCACAAGCTCCAATGGAGCAAGGACCCGAATGCCAACCGCCAGAGCCACCAAGACCGCCTCAAGCTCTCCGCCGCCTCCGATGATCCTCGTGCTGGCCGATCAAGGCACACGCTTATGCCTCATCGCCCCAGAGCCCAACCCCGGTCAATTTGAAGCTACCGCCCGAGGAGACGACGCCACCATCTTCCCAACCCCCGCCGATTTCCACACCACCATTGCCGCCTCCCGCGATCCCTGCTCAATTCTCCTCTGTGAGCATCACTAGACATCCCCTAACCTACCCCATCACTCACTTGCTCTCTCGTTTTCCAGATCACCAAGAGCACTACATTTAAGAAAGTTTGTCTGTTGTATCATATATGAGCAGAGAAGTGCTAGATGAAAATATGAAAAGACAAGAGGATAATAAACCTTGTAAATGTCATTAGGTCACTTAAATGATTTAACAAATTTGAAGTTGAGATGTGTAGGAAGTCTAGCTAGTGTCATTCTGCTCTAGAAAGATTTCGCAAGATAGATGAACAGGAAGATGAAATGAGGATAACTAGAAATGACAAGGCTTATAGCATTTGTCGGACCAGATTTCACAAATCCAAATACTGTACAAATACCATGCTATTCCCTCGATTAGTAGATAGCACTCACGTATATATTGTCAATCATTTAATACATGGCATAAAATCATACCATTCATTAATTTAACACATCAGAGTTTACATAGACTGCATTGGGTCAAGTTTTACAATAAGGGCCGAATAGGATAAACTGATTACATTACAAAAGTAGCAGAATCGACAATGAAAGCAAAAGGGTGAGAGCACATCTCTCCACAGTGTTTAATCGGGAAACCTGTAGCGTCCGATATTACCCACAAACTTAGATAATATAGGATGCACGCAAGCACCGACGAGTCGCTTGACCGAGGCGGATCTAGACCAAAAACTAAACTACTCCTCATCATCTCCTGGCCTCCAACTCGGGTCCTCATAGTAGTTGTAATCTCCAGGATTTCCTACTTCTGAGGGTTTTGGGGGAAAGAGAGAGAATGAGCACAACTTCCGTGCTCGTGAGCCAACATACAAGATTCAATAATATACATGCAAGGCTTAACAAGGATGGTCTCGTTCTTTTATTTGCTAAAGCAATGTTTTCAAATTTCATAATTACAAATTCCTATCACTTAGCATTTTAACTAAATTGCATTTTATTAAAGAGAGTAATTGTGCAATATTTATATCAACAGAGGTTACCTTCACCATATGCTTATTTTGATTGGAGCTACCTCCATTTATTAACACCACCGAAGTTCGAAACCCAGAAAATCCAATCTCAAGGCTAGGTGAGCCCACCACATTTTTCATACCACCCACAAATAACTCTAGTTATGTTCCCATGTTCGCTTTTGACCGTAGGCATGGCTATTTAAACAGCTTTAGACTCGCAGAGGTTGTACACTATACCCACAAGAGATAGTCAACTCAGAGTCCCCACACGATTCCTTAGACATGTGGTCGAGAGACCGCCACAAGAATCTTCAAATATGTTGCCTCTTCTCATTATCTCACCCATATGGGCTGCCCCCATTTGCGTGGGTCCCATACATTGTGCGGATGTTTACCAAGATGACTTAGCGAGTCGCAACTTCACCATTCCTTGGTCTCCCATTCAAGCCGGATCATATCCACTACTTCCACCACCTTGCTCTGGCCACCGATGAGATGATTTCCATGGTCCAATAAATCTACTAAGCTAAGTTGCAATTTACGTGACTTGTGGTTGTACTTGTTTTACACGGAGGTCATGACAAGATTAAGTCCTTAGGGTTATCTCGCGCAGTTCATTCCATATACCATCCACAACCAACATTCCTTGGGCTACATTAGCTCTCACCATCATACCATCCGCCCAGATAGTAACATCAAGTTATTAGGGTTTTTGAGGAGAAAATACATTAACTCAACCATCTCACCATTTACCCACAATGACCGGCCAAAACCACTTTCATGTTTAAAAGATGATGATTAGGACATTTAATGTCCCTAAGATTTAAGCAAGACTAGTATGTCGTTTAAGTACAACCTATAACTAGTATTTACCATATAGTTACTAGAGTGACAAGGATTCATGGATTCAATTATCAAAGGATGGTGTAATAATTAATTAATCATCAAATGTGTATTTAACTACCTTAAGCTTAACATACATTTGATTAAAGAATTAAAGCACGCAATTTTGGTAATTTAAATGAATATAATTTACATAAAATGTAGGCTTAAAATGATCAAAGTATTGACTCACCTTGGTTAAAGGTAAGTTTGTCTTGACAATCTTGTGCTTGATTGAACTGGAGATCCTCCGCATCTTCGAATCCTATTTGGACGAACGTACCGGAAAAAGGCGCAAACAAGAAAAGAGAACAAATAAATACTAAAGGAATAATAAATGAACTCCAAATTAAATAAGACCAGTGCTATTAGTAAGATCTTGAAATTATAAATTTTAGAAATAAATTTCATAATTTTTGGAGTTATAACAGAAGAGAACTGAGCTCAAGTTTGAATTAGAATTAAACCGGGAACTAAAAAGGAGGAGAGAGAATTGCCCACTAACATGTGGGACCCATGAATAGTGTCTAGTCCACATGCACAGTGCGTGGACCGGTAGGACCCCTTTATGCTACATCGCTAGTCCTGCATAGAGATTGCTTTGAAGATTCTCGATTCCTAGCCACCCTTCTTGTGCTAGAATCCCAAACACTAGATATCATCATAGGGATGGATTGTTGGCCGCTTATCATGGATTAATAGATTGCGCCAACAGAAAGTGGTACTTGCCGCGCCAACAGAAAGTGGTACTTGCCAAGGATCCCGAAACCACAATAAGGATTAGTGTGGATCGTTCTTCCCAGGATCGAACAATCCACCACCTTGGGGAGTTGTCCCTAGAGACAACGCCCAGAGTCCAAGCTACCCCGATGTCTTCCCAAGAATTGCCGATATGCCACCAGATAGAGATGTTAAGTTTGTAATCAATTTGAAGCCAGGATAGCCTCAATTGCCAAGAGACCATACATAATGGTCGTTGACAAACTTGAAGAGTCAAGACTCAACTTGAAGACTTGCAAGAAAAAGGATTTGTTAGACCTAGTTCTTCTCCCCGGGCTCGCCAGCCTTTTGTGAAGAAGAAAGATGGTTCACCAGATTGTGTGTGGATTACAGAGCACTCGATGAGGTGACCATTAAGAACAACTATCCCTTGCCTCAGATAGATGATCTGCTTGATCGCTTGACAGAGCCTCGCTTTTCTCCAAGATAGACCTAAGGTCGTGGTACCACCAACTCAAGATCAGAATGAGGATATTCCCAAGACAGCCTTTACCACCCTAGATGTCTTGTATGAGTTCACGGTCATGTCGTTGGCTTGACCAATGTACCAAATTACTTCATGAATTTGATGAACAAGGTATTTATGGAATACCGACAAGTTTGTAGTCGATTCATAGGCTTACATCTTGATCTATTCAAAGACCAATGAAGAGCATGTCAACATTTGCAAATGGTCCTAGAAAAGCTTAAAGAGCACGAGCTTTATGCCAAGTACAAGAAATGTGAATTTTGGCTTCAAGAAATCAGTTTCTTCAAACATATTGTATCCAGAGGAGGAATAGTAGTTGATCCATCCAAAGTAGAAGTCAGAATGGAATGGAAACAACCTACATTAGTAATAGAAGTTCGTAGCTTTCTGGTTTGGTCTGATACTACAGACGCTTCATAGAAGGATTCTCGCTTTCCAAACCGATGGCCCATCTCGCTAAAAAGGAAAAGAAGTATGAATGGACAGAGGCTTGTTAGAAAAGTTTCCAAGAATTGAAGAAGTTAACTTTGCACTAAAGTGTTGATCCTGCTTGACATTCATCAAGACTTTGAAGTCTATCAGTGATGCATCACGCCAAGGTTTTGGCTGCAGATTTATGCAAGGAGGAAAAGTTATAGCCTATGCATCTTGACAACTCCGTCCTCATGGAGACAATTATCCAACTCATAACTTGGAATTAGCAGCAAGAGTGCATGCCCTCAAAATTTACGGCATTACTTGATTGAAAATCACTGTGATATCTACACGCACTCACAAGAGTCTTAAGTACATTTTCACCCAATCGATCTCAACCTCCGACAAAGAAGATGGTTAGAGTTAATAAAGGATTATAACTTGATGCTCATTATCATCCCTAAAGGCTAATGAAGTTGCCGATGCATTAAGCCGCAAGCCTTATCGCAAAGAATGTTATGATTCAAGAGTATCAACCCGAGCTCTACCAAGAATTTGAAGCCTTCAACCTTTGTTTGATAGAGCAAGGCATCAGAGATGCTATGGAAGCACGCCCAACTCTAGAAGAGCAGATCAAAACCTCTCAAAAGGACATCCTCAGAGTCCGTAGATTCAAGCATCTCATGGCAAAAGGAAAAGCTCCCAAGATGATCAAGATTAGTAAGGAATCCTATGGTATGAGAAATGCCTCTTTGTTCCCTACCGTAAAGAACTCAAGGACTTGATTCTCGAAGAAGCCCACACTCAACTTATACCTCGCACCCAGCAAAGACCAAGATGTATCAAGACATGCGATTTTGTATTGGTGGCCACAAATGAAGAGAGACATCACGAGTATATAGCCTCACAGATGTATGTCAATAATCAAAGTTTAACATCCGAGACCAAAGCAGGATTGCTTCAACCCCTACAAACCCTTTAGTGGAAATGGAAAGAGATTGGAATGGATTTCATTGCTACCTACCTCAAACCAAGTCCGGATGTGACTCAAGATGGGTTATAGTTGATAGATTGACCAAAGTAGCCCATTTCATCCCAAAGAAAGACAACTTACAAGGAGACAAGTTAGCCGAGCTATATATGGCTCAGATTGTGTTTACATGGAGTACCCAAGAGGATAATCTCCGATCGAGGATCTCTATTCACCTCGCATTTGGGCTAGTTTGCATGATGCCCTTGAACACACCTTGCTTTCAAAGATGTTTATCATCCGCAGATCGATGGTCGATGTAAAGAACAAATTAGATCATAGAAGACATGCTTCGAGCTTGTGCTTTGGAATTCACCATAGATCGGGAGAAATGTTCACCGATGCCGAGTTTGCATACACAAACAGCCAATAAGTCTAAAATGTCCCTGCTTGAAGCACTCTATGGAAGAAAATGCAGACCTCTCGCATTGTTCAGAATCAAAGGGATATATCTTCGACCAGACACTCTCAAGCAAGATGAAGAAAAGTTCGACCGATCGAGATCGCTTCCAAGCCTTACCAAGACAAAAGAGTAATGCCAACAACCGTCCGCAGAAAATTAACTTTGAAGTTGAGATGTCAGGTACCTTAGTATCGCCACTGTGGAACTCAAGATTAAAAGTTAAAGGCAACTCACCCCGAGATACATAGGCCCATTCCCGATCACCGCCAAGCGTGGAGAAGTCACCTATCGCCTAGAGCTACCGAAAATTTGTCGGTTCACAACGGTTTCACGCCTCCCATTTCAAGAAGTGTCTCAGAGTACCAAGAGCAGACGTCGGGCTTACATTGCCCTTCAACAGACTCGACTTACCCAGAGAATCTGATCAAGATCCTCGACGCCATCGAGAAGGCATCAGACGCCAAGTCTTCCGTTTTGCAAAGTTCAAGGAGTCACCACTCACCAAAGAAGTCACCTTGGAATGCGAAGATCAATCAAGCAAGACTACTCGCCCCTCGTTTTCGAGCAAATAATCTTGGGGTCGAGATTCCGCTAAGGTGGGTAGGATTTGTAACATCCTCGCTTTTGACGACGATAGTAATTACTATTCGGTTTTCATTCTTCACAGATTTCAAATTACAAAACTATTTATGTAAAACCTTCTTCCTTCTTCTAATTCGATATGTGTTTGAAATACCCTTGACCTCTAAATTCAAATTTTGTTTGAGTTTCTCTTTGAATTCCTGCCTTTTTCAAGTTTGGGCTCTTTTTTTTTTCGAGCTCAAATTCCATTTCCTTGGGCTAAGCTCATTTTTTCTCTCTACCACTGCCCAATTCTTTCAAATTTCAACCCCCGCCTCCGCCCCCTTTTTCTTTCTCCCTCCGCCTTTCTTGGCCCGAGCCAACACCGACACCCTTGTCATCTTCTCCCTAGCTCTTCCTCCCTCGCCGCTTCACCAGAGCGCCTTCCTTCCTTTCTCAAGCGACACGCCACCTCCTCTGCTGTCAAGGCCACTTTTGGTCCTTCACACCACGTGCCTCGCCAGACCGCCACCTACACGCCACCTCCTCATCTCTGTCCTCAATAGTCAGCAGGCACAAGGCCAGGTTCTCTTCAGGCACGCCACCGCCAAGCGCTACCACCCTCGAGCCTCTACATCACGGTCGTGACGCCACCTCCAGCCCCTCTCAGCGAGACGCCATCCCTTTGACACCTCGCTACACTCACCAACCTGCCGCTTGCCGCTTCCACGCACATTCACAGACGCCACACCTCTCGGATCCACAGGCTTAACGGCCCGAAGCTCTCCTGCTGGCCTCACAAGCCTTGACCACCTATAAAGCTCTCAGTGCTCCTTGCTCATCCTCACACCGCCCGAGCCTCGGGTAAGCCACAAGCAAAACCGCCATTTCGCCACCGCCGCTTCCACCGCCATCTGCCGCTCGCCACCATCCGGCCACCGACCACGCCACCGGAGCCCCGGCACCAGAGCCTTCCACTCAAAACCCTCAAGATCCGCCGCCACATCCATCAGATTCAGCTTTCACCGCCCACCACCGCCCACGCACCTCCCGGCCTGAGCTGAGCTATTCGCCGAGAGCCACCTGCTCACCTTCCGGCTCTACCCACCACCGACCATCCTCCTCACCGTCATCGAGCCACACGCCGCCAACTCCACTCCACCGCCGGCCACACCTCTACCCGCGCCACTACCCCATCACCAGCGCCGCCCCGCCACCCTCCCTCCCCATGCATGGTTGCTGCTATCGCGCCGCCTCGCCGACAATGAGTCGGACCCACGACACTGCCAATGTGCCGCCATGCAGGCACGTCGACAGCCTCGATTTCCATCATTAGGCGTTAATGACTATCTTAAAACCTAATTGCAATCATTAGCCTTAATGGTGTCTTAAAACCCCACTTGTTTCATTGCCCGCTGGGCCCGCACACAAGAAACCGCCAACCTCCCCTTCGTCAGGATCGACCAAGGCCCCTTGGCGCCATCGCCTCCTTGAATCAAGGTTCTGCGGCGCATGGACCCAATCCATGGCACTGCATATGGACCATTACCTCTCTCTCTCTTTTATTCAATTTAATCTTCAGAATTCCGCTTCTCCTCCGTTATAGCTCCAAAATATGAAATAAATTTCTAAAATTTTGTAAAATCAAGATCTTGCTAATGGCATAGGTCTTGTTCAATTTGGAGTTCATTTGTTTATTCTTGTGTATTTATTTGCTCTCTTTGCCGTGTGTGTTTTTCCCAGACATTCGTCCAATTAGGATTTGAAGAAGCGGAGACCTACAAGTTGATCAAGCCCAAGAATATCAAGATCCTCTTGCCTATAACCAAGGCGAAGTCAATACTTTGATCATGTTGATCCTACATTTTATGCAAAGTATATTTGTTTAAATTAGCAAAAATTGCATGTCTTAATTCTTTAATCAAATGTATGTTAAAGCTTAAGGTAGTTAAATACCCATTTGATGATTAATTAATTAATATGTCATCCTCGATAATTGAATCCTTTATTCCTTGTCACCTTAGTAAATATATGGTAATACTAGTTATTGGTTGTACTTAAGTTTACATGCTAGACTTGTTTAAGTACCGGTATTAAATTACCCCAAACATCATTCTTCAAACATGAATGATTTGAGTAGTCATTGGTGGTCCATTGACTAAAAGGAATGGAATAATTTGGTTTTACTCTCAAAACCCTAATAATTGCTAGTACCACATCCGGCGGATGGAAGGTGGTGGGTGCTCAAGGAGCACGAGAGTGGTTGATTGTGGAAAGAACCGCCTGATGGATTAAGGACTTAATCTTGTCACGACCTCCCATGTTAAACAAGTACAACAACAAGTTTCCAAATCAGTAATTTGGCTTAGTAAAATTACTAAACCCCTAATGTGTCTCACTAGGTGGAGAAAGGGAAATGTGCAAGCTTATGGTACATCCAAATTTTGAATGGGTGAAGTTGCTGGTTGTGGGTAGTCCAAAATAACACCCAACGCCATGTCCAATGATCCTCGCCAACATATGGGCGAACTCCCATATGGGTGAGATGACTGGAAAGGGCAAGGTAGTTTGAAAGGTTACTATGACGGCCGCTCAACTACATGACTATGAATCGTAGGGTAACGTAGTATGACTATCTCTTGTGGGTACAAAGTACAACCTCTCGCAGAGTCTAAAATCGCTTAACAAATACCGCGTGTTTATGGTCAAAGGCGCATATGGAAACTTAACTTGAGTTAGTTCTATTTCAAAAACTTTGTGGGTGGAAATGGAAATGTGATGGGCTCACCTAGCCCTGTGTTGGATTTACCCGAGTCTTTGAGCTTAGCGGTGGTAATAATTGGAGGTAGCTCCAATCAAAACGATGCATGGTGTAGAGTTCCGACTTGAGGGAACCTCTACTTAAATAAATATTGCACAATTACTCACTTTAATAAAATGAAATTTGTTAAAATGCTAAGTGGTAGGAATTTGTAATTATGCTTAATTGAAAAGATTGCTTCAAAGAAATAAAAGAACCCGAGCCATCCTTGTTTAGCCTTGCATATATATTATTGCATTGTGTGTTAGTCATGAGCACTGGTTGTGCTCATTCTCGCCCTCTCCCCAAACCCTTCGCATAATGAAGATGAAGGAGACTACGATTCTATGAAGGCCCAAAACCGATGAACAAGGAAATGACGAGGAGTAGCATAAGTTCTCAGAAGTTTAGGTCTCGCCCCAGCTAAGTAGACTCTGCTGGTACTGCTCAACCGACATTATCCAGCTCTCCTTAACATCCGTCAGACACAAATTTTGCCCCGGCCGCACTCGTGGTGAGATGAGCCCTACCTCCCTTTTTGCTTCCATATAGATTCTTCATGTATTGTAATCAAGTTGGCCTTGTTTGGCCCCTTTTGTAAACTCCGACCGACGCTGTCTATGTCACTCTATGTTGTAATATATTTGTGTTAGTTCACGACTTGTATGATTGAATCAGAATGTGCCTCGTGAGTGCTATCTATCGATCCAGTGAATAGCATGTTGTTTTCACAGAGGATTTGGATTCTCAAACCGAGTCCGACAGAGCTAGTATCGAGCATACGATCGTAGAACCCTAGTTAGATTGGTCGATTACCTTAAGGACTTGGATCCTATTTCTAAAAGTTAAGAAAAGCTTTATCAAAATATAGAGTACTTGTTGCTTCTACTCATCATTCCTAGTTCCATACTTATCTCTATTTTCATTAAGTGTTACTAATCTTTTCTCTTGTTTCAAAATTTGTAGATGGTCACCGTTTTTCAAGGCCCATGGGACCATTGTTCCCATGGAGAGCGCCAAGGAGGTTTCACGACATCCTTCGCCAAGTGATGCAATACCTTGGTTTCCCCATCCTCCGCTTCTTCAGAGGTCGGATGACTAAGATCATGGCTCATGGATCTTGGACGATGGAGGTGTACCTCTACCCGTGAGAAGCGTAGTTCATGACCCACACCTTTTAGGCCGAGGCACCTCGCCACGCAATCTCGATGCCATCCAGATGCCGCCTGTCGCCACCACCCGCTTGTATTGATACACGAGATCTCCTCGCTCAATCACTGCTCCGCTTTCTCCAGACTTCCCTACGGAGAGCGCTCAAGGCCTTCGACGCCAGAGACGACGACCTCCGCCTCGACCCACCAGTGTAGCTACCTGTGAGATGATCACCACCATCCACTCCTTCTGATGAGATCCGACAGCCTTCTCACTTCTCGACGACAATGATGCCCACTCCGACAATCTGCTGAACTTTGAATAGTATTTACTTGCCTCGAATTTCAACTCTATTTCAAACTATAGTATTTTCTCAAAATCTTCTAGCTTCCTCTAAGCTCAGTGTTTGTGTTCCAAACATCTTTGTAATTCCTGCATTCAAATTTGAATTTAAATTCTCTTTGAATTTTGGGCCTTTTTCTTTGGCCTTTCTTTCTTTCTTGGGGCCAACCCCTATTCTTCTTAAGCCAAATCTCTTCCTTCTTGGCCACTTGGCTTTTCTTCTACCCACCCCTACCATTTCTTTTTCGCCTTCCTTGGCTTGGCTCTCCCCTTGGCTTTTCTTCTTCTTCAAATGAGTCACACCGTAACCCTCCCTTCTCTCGCAGCACCTGTGACACCACCTCAGGCTCATCGTCATCTTCACTCCACTCTCCAACGCCAGGTCTGCTAAGTTCTCTCACCACGCCATTCTCGACCGCTCATGACTTGACGCCTCGCCTTTGTCGCTTTAGTCAGACCCATGCCATGATGACATGGCCATCCTCGCTGCTTGCTCAAGGCCACTTGGCACCTGTGTCGCCGCCTCATCAAGCAGATTGCCCGCAGCCCACCAACCTCTTGCTGCCGCTGTCCGCCCTGTGTCATTGCCGCGCCTAAGACTCTCCACACCCATGTTGTGCCGCCTTAGGGACTGCATGAGCGCCACACGCGCCACCAGAGTCCAATGGCTTCTACCCCTTGATCGCCTATAAAAGAGCCCTCAGGCTCCTTCTTCTCCCTCACGCCCCCTTGAGCTCCCCGGTAAGCCCACCACAATTCGCCTTTTTCCATTTCTGCCAAGACTGCCAGACCGCCGACTAGTCTTTAGTGCCGCCTCCCAAGATGCCACCCACGCCACTCACCCCGACGCCCAAGAGTATTTCTTAAGACATTTCATTTTGGTCCACTATCGCCAAGATTCGACCTTCTCCCTAACTCCCGCCGCCACCTTCTCCACCACCATTCTCCGCCACCATCCCTCCGCCCCCATTGTTGACCCAGAGGTTCGCCCCCGAGCCCTTCCCTCGCTCACTCTCCTCGCTTAGGGCACCACCGAGCTCCTCCGTCAGAGCTGCCGCCGCTGCCGCTTCGTGCTCCTCCCACACCACCACCACCAACACCGACTACCACCAAGGGCTCCCCATCCTCATTCTTTCTTCGGCCCGCTGCGTTCCCCCACTTCTGCGCCGCGCGACGAGGTTAAGCCAAGACGCTGCAAGGCCGGCCGCACATTCGACCGCCTATTCATGCATCATTAACCTCTAATGATTGTCTTAAAACCCTAAGCATTGATTAGTGAATTAATGATGCCCTAACGGCCGGTTCATTTCAAGATCGAATGGGCCCATGAACAAGAATGGCCGATTTTGATTTTCGGTTTTGCTTAAGTGACCCATAGCGGGCCCCACTCAGACATCGGGTCCCGTGACCCAGAGATCTGCGGATTATGCACAAGGCGTGTTGACCTACGGTCCACGAGACTGCGATATGTGAACCCCGACACTATTCATGGGCCCCACGCGTCGAGATTCTCTCTCCCTTTTCAATTTTCTTCGATGAATTCCAATTCAAACATCTAAGTTCCGCTTCTCCTCCGTTATAGCTCCAAAAATTATGAAATTTGTTTCTAAAATTTTGTAAATTCAAGATCTTGCCAATGGGATAGGTCTTGTTTAATTTGGAGTTCATTTGTCATTCCTTTTGTATTTATTTGCTCTCTTTGCTTGTTTGTGCCTTTTTCTGCACGCCCATCCTAATAGGACGTGAAGATGCGGAGATCTCCAAGTTGATCAAGCACAAGAATATCAAGACTCTCTTGCCTATAACCAAGGTGAGTCAATGCTTTGATCATATTGATCCTACATTTTATGTAAATTATATTCATTTAAATTACCAAAATTGCATGCTTTAATTCTTTAATCAAATGTATGTTAAAGCTAAGGTAGTTAAATACCCATTTGATGATTAATTAATTAATATGCCATCCATTGATATTTGAATCCATTATTCCATGTCACGCTAGTAACTATGTGGTAAATATTAGTTATAGGTTGTACTTTGTTTACATGCTAGTCCTGCTTAAGTACTGTGGTATTAAATACCCCAATCATCATCTCTTCAAACATGAATAGTTTTGGGCAGCCATTGGTGGTCCATGACCGCAATGAATGAGATAATTTGGTTTTACCTCAAAACCCTAGAAACTTGCTATTACCACATTTGGGCGGATGAAATGGTGGTGGGTGCTAACGAGCACGAGAGTAATTAGTATGTGGTACGTAACCACCCGATGAATTAAGGACATAATCTTGTCATGACCTCCTGTAAAACAAGTACAACCACAAGTCCGCAAACTACAACTTGGCTTAGTAAATTTATTAAACCCCGATGTCATCTCGCCGACTGGATATTGGGAACGCAGTAAGCGCCGGCCACGCCTAGCTTGAATGGGACACCGATACAAGGTGAAGTTGCTCGTCACTAAGGTGTAGTCCAACTACTCCTATCGCCGAGGTAAACATCCCGCACAACGATGGGCGCAACCACATATGGGTGAAATGACTAAGGGCGAGGTAATTTGAAAGGTTATCGTGATTTATCGCCAACTACATGACTACGAATCATGTGGGGTAACGAGTATGATTATCTCTTGTGTGTACAAAGGTACAATCTCTCAGAGAGTCTAAATTGTTTAAATAAATTGCGTTTACGGTCAAAGGAGAACATGAGAACTTAACTAGAGTTAGTTCTATTTCAAAACCTTGTGGGTGGTATGAAAATGTGGTGGACTCACCTAGCCCCGAGATTGATTTTCCCCGGTTTTTGAACTCAAGGGTATTAATGAGTGGAGGTAGCTCAAATAAAAATAAGCATAAAGTTGGAGGTAGCTCTTGCTACAATTATTGCACAATTACTCTTTTTAATAAAATGCAATTTGGTTAAAAATACTAAGTGATAGGAATTTGTAATTATGATAATTGAAAATGTTGCTTTATCAAATAAAAGAACCCGAGCCATCCTTGCTAAGCCATGCATGTATATTGTTGCATCTTGTGTGTTGGCTCATGAAAGCACTAAGTTGTGCTCATTCTCCCCCCCAAACCATAAATCGCCTTTTATTTGAAGTCACCATTGTTTCGTTTGGCACATCTCTCGTATGCGGATGATGCTAAGCTCTAAGGCCATGCTAG